>CAWUFW010003945.1:0-1200000 GCA_963921515.1 Calotriton arnoldi
ACCTGGGGAATGGGAGCCGATGGGAGGGCGGTGGTGGTGCTGGTGGTGGCGGGGACAGCAACACTAGCTGGGGTGTGGTGGCTGCTGACACCCGCCTCCATAAGGAGTCATCCTCCGAGTTGCTCTGGTCCTCAGCTGAGGTGGATGGTGCTGAGGACTCCTCGGTGTGGCTCCCTCGCCCTCCGTGCCACTGGGTCCCTCCGACCACTCCTCGGCTGCTGACCCAGTCTGGCTCTCCGGCTCCTCCTGGTCCATGGAGCTGTCCCCTTCCGTGGCCGTGGATGTATCTGCAAACAATGGGGAAACAGACAGACATCAGTCACCTGCACCAAACGCACACACCACTGTGAGCACAGCACATTACAGAGCAAGCCCTGGCATCATTAGTTGTACATTGCTAAAAGTGCCCTAACTGAACAGGAGAAGCCAATTGTCAGTCTGATGCCAACCATGGCACTCACATCCCACATGGCCTTGCACCCATCTGTCTGGTGTCTGTTGGATAGCAACACCCCAGTGTGGACACATGCACCAACTACACAGTAGTTGGACAGTGCAGAGGACACGGTGTAGCATGTGGACATGCACACATCACAACTCTTGCCACTGAGTCAGTGCAGGTTTCCGGATGAAAGGGATGCCCAGAGTCAAATAGGAAATGCATGTGATGCATACCAGCGACAGACACCATGATGCACCCATGTCCTGATAGCCATCGCCACAATGGTGTGCATGTAGCACATGTCACTCCCCTGCAGGATCACCAATAAGTAGACACATGCCATGGCGGAGGCATGACTGCTAAGTCATACATCACTGTCTCAGTGATGTATGACTTGGCAGCCAGACAACAACACTCTGCACTGTGTCACAATAGTAGGTCATGGGGAATGCAAGTCCTGGAGCTGCACAAGTGCACATGTACATCCCCACACAACACATCATCTTAACCCTCATCTGTCCAGATCATACCCATTGGACATATGGGAGACCTGTGACACTACCCTCTGAACCTGAGCCCCTCACAATCTGCTGTGAATGGGGAACAGCTGCCTGAACTTCACATTCGCATACCCCAGTCTGCACGGGCAGCTGATCAAACACCTATGTGACACACAAGTATCGTCTCCTATGGTCACATCTCCAGTGGCATGCTGAGCCCCTACCAAGAAACACCCCAGCAGTCCTGGCAACTAATCCACAGCACACTGACACAGAGGCAGACACCTGAGGGGTCAAATCACTGCGCACAATGTGTCAGCTGATACACAGGAGTGGGAGTACAGAGTGCATTGCATGGCCTGGAGTAGGCATGACTGTCCTGCCCCACATGAATGAGGGATGAGCCCTGGACAGTGGATAGCTGGCTATGTATGTGTGACACACGTAATCTGCACACTCCTGGGGCCCAAACATTGTTCCCACCCGCTGCATGGGCATGTGCCACATACCCCAGGCACATGTGGTGGCTCAGCTCAGCAAGTGGACCGCATATCAAAGCAACACGCAGATTACATGTCCGAACACAGGCGTTGTGTGAACAATGGACCCACCCATGATGCCCACAACAGAGTTAGGGAAACAGATGCTGTCCCCCACCTTTAGTGAAGCAAACTGCAAGGACACAGTCCCAAGTGACACAATTCCCGGAATGTAAGGGCCACACCTGGGTATCAGATGAGGAGTGGGCAGTGCACAATAGAGGGACATGGCTCCTGGACAACATGACTGCTGTACTGTGGCAGTTGAACCAGGCCAGAGGAGGGCACAAAGCATGTAATACAGAGATCACAGTGCAGTCTTTGACTCACCCCCTCCTTGCTGCTGTCTGGCCTTCAGCTGCCCATCCAGGTCTGGAAACACCACCGCCAGGATCTGGAGCATGTGGGGGGTCAGGGTCCGTGTTCCGCCCCTCCTGCGAGGAGGCGACAGCTTCAGCTGGACCCGTGCAATCCTCCGGGTCCAGCCCCGAAGGTCCTGCCACCTCTTCTGGCAGTTGCGGATCCGACGCTTGTAGACCCCCACGGACCGGACAGCCCGGACGATGTCCTTCCAGATCTCCTGCTTCCGATGGGCATTAACCTGTCAGGATGACAAAGTGAAAAGGCCATTACTACACATGCAACATATCCGTGCATGACACAGTTGTATATACATGTCTCATTCACAGGGGCACATGATGTACACAGGCAGTGCAACGCTGCCCATGGACAGTTTGCCAGACGTCACTACATGGTATCATTGCATGGGAAGTAAAACCTTGTTCAAATGCACTGTCACTGCACCATACCTGTCCAGTGCATATCACTACACACTATGGGGGTGACAACTACTCAGTGAGCCTGCTAGCCAGTGGCGTGCAGACTTTCAGCCTTGCTAGTCAGACAAAATGCACATTCAGAAAGGCAGTGCACAGAACACTCACCTGCTCCCCTGGTGTCCCATACAGCTTGCTGTACTGTGGAAGTAGGCTGTCCAGCAGGGCCTGGTTCTCCTCAAGGCTGAAGGCTGGGGCTCTCTCCACAGTACGTGCCATTGCAGGGTCCAGAGGGGCAGAGACAGCAGCAGTGCAGTGGCAGATGTCGTCCTGGAGCATGTAGTGCAGGCAAGTGAGCTCTCAGGGGAACAGCCAGCAATATATATGTGCTGGAGAGGCAGATACTGTCCCTTGTGTCCAAAGTGATAGGTCCAAGTCGTTTGCATCTTCTGAATCTGGCCAATCCATGGAATAGCAGCACCAATACACGCCCACGGCACGCTTCAAATCTTCAACTTCATGACATACATGATTTTGCAACATTGTTGTGGGTGACCAACTAAATTTCCAGCAACCGACTCGTTCGAATTTCGAAAACGCGTCCGTTGCCAGGCAAGGCCATTGTCAATGGGTGCTCACCGATCGGTCCATTGCGGTACAACGCGTACAGGGGTACAACGCGTACCCGCACACATTGAATGCAATGGGCCGGCCGGGGGCACCGATCGGTCCATTGCGGTACAACGCGTACAGGGGTACAACGCGTACCCGCACACATTGAATGCAATGGGCCGGCCGGGGGCACCGATTGGTCCATTGCTGATCAACGCGTACAGGGGTACAACGCGTACCCGCACACATTGAATGCAATGGGCCGGCCGGGGGCACCGATCGGTCCATTGCGGTACAACGCGTACAGGGCACAACGCGTACCCGCACACATTGAATGCAATGGGCCGGCCGGGGGCACCGATCGGTCCATTGCGGTACAACGCGTACAGGGGTACAACGCGTACCCGCACACATTGAATGCAATGGGCCGGCCGGGGGCACCGATCGGTCCATTGCGGTACAACGCGTACAGGGGCACAACGCGTACCCGCACACATTGAATGCAATGGGCCGGCCGGGGGCACCGATCGGTCCATTGCGGTACTAACTGCGTACAGGGGTACAACGCGTACCCGCACACATTGAATGCAATGGGCCGGCCGGGGGCACAGATCGGTCCATTGCTGATCAACGCGTACAGGGGTACAACGCGTACCTGCACACATTGAATGCAGTGGGCCGGCCGGGTGCACCGATCGGTCCATTGCTGTTCAACGCATCCCTGTACAAGTGACTGGCATATGTCACCATGCCTGTCTCAGATGGACATATGCCAGCCACAGATAGCTCCCAGGGAGTGAGGGGCACACCTACAACACGACAGCCTGTCCAAACTGTATGATAAGGCATGTAAGGCTGCATTTCCTATTGTGTGTATGTTGGTGTACATGTTGTCCTGTGGGTGTCACCTGGGGGCAGCCACCCCCAGGCTGTGCACGTGGATCCTGGGTGTTACGTGTACATGACCACTGTGATGTGCAACTGTTCATATCTGTGCATGTGCCATGGTCACATTTCATGGTGGTGTATGTGTATGTCATGTCACATACCCCGTGAGTCCCATGTGGGACGGTATGTTTGAGCCAGCGTGTCCCAGTGGCACAATAGTGATGGTCCTCCACAGTCTGTGTGCATGTAGTGTTTACAATGTCTCTGATTTCATGTGCACAATGGGAGACAGTCTCCACATCCACGTTGTGTGTGCATGGACTTTGATGTTGTGCGTGTGTGTGTCACAGACGTCCATGTCTGTCCTGCAGTGGCAAGTGGGACCACTACCTGTGGGGGTCATAGTTGTTTTGCTGTGGTGTATACATGATACTCCATGTAATGCCAGTGTCCATGTGGCAATACAGGGTCCCTGGGAATGTACCTGTCGTTGAGCTGTGATGCCTGGGGCACATTGTCCTCACATGTCACTGTGGGGGGTGATTGTGACACGGCAGCAGGAGATGGGAACTGTGACACGGCCTCATGATATCCAATGGGCCAACCTGGGACTTATTGATGCCACTTGTTGGACCGTGATGACAGATGTTGGCCATGTATGTACCATACATGTCCTTACGGAACTGCACACTTCATGTAGTTGTGCCTCATAATGATGTATGTTGGGATATTGAGTGTGTTCAATGCCGCATATGTGGGCTGACTGACAATCTTGCTTACTTCTCCTCTGCACTGCAGGGCTCCTGCTGTCCATCGACCATTCCCAGACCTGGCAACGATGGTGGAACGGGACAGCATCCGACGGTACCGCTTCACCAGGCAGCTGATTGAGGATTTGGCAGTGCAGTTGGCCCCACATTTGCAGCCTGGACGGCCGTATCCTACAGCGCTGACCCCCAAGGTGAAGGTGATGGCAGCCCTACACTTCTTTGCCACCGGTACCTTCCAACATACTGTGGCGACTGCTGGTGGGATGTCACAGACCATGTTGAGCCGTGTGCTCCGCGATGTTTTGGTGGCAATGTTGCTATTCCTGAACCGGTACATCTATTTCCCTAGACTGCGACGACTCACTGACGTGAAGAGTGACTTCTATGCCCTGGGGAGGATGCCGCATGTCATTGGCTCCATTGATGGGACACATGTGGCTTTGGTACCACCACAGGCCCAGGAGCAGGCCTACAGGAACCGCAAGCACTACCACTCGGTCAATGCACTGGTGGTGTGTCTTGCAGATATGACCATCACACACGTGTGTGCCCGTTTCCCTGGTTCAGCACACGATGCCTTTGTGATGAGGAGTAGTCGCATCCCCAGGATGATGGCACAGATGTTGAACCAGCGTGCCTGGCTTGTCGGTGTGTACTGACTTTGTGCCATTGTGTGTGATCTGATCTGTAGTATTCCGCCCACTTTTCCAAGTCAGCTAATGTGCACTTGTCTGTCCGTAGGTGACTCGGGATACCCCAACATGCCGTGGTTGCTGACACCCCTCAGGAACCCTGTGACACCAGCCCAGATGCGCTACAATGAGGCACATGGTCGGACCAGGAGAGTGATTGAGCGGACATTTGGTCTCCTGAAGAGCCGCTTCCGCTGCCTGGACAAGACCGGAGGGTCCCTCCCATATGCCCCTGCGAAAGTGTGCAAGATTATCATTGTCTGCTGCATGCTCCACAACCTGGCAGTGCGGAAGGAGTTGCCTCTCATCCAGGATGACAATGACCAACATCCGCCACCTGTGGAGGATCCTGGCCTGGACCACGATGCCAGTGATGATGATGATGATGATGATGAGGGTGATGTCCGCACACAGCTCATCACCAACTTCTTTAGCTGAATGTGAGTATCCTGAGGTGTCATGTCAATGATGTGAGTTGGCATGATATGTGTAGGTGGTGCTCTGGTGCTGTTGGAGTGTGTCCATGGGCTACTTGACTGGATGTGTGTTGCGATGTGTGCTTACAGGTGGGCTGTACTCCCCAACAGTGTTGACATGCTAACTTGGTTCTGGGTGGGTATCTTGTAACATGTATTGTGCATGAGTTTTGCTGTTCTGTCCTCCATTGCTTTTGACTGTGTGTCATTTCGGTCCTTCACAGGGTACTTTCAGATTCGTTTTGTCAACTGTGTCCACCGACGACGTGATTGCACTTCCAGGGTGGTAGCTGTTGTGTCCCTACAGGTGATGTGCGCCACACCCATGGACTTCCTTCCGTCTACAGTTGTTGACTGTGTGCCCGCTGCCAGGTGGGATTACCTTGCATCTGTAGTGGTTACGACATGTTGCAACTGTGTAATAAACCTGTGCTTCACTTTGTGATGTGCGTTGTCTGTGGTCACACATTTGACTGTCATTTGCTTACTGCACCTGTGGGCTACTTGACTACAACTGGGAATGGGTGTGGTGTCTGCGCATTGCACCGTCTTCCCTTGCAACATCAGTGTAGGCAATGAGTCAGATGGCCTAGGTGTGTATGTGTTGTGTAGCCCTGGTGGTGTGTCTCCCTCATATGTGTCACGTTGCCTTTACTCACATGCCTGTGTTGTACTTGCTGTTGCAGTTCGCATACACAGTGTAATTTTGCAGTTCATCATCCCCATAACAGCACCCACGTTGGAATCACAACAGAGGCAAGTATGGTGTATTAGTGTGTTTATTGTGATACATTTGTGTGAATAGAGCATAGGATGGGTAGTGCTGTACATAAATCTTGCAATCAGAAGTTCCTAGGTGAATTGAAAGTCCTGGTAGACAAAATCCCCAGTATCGGGGCCACAGTTGTCTGAGACATTGGTCCAACTTGTACTCCCCATGCAATGTGTGGGAGTAGTGTTGCCGTCAACAGGGTGAACAGTCTGTGCACAAAGGTGAACATCCAGAACAGGTTCAGGCTTCCTGGGAGTTGCGCTTGGCCATCGGCCTCTCACTTGCCCCTCCTCGGACGACCCCTCTTCTTTGGGGGGCCCCTCAAGTACAGGCTGCTGCGGTGCAGGGGACTCTCCACCAGAGTCATCCTCCCTCCCTGTGGCAGTTGCAGTTTGTTCAGCACCAGATGTTGTTGGCACACAGGGAGGTGTGGACTGGTTGCTGTTCATCCGGCGGAGGCATTGTAAAATGTCCCTGTGCACCGCCGTCATCTCATGCAGTGCATCCCACTTGGACTCCACGCGGGACATGTGTGAGTCCACGCGGGACATGTGTGACTCCACGTGGGACATGTGAGAGTCCAAGCGGGCATGATGGGCAGCCTGCTGCTGTTTCATGTCTCTGAGGAGCCCCACTACCTGGCTGAGATCTCCGGTGCTGGACTGGTACGCATCAGCTATGCGTACCAGTTGTGGGTCATCATGCACACCAACAACCTCTGCAAGCAGCGACCTCTGTCTCCCACCCCTCCCACCACCCCTGCTGACATGTGCAGTGCGTGCAGTGGCACGCACAGATGACCCTGGTCCACCTTGGGGGTTGGTGGTGGTGGTGGTGTCCATGGCCCCAGGTTGGTCCAGGGTCCCTGTGCTGGTGTTGCTCCTTGTTCTGTCCATGTCGGCAGGGATGGTATTTGTGGTGACAGTCGTTGGAGGGGTGGGTGCAGGGGTGCAGCTGGTGGTCCTGCTGGTGCTGCAGCTGGTGGTCCTGCTGGTGCTGCATGTAGACTTGCACCGGATGTGCCAGGTTGGTCTTCTTCATCCGAGGAGGGCAGAGGCTGTACAACACCAGTGAGCTCCGCATCCTCTTGAGCCTGGGACTGGGACTCCTCAGCGTCTGCTGCTGTGTCCCCATCATCACTTGTTTTGGGGAGACACACACAATGTATGTTATGTTTCTGCAGGCATCAATGGTTGACACACCTGACAGTTGTGACTGTGCCTCTGGGTGCGGGCCTGTACATTGCATTGTCCTAAGTCGTCACAGTCAGGGGTTGATATTGGTGTGGCACATTGTCCTGCATTATTTGGGCATTTCTATGTATTTGTTGGGGTGTGAACATGGTCTGCATTGGTTGTATTTGGTTGACAGCCGGCCCTCCTTCCCACCCAGCCAGTCAGTTATCCCACCATGGACTGTGCTTGCATTGCAGGGAGTGGAAGTTGTCTCTCAGGATGTCAGTCAGTGGTGTCCTGCTGTTTGTTGGTGCACAGTTGTCAGCAGGGCCTTGTGCTCCCCACAGGAGTAGCCAGTGTCAGCCATCTTGTGAGTCCTTCTCCACTCCCTGTGATGTGAGCATGGTTCAGGGTGGTGTTGATGGGACAGTTGTGGGGGTGAGCTATGTCTGTGACTGTGACTCCCATCATGATATTGCCTCCACCCCACTTCCCAGCATTCCCATACTTACTTGCTTTTGTGGGGAGTTCAGTGTGTGTGGGTGTGAGGGCAATGGCAAGATGGCTGACAGTGGTGTCCTGCTGTTGGTTGGTGTGCAGTTCCCAGCATGCCCTTGTGCTCCCCACAGCAGTAGCCAGTGTCAGCCATCTTGTGTGTCCTTATCCACTCCCTGTGATGTGAGCATGGTTCAGGGTGGTGTTGATGGGCCAGTTGTGAGGCTGAGCAATATCTGTGACTACCACTCCCATCATGCTATTGCCTCCACCCCCTTCCCAGCATGCCCATGCTTCCTTCCTTTTGACTCTGCTTCCCTGTGGGGTGGGCTGGCTGTGCTGACAGGATGGCTGGGAGTGTTGTCCTGGCAGTTGTTTGGCTAAAAGTCCCAAGAGTGTCCCTGTGCTTCACACAACATAACCCAGGGTGGTGGTTCTTTGTGGGATCTTGAGTTAGGATGGGAGGCATTGCATTCTACCAGGTGGGTTCTGTGGAGTTTGTGTTGAGGGGGTGTGAGGGGAGGTGCTTGTGACTATGGTCAGTGCTGCAAGTCCTCCTTCCCACCCAGCCAGCCAGATATCCCACCATGGTACGTGCTTGCATTGCAGGGAGTGGAAGTTGTCTCTCAGGATGTCAGTCAGTGGTGTCCTGCTGTTTGTTGGTGCACAGTTGTCAGCAGGGCCTTGTGCTCCCCACAGGAGTAGCCAGTGTCAGCCATCTTGTGAGTCCTTCTCCACTCCCTGTGATGTGAGCATGGTTCAGGGTGGTGTTGATGGGACAGTTGTGGGGGTGAGCTATGTCTGTGACTGTGACTCCCATCATGATATTGCCTCCACCCCACTTCCCAGCATTCCCATACTTACTTGCTTTTGTGGGGAGTTCAGTGTGTGTGGGTGTGAGGGCAATGGCAAGATGGCTGACAGTGGTGTCCTGCTGTTGGTTGGTGTGCAGTTCCCAGCATGCCCTTGTGCTCCCCACAGCAGTAGCCAGTGTCAGCCATCTTGTGTGTCCTTATCCACTCCCTGTGATGTGAGCATGGTTCAGGGTGGTGTTGATGGGCCAGTTGTGAGGCTGAGCAATATCTGTGACTACCACTCCCATCATGCTATTGCCTCCACCCCCTTCCCAGCATGCCCATGCTTCCTTCCTTTTGACTCTGCTTCCCTGTGGGGTGGGCTGGCTGTGCTGACAGGATGGCTGGGAGTGTTGTCCTGGCAGTTGTTTGGCTAAAAGTCCCAAGAGTGTCCCTGTGCTTCACACAACATAACCCAGGGTGGTGGTTCTTTGTGGGATCTTGAGTTAGGATGGGAGGCATTGCATTCTACCAGGTGGGTTCTGTGGAGTTTGTGTTGAGGGGGTGTGAGGGGAGGTGCTTGTGACTATGGTCAGTGCTGCAAGTCCTCCTTCCCACCCAGCCAGCCAGATATCCCACCATGGAACGTGCTTGCATTGCAGGGAGTGGAAGTTGTCTCTCAGGATGTCAGTCAGTGGTGTCCTGCTGTTTGTTGGTGCACAGTTGCCAGCAGGGACTTGTGCTCCCCACAGCAGTTGCCAGTGTCAGCCATCTTGTCAGTTGTTTTCCACTCCCTGTGATGTGCGCATGGTTCAGGGTGGTGTTGATGGGACAGTTGTGGGGGTGACCAATATCTGTGACTACCACTCCCATCATGCTATTGCCTCCACCCCACTTCCCAGCATTCCCATACTTACTTGGTTTTGTGGGGAGTTCAGTGTGTGTGGGTGTGAGAGCAATGGCAAGATGGCTGACAGTGGTGTCCTGCTGTTGGTTGGTGTGCAGTTCCCAGCATGCCCTTGTGCTCCCCACGACACAGCAACAGTGTCAGACATCTTTGATGGGCCTTTCCACTCTCTGTGGGATGTGCATGCGTGAGTGTGAGCTTGCTGGGCCATGTGGTGGGGGATGTAGAGCTGTGACTACGACTCCCATCATGCTATTGCCTCCACCCCCTTCCCAGCATGCCCATGCTTCCTTCCTTTTGACTCTGCTTCCCTGTGGGGTGGGCTGCCTGTGCTGACAGGATGGCTGGGAGTGTTGTCCTGGCAGTTGTTTGGCTGAAAGTCCCATGAGTGTCCCTGTGCTTCACACGACATAACCCAGGGTGGAGGTTCTTTGTGGGACCTTGAGTTAGGATGTGTGGCATTGCATTCTCCCAGGTGGGTTATGTGGAGTATGTGTTGAGGGTGTGTGTGAGGGGAGGTGCTTGTGACTATGGTCAGTGGTGCGAGTCCTCCTTCCCACCCAGCCAGCCAGATATCCCACCATGGAACGTGCTTCCATTGCAGGGAGTGGAAGTTGTCTCTCAGGATGTCAGTCAGTGGTGTCCTGCTGTTTGTTGGTGCACAGTTGCCAGCAGGGCCTTGTGCTCCCACAGCAGTTGCCAGTGTCAGCCATCTTGTGAGTCCTTCTCCACTCCCTGTGATGTGCGCATGGTTCATGGTGGTGTTGATGGGACAGTTGTGGGGGGGCAATATGTGTGACTACGACTCCCATGATGCTATTGGCTACACTGACTTGGCCAGCATACACAGAATTCCTTCCTTTCAGTGGTCTTCACTGTGTGTTGGTGTTGTTGTGGTGGCTACATGTCTGGATGTGTTTGTTAGTTCTATTTGTGCCACTGCCTAGCTGTAGTTGTAGTTGTACATGTGATGGCACGGTTGAATGTAACTTTGAGATGGCATGTGTTGTGTTTCTCTGACTGACATACACATTTTGGGATGATTCTGTTCTGGTTGCTGTGTAATTGCTATGAGTGCATGGTTTGACTCTCCCTTGACAGTGATGTGTGTGTGTATTGTGGCAGAATATTGTGTACATTTGTTGTGTACTCACCAGGCTCTGGGATGTTCTCTAGTCCATATACGCTCACTGGCGGAAGGATGGCCCGCACCTTCTCCTCCCAGGGCCTGAGGTATACTGGCTTGGCAGGAGGGCCACTGCCGGTGTATTGGCTCAGGAGGTAGTCTTTCTTGAGCAGGTCCCGTACCCTCCTGCGCACGTCATACCACCTGTTCTGGATGTCGGTCTTTGTGCGCAGACATGGTGATTGTGCGTTCACCCTGTTGATGATCCTCTCCCACATCTTGGTTTTCTGGGTGATGGGGGTCTGTTGGACCAGTGTGCCAAACAGCTGTGGCTCTACCCTGAGGATCTCGTCTACCATGACTTCCAATTCACTATCTAGGAACTTGGGATTCTTCTTGGGGGGCATGGTGATGGGTGGTGATGGTGAGTGATGTGTGTGTTGGTGTGCAGGTGAGGGTGTGTGAGTGTGTGTTTTGCTGGGTGTATGTGAGGTAGGTATTTGTTGGTGTGCTGATGGTGTGTGGCTTGTGTGAGGGATGAGCTGTGGGTGTGTGGTTGTTGTCTGTTGGGTGCTGGCAGTGGAATGGCATTTGCAAAGGATCATGGTTGGGATTTGTGTCCTTTATATGGGTGGAGTTGTGGGTGTGTCTTTGTTCTCTGTCCCCACCCCCCAGTATTTATTGGCTTTGTAATTGCTTGTTTGGCCTTTTTTTGTGTCATTTTTCCTTTGTACTGTCTGTGCATGTTGGAAACGTTCTTGTGACCGAGTCGGACCCTGCATTTGTCTCGTACGGTGTTCTCCGTTTCGTTCACGCTGTGTTTGTGCAGTTTTCTATGCTGCGTACGCGTCGGTCGCGGTGTTTTGTGTTACTTCGGCTCGGTTTTGTATGCGTGTCGGTCGTACGGCTTGTCCTCCGTCCGACTCGGTCGTGGTTTTCGCGCCTTGCATCGTACTTTGCGGTTTGGAGTTCGCGTGTACGTTTCGGTCGGATTTGTTCCGGGTGCGTGTCGGTCGGTTCGATTCGCGTGTTTTTCCGGCCGGATTGCTGTTTTCCGTGCGGCTCGGTTGTTCGGCTTGGGTTCGGTACGTGTCAGTCGGATTTTGCACGCTTTGCATCGTACTTGGCGTGTCGGGCGCCACAGGTACGTGTCGGTCGGAATAAATTCCGGCTCCGACTCGGTCGGTGCTTTTTCCGGCCCGAATCGGAATCGACCCCATAGTGTTTCCTAGTTTTTCCTAGAACAACCTCCCAAAAGAATAAAGTGGAGGGGTGTACATCAAAGTTCGAACTTTAACTAACAGCCCACTATGTGACAACATTAGTATCTTATTCAGAAAAAATGTTGAGAAAAAGTAAACTAAGAGCAAGGAAATTTACAGTAGAGCATTTTTTTTTTTTAAGCAAATAGCACTGTGTTGTCACTATCTAACTGCTGGTTTGCTTCCTGTTAATAGTACTTGCAAGTGTGGGAAAAAACCCGAGGACTTTTTTAAAGAATGTAACAAACAAATGATGGTAGGGGGGCGGAGTGGGAGGATGAGGAGGGGAGACTCCTAGGGAAGAGAAGAGATAAGGAAAGTGCCAAGATGGTAAACAGATGGCGCCATTACTTATAGAATGAGCCAGCTGGGGCCTGTTTTGTGTGTTATGGCCAATGTGTGTAAGCTACCTCTATGTGCATGGTATAGGGTTTTTACGTTTATTTTAGGCTATTTCCAGTAAGACAATGCATTTTATACCTTAAATGCGGTTTAATTACTGTATCTATTACATGGGCAACTTCAGTTTACTTTTATGCATTTAGTTCGTACATGTAACTTACACAGTTTGCCTTTTAACATTTATAACTACTGAAACAGCGCCCTGCCATGTTGCCTTAAAATGCGAGCAACGTAATGCATTTTGTGAGTGCATTCCTGAAACTCCTGTGAGCAAGAAAGTGTGCGCTATTTTAAAGCTTCAACGTGTTTGAAAGCTCACTGAGTATGCCGTGATATATTAAACGCATGTGCACCGTGACATCGAGCCAGCTTATTATATAATTTGTTTACCTATTTTTAGCAAACACCAGTAATTTAATCATTGTATCTGTTGCATAGGCAACTGCGGTTTACTTTTATGTATTTAGTTTCTACATGTAACATAAACAGTTTGCCTCGCAACCTTCATAAGAACTGGATCAGCGCGCCACCATGTGGCCTTGAAATGCGAGTAGCGTAATGCATTTTGTGTATTAAGTGTGGACCTGTGACACGGTGTGCGCTTTTTTAAACTTCAACGTGTTTGACAGTTCACTAAGTGTGCTGTGATATATTAAAGGCCTGTTTTGCGCCACATTGAGCCAGCTCATTATATTGTTTGCCTTTACCCATTTTTAGAAAACAGGAGTAATTGTATGCTGCGAATACAGCTTTTTAAGAAATTAGCAGTGTTAAATATAACCACGGAATTAAAGAACTGGCTACAGTATATACTAAGCTGTTATTTAGTAAATAAAAAAAGCCGCACTAGTGACGTTTAGCACAGCACATGCAAATAAGCGCTGCGAAAAAAGTGAAAGTACTCATAAGTGAAAGAACTCATCCATGTACCTTGCGAGAGCGAGCAGGATAATTCTAAACAGATGCTTAATGTAAACACGCGCTGTAGGCTAAAGTGAAAGCACTCGAATGCAGGTGTCGTAATGCATTTTGTGAGTGTATTCCTGAGACTTTTGTGGGCAACACGTGGTATGTGCTTGGGCAAGACGCAGTATGCGCTATTTTGAAGCTTCAACGCATTTGAAAGCTCACTGAGTATGCTATGATATATTAAACACTTCTGCAACGCAATACGGAGCCAGCTTATTATATTATTTGTTTGTTTACCTTTTTTAAGCAAATACAACTGCAGTAATCAATAATAATATATATTTCAGAGAATTGTGAAGTAACTTTTACACTTACACTAATATTTCCTTTAAACAGAACATTCACACAACTGCAGTACACATAGTGTTCTACATAATAAGTGCTCCCACGTCTCCGTAGGTTGCAGCACGCCCCATTTTGTAGCAAGAACGGGAAGACCCCAATGATGAAGCATGACATCAAATGAGCGTTTGGTGTGTGAGGGGTATTTTAAAAACACATAGTGTTTCTTACAACAATCTCCCTAAAGAATCAACTGGAGTGGTGTACATTAAAGTTTTAACTTGAAATACCAGCCCACTGTGTGAAAACATTACCATTTTATTCTGGATAAATGTGGGGAAAAAGTAGACTAACGGCAAGAAAATTTACGGTAGAGCATTTTTTTTTTTTAAGCAAATAAAACTGTGTTGTCACTATTTAGCTGCTGGTTTTCTTCATGTTAATAGTACTTGCAAGTGTGGGGAAAAAACCCGAGGACTTGTTTAAAGAATGTAACAAACAAATGATGGTAGGGGGGCGGAGTGGGAGGATGAGGAGGGGAGACTCCTAGGGAAGAGAAGATATAAGGAAAGTGCCAAGATGGTAAACAGATGGCGCCATTACTTATAGAATGAGCCAGCTGGGGCCTGTTTTGTGTGTTATGGCCAATGTGTGTAAGCTACCTCTATGTGCATGGTATAGGGTTTTTACGTTTATTTTAGGCTATTACCAGTAAGACAATGCATTTTATACTTTAAATGCGGTTTAATTACTGTATCTATTACATGGGCAACTTCAGTTTACTTTTATGCGTTTAGTTCGTACATGTAACATACACAGTTTGCCTTTTAACATTTATAACTACTGAAGCAGCGCCCTACTATGTCGCCTTAAAATGCGAGCAACGTAATGCATTTTGTGAGTGTATTCCTGAAACTCCTGTGAGCAAGACAGTGTGCGCTATTTTAAAGCTTCAACGCGTTTGAAAGCTCACTGAGTATGCCGTGATATATTAAACGCATGTGCACCGTGACATCGAGCCAGCTTATTATCTAATTTGTTTACCTATTTTTAGCAAACACCAGTAATTTAATCATTGTATCTGTTGCATAGGCAACTGCGGTTTACTTTTATGTATTTAGTATCTACATGTAACATAAACAGTTTGCCTCTCAACCTTCATAAGAACTGGATCAGCGCGCCACCATGTGGCCTTGAAATGCTAGTAGCGTAATGCATTTTGTGTGGAACTGTGACGCGGTGTGCGCTTTTTTTAAAGCTTCAACGCATTTAAAAGTTTACTGAGTGTGCTGTGATATATTAAAGGCCTGTGCAGCGTGACATTAAGCCAGCTCCCGAGACTCCTATGAGCAAAAGACGGTGGCAGTGTG
This sequence comes from Calotriton arnoldi, assembly GCA_963921515.1. Classification (NCBI taxonomy): domain Eukaryota; kingdom Metazoa; phylum Chordata; class Amphibia; order Caudata; family Salamandridae; genus Calotriton; species Calotriton arnoldi. Next base: position 15,250 of record CAWUFW010003945.1, read on the forward strand.
CGTTATTTTAAAGCTTCAACGCGTTTAAAAGTTCACTGAGTATCCTGTGATATATTAAAGGCCTGTGCAGCGCGACATTGAGCCAGCTTATATTGTTTTCCTTTACCCTTTTTTAGAAAACACGAGTAATTGTAGGTTGCGATTACAGCTTTTCCAAAAATTAGCAGTGTTAAATATAACTTCGGAATTAAAGACCAGGCTAAAGTATATACTAAGCTGTTATTTAGTAAATAAAAAAAGCCGCTCTAGTGGCGTTTAGCAGAGCACATGTAAATAAGCGCTGCAAAGAAAGTGAAAGTACTTGTAAGTGAAAGAACTCATCCATGTACCTTGCGAGAGCGAGCAGGATAATTGTAAACAGATACTTAATGTAAACACGCGCTGTAGGCTAAAGTGAAAGCACTCGTAACTGAAAGCACTCGTGCATGTAGGCGAGCAGGATAATTCTAAACAGATGCTTAATGTAAACACGCGCTGTAGGCTAAAGTGAAAGCACTCGTAACTGAAAGCACTCGTGCATGTAGGCTATGTACATTACGAGAGCGAGCGAGATAATTACAAACAGATGCTAGTGCCGCGCGTAACCGCAGGAAAAAGGCCATGACGCACGAGCGTCTGGTCAGCTTTGAAAACCCCACTACATAAAGTCTTCGCCAGAAGCAGCGCTTGCGCGCTACTCTAGGCTCGACCTAAAAAGGAGTGGGAAACTACTAAACAAAACTCAAACGAGAAACGTTCTCAATCCCGAGGTAGGTCTCCTCAAAAGGAGCCCTCTGAAAGGAGGTATAACCTCAGGAATAGGGATAATTTGAGAAAACCTGACCGGTATCAAGATACTGATACACGTTCCTCTCGTACCTTTCAGATCTCGTCACAGACTTCGGAAAGAAGAGGACGGTCAGAAAATAGAGAAGAACGCGTGAAATCCAAGGAAGATAAACACGCTCCGAAAAATAAAACAAAACCTCAATTCTCCAAAAAGAAAGTAGCAGGTCTGAAGATCAGACATGCCGAGGATACTGAGAACACAACTCAAGAACGGAGAATGGGCTCAGACAATGCTGGACAGTGCAGCAGAAGTCACAATAGCTCGCCAGAACCTGAAGGAACTTCTGGAGATAGTGGACTTGAATGAGTACATTACAGTTGAGACTGTAGATACCAGGGTTAGTACTCCACAAAGGTTATATGAAATAACACTCCGAATGGAGGGAGACATACCTAGACAGGTGAAAGCTCTTTTTTGGGATATGGCTATGACATACTTCTAGCAGAAAAAGAATGGCCACCACAATTTGTCAGGGAGTGCCCACATGGCGAGGACATTATTATGCCTGCCTTCTCCAACCATATTCCAATTCACCTAAAATATACATATGCCAGGAAATGGGCAGTAGCCCAGGCCCCAGCATTATATAAAAATCATGTAGGATGGGATGAGGACTCACCTCACCATAAAATACATCTGAAACATGAACCAACTGCACAAAGGCAGTACCCAATAAAGCAAGAAGCTAAAAAACAGGTCACGGAGATCTTAGATCAACTTGAATACCAAGGGGTGATTGAAACATGCACCTCCTCAATGAACAATCCTTTGTTTCCAGTCTCCAAACCAGACAACACCTATCGTCTAATTTTGGATTACAGACACTTAAACACTTGTTCTAAAACATTTGCAGTGCAAAATGCACATAGCACAGCATTAATGAATAACATTGTGCGTAAAAATATAAAACCACATTAGACATCTCAAATGGTTTCTTTTGTCAAAACATAGCACCTGAAAGCAGGTATTTAACAGCTTTCTCCATAATGGGGACCCAGCGTCAATTTTGTCGACTCCCACAAGGGTTCAAGAACAGCCCAGGGTTATTCTCAGCGAGGGTAACGGAGTTACTACAAATTTATGACAATGAGGCATTGTCCTATGTCGATGACATCTATCTGACAGACGATGACCTGGACAAACACTTGAACAGGGTAAGCACCATTATACTGGGCTTCGCCTCTGAGGGCTACAAATTCAACTTCAAAAAGTCCCGAATTGCCCATCTCAATGTCCTATTTCTAGGATATGAGCTTTCAAGTGAAGGCAAGAGCTTGGCAGCTAACTTTTTAGAAAAGTGTGCGCTGCTCCAACCTCCAAAAACGCAAAAAACTTACAATCCATCCTGGGTTTCCTAAATTTTGGAAGAACATACATTCTAAATTACGCATAAAGGGTTAAACCTCTCTACGCATTAATCAAACCTGATTTTTCAATCAAGAATTGGACACAAGAACACACAGAAATCTTGACGTTCACTACAGGCTAACATGTTAGCAACAAATCACTTACAAACACGCGTAAGTCAACGCAACCTGGTGATCCGAATAATTTCGGGTCAATGCGGTTTCACCTACTTAACATTTAATGAGGGTGAAAAAATACCAATCGCTTACAAATCTCATTTGAATACACAAGCGGAAATGCGCTTCACTTCAACTGAAAAAATTCTGACAGCAGTTCAAACCGCTGTAGCAAAAGAAAGAGCCTTAGCCCAAGGGAAACGCATTATTGTCGTAACCCCAGTACCAGCTTTAGAAGCGGTCACAAAAGCAAGCATTCCAAATGCTAAAGCATTACATCCAAGATGGATACAATGGGTTAATTCTCTTGCTGCAACAGATGTTGAATATGTTTTTGATCCCGATTTAAAAACACAAGCGTTCCTGCAATATGAACAAGAATGTCCTCTGCCCACTGAAATTCTGCCTCTCGATCAGTACGAATTCATAATTTACACTGACGGATCCGCACAGCCCGCAATAGGGGGTAAGCAAGCTTACAGTGCAGCGTGTGCAATCGTTAAAGGTTGCATGCGAGATGGCATCTTCAGACCTATGGTCACAAAAACTCAATCTCTAGGAGATTGTACAGCTCAGCGAGCTGAACTACAAGCATTCAAACTGGCACTTGAAAGTACAGATCAAGAATTCCCCACACTGATAGTGTGCGATTCCTTTTACTGTGTTCAGTCGTATAATGAATATATACAAAACTGGCTTGAAAATGGTTTCAAAGATGCGAAAGGTGGCACAATAAAGCACAAAACGCTTTGGGAACAAGTAGTTCAGTTGAAAAACGAACTACCAAAGGCTCACGTGAACCACACACTGAGTCTTCAACGTGATGGCGTTCACGTTGCAGGGAATTCATTGGCTGATGAAGCCACAAAGGGGGCTGTTCAGACGGCTTCCGTAGCTGCGATCACTCGTTCAAAAACAAAAATAGACAGTGAGATAATGTTGGCTGTCAATGCTACAAGCAAAGGCAGTGGTGCAGCGTTACCAAAAAAGTTTCCACTCAAGTACTCTTATGTAATTGATGCGAACAACGTTCCTTTTGCTTGAATCCCTGGAGTGGGGGATAGGGTAATTCCAAACATGGAACGTAGAGCAGCTTTGATTTATGAAGCACATTTGGGGGAGGGTCTGTCACTTCAAGGGATCTCTAAAACAATTTTGACATTAAAAGAGATGTACTGGTGGCCTGGGATGAATACAGAAGTCCACATCTTCATCAATAACTGCATAGACTGTAAGGTACAGCGTGATGCTGAACGCCACCAGACACCATGCTACGAATGTAGCTGCCCAGTACAGACACCATTGTTAGACAGCATTAGACTATGTGCAGGCGTCCCTCTGGACAACTGCAATCCTTCAAATACTGAATCAAGGTTCCTATGGATATGGCCTCAGCGCTCGGCTGACGCTCGAACTGTTATAAAAGATTTGCGAGACTTTATCGGCACATACGCAATAGGCACGCTACATTCTGACCAGGGCCCTGCGTTTAGCTCTCGGGCTTACAAAGAAGCCATGGCCAGTCTGGGCATTGCATTGCGGTACTCCTCTCCATTCCATCCTGAGGGAAATTCGGTAGTGGAAAGGAAAAACCGGGACATAAAGCAGTCTATAACAGCTAGGGTATTAGGTTCGGGTGATGGGTGGGTCAAACATCTTTATGGGGTCCAACGCTCATTAAACAACCTGCCAAGAAGTTCTCTAGGGGGGTCACTCCATATGAGGTCCTATTTGGGACAAGAATGTGGGTACCAGACCTCGATCACGTAGGCACAGTGGTGGAAAATAAACCGTTTGATATCAAACATCGTTTGGCTGTTTTACAGGAACTCAATGAACTAAGATCGAAACAAAGCAACGTATTCCTGCAGCCAACCACCACTGGGGAAAAACCGGCGTTCCCAGCAAGGCCTGTCTGGATTCCAAAAGTTGGGGATCTAGTCAGAGAAAAAATTGCGGACAAGAAGGAATTTGAACCTTCTTACAGACAACCAGTACCTGTCCTAGCAGTTCAATGAACAAGAACAGTACTTCTGCCGCCCCTTGCTGGAAAAAAAGAGAAAAGATTAGTGTCCATCGACCTCATCAAACCACAGTATGTGGCCAATACTAAATAGTAGGCCTCGTGGACTCCGACCTAGTAGCAGACGCACTCCTCTCACTACTATCCAAGAGGTTCAGACTGAAAGACTGATAACCATCGAGAATTCAGCAGTAACAGATGAAGGACTAAGCAACAATGCAATGGAACTCATCCCTCTTGAAAATCAAGTAACAGTTCGTCCAAATACACCTGTCTACAACAATGTAGCAAGTGATCAACTGGTTCCAGCGATTTCTACAAATCCTGATGCAATTTCAACAATTGACAGAACTGCTTCTGGCTACTTCATTAACTTTGATACGTTCTCAGAAGATCCGAGTGAACCTGAAACGACGCCAGCATCATTAACATTTAAGCAGCAAGTACAAGACTTTCTTCACTTTATGAAAAAGACTTATCTGGTTTCCCCATGGATTGAACTCTGGATTATTTCTGGAATATTTGTTTTCCTGCTTTGGCTATGACTATGAGCGTGCTTATAAATGGCAGATACATCCATGTGAACACTGAAGGAAAAGATGTGAACTTACTTTTGAAACCTCATAAATCTTCGCATCGTGAAGCAAGAGACTTGTCAACAGTGAACATCACAGCCGTTCCTATACAGGATGGTATAGTGTGGGACAAAACAGATTTTGATATTTTTGGCCCGACGGAACAATTGAACATTCCACATTTGTTTAAAATTTCACTAAGTGATCTCATTTCGTCCAGCACCTATTCTGATGATTGGGACTTTGAGACTGTAAACGACATAATGTTTGACCTAGAAAAGTCTGCTGCATTTTCTAAAAGTGAATATTTAGAGGGTTCATCAGACTATGAACAACTGTATTGATATAGCCACTATGGTCATCATTATTTGCATAAATCTGCATACCCTAGAAATGTGTTTATGTTTAACCAATGGGAGCATTGTCCTACACCACCAAAAGGTAGTTAAAAAACATTTGCTAACAAGTTTCCATATTTTTCAGGTTACAATACATCTGATCCAGAAACGTTTTACTATAAAAATATAAACAAAACAGGACTGAAAATTATGTTAACAAATACAAAACAGATTTATTCTGCAGCATTTATTGCCCAACTGTCTAGACAGGGTTTCGCCTTTTGGAAAGAAACAATAGACACAAAAACTGTCTGGGGTACTAAAGATTGGCAAGTGCAGGGGATAGAAGCTTTATTTAGAGCCTGTATCATCCCTGAACAAATAATGTTTTTGAATGAAACTGTCCAACAAACATCTTGTCTTGGACTAGCCAAGATCAAAGAGATGAAATCACCTTCTGTACCAACACCTGCAAGTGATAACAATACACAGGCAGCGGTTACAGTTGACAAAATACTACAACTCAACAGATCTAATCCTGATTGGAGAAAATGGTTGATCTGGCCCACAGACACGAACAACTGTCAGGAAAGATTCCTGAATAAAACTCAGGGCTTTACTATTCATAGGCCAGACCCAAGATACGTCCAAAGACAGCATCCGGGTGTGAGAAGTTGGCCTGGCATATGCTGTCCACTAATTATAGTGGGCACCTTGCACCAGTCCAAACAACCCCTTATTGGAGATAGGTTAAAGACAACCTTATTGAAAGCTATCCTAGTGGTAGCTATGGAGAGCAGCCTTCAGGCTAAGTCTTGAAGGAATGTAAAGCAGCTTGTTTTACCAGTCTATAATCTCTTGAGTGACCAAATGAAAGAGCACCACACCAGGTATATATTCAAAATATATGTATTTATTGCTAAACACACCCCTCTAGTCTCTTTATGAGGCTAGAGTTCGAAGTACATAAGTTATAAGTTATTAATTCACAGTAATAGCACAAATACACGTTTGGGCCCTAGGGGCGTACCAAACCATATACCAATAAAGTGGTATGCGAACCACGACTGAACTAGACACTAGGCCTAGAGCCTCTAGAAGTGCTTGGACCACAAGGAACCACCCAAGGTAGTGACACAGGGGACCCACGGGAGACGCGTGCAGTGTAAATACACAACCGCGATACGCCGTTAACTTCTATGGAGAAAGTCAGGATCGGGAAAATAGAGGAAAGGGACACTTAAAAGAGGACTAGGACAAAACCCTTTGAGATCTAGGACTTTGAAGAGTCTCTACCCACGGGAGCACCGGAGTACTCGTGTTACCTCACCCAGGGAAGCCGGGTGCATAGGTGCCTTTCGGGGTTGGGTTTCGTCGTCGATTCGAATGGCGATCTGCTGCAAAGTGCTGCTGGCGGCCAAGAGAAAAGTGTCCGGGTGGATCCAAGAGTGGATCGGAGTTCTGAAGAACCTGAAAGCAGAGGGGACAGAGTCTGGGTCACTAGCCAGTGACCAGGAAGGCGATGGACAGATGCCCACCGATGTCGAGTGCTTCAGGTGCGTTGACGGTCGTCTTGACTCTTCAGCCACGAGGTCCAGGAGGCGTTGTCGGCAACCAGGAGCAGGATTCGGGCTGGTACACGATGTCTGTCGAGTGCTGAGGTGTCGGCGACCGGATTGGACCCAACAAGCCTTGGCAACGGCAAGTCTCGGTGAAGATGTAGATCGTCGATGGTGCAGACCAGCAAGGTCTGTGGAACTCACCCAGCGAGGGTAAGTGAGGGCAGGCCTGGAGCAACCAGGATGCCAAGTAAGAAAAGGATTGGCTTTCGTTAAGGGCTACTAGCCAACGGGCTAGCGACCGCGAAGGAGCCTCGTGACGCCGCACGTGGAGCTGGCTTACAGGACACTCGTGGAGTGGGGGCCAGTGATCTTCGGTGCAGGTGGTGCTGGAGGCTAGGGCTACTCGGAGCCCAAAGCACGACTACTTGGGAGACCCAGAAGATGATGCACTTGCAAATGTGCTCGGTGTCCAGGGGTCACGGTCTCAAGTCACCCACGATAGCCACGGGCCTCAGCTTTGCTGGGGACTCAGGGTAGCCTCGGGGAAGTCTGAGAATCCACCTCTGGTGATGCGATGACTTCGGCGTCCGACGGGAGATTCAGAAATGCGAACCGGACAGATGCTTCTTTGGTGCCTGCCAAGCAGGGGAGTCACTCCTTGACCCCAAGGGAGATTCTTCAGTCCTCTAATCTTGTCGTAGAGCGTCGAAGGTCCAGGATTCAGTTTCAGAGTTTCGTCCAGGTATAATCTAAAGTCCTAAGGACTGGGTTCCTACCTTTATTCTAAAAATAGGGGTTAGACTACTCTGTGGCCCCACCTATGGGTGGGTCAGGGCAGAGGGGTGGCTACACCCCTTTCCCTTTGTCCAGTTCGCGCCAAAGCAGGGGCTGCAAGCCCCTGATCCGGTTTGAACTGGGGTATGCACAGGGACACCAAATGTGCCCCCAGTGCAGGACTTCAAAGCACCCGAAAGTGCTCCCGCCCAGCCCAATACACATTATCCTGTATGGGGAGGTGGTCACACCTCCCTGGGACAGGAAACCTATTGTCCAGGCCTCCCCTGCCGGAGTTTCGTCCAGCAGCAGGAGGCCAGACTCGTGTCTGTGGCAGCAGCATCCATTTTGTGATGCCAGGGCTCTGGAAAGAAGTTACCGGACTCGTCAGAGTTAACATGTCTTTCCCTCTAGAAGGGTGGAATGCTACCCCCGCCGCCAGGATTGGCGGGGGGTAGTATTCCAAGATGTTTGACACCAAACACGACATGTTTAGGTGCAGCCATTCCAAAGTTAGCATTTTACCGCGAGGATATAATGCGCTTAAGAGTATATGGTCAGGCTGCACTACAAACAGCATCAGAGATGGTCTCCGAACGCTGCAGAGGGGCCCTGCTCATGCAGGGGCACCCTCTCACATAGGAACCATGCACTCTGCCTTTAGGATTGATAAGGCCTGCCTTAGGAGTGACTTATAGGTTTATATGTGTGTATGTATTTCGTGATATAGGTAACCTACATCACAGTAAGGGGTGCATGCACCACCTTACCCAGGCTGCAGTAGCAGACCTGTGGTGTCAGTTTGGATGGCCTTCCAGGGGTGGCATAATACATGCTGCAGCCCCTGGCAGGCCTCTGAGGTACCTATGCCCTTGGTACATAGTATACCATATACTAGGGACTTATAAGGGCACTCCAGATCCCAATCAGTGATGTGCCTAAGGCACATGGAAACCATTTTAGAGAGGAAGCAGCTAGGCTGGGGTTCTGATTAGCAGGGCCCCAGCCAGACTAATGTCGAAAACCAGTGAAGCATCAGCAAAAAGTGGGGGTACCCATGTGAAGCAGATCCTACTCTCCTACACAACCCCCCAAACGTAGGGACATTAAACTAACCTTGCCCAGTTAAGTCTTCATGTTCTAAGTGGAAATACCTAGAGAGTCCATCTGCATTCGCATGGTTACTCCCAGGCCTATGTTCCACTGTAAAGTCCATCCCCTGTAGGGAAATGGACCACCTAAGCAGTTTGGGGTTTTCACCCTTCATTTGTTTTAGCCATAAGAGGGGCTTATGGTCTGTCTGAACCAGGAAGTGTGTACCAAACAAGTATGGCCTCAACTTCTTCAGAGCCCAGACCACAGCAAAGGCCTCCCTCTCTATGGCTGACCAACGTTTCTCTCTAGGGGTCAGCCTTCTGCTAATAAAAGCTACTGGCTGATCCTGACCTTCTTCATTCAATTGTGACAGTACAGCCCCTACCCCCAATTCAGATGCATCAGTTTGAACAATGAACTTCTTGGAGTAATCAGGACTCTGCAGAATTGGAGCAGTGCACATGGCCTGCTTGAGGTCATCAAATGCCTTTTGACAGCTAACTGTCCACTGAACCTTTTGGGCATTTTCTTAGAAGTTAAGTCATTCAAGGGTGTCACTATTGATCCATACCCCTTGACAAATCTTCCTATAGTACCCAGTCAGGCCTAAGAAGGCTCTCACCTGAGTCTGGGTAGTGGGAGCAGTCCAGTCCATGATGGTCTGGATCTTGCTCTGCAAAGGTTGAACCTGGCCTCCACCCACAAGGTGGCCCAGGTACACAACCTGACTCTGCCCTATCTGGCACTTAGTGGCCTTGATAGTCAGGCCTGCCTTTTGCAGGGCCTGTAAAACATTCCTGAGGTGGACCAGGTGATCCTCCCAGGTGGAGCTAAAGACAGCAATATCATCTAGATAAGCTGCACTATAGGCCTCCAGTCCTGTGAGAAATGTATTCACCAACCTCTGGAAAGTGGCAGGTGCATTCTTCAGACCAAAGGGCATTACCACAAATTGATAATGCCCACTAGGGGTTGAGAATGCGGTCTTGGGCTTTGCAGTATCAGCTAGTCTGATCTGCCAGTAGCCAGCTGTTAGGTCAAATGTGCTGAGATATTTGGCAGAGGCCAAAGTATCTATGAGCTCATCTGCCCTGGGTATTGGATGGGCATCAGTCCTAGTGACTGCATTGAGACCCCTGTAGTCCACACAAAACCTCATCTCTCTTTTTCCACCACTGGTGTGAGGTTTCGGTACAAGGACTACTGGACTAGCCCAAGGGCTATCTGAGGGTTCAATAACTCCCAATTCCAACATTTTCTGGACTTCAGTCCTGATACAGTCCCTGACATGGTCAGGTTGCCTATAAATCTTGTTTTTAATAGGCAGACTGTCCCCAGTGTCCACTTCATGAGTGCACCAGGTGGTCTGACTGGGTGTCAGTGAAAACATATGTCTAAACTGATTGAGGACTTGCCTGCAATCAGTTTGTTGCTGGGTAGTGAGGCTGCCTGCCAAGGCTACACCATCAACTGACCCATCGTCAGGGTTCTGTGAGAGCAGGTCAGGGAGTGGGTCACTCTCTTCCTCCTGCCCTTCATCAGTAGCCATGAGCAAGCCCATGTCTGCCCTGTCCACATATGGTTTTAACCTGTTGACATGGAGAACCCTGTGGGGACTCCTGGGTGTTCCTAGGTCCACTAAGTAAGTGACCTCACCCTTCTGCTCAACAATAGTGTGGGGTCCACTCCATTTATCTTGGAGAGCTGCTGGGGCCACTGGCTCCAACACCCACACCTTCTGTCCTGGCTGGTAAACAGTCAGAACAGCCTTTGGTCATGCCAGGCCTTCTGAAGTTCCTGGCTAGCCTCAAGGTTTTTGGTTGCCTTTTTCATGTACTCAGCCATCCTGGAGCGGAGACCAAGTACATAGTCCACTATATCTTGCTTTGGGGGCTTGAGAGGTAACTCCCATCCTTCCTTCACCAAGCACAGTGGACCCCTCACAGGGTGGCCAAACAGAAGTTCAAAAGGGCTGTAACCAACCCCCTTCTGAGGCACCTCCCTATATGCGAATAAAAGGCAGGGCAAGAGTATGTCCCATCTACGCCTAAGCTTTTCTGGGAGCCCTTTAATCATGCCCTTTAAGGTTTTGTTGAATCTCTCAACTAAACCATTGCATTGTGGGTGATAGGGTGTGGTGAACTTATAAGTCACTCCACACTCCTTCCACATTGCTTTTAAGTAACCAGACATGAAGTTAGCACCCCTGTCTGATACTACCTCCTTAGGAAAGCCCACTCTTGAGAAGATTCCCAGGAGGGCCCTTGCCACCACAGGTGCTGTAGTGGTCCTGAGGGGAATAGCTTCTGGGTACCTGGTGGCATGATCCACTACCACCAGGATAAACCTGTGCCCAGAGGCTGTTTGGGGATCCATGGGACCAACAATGTCAATCCCTACCCTTTCAAAGGGCACCCCCACCACAGGTAGTGGTATCAGGGGGCCTTTGTAGTGCCACCTGCTTTGCCACTGGCTTGGCAGGTTACACAGGAGCGACAAAACTCCTTACTGTCTTCAGACATGTGGGGCCAGTGAAAGTGAGGGACAATTCTGTCCCAAGTCTTGTTCTGGCCCAGGTGACCTGCTAAGGGAATATCATGGGCTAGGGTCAATAGGAAGCCCCTGAACTTCAAAGGTATTACCAACCTCCTGGTAGCACCAGGCTTGGGGTCTCTACTCTCTGAGTACAGGAGTCCATCATCCCAATACACTGTATGGGAACCACTAGCTTTCCCAGCAGCCTCAGCAGCAGCTTGCTGTCTGAGGGTTCAAGGGAGGGGTTGCTCTGCTGCTCCTGGCTCAGATCTGCCCTAGAAGGTCCCCCTGTCCCCAAGAACTCAACCTGGTCAGGTTCAAGTTCCTCTGGGACAGTTCCTTCTTCAGGGCTGAGATCATCCCCCTCAAGGGACTGATCTTCCTCCTGAGCCAAGGGGGAAGGCACTGCCTTAACCCTACTACTCCTCCTCTTGGAAGACACTTGGTCCATTCTTCCAGAATCCAAGGCCTGTTCAGTGCTAGACATTTTGGCTTGTGACCTGGTCACAGCAAACACATCTGCAGGGATCCCCAGCATTTCTGCATGGGTCCTGAGCTCCACTTCTGCCCAAGCAGAAGTCTCTAAGTCATTGCCAAGCAAGCATTCGACTGGTAGGTTTGCACTTACCACAACCTTCTTAAGGCCAGTTACCCCTCCCCAGGAGAAGTTAACAACTGCCAGAGTGTGGTCTGTTCTGACATTGCTAGCATTGGTCACTTGGTACATCTCACCAAGCATAACTTGCCCAGGTAGCACAAGGTCTTGTGTCACCATTGTGACACTTGCCCCTGTGTCCCTAAATGCCAAAGCCTCACGTCCATTAATTAAAGGCTGTTGTCTGTACTTGCCCAGATTACTGGGACTCACAGTGGAGGTCACATCCATGCCTCCATCACAGACTAACACAGCCTGAGTCAGTTCTATGACTAAGTCAGAGCCCAACTCAGTTCCCAGGGTGAACCCTACTAAACCCTTTGCTGGAGCACTTCCACCAACTGTACTAGGGGGAACAGGTGCCTTAGGGGCATTGGTGGGTGCTGGACTGGAGTCTTTGGACTTGGTGCAATCACTGGTCCAGTGGGTCTTTTGCTTACAGACCTTGCACCATGGTTTTCTTTGGCCTTTCCCTTTGGTAGACTGTGAATCCCCACCAGAAGAAGATTTTTGGGGGCCTGATGAAGACTTTTGATCTTTACCCTTCTCCCCACCCTTGTCAGAGTTCTTAGCATCTTGCTTTCCCCACCTTGGTTCTGTACCTTCTGCTTCACCCTGGTTCTGACCCATTTGTCTGCCTTCTTTCCCAATTCTTGGGGAGAGGTCAGATCAGAGTCTACCAGGTATTGATGCAACAGCTGATTTTGACAGTTATTAAGAATCTGCTCCCTCATTATCAGATTGTACAATCCTGAGAAGTCACACACCTTACTGCCCATCAACCAGCCTTCCAGAGCCTTGGCAGAACAATCCACATAGTCTACCCAGTCTTGAGTCTGTGCTTTTTGGGTGTCTCTGAACTTCAACCTGTACTGTTCAGTGGTTAGGCCAAACCCATCAATAATAGCACTCTTCAAGACCTTGTAATTATCAGCATCCTCCTCTCTAACAGTGAGGAGCTTATCTCTACCTTTGTCAGCAAAGGAGAGCCACAAGATTGCTGCCCACTGCTCCTGAGGGACCTTCTGTACTTTACAGGCCCTCTCTAAGGCAGTTATCCATTTGTGGATATCATCCCCACTCTGGTAGGGAGGGACAATCTTGCTCAGGTTCCTATGGTCATAGGACCTTTCCCTGTCTCTAGGGACATGGCTGCCACCATGGGACTCTAGTCCCAACTTTCTTCTCTCTCTAAGGAGATCTAGGGATTCCCTATCTAAAGCCAATTGCTTTTTTCTGATCTCCAGCTGAGTTTCCTCATACTGGACCAGTCTGGTTCTCCTCTCATGAGAGGATTCCCTCCTGTGAGATGAGACAGAGCTCCCTATAGAGGTGCCAGAGTGGTTAGACTCCTGAGAAGGAGATCTAGACTTCCTGGGCACACTCTTAATCCTTCCTGGGGGGACAAAGAGGGCATCATCTTGCTCATCCTCATCATCATCCACAGGAGGGATTGGGTTTTCCAGGTCAGGGTCATTGTCACCCTCCTGGCCAGTTTCAGAGGGGGTCTGGGGGTACTGGTACCCCTGGCCTCGTCCTCTTCGTCTGCCCCACCCTCAGCTCCTACCCCTTCAGTCCCTACAGGTCTTACTAAGGTCATAAGCCACCAACAACTCCTTGAGGTGTTGGGTGGTGGGGCTTTGGCCTGTCCTTATTTTTCTCAAGTTACATAAAGCTCTCAATTCCAAGAATGGGAGTGTATCATACTTGGAGGGTGGAAGCTCAATGGCTTCCTGCAAGGATTCTTTGGATCCTGCCCTTAAAGACATTACTAGTGTGGTGTGGTGTATGCACTACCTACTCTAGTGTGGCCTACTAAACTCTCTTGAGTTGTAGAAAGGGTTGTGCTATCCCTTAACACACAACTCTAAGTTCAGTAGAACTTACTGTATTCTAAGCTTAAATTATATGTACCTTAGGTACCTTTAATGGTTTTCAGTTGATCAATTCAATTGAGATTATCTGGTAAAACAATAGCAAGCTGGAATCCCACACGCTGCACACCAATGTGAGAAGTTGGCCTGGCATATGCTGTCCACTAATTATAGTGGGCACCTTGCACCAGTCCAAACAACCCCTTATTGGAGATAGGTTAAAGACAACCTTATTGAAAGCTATCCTAGTGGTAGCTATGGAGAGCAGCCTTCAGGCTAAGTCTTGAAGGAATGTAAAGCAGCTTGTTTTACCAGTCTATAATCTCTTGAGTGACCAAATGAAAGAGCACCACACCAGGTATATATTCAAAATATATGTATTTATTGCTAAACACACCCCTCTAGTCTCTTTATGAGGCTAGAGTTCGAAGTACATAAGTTATAAGTTATTAATTCACAGTAATAGCACAAATACACGTTTGGGCCCTAGGGGCGTACCAAACCATATACCAATAAAGTGGTATGCGAACCACGACTGAACTAGACACTAGGCCTAGAGCCTCTAGAAGTGCTTGGACCACAAGGAACCACCCAAGGTAGTGACACAGGGGACCCACGGGAGACGCGTGCAGTGTAAATACACAACCGCGATACGCCGTTAACTTCTATGGAGAAAGTCGGGATCGGGAAAATAGAGAAAAGGGACACTTAAAAGAGGACTAGGACAAAACCCTTTGAGATCTAGGACTTTGAAGAGTCTCTACCCACGGGAGCACCGGAGTACTCGTGTTACCTCACCCAGGGAAGCCGGGTGCATAGGTGCCTTTCGGGGTCGGGTTTCGTCGTCGATTCGAATGGCGATCTGCTGCAAAGTGCTGCTGGCGGCCAAGAGAAAAGTGTCCGGGTGGATCCAAGAGTGGATCGGAGTTCTGAAGAACCTGAAAGCAGAGGGGACAGAGTCTGGGTCACTAGCCAGTGACCAGGAAGGCGATGGACAGATGCCCACCGATGTCGAGTGCTTCAGGTGCGTTGACGGTCGTCTTGACTCTTCAGCCACGAGGTCCAGGAGGTGTTGTCGGCAACCAGGAGCAGGATTCGGGCTGGTACACGATGTCTGTCGAGTGCTGAGGTGTCGGCGACCGAATTGGACCCAACAAGCCTTGGCAACGGCAAGTCTCGGTGAAGATGTAGATCGTCGATGGTGCAGACCAGCAAGGTCTGTGGAACTCACCCAGCGAGGGTAAGTGAGGGCAGGCCTGGAGCAACCAGGATGCCAAGTAAGAAAAGGATTGGCCTTCGTTAAGGGCTACTAGCCAACGGGCTAGCGACCGCGAAGGAGCCTCGTGACGCCGCACGTGGAGCTGGCTTACAGGACACTCTTGGAGTGGGGGCCAGTGATCTTCGGTGCAGGTGGTGCTGGAGGCTAGGGCTACTCGGAGCCCAAAGCACGACTTCTTGGGAGACCCAGAAGATGATGCACTTGCAAATGTGCTCGGTGTCCAGGGGTCACGGTCTCAAGTCACCCACGATAGCCACGGGCCTCAGCTTTGCTGGGGACTCAGGGTAGCCTCGGGGAAATCTGAGAATCCACCTCTGGTGATGCGATGACTTTGGCGTCCGACGGGAGCTTCAGAAATGCGAACCGGACAGATGCTTCTTTGGTGCCTGCCAAGCAGGGGCGTCACTCCTTGACCCCAAGGGAGATTCTTCAGTCCTCTAATCTTGTCGTAGAGCGTCGAAGGTCCAGGATTCAGTTTCAGAGTTTCGTCCAGGTATAATCTAAAGTCCTAAGGACTGGGTTCCTACCTTTATTCTAAAAATAGGGGTTGGACTACTCTGTGGCCCCACCTATGGGTGGGTCAGGGCAGAGGGGTGGCTACACCCCTTTCCCTTTGTCCAGTTCACGCCAAAGCAGGGGCTGCAAGCCCCTGATCCGGTTTGAACTGGGGTATGCACAGGGACACCAAATGTGCCCCCAGTGCAGGACTTCAAAGCACCCGAAAGTGCTCCCGCCCAGCCCCAATACACATTATCCTGTCTGGGGAGGTGGTCACACCTCCCTGGGACAGGAAACCTATTGTCCAGGCCTCCCCTGCCGGAGTTTCGTCCAGCAGCAGGAGGCCAGACTCGTGTCTGTGGCAGCAGCATCCATTTTGTGATGCCAGGGCTCTGGAAAGAAGTTACCGGACTCGTCAGAGTTAACATGTCTTTCCCTCTAGAAGGGTGGAATGCTACCCCCGCCGCCAGGATTGGCGGGGGGTAGTATTCCAAGATGTTTGACACCAAACACGACATGTTTAGGTGCAGCCATTCCAAAGTTAGCATTTTACCGCGAGGATATAATGCGCTTAAGAGTATATGGTCAGGCTGCACTACAAACAGCATCAGAGATGGTCTCCGAACGCTGCAGAGGGGCCCTGCTCATGCAGGGGCACCCTCTCACATAGGAACCATGCACTCTGCCTTTAGGATTGATAAGGCCTGCCTTAGGAGTGACTTATAGGTTTATATGTGTGTATGTATTTCGTGATATAGGTAACCTACATCACAGTAAGGGGTGCATGCACCACCTTACCCAGGCTGCAGTAGCAGACCTGTGGTGTCAGTTTGGATGGCCTTCCAGGGGTGGCATAATACATGCTGCAGCCCCTGGCAGGCCTCTGAGGTACCTATGCCCTTGGTACATAGTATACCATATACTAGGTACTTATAAGGGCACTCCAGATCCCAATCAGTGATGTGCCTAAGGCACATGGAAACCATTTTAGAGAGGAAGCAGCTAGGCTGGGGTTCTGATTAGCAGGGCCCCAGCCAGACTAATGTCGAAAAACAGTGAAGCATCAGCAAAAAGTGGGGGTACCCATGTGAAGCAGATCCTACTCTCCTACACCGGGGGTAGTAACAACATACAGTGTTGGAAAATTATGCCTCGATTGGCTGCAGAAATCTACACTACAGGGTGTGAAACAACACTTATCCTTACTTAAAGAAGACGCAGACCTTAGGGAATTCTTGCTTGGACCAAGAAAACCGCGTCAGAAACGTTTCATATATGCTGGCATTTATGCTGCCTATAATGAAGTATGGAAAGTGTCACAGATGGAGGCGCAGAACGAATACGTGAACTTGATCGTATTAATTTAGAAAAAACACTCACTGTGGTCGACAATGGGTTAACAACTTTGTCCTCCAGAATATATTCATTGGACAACATTGTATCCTCTGCTATCGACATACTAGAACAGGATTTAGCCATGTTACAGCAAGGCCAATCTCAATTACGTTCTATTGTGGTATTAAGCTGGACGCTGCAATCCTTGCGCGCGGGCTATGTGCCTTGGCGTTTTATCAACACGTCAGCTCTGTTTGCAGAATACAATCTAACTGATAAACAGATCGAACTGGCACAAAGAGGAGCAAAGTATACAGTGCTGAGCATTGAAAAACTGGAAAAGTTACCATTCACAGTGGCAGAAAAAACAGCTACAGAATGGCTCATTCATGTCACTACCTGTGACTACTTTTCAGTTTCAGTATTGCCTCAAACAAATGCAAGCAGGCAAATATGAAAGGTTGGGTAAGGAATACATTAAGACATCTTGGAATTTACCGTATACATATAGATGGTGGAGTGGGGATCGTGAAGTGTTTTTGAGCGGTACACACTGTAAAAGTGCACTGAGCGGTTCACTTATATGTCAGGAAATTTTTTTACACGGGGCTTGCAATGGTTCTGTGGCAAATTTGTCTTGCCATCAGCAGGGTACACCAGCTGCTGTGATTAATCCAACGTTTGGACAACTTTCTAATGGGAGTTACCTCATGTTGAATGATCAGAGTTGCTGCGGCATGTTGCCAGGCATCCCATATCTAGTAACGGTCAACTCCAGGGTCACTTGCTGTATGCAAGTATTGTTTTCCCCAATAGACACAGTCAGGGAGTCGCCTTTGTGGCCTTCGGTGAACGTCTCTTTTATAAGATTTGATACTCTAAGCAGAATGAAAGCCATGCTTTTACAACAAACAGTGCCTTTGACCTCGGCCAAAGAAACCTATGATTTACAAGTCGCAAGGACTTCGGCTGAGATACAGACTTTAATACGTACAAACTGCCCTATACATTTCGTGGAAATGATAGGACGTATCTTTAACATGTCTGATACAAGCGGAATTGTACATGTATTTAAGAGCATCTGTTCCGGTCTGTTAGCACCTTTCCAGGCAATACTCGGAATAATCCCGAACTTTGCACATTCGGTGTTTGGTGGCATACCATTAATTCTAGCACTTGTTGCCGGAATTCTATTTCTCTTCCTGCTATTACGCTATGGCCAGCCTATTCGCAGACATCACTCCGAGCGAAGTGGAGAAAGCTCTCCTTGAACGAAAGTGCCGTGAGCGAATAGTACAGCTTTTGGGCATGACTCGTCTACGGGAACTTAATACCACGTGGTTCCTGTCATTCAGACCAATCTGGCAAGATTTCATCTTACCTGTTCTACGATGCCTGCTATGCGGTGAAGAATGCGTGTTAGACACCTGTCTAACATTTCCATCAGCAGCGCCAACGGATATCGATACTCTGCTGGACCCGATAACGGCCCATGCTTTGTGTTGTCCCCAGAGGCTACCAATCCCGATGACGGCATTCATTGAGATCTCACAGACGCTTCCGGCTGCTGCTGAGCTACGAGATGGATCTACAGGCACACAGGTAACAACGGACGCGAACATTGCTGCGGCATCCTATGCTGAAAGCGATGCTTCACATCTCTGTGCAATTAATCTACTACACGAGGTGTTCCGAATGTCACCAACTTCAGTGGACAATATTTTGTCTACAGAAATAGATGATCTCATGTTTACACCAGACCCGTACACTGACTCTGCCCACAGTGTACCAGAGACGCTGTAAAATTTGGCCTTCAGATTTCAAAAACTTGGAACTCTTCCCAAATTGAACTTTTTCCGTTTTTTCGAACTAAATGGCAATTCAATCTGCTTGAAGTAGAACTATTCTTATAGAACGGACTTCGCGGTACTTCCTCAGACACTTTGTCATCTTATTTGTCTAAAAGTTCATTAATTTTCATGACATGAAATGACTTTGATTTTTGAACAACTTATCGATCATTTTCTGTCACATGTAAATATTACTGCTTATTTCATTCAAATTGCATTTTGTTTCCAAATATATGCCTGAAATGAAAAGCAATGCTTAAAATGTACAGTACCTTTTTCATTTTAATAGGTTTTTTAATTGCTTTTTAATGCTTTTAAGAAATATTTTTAGCAATATGCGGTACTCCATTTTATGTTTAGCATATTAAATGTTTAGCATTTTATTATTATCGTACACACGAAAGTGGAGTGGGTGTTGTATTCCTCTTAGGGTGTCCGTACATAGGTTTTACTATATCATGTCCTTATATAGGCACAATTCGCCCTGCCCTTATACAGGCATAAAATCCCAGTCCTTATTTAGGCATTAAACCGTGCACTCCAAATACAGGCATGGTCTCCGACATCCGTCCACCCTAACGTCACAACGAGTTCTTGAAGAACAGACCCTTAGGCTTCGGGAGTTTCCCTAGCACAGGACTATTGATTTCTTCAAGGACTCATCTATTATGCATGAACCGTTATACCTTGAGGGTTCATTCATGACGTCTTCCGCTGTCCGATTCACGTCAATGCTAACATTCTGAGGGACCTCTCAGGTATAAATATACCTTCCCTAGCCCTTGTAAATCAGAGGAGACCTCGACTTCAGAGGAGCCAGTTTCCCAGCCTGACGCACTGAGAAGACGCAGTCATCCCTGCACGCAGAGAGTCCAGCTTCCAGTGATCTGACTTCCCTCGCGGGGTGTTGGAGTTCGAGTCTGGCAAGAGATTCCCCCCTCTCTCATTCTTAAGGTATGGAGCTGACTAGAAACCTAGAGGGACTCTTGGCATACTAGGCATACTAGGCTTAACATACTCTTAGTATACCATAGTAAGGAATACTCCACCTACTTCATACCTCTCCCTACACCTAGGTTAGGTTAGGTACATTGGGGTAGAACTAGCTTGGAAACGCATCGTATGAGTACTCGCATTTTTAGTCCATGTTATTTATGTAAATGAATATCTACTAAAGATCATGCTAGCGCAGTATTATTTGTTTCTACTGCTTACGCTGTACATTATTTATCTTGCATATTGTCCTGTGATCATAACAGCACATATTACTTACACGAGAAACAAGACTGTTCAATAAATCTTTTATTGAAACGCCCGTCTATTCTTTCTGTGTAACTTTGAGGAAAACTAAGCATGCACGATTGAGCTGAGTGAAACGGTTATCTATTGTTTCCACGACTCTGGGACACGTTCTGATTCTAAAGGGAAACAAAGTTGTCATGTTTTGCGGCTGCCAGAAACTACTCCCTTCTTGTTTGTCAAGGAGTTTCTAGTGGCCTCTGAGCTAGCTGGCACAAGTAATTAAGTTTAATATACTCGATAGGGACATACCGACCTCAGTCCTATGTCAAGCCTATAGGCTATATTATTCCAATGCGCAGAGCCTATTAGGGAAATAGGAGCTACACTACAGCGGCTGCTCTCCGGTCCCCAGCAGGCCCTGTTACGAATGGCCTGCCAGAGTACCAGATGCTCCGCACCGCAACTCCACCAGCCCCTGCCAGGAGACACCACCTGCAGTGGCTCAATAGCTCAGCGGTCCCGGCTCTGCCCCTCGCTGGCCGGCCCCCGGAGCTGCCCCCCCCCCAGATGGGGCCAGCCGCAGCACAACCCCAAACGGAGAGACGGACCCAGCGGCCCGCCCCGAGGTAATCAGACCCCAGGCGTACTCACGCGATCTGCACATGGGGGCCTCCACTCACTTCGGTCCGCTGTGGTTCAGAGCAGGTAGGCATTGTAGTAGCCCGTTTTGGCAGCCGGAGCGTCCTGGCCTTCGATCCCAGCAAGGTCTGCTTCACTTCGCCGGTTGGTCCAGCCCCCTTCTTCGCTCGGCCCTCTCCACCCTCCGGCCGAGCGGTTAGGCCCGATCGCACTCTGAGCCACACAGGGCTCCCAGGCGGCAGCTCGAGTTAGGCCGCTGCGCTGCCAGAGATGGTCATAAAAGGCACTTTGTCCGCATCGGACGGTCCCATGAGAGGTTGTCTTCACCAGGAGCACACCCACTACGACAGTTCACTGTCCCTTGAGTCGCTAGTGGAGTAGGCCGCAGCCATGACACTTCTCTCTCAGCGTGCTGCACGGGCCTAGTCAGCTTGATCGCTGCGGTTCGGCTTGTAACTTTATAAGACTCGTCGTAGTGCAACGCCCATGCTTTACGAATTGGTTACAGCTGGCGTTTCTCTTCCGATCGCCCCGCAGTCAGCAGATAAATGTAGGATTTTGAGCTCAGCCGGCAGAGCCCTCTTAGTGAGCGGCCATCTTGCTGCTCGGCGAAGCCACACCCCCAAGCACAGGCTTAGGTTGTAGGAAGTCTCTTTGCAGCTCCAGGAAGTCCACAGCAAAATGTCGAGTTGTAAGTGGCTCCTTGGTTTCCCCCTGAGCAGCTTAAGATCCCTCTGTTATGAGGGCCTTCTCCACTTCCCAGACACGGGGAGGAATTTCACATGGACTTGGTGAAGAATTGTTTTGTTGCAAATGGTTCTCTTTCAGGTGGATACAGCTGCTCTGTCTTCAGGACCTTCAGCCCTCTCAAACTTCAACCAAAAAGTCTCACAGGCAACCTAACTCCTCTGGGTACGACCTAAGCCCTAAGGGAAAGTAAGAGACTAGTTTAGTTACTTCGCTGTTGTAACAACTTTCTAGTCCCAAGGATATAAGGTATACCTTTAGATAATTTGTTTTCCCAAAGTCCCATATAAGGCAGGTTGGAATTCTTTCAGTGAGCAGCAACCAATCTTCTCTTTTTCTGCTATAAGGAGCTTTTTTCTTTGTGTATCCAGACAGCAGTTTAAAACAAAATCAGTCTATGATTAGCAGTGATTCCTAAGCAAGTCAATCTAAAGTTCTTGTGGTTTCACTGTGTGATAATTGCATGTGTGTCTCAATTCCTGTTTCAGAAAAGCGTTTTACTGCAGCTGCTATCCCAGAGTCCTTTGTGCCACGGCCAAGAAAGATGGCAGCACCCTGTTTCCCTCCTATTCTCCTCCATCTCTCTCAAAACTCTTTCTACAGCTGCCCAGCTCTGCCCTGACTTGGACGTCACTTTTACCCAAAGGAAGTGAGGTCATGCCTTTCCTGCCGCTCAATGTGCTGCAAGCCTTAGATGCGAGGCATTTGGCCGCTACATCTGAGAGAAAAGTTAGATGTGGGTGGGACAATTAGATGTGAGCCACAGCGCATTCAGCCAGGGGAAAAGATTAGCTTCTAGCTAACACTATTTCTAAAGTTCTGGCAAGCAGTATGACAACTTATAAAACATAGTCAAGGAGTGTAGTTAACCAAAACCCAATGTTTCCAATGATTTTGCCATACTTATTTATTTACACACTGTGAAATCTGAATTTATTAGAATTTTCCTAACAAACGTTTAAAAAAGAATTTAAGATTAAACTTTCCTCATCAACAAAAATGCCTATCGACACGCATGAGCTTTTAGTGATATTGTTTTAAGATGTTATATGGGGGGGGGAAATCTCTTTGAAGTGCAACTGCGCAAAACATATGTCACATTTACGAGTTGACGAAATGGTTTTCCTTTGTACGGCAGAGCACATACAGTTCAAATCTACTTGGCGGGCCCGCATTATCTAGATGTATACATACAAGATGTCTAGGGAAACAAAATAGGATAGTCACAGCAAAAAGATGAATTACCTCCCATTCCTCGACTGTGACATTGATAGAAAACTGGGCTTTCTACTCATGACTTGCCCCAACTATGGGACACTCTTTCGAGACTACGAAATTCAAAAATCACACTTGGCCCTCAGAAAAGCCTTAATGGCTTTTCTTTTAAACTAGTGCCCCTGGCTGGGGTCTCTCTGTGTCATTTTTTTTCCATTCTATTTATTGAGCTTTGCAAACGAACGATACAATGCAGAAGGATACGGTTGTCATCATATCACAAATAATTGTTGCTCTGGATTACAACTGTTAGGATAGTTAGATTGTATTGTAATTGCATTTATATAGCGCTGACGAGGCGTCGAAGCACTTTTTCGGCGAGTAGCACGCTACTCCGAAACCCATAAAGGATTAGTGTTGAATTAGTATAGTGAAATATGAAAGTAATTTGAGTGGTGGATATGTTAGTCAGTTATTTTGATTCAGAAGGATAGCGGAACCCATAAAGGATTAATGTTGAATTAGTATAGTGAAATGTGAAAGTAATTTGAGTGGTGTATAGGTTAGTCAGTTATTTGGATTCAGAAGGATAGCGGAGGGATAGAAGAGGGAAAAAGGTTTGCATTTATATAGCGCGATAGTTTGTGCATAGTAGAATTACTTATTGTGGTTAGCAGTGCCAATACTTAAAAAATAATAAGCAAGTAGGGTACCCCCTTGAATTTCACAATGAGAGGTTAGTGTACGTCATCTAAGAATACAGACCGCTAGGGGACCCTGGAGTCGCAAGACCGCGCCATCTCCAGTGAGCCATAGGCCGGATGCACTTGGATGGGATCCATTAAAGCTGTCTTATTAACTGCATGTGGGTCTTGGCTCATCATAGGTGGGGTATATGATCAGGGGAATGTAGTATAGGATTAGACCTTTCCAGAAACACTATGGGGAGGGATGGGAGGCGGGGAGGGGGGGTTTATGTCCCAACAGGTGAGCTTGAATCACTGATGCCGGAGAAAGATTAATCCTTGTCTGAGGTGGCATGGTTTCCTATTGGTCCAGGACTGTCAAGAGTGTTCATCATGGCCTCCCATCCCTCAGAGGTGAGAGGATGTGGCCTAACGGCTAGAGCGGCGGACTTTGAAGCTGCGGACTCAGGTTCGAGTGTGGCGGGAAGCTCAAACATCCTGTGATTCTGGGCAAATCACTTAATCTCCCCGTGCCTAAAAAGGAATGTGTCCGTCTGTAATGCAACTGGTGCTCATGTAAAGCGCTCCGATACCTTTGGTCGAGTTCGCGCTATATAAAACTGTTTAAAAAAAAAAAAGGATGGGTCTTTTAGGCCAGCCTCAGTATTCTTACCGTCTCAATGCTTTGTATACTAAATTAGCTCAGGGTATCACCTCCTTTCTCCAAGGTTGCATGGCAGGTGGCGTGGTTGCTTTCCAGCTCATAGTGATTGCTCTTTTAGCTAAGAGTAGTGACAGGTCTATAAATCTGGAACTTACTGTGGCCACTTTGGGTCTTTGTAATATATCCAGCAAGCATCCCTCCATGGAATGCAAATCCTCGCGTCCTGTTACTCGTTTTACCTCCCCCAGAAGCGTTGTCCAGAGCATCTGTAGCTTGGGACATGCCCATCCATGTGTAGGAAATCAGCATGTGGATCACCGCGTCGTTGTGGGCAGCTTGCATTGATGCTCGCAAAAAATACGGTTTAGTGTGTGAGGAGTGAGATAAACCCCGAGTACAAAGCTAAAACTGTATGTAGTTTGCCATTCTTTGTCGTGTAGGCTGCGGCCTACTGTT
The DNA here is from genome assembly GCA_963921515.1 of Calotriton arnoldi. Lineage (NCBI taxonomy): Eukaryota > Metazoa > Chordata > Amphibia > Caudata > Salamandridae > Calotriton > Calotriton arnoldi. The sequence goes on from CAWUFW010003945.1 coordinate 39,644, forward strand.
AGTCTCATTAATATTGCTTCTTGTTTGCTGTGTCATAACCTCATGATGTTATTTCGGTATGCAAACACTCTAAAAATAATAAAATGGATACAAATGGCTACTTGACATCACAAATGTAACATATTTCAGAATAATATTTATTTCTTTTAAAGAGATTATGTTGCTACATTGATAGCACATCTTTCTGCAGAAAGGGGTAACTGTCACTCAGTGAAATTCGTACATTCAAATCCTGGGTGTTAATTATATTTTTCATAAGTTTGAATGGTATCTTTTCAAGTTTTTTCTTTCGTAACAGAAATAGTCCACGTTGAATAGTTTACAGCATGAAGGACCTGTGTTTCTGTATATATCCCGCAGGGCAATCAGGAATTTTCCCTTTCTCGCAAACAAGCACAAATACTCTTACACAGATCTTTAGAATTTAGAGGGACACTGGCTGAGTATAGACAACCTGATTCACAAAGGTAAATTGTACTTATGAGTAAGTTTACACTTTTGAGTAAGTTTACTACTTTTTGATAGTTACAAACTCAGAGTATAAATTACTACTAAAAAAAAACAGTAGGAAGTCCATCGCTACACATGGCCAACCACTGTACTGCAACACCCTCCAATAGCAATAATGGAAGTAGGGACGCAAGATGAAACCCCATAAGAAATAATGCTAAATTAAATGATTTAAAATAGTTAAAAATATAAACAAATGTATATTCTTGTTAAAATACATCAATAAAAATAGTAAATATTTATTTTTTGAATATTTTAATAACCGATCTTCAATTGAAAAATAATGTAACAATAAATTGCATTAAAATTATTTTTAAATGGTTCTACGGGTCTCTTTTTGCAATTATTAATGTACATTAAAACATTGTTTTGTGTAGGTGTAAATTCATATTTGAACTTACATTTAAGAAAAGGAGTTTGAATTTAATTATTTATTTCAATATATTTCCAGTAATTACATTTTAATTCAAAATGTATTTAATAATGCTGTAGCATATTTGTTGTTCTACATGTAAAGTAAATATATAAAATTTATTTACATTAATATTTGACATAAAATAATTGTAATATTTATTTTTAAGATAAACACATTTTTTAAATGTTCCTGAACTTTACCTTAGGGAAACTCTTCAGGTGGATTCACCAACTTTTTCTACAAACCGTTCTGCGCCTCAGTGTCTTCTATCCTTTCCAGGTTATTTAATAACTTTGGTGAAATGGAAGAACTTAATTAACCAATGAAAGAGGCAGTTATTGTCTTCGTGCCAAAATCAGGCAAAGATAAGACCTTGTCCACAGCATATTGGCCAACTTCTTTGTTGATGTAAACCTGCTCAAAACTATTTGGACACAATACTTGGCAAATTAATGCTAGCACTAATAGAGGCAGATCAATCAAGCTTCTTTAGTGACAGGCTGCGCGGTGATAACACCAAGAAAATTCTACATATAATAGAAAATACCACCCCTCACCCACACCCAAAGCGTACATGAGAATTTGCTTTTTCTGTCACTAGATGCAGAAAAGGCATTTGACAGAGTTGACTGGAATTGGATTGGGAATGTTTTACAGAAAACAGGCCTCCTAATTTGGACCCTTGCAGGTCATAAATCCCTTAAGGCATGTATATGGGCCAACAGACAGATTAACATTGAGAAAGGTATGAGGCAGGGCTCCCTGCTTTCCCTTCCCCTATTTGTGCTTACTCTAGAACCTTTGACTAATGCTATAAGGAAATGTCCAGATATTCAGCGGGCTGTCATAGAAAAAGACAAATACAACAATCAACAACTATAGTATAGTATACTACTACTATATGACATACTGATCTGAGAAAAGTAGCTAAACACATGTGCAGGTCAGCAAATCAGGGAGCCTCAAGCAGCACGGCAGTCCTCTGGGAAACAAGACAAGCCTCGAGCAGCCTGGTAGTCCTCAGGAAAACAAGGCAGGCCTCAAGCAGTAGGACAGTTCTCTAGAAAACAAGGCAGGTCTCAAGCAGCAGGACAGTCTGGGGAACAAGGCAAGCCTCAAGCAGCAGGGAAGTCCTCTAATGAACAAGGCATTCCTTCTCAAATGGCAGCAGTTTCAGGAATGCATTGAAGAGTGGCTCAGGAGGTCCAATATCTATACCTGGTGCCATCCTTTGAAGTGGGAGAATTTTCAAGGATACCCACACATCTGGTTCTGGAAAGTTCTTCCCTTCCCCTGCAAAGGCCCCAAAAAACAATGGTCACAAAACACTAGTATTAGGTTTCTTTGTGTGTGCTGGAGGCAAGTCCCTTGAAATGTAAGCGGGCAGGGAAGAGCTTTGGCCCAACCATCCTGGCAGAGTGGCCCATCCTGCCTACATGTAGTTCCCTATCGTTCACTGTCTGGGCCCAATACGCATTCTTAATGGGGGAGCCATTACCGGGCCCCGGTAGCTGGAACCTCCCAGAAAGTCTTAGAAGCTTTTGGGCAGGAAAGTTCCAACTTTTTAAAAGTAAAAGACACACAGTTGATGGTGCTCGCCATGTCACTGGAGTCAAGCTATCCTGGCTGATGAGGAATGAAACCCCGAAACCGGTCCTAGGATGCTTGTTTCCAGTCCAGGGAGGACCTGGCCTGGCAGTTCGGGCAGGACTGTTCCCATTGGGCACAGGGTCAAGACTGATTTGCATATGGTTGGGTTCAAACTGGAGTGGCATGGTGAGCAAAAAAACGATGGATTTAGACCCAGATATCTGTACTGGGGTGAATGTATGACATTGTTCTGCATTCTGTCCATCAATTGGTTTTTTTGAACTTTTTAAAAGTGGCATTTTCAAAATTGTGACCAAAAATCAGAATTTACCATTAAAGAGAATTTTAAATTGCAATTAATTTGAGTCCAAACATGAGAATTCTTCCTGTGCCCAATCACAAGTTAGCACTTATTAAATATAATAAGTAACCCAATAGAAGAGATGGGCCTCGCAGTAGTGAAAAACAAATGTAGAAGTTCCTCACTACCAGGACATGTTAAACTTAAAAACACACGCACCATGCTCTGTGAGCTTTTTAGGGCCTACCTTAGGAGTGACTTATATGTATTAAAAAGGAAGGTTTAGGCCTGGTAAAAGGTTTATTTTGCCAGGCCAAAATGACAATTTAAAACTGCTGTACAGGCTACAATGGCATGTTTTAAAGTTCTACTTTAGAGAGTGGCACAATGAGTGCTGCAGGCCCACTAATAGCATTTAATTTACAGGCCCTGGGTACATACAGTACCACTTTACTAGGGATTTACAAGTAAATAAATGTACCAATCTGTTGTAGGCCAATTTTGCCATGTTTATGTGAGAAAGCACAAACACTTTAGCAGTGGTAAAGTTCAGAGAGTCCTAATGCCACCAAAACTGACTCCAGCAAAGCAGGAGTGGTGAAGGCAAAAGATTTGTGGGTTACCCTGCAGAGAGGGCCAAGTCCAACAGCTTAAATACACACATCATAACCAGCATACAATACCTTATGAGCGACCAAGTCCCAGATCCAACCGTAGCACAAATGAGATAGGAAAAGAACTAGGCAGAACTCTGTCTGATAAGGAATGGAATACAATCTATGGCAAAGCACAGCTTTTGGATAGAAGCTGCTACATTAAAGAGACACTTAGACTACTTAGAAAATAGCGGAACACACCAGATGGTTTCTGTTGGAGGAAATGTGGAGCCCCAAGCACATTCACATACTTGTTATGACACTGTCCAAAGCTAGGGAAATACTGGGAATGGGGTCTTGAAATAGTTGGAAGGCACCTTCAACACCACTATTGAGAGAGAACTAGAAGTGATTCTACTGGGACACCCAAAAACAGGTGAAAGATCATATAAACCCCTAATGGCAAAGAGCTTATAATGGCACTAATAGCAGCAACAGAAGCTATGCTGCTAAAATGGAGAAAAATGTCCCCTGCAGAATTAACTGATTGGATAAATAGGTACATATTAGCAATAGATAAAAATTACTCAGTTTGCAGAATAAAAACAAAAGACCTAAGATACAAACTGGGCACCTTATATCACGATTTTAGTTAAGGACTGCAGGGAATTTCAGAAGCCCAGATACTGAAGAGCACTTCATATCATCCCTTAGTCTAGCTCTATTCTAGCTGTGGGAGGACAACCCTCCCCACATAATGAATGTGATATGTGTCCTCCAAACACACATGGTGGTAGAGAAAGGGGCAGGGTAATTAGTATGAGGAAATTCTGTTATAGTTATAAAGCATACACAGCACTCCGTCGGCTGATGGATGTAAGAGAAGTTATTTGCATAAAAAAAGTTGATAAAAATATTTGAAACAGAAAGTGATGTACCAAGTGATGCTTGGTATTAAAAGCAATTGTTACTAGCAATACTGAATCTAATTAATGACATATCTCTCCTCTCCGGGTATAGACTTAGCAAGAATAAGTCTGAGCGCATGCTTCTAAATGTCCACTTTTACAGTGATCTGGTCAGGATGTCTGGAATTCTATGGCAAAAAGTCCCACTACTTTTCCTGAACAATATGGAATAGTATAACCATCAATTCAGAAAGAACTAGCAAAAAGGTCACTAACAATATCATGAAAAAATATGGTCTCCCAAATATCTGTTCTGGATGTGTAGAAGTCCCTAAAATTATATCAACACCAATCATTAATTATAAAATTGCAGTGCTACCACAATGTCTTCCAGTCACATTTGGAGGCTATTGATGAGTTACTTAATAAATCCAAAAGGTCAACAAAAATGTGTATTGTACTAGCTAAACTTAGACTAAATAAAGACTGAGGCGCACTGAGAATGGTTTATTTATTTATAAATACCATTTTGTTTACATTTTATTAATTTTTATGATTACCAGATGGCGAACGTCAGTTGTTACTTTGCAGTCATTTACATTGGGAGTCATTACATCATGGTTTTTACATTGGGTGTGCCTTTATATCGCATGTCAATATGTCAGGAATAACTTTACATCTGCAGTCATTTACTTTGCAGGTAATTAGGTATTACTTCTATATATATTAATATTAAATTTATAATTTACATTTAATTTAATGTATATCTATAGATGCATTTTGTCTGTATATGGATATAGAGATATAATTATTTAAATACATTTCATTAATTTAACCTTCATTTTCAGTATATATGACTTAATTTATATATGTATACTATATCTCTCTCTGTATGTATATGTATATATGTGTGTGTGTGTGTATATATATATATATATATATATCTTCTACCTACTCTTAGTGATCTAGATCCAGACCTCCTCTCTAAGTGGCAATCTGACATGACTGAATGCTCTATGAAGTAAAAAAAATACACTGATTATACATTCGGAGAGAAGATTAACTCAAACAATGGAGAAGGTTAAAGAGCTGGAAAAATTGTTGGAACAGTTTAAAGAAACACCAGAAGGTATCAAATTATTTGAAGATCTAGAAAAAGACTTGACAAACATGAACAAGAGGTACAAAATAAGAAAATTCGTAAATTTCAACTAGAGAAATCGATTACGCCACGGGAAGAGTGTATACATTTGCAAGGAAGTATGATGCAAACTACAGCAAACAATCTATGGATCGAGTACAAGAACAGAAACAAACGAGGATGTCAAGTGCTGAGAGCTCTGAGGTGAGCTCAGGAGATGAAGGAATGTCCAGTGGGAGACAAAGGATGGATTTTTCCGGGGAGATGCGTCTCCTACGATTGACAACGCGAGGCAGAGGACTGGGCTCCTTTAAAAAAACAGAACATCAGCAAAAAGAACCAGACGGGGCCATAAAAAACAAGCCCAAAAAACAAAAAAATGAAGATGATGATGGTGGATCCAGATATACAGAAACAAGATGACTTAGTAATCAACTTATCATCGAGGAAATTAACTACGAAGCACTTAGGATTACTGAACAAGGGACTAACATTCTGCCCTTCTGTTGGCATGTCCAGGGTTGACCTATATAAATTCTGCAGTAAATTGAAATTGAAAAAGCATTTTATGAATATTCCCATGAAACCAAGAGAACAACAAAATCAGGACATTCTCTCACTACTGACTCTTAATGACATCCCGCCATTGAGATCATTACATAACCTTGAATTTGAAAGCAATGTTGACGTCCCTATAACTATCACAGAGACCATGACGGACACACAGATATGTCAAGAGATGGCTATCACAACTAACTTGTCCATCAGTAGTAATTGCAAAACCCGATCCAGATTCTGTCCACAACTACCAGCTGGGAATAGGGTAGACATTTTTCAAGAACTCATGACAGAGGAGTTGCGAACAATTTACATTAAGGAAAGGAAGAAGAATTACCGACGACCTGAAAATATGACCAAAAATGACAAATGGGCATTAAATGACTTTAGAACGGATGATATCGTAATAAAACCCTCAGATAAAGGGGGGAATATTGTCGTAATGGACTCTCAAAAATATTATCTTGAAATCAAAAGACAATTAAACAATGTGAACAACTACGAAAGGCTGAAAGAAGATCCAACGCCGATAATTATGAATAAATTCCACAGCATGCTTCATGGGTGGCACACAGATGCGTTGCTGGACGATAATGAATTGGATTATCTTTTAATAACTTGTCCCATTACTCCAACTATATACGTGTTGCCAAAGGTTCACAAGAACATCGAGAATCCACCAGGACGTCCCATCGTCCGTTCCTGTGGGTCACTTTTAGAGAACACCTCAAGGTTCTTGGATATTTTTATTTTTCCGTATGTGCAAAATCTACCTTCCTACATCCGGGATTCAATGGATTTTTTAAACCGGATTGCTGGTATACCCCTGGAAAGAAGACTACACAATGGTGACCATTGATGTGGTCTTGTTGTACACATCGATTAAACACGAGGATGGTATCAAAGCTTGTGAATTTTATCTTCGATCGTGATCTCTTAGTGTTCTTGGACAGACCAACATGATTTTAGAAATGATGCACTTCTGCCTCACAAATAATGTTTTTATCTTTGATAAAAAGTTTTATAGACAAAACAAAGGAACCGCGATGGGGACTTCCTTTGCGCCCACGTATGCCGACCTAACGATGGACATGTGGGAAGCAGAACACATCTGGTCGGATACAAACAAGAAAGTGATGGAGAATGTCGTACTCTGGGTGGCCTATATAGACGATTTGTTTTTAATCTGGGAAGGCACCACAGAGGATTTGAATGCCATTCTTAAAGCTCTTAATATAAACGCATTCCAGTTGAAATTCACTCACAACACCAGCAAGAAGGAAATAGATTATCTGGACATACACATCTATATTAAAGAACAAAAAATGTGTACGACACTTTTCCGCAAACCAACAGCTTGCAACAGTATCCTATCAGCAAACAGTGCGCATCCAAAATGTCTGAAATGGAGCGTCCCCTATGGGGAATTTCTTTGAGCACGCAGGAACTGTTCTGAGGATCACGAGTTCTTCTTACAGATTGATCAAATGTACAGCAGAGGATATCCAATGGTGGTGTTGGATAATGCCAAAATAAGGGCTATGAAAAAGAAGAGAGAGTACTTGTTACATCCTAAAGGCATCGATGTGAAACAGAGAGACCAACCTGAGGAGGACAAGATAAGTTATATCACACAATTCAACTCCTCAAGTAACACAATAAGAGATGCTCTACAACACCATTGGAAAATATTGGCAAAGGATGAGGATTTGAAGGAGTTTGCATCTAACCATCTCAGCATCACCTACAAAAAAGCATCCTCACTTGGGGACCTGCTGACGCACAGCCACTATCAGAAAGCAGACCAAAGTGGGAGCAAGAGTCAATGGTTAAGAGCAATGGGCTTCTTTAAATGCCCAAAATGCAAGGCGTGCAAGCATGGTCAAAATCGACAAGAAGGGGGCGTGGCCAACTACTATGGCCGCGCGGATGTGATCCTGCCTGGCTCCTGTTCCATGGTCCGTAAAGGCTGCGGTTTTAGGGACTAAATTCGGCCAAAAACGATGGAGGGGGCGCGGGTGAGGCTCCGGAGCAGCGAGTGCCGGTGAAACGCACCGCGGAACCACCAGCGGTCTCGCAATTGTCCGCGATCACCAGGCCTACGAAGCGGCACGGCGACTAACATGGCGGCCGAGGCGTAAGGAGGCTGCCGGAGGTCCCGGCTGGGCGGAGAGGAGCCCTGAATACACCCGCGCCCCCAGCGCCTGATGTGCAGAAGCGGTACCTCCCCGAGTCGGAGTGCCGTGTGACCGGCAGATGCGGGAGATTTGCCAGGAGTGGAGGCTGTGTGAGGCGAAGCAGTGAGGCGGGGACGTACACCGGAGCCCAGCGGTGAGCTTCCACGAGGGGGCCGAGTTGCAGCGGAGTGCCGGCATGGGTCCGATCGGCGCTCCTTCAATTAAATATTAAGCTACAGTCCTGGGGGAGCTCGGGGCGACCCCCCAGTGGGATAACATTTTGCTGCTGGTTCTGAGGGGGCCTGCTTGCGGACACCGCCTTACCCTGTTGCCTGACTGTAAGATGGCGCCCCGCCGGTGGTAAGAGGGCTACGAGGGAGTTATGCAGGGCGTGGAGCCCGTTTGCGCTGCAGTGGAGAGCGACCTTGCAGGGAGTGGAGGCTGTGAACGGCATCGCAGTGAGGTGAGGACACCCGCCGGAGCCTAGAGGTGAGCAACCACGAGGGGGCCAAGGCGAGGTGGAGTGGCAGCATGGGACCGATCAGCGCCACTTAACCGGAGCTTTTACACTGGGGTCCTGGGGGCGTTCGTGACGGCCCACCAGTGGGACGAATTCTGTCGGGGGATGAGAGGGGACCCGCAAGAGGACAAAGCCTGACCCTACTGCCTGACTTCAAGTAGGCGCCCCATTGGATGTGAGAGGGCCTCGAGGTGCATGGAGCGGAGCCCGCCAGCGTTACAGTGGAGATCGAACTTGCCGCAATGAGAGACAGGTGAAGCCCCAGCACGACAGGCGGGTGGTGGTGAGAGGGAGCGCCTCTCCAGTGGGGGCCTGACAGAGCAATTTACCCTACCTGCTGCTGGCCGCTCCGGAGACACCGGAGGTGGTGACCTGGGCGACCTCGGCGCCTCACCTCAGTCAACAGCTACATACTGGGAACGTGCCACGTTGCCGGGGGGGATCTAAGAGCAGCTGAGGACCTGAGGCGGAGACAACGTGCAATAGGCCGGGAGCCCCTGTTCTGGATCGGTCTGACCCTGATGTCTGGGCCTAGCGGGGGTGCCTCTCCAGCCCGTGTTCTTCCGGTTGCAGTCATCTGCTGTGCAGGTTGGTGGCCCCGTCTCGGCGGCTGATCCTGAGGTGGTGAGCCGGGGAGCTGTGCCTGGCATTTGGGGGAGGTGCTGGAGTCCGTGGGGTGCCGGGTGGCGTGCAGGGCCTGGCCCACCTAAGCGGGGGAGCGCTCGGCACACGTGTGCTCCCTGCGTCGGGTGGCGCTCCACGAGATCTCTATGCCGCCCCAAAAATCACAATCTGCTAAGGTGACCAATTTTTTCGGGGCCCCCAGCACAGGGAAAGGAGCGACGACAAGTCCCGACCAGCAAGGGGATACCATGGCATTGACTAAAGACGACTTGTTGGCCACTCTGAGAGAATTTAAGCAAGAACTGAGAGATGAGCTCAAGGCAGATATTAATGCCTCTTTAGACGCCTTCAAATCGGACATGGCCATTAAAATTTGCGACCTACGCAAGGATGTCGATTCTGTGGGGACGCGCACCCTCGACCTCGACCTAGAGACCCACTGTCAAAATCTAGAGACTCGGATACAGCCCCTGGAGGAGGGTGCGGAGGCCCTGTCGGCGCAACTCAATGCGGCACTTCTCAAGTGTGAGGACCTCGAGAACCGGTCTCGAAGGGAGAATGTTAGGGTGCGGGGCCTGGAGGAAGGCCGTGAGGGGCCCGATCTGGAACGGTTTCTCATGGGTCTCTTTAGCTATATCCTGGGTGAAGGCGACACCCCGATTCTGCTGGAAAGAGTGCACAGGGTAGGTCCACCTCAACAAGGTAAACCGCAACGGCCTAGGGACATACTCGCTAAGATTGCCTCCTTCAAAATGAAAGAAATGGTGATGCGGAGGGCCCGGGGGCAAGATACAATCGAGTACCAGGGGTGCACTTGTTCCCTCTACCAGGACGTGGCGCAGTCCACACTAATGCGCAGGCAGCAATTTCGTCAGATCACCTCTACCCTTAGAGACAGGCACATTCGATACAGGTGGACATACCCTTTTGGTCTGGCTTTTTCTCTGAATAATAAGCACCATCACTTTACTGACGTGGAAGGGGCTATGAACTTACTGGGCCTAGAGGGCAACTCATCGACGGCGCACTCTGCCTCTCCGGGAGGTTCGGGGGACCGGAGGGGAGAGTCAGAGACCTCAGCTGGATGGCGTACAATCCCCATGAGTGGCAAGAAAACCCTGTGACTCCTTCAGCAGTGGATCTCGGGAAAACCGCTGGGGGCTGCTGACTCCCTCGGAGGGTATAGTCACTCCGGGCCTAGCCGGCGCATCGGCGCTTTGCAATTCTTAACAGTTCCAAAAAACAAGTGCACGGCCCATCCTCTAACTGTACTGCTATTCTCAAGTTATATGGGACGAGAGGGCTGCTTCTGCAAGAGGACCTGATGGAGCGGGCATGTCCATGCCCCGGTGAACTCACACTAATGTGGACACGGAGTGTGATGTCATGTTATTATTTGGTTTTCGTTCTCAATGTTTTGGTTTTTCAGGTTTGGTCTCACACGGTGCTTCGGCAGGATGGGGGGAGGTACAGGGGGTGGGGACGCTACTACCAGAGGCCAGAATGGTAGATCGACTATAGATGGGAGTAAAAATTTTATCTTGGAACGTTAGGGGTCTTAACTCCCCTAACAAAAGGCAGAAGTTTTGGAAGTACATAGGGGATCAGGTTCCTTTAGTGGTGGCAATACAAGAGACACATCTTAAGCGCTCGGAGGAGCAGAGGCTCCGACACAGACAATATCCTCAGATTTTCCAGGCCAATAGTGGGAGGAAACAAAATGGGGTTGGTTTAATCTTTCACTCCTCGGCCCACTTTACACATGAAGCCACTTTGAGGGACAAAGAGGGGCGTTATGTAGCCGTGTCCGGCTCCCTCATGGGCCGCCCTTGCACAATAGCTTCGGTGTATGCCCCGAATACAGGTCAAATAGAGTTCCTCTCGATTTTTCTTCACTCTCTGGGGGTTTTGCTACGGGCGATTTGCTTATATTGGGGGATTTCCACTTGATATGGGACCCTCAACTAGATTCCACTCACGCAAACGGGGGGGGGGGGAGTCTTCACTCCTGCGCTCAAACATTCCTTGTCACAAATGGGGCTCGTGGATGGGTGGAGGCATCTGAATCCCTCGACAAAGGATTTCTCCTTTTTTTCACATGCACATAGGTCATACTCACGAATCGATTTCATCTTTCTTAGTCAGACGCTCTTATATGCGGTCACTAGCTCCCAGTTGCTGCCTATTGCCCTGTCCGACCACGCGCCCCTGACTTGTCAGCTTGATTGGCCGGCTCCACGCGCTAAGCTTACTCGATGGTACTTCCCAGAATGCCTATGTCGGGATCGATTGAACCGGGATGATATCCGCAAAGCCATTCGTGATTTTTTTCTTCTGAATGACCCGGCTGATACCTCCTTAGCCACTAACTGGGACGCGTTTAAGGCTTACATTAGGGGTCATTGCATATCTCTCGCGTCGTCCCTTAAAAGACTTCAAACTAAGGAACGCCTGGATCTGGAGGCGGAGCTGGGTGCGGCAGAGGAACACTACAAGGTGTCCCCATCGGTCCTTTCTCTGCGGAAGGTCACGGCATTACGGGGCAAGTTGAATGCAATATATACCAATAGGGCAGAGAGAACACTGCTTCGTCTTCAGGCCAGGGGCTATGTGGGCGGGACAAGGTGGGGACGATGCTCGCTAGGCAATTAAGGGCCCGGCAAGAGAAGACCTACATTAAGCAAATTGTAGATGATCATGGTACGACGCATGTGCAGGAGGAGGGGAAAGCGAGCGCGTTTCACGACTTTTACCAGACGCTGTATCGGGCAGACGCGCCTAATGCGCACGAGCAAGGTCGATATCTGGATGAGCTTGAGATCCCCCAACTGTCGGCAGCGGACAATGAGGGGTTGGGGAGTGCTATCACTTTGGAGGAGGTACAAGCCGCGATTGATTCCCTTAAACGTCACAAGGCCCCTGGGCCCGACGGCTTCTCTGCCTCTTTCTATCGCACATTCGCTACGGAACTTGGACCCCCCTTGTCCACGCTTTTTAATGACATAGCGACACGGCGGGCCGTCACGACTTCCATGGGTGAGGCGTTGATTTCCATTCTCCCCAAGCAAGGAAAGGATCCGATAAAATGTGCCTCATATCGCCCCATTGCCTTACTCAACCTGGATGCGAAGCTCTACTCCAAAATCCTGGCCACGAGATTGGAGAGGTGTCTTCCGGACCTCGTCCACCCCGACCAATCCGGGTTCATTAAGGGTCGCCAAACCCATGACAATCTACGTCGCGTGTTTCACCTGATAGACAAGGCTCAAAAGAAAAAGATCCCTGCGGCATTGCTCTCACTCGACGCAGAGAAGGCGTTCGATCGTGTTGATTGGACCTTCTTGGAGCTTTCTCTGCGCCGATTCGGGTTCTGTGAAGCCTTCATTGGGATGGTTCGGGCGAATTTTGCAGCGCCCCGATCTCGGGTGTTGGTGAATGGAGTGGCATCTGGATGGTTCAATCTGGCGAGGGGGACTAGGCAAGGTGGCCCTCTGTCCCCTTTACTCTTTGCCCTCAGTATTGAACCATTTGCGATGTGGATACGCGCCAACGCTAACATCAAGGGCATTACTTTTGGGCAAGATGAACATAAAATTGCTTTATTCGCCGATGATATCTTATTGCCAGTGACTGACCCGCGTTTGTCGCTTCCGACCATATGCCAAGAATTGGAACGGTTCGAGGCGGTTTCCGGATTTTGGGTGAACCTTTCCAAGTCCTCTATCTTGAATCTCACATTGCCCCCTGGAGTCCAAGAGAGCCTGGCGGAGTCCTCTCCCTTCTGTTGGGCACACAAGGCCATTACTTACCTGGGGATACAGATTACTCCCAAACTTGGAGATCTGTATCGGGCTAATTTCCTGCCGCTTCTGCGGCAGCTCACGAACGAGTGCAAAAAGTGGGGGCCGCCTACATTTCCTGGATTGGCAGGATCAATGTTATAAAAATGAATGTACTGCCGCGTCTTCTCTATCTCTTTCAGGGTTTGCCTATTCAGCCGGACAGAGCCCTCTTCCCCGCCCTGAAATCCCTCCTACTCAAATTCATTTGGCAGGGGCGGCGGGCTCGCATCTCCTTCCATTTACTGACCAGGCCGAGATTAAAGGGGGGGTTGGCACTGCTGGACTTTCTGACGTATTACAGGGCTGCGCAACTTAGGGTCCTAAGCGAATGGTCCCTGCAAGCGTCGGACAAACTGTGGCTACATATAGACAGGCAGGTAACGGGGAGGACTATATGGGACTTGCCTTGGCGTTCTAGGGACGATAGACCGCCTAACGCCTATCTGAGTGTTTCTACCTCCACTACCCTTAGCGTATGGGACGCGGTTACTAGGGCGTTGCCCCTGACCACATTTCCGTCACCATATTCCCCTATACACTTGTCTAAGCACTTTCCACCGACGCAACAGGAAGGGCCCTTTGATGGTTGGAGGGACGGAGGGTGTCGTATGATTTCAGATCTTTTTCAGGGCACCAAGCTTCGCTCCTTTGCGGATTGCATGACACGCTTTAATCTCCCACGCTCGGAGCAATTTCATTACTCTCAGCTGGTCCACTGGGTCCAACAACCGGAGCTCAAGGCGGCAGCTACACGGGGGTATCTCCCGCTGGAAAAATTTGTTCAGACAGGCACTACTGGGAGAGGGTGTATCTCTTTTCTATACAATCTCCTTCTTACTCTGGCACCTTCTCGCTCACAACACCACAGGGAATGCTGGGGGACGATGATTCAGGTCCCGCCCTCGGATAAACAATGGGAGACCCTATACAAGGATATTGCCAAATTTAATAGATCGATGCATCTCAGGGAAGCTCACTATAAGACGCTTTATGACTGGTATCTCCACCCTCACCGGTTGCACGCAATCTTTCCGGGTACCTCAGATCGCTGCTGGCGGGGATGTGGGGCCCTGGGGAACTTTAAACACATTTGGTGGGACTGTCCCGTAATCCAGATTTTCTGGAAAGAGATTCTTGCCCAGATTAAACTCATATTGGGGTATCCGATCGGGGACTCCATAGAACAGGTGCTACTGGGCATTCGAGATCCCCTGCTTCAGCGGCAGACGCACGCAGATAGGTCCATTTTATGGCTTTGTTTGGGAGCGGCGAAGATGGCTATAGCGGGGGCCTGGAAGACACCTACTGCTCCCTCTCTCTCACAGTGGCATGCACGCTTATGGAAGGCGATAGCATTGGAGCGGCTCTCTGATATCACAGACGACAACAGGAAAGATTTTGAATATACCTGGGCCCCGCTGGTTGGTTATCTCTCTGAGGGGCTTCCATTGTTTGCTTGTAGCCCTCGGCTGAGGGCACTCCACCTCTTCCTGATTTAACAGCAGCCCCATCACCACCTTACTTCTACCGTCAGAGTTTACATATAATGTGTGAGACCATTGTTTTGTTAGTTTTGTATATTTTTTTTTTTTGTTGTTTTTTTTTTGTTTCATTCCTTTTTTCCTTTTTGCCTCCATGAGTGGGGCTTGCGTCCGTAGATGCCAGGAACTCATGGACTTCTGGATTACCCCTTCGAAGCAAGACGTATATTGCTCGATATGGGTTACGATTTGGTTTGCTTCAATCTTGTGTTGAGCCTAACATAAGGTACACATTATCCCTTCTGTATTGTTAGCGAATTGAGACTGGGGGATGGCTCACCGAGGTTATTAGAAAATGTGTTTTGTACTATCGCTACTAATAGAGCGGGGGGACTCCCCACCGGGGGGGGGGGGGACAATGGGAGGAGGGGGTTTGTCTCCGCCTTGTTTATACCTGCTGTTAGAAATGGGATCTCTAGTTGGCAAGGGCTTGCACCTTTGTCCAAGTAGGGACCCTTCTTCCTAGTCAGGGTAAGGGTGTTACACTCGTGAAGTAACCCCTGCTCACCCTCGTGGTAGCTTGGCACGAGCAGACAGGCTTAATTCAGAAGCAGTGTGTAAAGCATTTGCACATAACCAACAGTAATACAGTGTAAGCACTACAAACGGACACCACACCAGTTTAGAAAAATAACCAATTTTTATATACTCAAGACAAGACCAATTACGACAAAAATCCACAATACGATACTTTAAAAATGAATGCTTGATAAGGTAACTTCTTCTTTGCAGGAAAAGTCCAAAAACAAAGTTCGTACGAGTCGGTAGCTCCGTCCGAGCCTACCGCGATGCTGAAAACCACAGAGTCTAACAGTTCCAGCCGACCACGTCGATATGGGCCAGCAGAGTCATGAACAGACTCGGTTACAGTACCTTTCTCGTTGTGGCTGGTACGGAGTGTACGAGCCGGTCGGCGTTCGTCGCGGTTGCGGTGCAAGACGGAGCGATGCAAGGTGCGGTGTCCCTCGATGCGGCGCAGGCAGCGGCTCGATGAGCGTCGTGTATACGGAGTCGGTGAGTCCAAGGCGTGCGATGCAGGGTGAGACGATGCTCGATGCGGTGCTGACAGGTTGCGATGCAGGCGACCAAGCCGGAGTGCGGGAGCTGGCGTCGGACAGCGGTGCGAGTCGGAGCGGTGCATCGCAGACGTGCGAGCGGTGCCCCAAATGCGGTGCGGTCACGACTCTTGAGCCAGTTGCAGCGACCGCGTCGGTCGGGTCCGGCTGGTTCAGTGAAGCGATGCGATGCGATGCGAACTGCGGTGCCCACAGGTCACGGTGCAAGCAGCGGCTCGGGGTTGGCGGCGTCGGACGTCACCCACGGTGAGACCAGGGTTGCGATGCGAAGCGGGGCAATGCGGTCTGCGGTGCAAACATGTCACCGGCCAGGGATGGATTCGGTTGACGGAGTCGGTTGCGGTTCCCGTCCTCTGTGGCAACTGAAACAGTGTTCCAGAAGCGGTACCCAGAGGCTTGTGAAGTCTTTGCAGTCCCTGAGACTTCTTAACATGAGGCCAGCTCGGTTCCAGGCCCTTGGAGATACTCAGCACAAGTTTGTAGAAAGTTCCTTCCTTTCCCTGCCCAAGGCAGAAGCAGCAGCTGCAGGCCAACCCAACAAAGCAACAACACAGCAAAGGGGCAGTACTCCTCCTGGCAGCTCTTCCAGCTCTTCGTCTTGGCAGGTTCCTTGATTCCAGCGAGATCTAAATTCAGGGGGTCAGGGCCCCAATATTTATATCCCAAATTCCTTTGTTCTCTGAAGGCAGAGAGGCCTTTGCCTAGTCCAAACCAGTTCTGGAGCACTTTGTTGACAAGTCTCCGTCCCTTCTTTCAGTGAGTAGGCCAGGGACATCAGACGCACCACAGGAGGTGGAGCCAGCATTGTGGAGGGAAGGCACTGTCCTATTCAGGGCCCAGGTGCGACCCCTCCCACCCATCTACATGTAGATCTTGCTATTCAGCCCTGTGCTTACTCACCCTGTCTCCTGGCATCCCCCAGCCCCTGTCACTCACACTCCAGACAAGGAATACACAACCTCGCAGAGGCAGGCTTGGATGGTTAGACAAGAAAATACCCACTTTCTAAAAGTGGTATTTTCAAACACAGAATGTTAAAACCAACTTCACTAAAAGATGCATTTTATCATTCTGAGTCCAGGCATACTAAACTCGAATTTCTACCATGTTCCCGGGGTCAGTTAGGATTATAAGCTGTAATAATCAAAACTGCCCGTTCTGGCCTAGGGGGAACCGGTAGCCTTGCAATAGTGAAAAACGAACTAGGCTGTAATTCACTATCAGGACATGCCACACACACCAGGGCATGTCCTACCTTTCGCATACAACGCACCCTGCCCACAGGGGTACCTTGGGCCTACCTTAGGGGTGACTAACATGTAGAAAAGGGAAGGTTTAGGGACTTGCAAGTGTGCGCACTTGCCAAGTCGACATGGCAGCCCCAGGCTGCGCACAGGCTCTGCAATGGCAGGCCCGAGTTACACTTTACGGGCTGTTTGCGTGGGTGGCACAATCCAGTGCTGCAGCCCACCAACAGCATTTGGTCTATAGGCCCTGGCACTCGCAGTGCACTTTACAAGGGACTGACACATAAACCAAATAGGCCAATCATGGAAACACCAATCCATAACACATTTTATACAGGAGCACTTGCACTTTCCCACTGGACAGCAGTGAGGAAAGTGCGCAGAATCATTACACCAGCAAAAACAGAGTCAAAACCGGGAGGTCAGAAAGCAAAAAGTCAGGGGAAACACGCCAAAAGATGCCAAGTCTAACACCTGCATTGAAGGAATGTGTTTTCTACAAGAGGTCCTTTGTATCCTCTTTGCTTTGTCTTTTATGTTTTTTCAAATTTACATAATTCAATAAAAATATTCTGATAAAAAAAAATCGACAAGAAGTAGACACCCTGATAGGGGAGAGAATCAGAATTAAGGAAAGAATCACATGTGAGACCACCCACGTTGTTTATGCCCTACAATGTGAATGTGGAAAACAGTATGTTGGGAGTACAGTAAATAAATTAAAATTACGTATTCTCCAACATCTTAGGGCAATTAAAAACAAAGATTTCACTTACGCTATTGCAAAACGTGTGGAAAGATCATGAAGGTAATTTTAAAAAACTATCATTTTATGGCATTGATCATATCCCCTTGAACATCAGAGGCGGAGATCGGGATTTGACACTTAGGAAAGCAGAGTCCAAGTGGATAATTATGATGGGAACGGAAATACCATGGGGACTCAATGCCGATGCAGAATTATACACCTTTTTATAAATTACTGTAATGAAGAGAACTGTTTTTTACATGCTTTAACACACTTTAATTGTGGTTTGTGACTTATTAGATTTTATGGCTGGCATTTGCACTTTAAAAAGAGAGGAGGTAGAAAGATTTTTATATCCTTTGGGCTGATGAGACAACTGCATTTTTAGGAGATGGATATGTGACCAGACTGATATTGCATTAGATTATATGGAAATTTGTGACTATATTGATTTTTTTACTAAGATCCGTTGTACATATGTTGTAAGGAATAAGTTGGGTGAATTGCATAGAAACAATGAAAGAGTGGAGATATTATAATATTGTGATTTGATTGTGCGGATATTGATTACTTAGGTACTTTATCAGACTTAAGATACAGAGAGATAATTCTTGAGATTTTATATGCTTGTTATTTATTTGCATCTAGTACTTTTCTACATTCCGCACTTTACTTTAATGGTAGTTGAAGTGCGCTAATGGAATGGGGAAAGCGCTATATAGTCATGTGACAACTTGGGTACTTCACCAAGAGAGAGATGCACTTTGACAATTGAATAACTGTGTAATTGTTTACATTTTTTGCACTCTGCACTTTATTCTATTGTATTCTGCACCGTGACACTTTAAGAACTAGGCAAATGTTTACATCAATTGCATTTTGCACTTTATTGAACTCCGCACCTTATGTGGGGAAACCCCCCCCCTTTTTTTCTTATAGTGGTTCTATAAAATAACCAATGAGGGTTATTGTACTATGAACTCTAAGAAATTTTTAAACTGCTAAAAATGTACAGTTATGATCTATACTGGACCTAGTTTTCCATCAAAGCACTAAAGCCCTTAATCATTTGCATGTCAAGAGAGAGTTAGTTTTAACAGGTACTTCACCAAACACATCTTCAAGTAAATGCGAAAGATGGTTGAAAGTGATCTCTCCTCTTAGTAAATTATTTAATTTATTTCTGTGCGCAAAACCTTTTTGTAAACAAATGGCAGTATTAACATCAGTGCATAAAGCTGGCAAGTGAAAAAGAAAAGCCTAAAAAAATGTGTAATGTTCCTTTAATAGCCAACAAGTATCAACAAAAAAAAATTTTTTGTAATAGAGGGAGGGTCCAACCAAACTCTTTAAAATCACTTTGCACCTTGTACACTTTGACCCGGACGAAGGCCTTAGGCCGAAACGCGTAGATCGTTTTTCTGTCTCCATTTGCACTAATTGAACTTTGCATCTAAGGAAAATGAAAAAAATAAAAGACTTTTGAAAGCTACAACCAGTTGTGAGTTTGCTGTCCCAAGTGCTACCTTTCTGTGTCTTTCAACGATGGCGGCGAAATGCGTGTGAAGGCAGTCACAGAATTCCACTTCCCATATATATATATATATATATAGGCAGTAGCCGAAACGCGTCCTGCGAGACCGTGTTCTTGTTGAGTGAGAAATAAAGTCCACTGGGAATCACAGCTTTGAGTGCCCTGTCTTCCTTTTGGAGTGTCTTTGGAGGTATATATATATATATTCACTGAAAAAACCATAGGTTTCAGGCACGTTATAGTTAGAAATTAGCATTTAAAAAAACTTAGAAATTCACTGAAAAAACCATAGGTTTTAGGGACAGATATAGTTAGTTGGACATTTCACTCGTACAAAACCATAGCAATTTCCCCGTTATAGTTAGTTCAGCTAACTATAACTCGGGCCCCCGCAATGCACTGCTGATGACGTCACATATTACATCACTCATGACATGGTCAGTGACATCACTGATGACATCTCAGATGACATCTCAAATGACATCCTCCAGTGACTGTGTGTTTCTGTAAAGTTCAAATATGTTTAATATATATAGGGAAAGGCGTATTGAAGAATGAGTGGGTGTATAAGTGTCTGAATGGATGATTTAGTAGGTGCGTGACTGACTCTATAAGTGAGTGATTAAACGTATCTTACTGAATGCATGGGTTAGTGACTAAACTGTGTGAATGTCTGTATCCGTCTGTCTGTTGGTGTGTAAGCGGTTGCATGGGTTTGTGAATAGCTACATGAGTGTCTACATGGGTTATTGATTGGCTGTCTGAGTATCTGTATGGGTGCCTGAGTGTTTGTGTGGGTGGGGTGTGTGTGACTCTGTGCATAGATGTGTGAGTGGGTGATTCACTGGGTGCATGGTTTCAAGAGTGCATCTGTGATGGACTGTATGGGTGGGTGAGAGTGTGTATGGGTGTGTTAGTGAGTGAATGTATATCTCAGTGGTACATGTGTGAGTAACTACATATGTGAAAGGTAGTATATATGTGTGTTGGAGTATAAAAATGGCTATAAGTGAGAGTGTGTGATTGTGAGAGTGGCTGTATGGAGGAGTGTGTACTTGTATCAGTGATTGTATAAGAGCGTAAGAATGTGCTAGTATTTGTATGAGTAAGTGAGCTGGTGTGTGTATAACTGTATAGGTGAGTAAATGGTAGTGTGATTAATTATTTGCATGACTGACTAGGTGTGTGAGTACCTCTATGGATGAGTGGCGGTGTGTGAGTGTCTATGTAGGTGTATGAGTGCATATGATAGTCCTGTACTGAGTGACCGTAAGTATGAGTGACTGTACGGGTGAGTGAGTGGATGTGTGTGTAGACTTAAGAATCTGTGAGTGGGTATGTAGTTATTGGTGTTGGAGTGTATGGTTTTGAGAATGGCAGTCTGTAATTTAGAGTGGGTGTATTAAAGGTTATATTAGGGTGTGAGAAGATGCATCAAATTCTCACATGGATGATGTCATCAGTGATGTCATTTCAGATGTCATCAGTGATGTCATCAGTGATGTCACTGACCATGTCATGAGTGATGTAATATGTGACGTCATCAGCAGTGCATTGCGGGGGCGCGAGTTATAGTTAGCTGAACTAACTATAACGGGGGAATTTCTATGGTTTTGTACGAGTGAAATGTCCAACTAACTAGAACTGTCCCTAAAACCTATGGTTTTTTAAGAGAATTTCAAAGGTTTTTTAAATGCTAGTTTCTAACTATGCCTACAGAGGTAGGACATGTGAAGAAAGAAGAAAAAACGCACAGAAAGAAGCAAAAGAAATGCAGAAAGAAGCAACAGAAGTCCACAAAGACGAAGAAAAGAGCAGGATGAAGCAAGACATGTGCAGAAAGAACCAACAGAGGAGCAGAAAGAGGCCTTGTTGCAAAATCATCCTGTGCCCACAACTTTTTCAGACGGGTACTGGTGGTAACTGACTCGGACTAACCAGGCCTAGAGCCAGTGCTATGCTAAAAGACACTTAGAATACAGTGAAAACACCTACATACACTAGGGAACACTATGCGTTGGGGTACCCCTGTGATTAGCATGACCTCCTCTGTAAGGCCCTAGTACATAATAGGGCAGGGGGATTAAAACTTCCTCTTAAAACGCGCCCCGGGGCGCGTTTGCACAGTGGTGAAGGGAGGGGGGGGGCCTGAGGTGACGTGTGCAAACAAGCCCTGTGGCCGTTTTAAGTTGGGAGATTAAGTCCCCTTGAATCCTGAGGGTCCCCTGGGGTCCAACTAGCCCACTAGGTGCCTCCAGTAAGCGCCACAGAGCTGCGTTGCACAGAGGTGTAAAAAGGGGCGTGGCGTCGGACCACCTCTCTGCAACGCAGGCCTGTGGCGCTTACTGGAAGTACCTGGTGGGCTAGTTGGCCCCCAGGGTCCCTCAGGATTCAAGGGGAATTAATTCCCCAACTTAAAACGCGCCACAGGGCGTGTTTGCACACATGTCACCTGAGGCCCCGCCCCCTCCCTTCACCACTGTGCAAACGCACCTTGTGGTGCGTTTTAAGTTGGGGTATTAGGTCACCTTGAATCCTGAGGGTCCCTGGGGCCCAACTAGCCCACCAGGTACTTCCAGTAAGCGCCACAGGCCTGCGTTGCAGAGAGGTGGTCCGACGCCACGCCCCTTTTTACACCTCTCTGCAACGCAGCTCTGTGGCGCTTACTGGAGGTACCTGGTGGGCTAGTTGGACCCCAGGGACCCTCAGGATTCAAGGGGACTTAATCCCCCAACTTAAAACACGCCACAGGGCGTGTTTGCACACGTCACCTCAGGCCCCGCCACCTCCCTTCACCACTGCGCAAACGCGCCCCGTGGCGCGTTTTAAGTTGGGGGATAAAGTCCCCTTGAATCCTGAAGGTCCCTGGTGTCCAACTAGCCCACCAGGTACCTCAAGTAAGCGCCACAGAGCTGCGTTGCAGAGTGGTGTAAAAAGGGGCGTGGCCTGCACCACCTCTCTGCAACGCAGCCCTGTGGCACGCACTGGAGGTACCTGGGGGGCTAGTTGGCCCCCAGGGACCCCCAGTATTCAAGGGGAATTAATGCCCCAATTTAAAACGCGCCACAGGGCGCGTTTGCAGAGTGGTGAAGGGAGGGGGCGGGGCCTCAGGCACAATCGCGTCTTTTTTTTTTTTTTTTTTTAGAAGGGGGGCTGTGTGGCCCCCCTTCTTTTTTCCTTTTTTGGGCCCTGGGGACCCCATCCCCCAGGGCCTGACCCCTTTTTTTATTTAAAAAAAAAAATCTGAACGGGAAGGGGGCCGCGTGGGCCCCCCTCCCGTGGCCAATTCCGGCCCCGGGGACCCCATCCCCCGGGGCATGGCCACATTTTTTAAATTTTTTAAGGAGGGGGGCTGCGTGGCCCCCCTCTTGAGGCCTCTATTGGCCCCGGGGACCCCATCCCCCAGGGCCGGCCTTTTTTTAAAAAAACAAAATTGGGGAGGGGGCCACGTGGCCCCCCTCCAGGGCCACTACTAGCCCCGGGGACCCCATCCCCCGGGGCAGGCCCTATCCGTTGGGGACCGTGGGGGTAGCCCCAATGCCCCAACGGTCCCGCCGGCTCCCCGCGTTTTGCAGGAGCCGGCATTGCTTTTCCACATCTGGAGCTGCTAACATGCAGCTCCCCTTGTGGAAAAGCAATCTGCTTTAGATTTTGGAAGAAAGAGCAGGTTTCCTGCTCTCTCTTCCAAAATCCAAAGCAAGTTTGCTATGGCAGGACGGGAGCCACGAGGCTCCCGTCCTGCCATAGCAAACAGCAGTGTCCCGGGGGTGGGCACCCTGGGCCACTGCAGGAGCCGGCTTGGGGGGTGGCGCTCCCCAGGGCCATCACAGGCTCCAGGAGGGGGGCCGCGCGGCACCCCTCCCTTCACTTGCACAGCCCCGGGGAGGTGGAGGTCCCCGGGCTCGGGGTCCGTTACGGACCCCCAAATTTAAATATTAGTGCCCCGGGGAGGTGGCGGTCTCGGGCGTGTGGGGGCTCGAGCCCCCCACACAGGTATATATATTTTTTTAAAAGAAGCCCCGGGGGTGGCGGTCCTCGGGGCTGCAGGGGGCAGTGTGCCCCCCCTGCGATTATAATTGATTTAAACCCCGGGGGTGGCGGTCCCCAGGGCTTGGGGGGGCCTTAGAGGCCCCCCAAACTCTAAAAAAACAAGCCCCGGGGGGTGGCGGTCCCCGGGGCAGTGTGGGGGGGATTGGGGCCCCCCCACACATTTTTTTACTGCCCCCGGGACCTGGCCCACCCGGGGGCTTCAATTAAACAAAGCGCGGGAGCCCGCGCTTTGTTTTTTTTTTATTTTCACGGCCGGATTCGTGCACCCAGCGCGAATTCGGCCGATTTTTTTTTTTTTTTTAAATGCTTTTTTGGGCCCTGGGGGTCCTTGTGGGACCCCCTGAGCAGGCCTAGGGGGTCAGGGTGTTTCTACCCTGCCCCCTTTTCTTGTTTTGCGCCTTAGTTTTTCTGTTTTCTTGTGCCTCGGTTACCGAGGCACAAGATAGCTGCCAACACTTCCTGGTTTGGAGTGTTGACAGCCAATTAGCATGAAGCTCGTGATCGGGAGGGTGCGCGGATCCTCCGCGGCCATAGATATCGAAACTTTTATTTTTTTATTTTCTCCGCAACTACTGAACGGATTTACACCATTTAAAAAAAAGGGTGCTTTCTGAACCAAGCACTACCTTTTTGCCAAATTTGGTGTAATTCTGTTCAGCAGTTCGGGCTGTAGCCGTGTCTAAAGTTTCCTATGGGAATTAACATGGAGAAAACACGTTTTGGGACCCCCCTTTTTTCTCGGCCCCCGCTTGCTGAATCACTCCGAAACTTTCAAGACAGGAGCTGACCGGAGCGCCCCACGAGTTTTGAAAATTTCGCGATGATTCCTCATCCGGCGCCAAAGTTATTGGGAAAACAAAAAACGCTTTTCCTATGAAAACTAGGTCCTAACTATAACTATCTACTGGCGACCGCCAGTAGATATATATATATATATATATTATCTCCAAACCTCCAAAGACACTTCAAAAGGAAGACTCAACAAGAACACGGTCTCGCAGGACGCGTTTCGGCTACTGCCTATATATATATATATATATCTCTCTCTCTCCAAACCTCCAAAGACACTCCAAAAGGAATTCTGTGACTGCCTTCACACGCATATATATATTCCTCCCATTCCTGCTCCAGAATTTGAAGAACAGGAGCGACACAGCACTAGATCCCATGGCACTTAATCATTGACACAAACAGTTTGTCAATTAACGTGGTTCGGCCGGAGGACCGGCCTTGTTCAAACTAGGCGGGCGGGTTAAAAACATACCTTTTATACACTGATGTAGTACACGTGATACACAAGTATAAAATAAATACTTTCCGTTAATATTGCTCTCCATGCAAATTGTAAAATTAGCTTTAAAATTTAGCTTATGAACTGCATTGCTGCTTTGTTTCAAGCACAACATCCTGCAAGTAAAATGGAGCCCATTACTTTCATGTACACATTTTATAGCAGCGAGGACCTCTGGTAAAATACCTAAGACAGTGTCGGATCCTCGCTGCTAAATACCAACTCTTACGGCAGCAGGATGCCACCCTTGCATGATGTTGTGTTGCCAATCACCATGACATAAGTGCAGCAGGATTGAAAGCATTGTGTGACTGAAGGAGGTATCATGTCTTCTAACAGTGCTAAAAGGTGCAGTCACTAAAATTAACATTTATGTTCTGACTTTAGCGCCGTGCGCCACTGCACAGCAATCAGAAGGAAAGAGAATATATGTACAAATAATACTGATATTCGCCCTGTACAACTTTGACTTAAGTTGAAATTTCAAGTACATTTACCCAGTTTCGAACCGGGGACCTTTGAAATTCTGGTCCCCACACTCACAGTCTCGGCTATGCTCAAATAACGTCACTTGGTGCATCCACTCCTTACTAAAGTCAATCCATTAATTCCACAGATGCATGTTCCTCCGATATCCTGATCGTTTATGATTTCCCTGCACTGAGGCTATTGCAGGAGGCGAATCACCGTATATTATCTACTGGCGGTCGCCAGTAGATAGTTATAGTTAGGACCTATTTTCCATAGGAAATCCGCAACATTCTATTTGAAATAACTTTGGCGCCGGTTGACAAATCTTTGCGAAATTTTCAAAACTTGTGGGGCGCTCCGGTCCGCTCCTATCCTGAAAGTCTTGGGGTGATTTGTCAAGTGGGGGCCGAGAAAAAAGGGGGGTCCCAAAACGTGTTTTCCCCATGCAATTTTCCATAGGAACCTTTCATCGCAGCTACAGCCCGAACTGCTGAACGGAATTACACCAAATTTGGCAAAAAGGTAGCCCTTGGTTCAGAGTTGTGCCTTTTGGTTAAATGGTGTAAATCCGTTCAGTAGTTCCTGAGAAAATCAAAAGTAAAATCACATATATATCTATGGCCGCGTAGGGTCCGCGCACCCTCCCGATCACGAGCTGCATGCTAATTGGCTGTCAACTGGCTGTCAACACTCCAAATCAGGAAGTGTTGGCAGCCAGAACCAAGGCACAGAAACAAGTGCGCAAAACGCAAAAAGGGGGCAGGGTAGAAACACCCTGGAGAGGTGTGGTGCAGCGGCCAGGGCAGCTGACTTCGGAGCACAGGGTTCACGGTTCGATCCCCGGCTCCGGCGGCAGCTTAGCTCAGCACCATGTGACTCTGGGCAATAGCTCACTTAATTTCCACGACGGCCCCCAGCGCCTTGAGACCCGTAAGGGTGAGTAGCTGCGCTATATAAAAACGGACTTACATTTACATTTACCCCCAAGGCCTGCTCAGGGGGTCCCACAAGGACCCCCCTGGGCCGAAAAAAGCATTTTTTTTTTAAAATCACGGCGGGATGCGCGCCGGATAGGCAGATCCCGCCGTGATTAAAAAAAAATCGAAGCGCGGTCTCCCGCGCTTCAAGGGTATTTTGCCCCCCGGGTGGGCCAAATCCCGGGGGCATGCGGGGGTGGGTTTATATTTTAGGGGGGGGCCTCTTAGGCCCCCCAAGCCCCGGGGACCACCACCCCCCGGGGCTTCAAATAAATAATGCTGGCGGGGGGCACACGGCCCCCCGCAGCCCCGGGGACCGCCACCCCCGGGGCTATTTTATAATAAAGAATAAATAACCTGTGTTGGGGGCTCCAGCCCCCCCACATGCCCCGGGGACCGCCACCTCCCCGGGGCACTAGTATTTAATTTCGGGGGTCCGTAATGGACCCCCGGCCCCGGGGATCACCACCTCCCCGGGGCTGTGCAATTGTTGGGAGGGGGGCCGTGCGGCCCCCTCCTGGAGCCTGTGGTGGCCCTGGGGACCGGCACCCCCCAGGGCCAGCTCCTGCAGTGTCCCAGGGTGCCTACCCCCGGGACACTGCTGTTTGCAATGGCAGGACGGGAGCCTCGCGGCTCCCGTCCTGTCATTGCAAACTTGCTTTGCTTCATTGAAGCGAGAGCAGGAAACCTGCTCTCGCTTCAATGAAGCAAGCAGATTGCTTTTCCATAAGGGGAGCTACATGTCAGCAGCTCCCCTTATGGAAAAGCAATGCCGGCTCCCGCAGGACGCGGGGAGCCGGCGGGACCGTGCGGGGATTGGGGACCCCCCCACGGTCCCCAACGAGTGGCCAGGCCCCGGGGGATGGGGTCCCCGGGGCCATTAGTGGCCCGGGAGGGGACCACACAGCCCCCCTCCCCAAAAAGAATTATTTTTTTTTTAAACGTAAAGGCCGGCCTTGGGGTATGGGGTCCCCGGGGTATGGGGTCCCCGGGGCCCTAAATGGCCTGAGGAGGGGGGCCACGCAGCCCCCCTCCAAATATTTTTTAAAAAAAGAGGGCATGCCCCGGGGGATGGGGTCCCCAGGGCCAAAAGTGGCCGAGGGAAGAGGGGCCACGCAGCCCCCCTCCCATAAAAAAAAAAAGGAAAAAAAAAGACCGGCATCTGCCGGAGGCCACGCCCCCTCCCTGCAGCAGTCTGCAAACGCGCCCCCTGGCACGTTGTAAGAAGGGAAGTAATTCCCCTTGAATACTGAGGGTCCCTGGGGGCCAACTAGCCCACCAGGAACCTCCAGAATGCGCCAGGGAGCTGCGTTGCAGAGAGGTGTTCAGAGGCCACGCCCTTTTTACACCTCTCTGCAACGCAGCTCTGTGGTGCTTTTTGGAGGTACATGGTGGGCTAGTTGGACTCCAGGGACCCTCAGGATTCAAGGGGACTTAATCCCCCAACTTAAAACGCGCCACGGGGCGCGTTTGCACAGTGGTGAAGGGAGGGGGCGTGGCTTCAGGTGACATGTGTGCAAACAGGCCCCGTGGCGCGTTTTAAGATGGGGAATTAAATCCCCTTCAATTTTGAGGGTCCCTGGGGGCCAACTAGCCCACCAGGTACGTCCAGAAAGCGCCACAGAGCTGCATGCAGAGAGGTGTAAAAAGGGGCGTGGCCTCTGAACACCTCTCTGCAACGCAGCTCCCTGGCGCATACTGGAGGTACAGGGTGGGCTAGTTGGACCCCAGGGACTCTCAGGATTCAAGGGGTCTTTATCCCCCAACTTAAAATGCGCCACGGGGCGCGTTTGCACAGTGGTGAAGGGAGGGGGCGGGGCTTCAGGTGACATGTGCAAACACGCCCGTGGCTCGTTTTAAGTAGGGGAATTAATGCCCCGTCAATCCTGAGGGCCCCTGGGGTCTAACTAGTCTACCAGGTACCTCCAGTAAGCGCAACAGAGCTGCGTTGCAGAGAGGTGTAAAAAGGGGCGTGGCCTCGGACCACCTCTCTGCAACGCAGCTCTGTGGTGCTTACTGGAGGTACCTGGTGGGCTACTTGGACTCCAGGGACCCTCAGGATTGAAGGGAACTTAATCCCCAACTTAAAACGCTCCATGGGGCGTGTTTGCACAGTGGTGAAGAGAGGGGACGGGCCTGATGTGACAAGTTAGTTAGTTAGTTTTAATCCCCCTGCCCTATTATGTACTAGGGACTTACAGAGGAGGTCATGCTAATCACAGGGGTACCCCAACGCATAGTATTCCCTAGTGTATGTAGGTGTTTTCACTGTATTCTAAGTGTCTTTTAGCGTAGCACTGCCTCTAGGCCTGGTTAGTCAGAGCCAGTTAACACCAGTACCCGTCTGAAAAAGTTGTGGGCACAGGATGATTTTGCAACAAGGCTTCTTTCTGCTCCTCTGTTGGTTCTTTCTGCACGTCTTGCTTCTTCCTGCACTTTTCTTCGTCTTTGTGGACTTCTGTTGCTTGTTTGTGCATTTCTTTTGCTACTTTCTGTGCGTTTTGTCTTCTTTCTTCACATGTCCTACCTCTGTAGGCATAGTTAGAAATTAGCATTTAAAAAACCTTTGAAATTCACTGAAAAAACCATAGGTTTCAGGCACGTTATAGTTAGAAATTAACATTTAAAAAACCTTTCAAATGCACTGAAAAAACCATAGGTTTCAGGCATGTTATAGTTAGAAATTAGCATTTAAAAAACCTTAGAAATTCACTGAAAAAACCATAGGTTTTAGGGAAAGTTATAGTTAGTTGGACATTTCACTCGTACAAAATCATAGAAATTTCCCCGTTATAGTTAGTTCAGCTAACTATAACTCGCGCCCCCACAATGCACTGCTGATGACGTCACATATTACATCACTCATGACATGGTCAGTGACATCACTGATTTTTTTTGTGATTTTTTTTTGTAAACAAATTTTATTCCATTATCAATTAATGCATAGCAAACGAAAACATACATAGTGCATTAGGATTCAGGCATGCACGGTAAATAAGCATCACTTAGTCCATGGGATCATGAGTAAAGAGTGTCCACTGTCAATCGCAAGCTAACAGCGGGTGTGACCCATACCTCAAGTGTTCCTGGTATATGTTACATAGTGGAGTGAGCTCACAAGGACAGTCAGTGCATCCCTCCATTCGAGGCACTCTGGCCCCTTAATTCAGCCCGGTGGTATTGTGCATCATCACTATGAGCAAAAGATCAAAAAAAGAACCCTCCCCCACCCCCTCCCCAACAAAACTCCCCCCACCCTCACAGGCATGTCGCTCTATCCTCTGCGTTCCAGCAAAAGTGTGACTAGACAGTGAAATCGTTAGTACTGTAAGTCTAAGGAAGCAATCCAAGAAAGGGGAGCCACCACATTCCGACCTTCTGTGGGCTCTCAGGTCCTATGTTAGTGTGGGGACACACGACCAGTCAATCCAGCAGCGCCACTCACTCAGGGGGAGGCGCATCATCCTCCAGGGGGCACTTAAGCAGTTCTACCAGCGCTATCCACGCTCTCGCTGCCTCCAGCATCTTATCGTTGTCTCGTCTCTGGGCCACTTGTAACCTCAAGATCCCATCATAACCTGCCCATTTAATGAACTCCCTCCGCCACCTTGGGGCACTAGGGGCACCCCTCCCCTTCCAATGGCTGGTAATTTCCCGCTTGGCCAACACAAGACCCAGGTCAATAAATTTACTAGTAACTTTATTTCGGGCAGTATGGGGGAACCAGTGCAACAAGCAATATCCCGGGGTCTGCAGAGTGTCTCTGTCTGTCACGTCCCTCAGGGCAGTCGTCACCTCCCCCAATACACACCCAGCAGCGGGCAATCCCAGAACATGTGTAAAAATTCGGCATTGTCGAGGTTACACCGCGGGCATGCCGACCGAACTCCAAAATATTTGTTTATCTTATGTGGCGTGAGGTATGCCCTGTGGAGCACAAAAAAGTGGATGAGTTGGAAGTGTGCATTCCTGGAGCCTTTCCATGCCCTCTCCACTATTGCATCCCAAGGCTTCTCCCCAAGGGGCACCCCAAGATCTGTCTCCCACTTAAGCCGCAAGCTCTCCAACGGGCTCCTCACCTCCTGGGTAAGTCGTCCGTATAGGCAGGTAACCGCCTTAAACGTCCCAGCCGCTGAGACCACATATTGACACGGCAAGGACACCGGGGGTTCCGCCAGTCCCGCCCTCCAGTGCTTACGGACAGCTGCCGTCAGGGCCGCGTGTAACAGGAAGTCCCCTCTCTATCAAATCATTAAAGGGTAGCAGGGTGTCAGCCTCATATAGGTCCCCAATCGTGGTAATCCCCGCCTCCCCCCAGGCCCTCAACCCCTGCCAGTCCCCTCCGTGGGGAAGAGCCTCGCAAACCTTAACCGACAGAGGAATCTCAGGCGCGTACGGGGGTCCCCGCCCAGCTCTCCTGTGAACCCGGTTCCAACACTGGTGCATCGCCCATAAGTCCCCTGGAGCTTCTCTTTCACCCAAAGGAAGTCGCAATAACACCCGAGAGAGTTGCTGCAGCTCCGGGTCTGTGCCGCCTCGGACCCCTTCAGCTCGAAGCCTACCAGCCAACCATTTCGTGAACCACTGCAATTGCGCTGCATGGTAGTAGGCCTCAAAATCAGGCACTGCAAAGCCCCCCTCTCGCCTAGGCCGCATCATGGTAGCCAGCGCCACCCTGCGTCTCCCTGAACCCCACAAAAATCCCGTAATCATGGTATTGAGTTGCGTGAAAAATCTCTGCGGGATCCAGAGCGGTAAGGAGCCGAAATAATAAAGCAAGCGCGGCAGCGTGACCATTTTTAACAGAGCCACCCGTCCTGCCACCGAGAGCGGCAGGGACCCCCAGAACTCAAAGTTACTCTTGGTGGTTCGAATTGCCCGTGCGACTTTGCCCTTCAAGAGGTCGGCAGCTTCATGATAGATGCGGACCCCCAGGTAGGTGAGGCATCTACTCTCCCACTTAACATCCAGAACATCTGGCGGGCAGGCCCTACCACTCAAGACAGGAAATAGACATGTCTTGTTCCAGTTAACCCGCAGCCCCGCTTCCCTCTCCAACCGGGAGAGCAGGTTCCTGGCGCCCCGCAAGTCCGCTTCCGAGTTGGCAAGAAACAGCAAGAGGTCGTCAGCATATAATGCTATAAATTGGGGTTGACCCCTCTGAATCAACCCCCGATAGTACCCTCCCAAGCGCGCATGCACAGCCAGTGGCTCCACCGCCAGCGCAAACAGGAGAGGAGACAGCGGGCATCCCTGCCTCGTCCCCCGGGCCACGCTGCAGGCCGCCGATATCACGCCCCCCGTACGCACCCTGGCAGTAGAGTTTTGATATAGGATCGCCGTCCAAGCCACAAACCCCTCTCCCAGGCCAAAGGCCCTGAGGACGCTAAAAAGGTAGGGCCATTCCAAACTGTCAAAGGCCTTCTCTATGTCTATCGACAGAATGCACGCCTCGTCACCCGCAGGAGTGGAGTCGTCCAATATTCGAATCAGGCGCCGTATATTCATAGCCGTGTTCCGCGTCGGAATAAAACCTGCTTGATCAATGTGCACAAGCGTCGTCATGTGAACCATCAAGCGACTGGCTAAGATGCGACTCAATATTTTGTAGTCGAGGTTAAGCATAGCCAGAGGGCGATATGCAGTATGGTCCCATGGAGGCTTATCCGGCTTTAGGAGCGGCACTATCACTGCTTCCCGTGTAGAGACAGGTAAGCACCCAGCTCGCCGTGAGCTATTATACAGGGTCAGTAATCGAGGGGCCAGTACCTCCACATACGTGGCATAGAACTCAACCGGGAGCCCATCAGTGCCCGGGGTTTTATTTCTGGCCATATGCTTGATGGCTCCCCTGATCTCCCCAAGGTCTACGTCTCGGCCTAATGTTGTCGCCGCCGCCGCGTCAATCTGTGGGAGTTCAATGTCCTCCAAGAATCCCTCATCCGGCAGAAATAACGGATCTAGCTGGCTCCGGTATAATGTAGTATAATAGTTCAGGAACTGTGTGTTGATGTCCTGCTGCCCATAATAGGTAGTACCATCCCTCCCTCGTAATTCCAGGATCGGTGTCCCCCTGCGCGCTGGGTTAGCTAGCCAGGCCAGTAAGGCCCCAGATTTATCCCGCTCCGCATGTGCCCTAGTCTCATAGGCCCTACGATCAAAACATCTCAACCGCTCCACCTGCGTCGCAAGCTCTTCCTTAGCCTCCAAGAGCTCTCCCTGTCTGTCAGCCCTCTCTGGTCTATCCTTTTCCACCTCCCGGAGCCGCTCCTCTGCTTTCCGCACATCAGTTAGAAGCACTTTACGAACGCCCACCACTTCACTAATGCAACGGCCCCTTATGACAACTTTGAAAGCATCCCATTCAACATGGGGGCTGGTGGCTGTGCCGGTATTAGTCGCGAAATATTCCTCTATGGCGTTGCCTATGGACGCCTTAAAGACCGGGTCCTTCAAGGACTCCGGCCGAAGACGCCAGCTGGGTATCGTGGGTCTAATCCTCATCCAGTTCAGGACTATTAGCAACGGGTTATGATCAGATATCGTCCTGGATAGGTATTCACTAGAGGTAATCTCCCCATGTACATCCGGGGAGCAGAGGATAGCGTCCAGTCTAACATGCAGCTCGTGAAGGGCCGAGAAGTAAGAATAATCTCTTTGCGTCGGATGGTGGGTTCTCCAGGTGTCCGTCAATCCCCACTGTCGCTGCCAATCTCTGCGGGCCTCCGCAACTCTATGGGTTGGGGCGTCAGGAAGCGGCGGGTGTGATCTGTCAAGGAGGACGTCCGATATACTATTGAAGTCCCCCCCCCAGGAGGACCGGTCCAGTCAGGGCCTGCGCCAATGTCCGCGAAAGCTGGGCCAGGAATGCAGGTTGATCAATGTTGGGGGCATAGACACTCCCTATAGTGATGTCACGGCCATCTAAGCGCCCCATCACCACCACATATCTGCCCTCCGGGTCTATGATCTGCCTAACACACTGAAAGGGGACCCCCGCCCACACCCAGACCAACGTCCCCCGGGCAAAGGCAGAGTACGTGGTATGAAACACCTGTCCTCTCCAACGGCGCTGTAACGCTGCAACCTCCTGACGCGTGAGATGGGTCTCCTGTAATAATGCAATTTGAACCCCCCTTCAAGTGAGATAGGCATGGATTTTGTGTTGGCGGGCCATAGTGTGCATCCCCCTAACATTCCAAGTCATACATTTAAAACCTACGGTGGAACCCATAAAGTAATCTCTAGGCCTCTCCGGTGTAGTGTTCCCTCAGCGACATGCCTGCCCCAGAACTCAACCCAAAATCCCCCGGTAAAAAACCAACCCCAACTCCCACAACCCAGGACAGGCGCACACAAACAAGTCCCCATCCAAACAAAAGCACTCAAACAGCAAATCATGGGAGTGGCAGAACGCAATACAACCTTGCTAGGTTCAGAGCCCTCTCGGCCCTCCCTCGCATGTCCATACAACACATGGGGGCCCCCCTATATATGGCTACTGCATCTGCCAGCTTCAAGCCCATACAGCCAGTAAAATCCTCCCCTCTGCAGACAACCGCAATCACAATCAACCCCTTTAACGTAGTACTTGTGATGCGCTCAGCCAAACATGCCATCGGCCGTCTGCGGGGTGACATCTGGGAGGTCTACGTCCAAGGTCCCCGGGACACTACTCGTCCCTGAACTTCCAGATCTCTCCACCTCCGGATCTGTACTAGTACTGGCTGGGCTCACCGAGCCCCGACTAATCTCTGCTACTGCTCAAACTGCCCTGGAGCGCTCCTGATTTCGATCCGCAGGCGACGGGGATCTTCGCGGAGGCAAAGCAGGGGACAGCCGCCGCCGGGGCGATTCCAGGGTTGGAGAGCGCGGTCCACCATTGCCACGTGTGTCTAGCCAGTCCCAGGCATCTTGTGGAGCAAGGAAGAACCGTGTCTCCCCATATGCAGACACCCGGAGCCGAGCCGGGAACAGCATGGCGTAGGGGAGGTGCAATTGTCTGAGTTTCCGTTTAACTGCCAGAAAGGAAGATCTCTGCCGCTGTACCTCCCTAGTATAATCGGAAAAAATAATTACCTTGCTGTTCCCAAGCTGGAGAGATTGCTTCTTTCTGGCCTGTTGCAGTAGATGATCTCGATCTCGGTAGTGTAGTAACCGCACCACAAACGGGCGCGGGGGAGCGCCAGGTTTAGGCAGTCTGGCCGGGACCCTGTGAGCGCGCTCCAGGGCATAAAAGGAGGAGAGGCCCTCCGGGGCCACCTCTGTTCGGAGCCAGGATTCCAGGAACTGCACGGCGTCAACCCCCTCCTCCCGCTCCGGAACCCCCACTATACGAAGGTTGTTCCTTCGTGAGCGTCCTTCGCTGTCTTCAGCCCTCACCTCCAGCACTTTAACTCTAGCCTCCATTGCACTCAAGGCATGCTGCAGGGTATTAACTTTGTCCGGGATGTCCTTTACAGCGTTCTCATTAGTAACCATCCGCTCTTTGAGCTTGCGGTGATCGTCTTTTAATAGAGTGAGATCAGTTCCAATGGCATCAATTTTTGCCTCTAAGGCTGTTCTGGAGGATGTGATGGCCTTCATGATGTCAGCCAGAGTGGGGTCTCCCAGAGTTCTCTCCTCACGACTCCCCACCGCACCATCCTCCTCATCCGTGTGGTGATCCGGTTCATCTAATCGCAGGACCTCAAACCCTTTTCGTCTGGACGTGCGGCCCATCGCAACACAGCAGCCGTAGGCAGCAAACAACCTCAGCCACCGCGCATGCAATCTGGCCCCCTGCTCAGTACCCTGTTCTGTCTCTCCCGGCGGTCGGGTTCAGCTCCGGTCCACCGGCGTTCTCGCTGACCTCCACTGCGGTAAGGGGTCATGGGATTCAGGCTGTGCGTGGGCGGGTGGGTCAACCGGTGCAGGAATGTACAACACACCAAGCCCTCAGCACCCGGTGTCAGTCAAGGGTCCGAAGGCCAGCAAGGCCGCCCGCGTCGTCAGGGCACCCCTCCGCTTCCCCACACTTCCCAGTCAAGCCGAGGTCCACAAGTCACCACCTAGATTCTTCTCGGGGCCTCCACCAGCCGGGGGCAAGGATTGCAGTGTCGCAGCGATTTTAGTGACTCATTCGTGTGCCCTCGTATTGTGCCTGTCGAAGCTAGGGGATTCAGCCAGCCTCATAGCACAGGGCGCCGCTTCAATCAGGGCAAACCCCCCCTCCAGCCGCTCAAAACGTTCATGGGGCTCCGCATCTTCCTCTCTCGCACTGCTCACCCCACGCCGGGCACAGGACGCCCCTCAGCCCTCGTCACTTTCTGGGGCAGTGGGCAGCAATGCTAGTCGCGTCCTCGTCACCTGCACCTGGCGTACTCCGGTGCCGCAATGGACCCCCGCTGGCGACAAACTGAGGAGCACCCTCTCAGTAACAATGAGGCCTCTCTCAGCCACTTCCAGGGTCCTCAGGGCTGCGCGCTTCCCTTTCGCGCTCGGCGCGCTCAGCGCCGCTATCTGAGGGTCAGGCACAAGCGGGGTGAACGTCCCCACCGGAGGTCCGGTGCCACTTCAGACTCTTCTCCACGTCCCGCCACCAGTCCACAGGCGCCCCGCAGCTTCCTGCTCCCAATCACTCCTAGGCCTCTGGGAGGCCAGTCGGGCCCGGATTCAGCGCGCCCCCACCGGCGCCGGTCTCCTCCCTCCCGTCACTCATCCGCTTCCAGCACCAGGAGGGCCCTTCAATCAGCAGCTCCCCGCGTCATGGACAATGGCCACCAGTGCCTCTCCTCGTCCCTTTCCACTCGCTCACTCACCGGTTCCCGCCCCCGGCATACAGAGCCGCCATTTTAGGGCCGGGGCACCACATCGAGTTTGGC
Organism: Calotriton arnoldi; assembly: GCA_963921515.1. Classification (NCBI taxonomy): domain Eukaryota; kingdom Metazoa; phylum Chordata; class Amphibia; order Caudata; family Salamandridae; genus Calotriton; species Calotriton arnoldi. The sequence goes on from CAWUFW010003945.1 coordinate 75,624, forward strand.
GCTTTCCCGCATCAGCCGCCGCCTGGATCCCAGCGCCTCCGTGTACCTCCGGCACCGGGGCAGCTCCGGAGCCCTCTTTCCGCCCTCCAGCTGCAATGCACAGCTCTCCGGTCGCGGCCGCCGGCAAAATCCTCGCTGTTAAGCCGCGGCCGCCATCTTAGGTCGTCACCACCGGGATCGAGCAGGGCACTAAAGTGCGTTTTAACACCGCACTATCAGCTCCCGGGCGCCGCCGAATCGTCTCCAGGGGCAGAAGGCATTCCGACAGGCTGTGAGCCCCCAGGGACCCCCGCAGCACGTCAGGATATATTTTTACAGAGGGAGGCCACGGAGGAGCTCCGAGGTCCGCCGCTGCTCTCATCGGTATCAAGCCACGCCTTCTCATCAGTGACATCACTGATGACATCACTGATGACATCTCAAATGACATCACTGATGACATCACTGATGACATCATCCACGTGATAATCTGATGCACCTCCTCACACCCTAATATACCTTTGATACACCCACTCTAAATTACAGACTGCTATTCTCAAAACCATAGACACTCCAACACCAATAACTACATACCCACTCACTGATTCTTAGATCTACACACACATCCACTCACTCACCCGTACAGTCACTCATACTTACGGTCGCTCAGTACGGGACTATCATATGCACTCATACACCTATATAGACACTCACACACTGCCACTCATCCATAGAGGTACTCACACACCTAGTCAGTCATGCAAATAATTAATCACACTGCCATTTACTCACCTATACAGTTATACACACACCAGCTCACTTACTCATACAAATACTGGCACATTCTTACGCTCTTAAACAATCACTGATACAAGTACACACTCATCCATACAGCCACTCTCACAATCACACACTCTCACTTATAGCCATTTATATACTCCAACACACATATATACTGCCTTTCACATATGTAGTTACTCACACATGTACCACTGAGATATACATTCACTCACTAACACACCCATACACACACTCAGGCACCCATACAGTCCATCACAGATGCACTCTTGAAACCATGCACCCAGTGAATCACCCACTCACACATCTATGCACAGTCACACACACCCCACCCACACAAACACTCAGGCACCCATACAGATACTCAGATAACCAATCAATAACCCATGTAGACACTCATGTAGCTATTTGCAAACCCATGCAGCCGTTTACACACCAACAGACAGACGGATACAGACATTCACACAGTTTAGTCACTAACCCATGCATTCACTAAGATACGTTTAATCACTCACTTATAGACTCAGTCACGCACCTACTAAATCATCCATCCAGACACTTATACACCCACTCATTCTTCAATACGCCTTTCCCTATATATATTAAACATATTTAAACTTTACAGAAACACAGTCAGTGGATGATGTCATCAGTGATGTCATTTCAGATGTCATCAGTGATGTCATCAGTGATGTCACTGACCATGTCATGAGTGATGTAATATGTGACGTCATCAGCAGTGCATTGCGGGGGCGCGAGTTATAGTTAGCTGAACTAACTATAACGGGGGAATTTCTATGGTTTTGTACGAGTGAAATGTCCAACTAACTATAACTTTCCCTAAAACCTATGGTTTTTTCAGTGAATTTCTAAGGTTTTTTTAAATGCTAATTTCTAACTATAACGTGCCTGAAACCTATGGTTTTTTCAGTGAATTTGAAAGGTTTTTTAAATGCTAATTTCTAACTATAACGTGCCTGAAACCTATGGTTTTTCCAGTGAATATATATATGTTACTTACTGGCGGTTGCCAGTTAGTATTATAGTCAGGACCTACTTACCATAGGAAAAGCATCTTTTAACTTGGCTCTCTACACGAAACTTTCCAAAAAAAGGTGTTCTCCTGATTCTGGATGTGGATGGAAGGTTTCGGCGTGATCCGTCAAGCGAGGGGCTAAGAAAAAGGGGAGGTCAACAGAAAGTGTGTTTCCCATGGTACTTCCCATAGAGATTTTTAACACGACTACAGCCCAAATTCCTGAATGGAATTACACCAAGGGGCCTATTACGATGGCGGTCGGATGTCCACCGCCGGGCCGGCGGTGGACATCCGCCCGCGATCGCAAACAAGAAAACCGCTGGTCAAATTAGGATGGCGGTGGTGACTGCGGCGGTGGGAAATTCCGACCGCCGCTTATCCGCCGGTTGCCATCCGCACTCCTGCCTGGCGGACGGAGCAGGACCGGGATAATGGTGGCGGTGCAGAGCAGGCTCTGCCGGCAGGATTATGATGCCGGCGGTAGCCAGCCTTTCCTCAACGGTCAAACGCCATGGAAAGACATGCGGAGATTGTCTTCCGGGGGCCTGTTGCGGGCCCCCAAAGTGTTGGAGGGGGTGTGGGTGCACTGGGGGGTACCCATGTTCCCCCCCTACATTTCCCTGTACCAGGTGGCAGGCACTGTGCAGTGCCTGCCACGCAGTGCAGGGAAATGCAGGACATGCTCCTTTCGGCATCGTGGCGGTGCTGCGGGCAGCAGCAACCGCCGCAATGTTAAGGCCCGCGATCAGACCGCCGCGGTCGGATTTCGACCGCGGGTCATCGTAATTCGACCGGCGGTGATGTTGCGGTCCATGTGGGCGGTCTTTTCCCGCTACCAATGGCGGTCGGGGAGGTTTTCCAACCGCCATCGTAATAGGCCCCCAAGTTTGGCAAAAAGGTAGGTCTTGGTTCAGAAAGTGAAATTTTTATTATTTGGTGTTAATCCGTTCAGTCGTTTTGGAGATAATAAAGAAAAGCCGAATTTGTATATCTAGAGGCATGAACCCTCCGCAAATCCTGCCGATCTCGTGCAGAGATCTGAGTGGCTGCCAAAACTTCAACCAGGAAGTGTTGGCAGCCATCTTGGGACTAGGACTCAACTGAGTCCCAAACAAAAACATTTAAATAAAGAGAAGGGGCAGGGTAGGAATGCCCTGACCCTCTAGGCCTTGGTTCTAGGGTCCCCCAGGGACCCCACCTAGCCCAAAAGGATTTTTAAAAACAAAAAAACACAGTGAAAATAGCTATCGATTCGCAAATTCACAGCAGAAAGTTTTTAAAAGTGCAAGCTCCCTTACTTGTTTAAACATGGGCCCCTGAGTGGGCCAAGCCAGGGGCTCATTTTAAATAAAGGGAGGGGGGCACACGAGGCACCCTTCCCCCTGGCCAATCTTGGCCCCGGAGGACCTTTACCACCCTGGGGCAGACCCATTCATAAAATAACGGAGGAGGGCCATGTGCACTCCCTCCTCCATTGCTCTTAAAGGCCCCAGGGACCCCCACCTCCCCAGGGCCACAAATATACCGTCACCCCCCAGGGCTGGCTCTCTATCTCCTGAGGTGCCCACCCTCGGGAGCTGGCAGTTTGCTTTCACTTGGCGGAAACTTTGACAGCTCCCGACAAGTGAGAGCAAACTGTAAGTCTGTTCCCAGCGGATGGGAGCAGGAAAACAGCTCCCGCTCGCTGGGAGAGGACTTTTCATCAGTAAAAACAGATGAAAGAATTTCTCCCACATGCAGGGAGCAGCATCTTTGGCTGCTCTCTATGTATGGGAGCAATGCCGGCTCCTGCTGGAGGCAGTGAGGCTTCTCCCGTGGTCCCCAACATAACACACTGGGTGCCCTGGGTGTGCTTCAGGGCATCCACGATGAAGAGGCTGGGTCCCGAGGGATGAATCGGTCAGGGAGGTGGCTGCGCGGCCCACCTCCCCCATTAAGTTTTGTCCAGGCCCCGGGGGATGGGGTCCCTGGGTCCAAAATATATTTTTAAGAGAAAGTACTCCTCTTTGACCGAGATTCACCTCTTTGTAGTCTCGTCTTCTTCTCTTGACGAGAATTCATGTAATCACAGATTTGTGGTGAAGACGCTCAAGGAGCAATCACATTGCTGAAATTACATGCACTCAAGGTCACTGAAGACATTACCTCGTGGTCCTTTACGCAGCTGTTGTAAAACATATGTGCTAGACATTAGCCCAACGAAGTAGCACTTACTAATTAACCAGTCGAAAGTACTCCAGTTGGGTAGACATTTTCAGCAAAACTGTGAACTCTTCTTGGAAAAAATGAAGTTCCATTATAGTCCTGATGCATTTTCACAGAAATTAAACCTCAACGGTTAGCACTTACAAATATAAACATGGAAGGCACCCAATTTGAAGCTCCACTTCTGTAAAGCACAAATTATTCTTACTTCTTGGCCTTAGTGAAGGCGAAGCAAGTGCATTTCCTCTTATATTCCACGTTGAAAAACAATCTGAAATCCTTAATGGAGGTGAATGCATTGCTGATCTATTGAGTGCAGTCTAATATGTAGTGACTGTTTCTTTCTTGTCTTGAGAGCAGAGTCCATGGTTCTCCCTTTTAATTACCCTGAGTACGCAAATGCCCAAAATTATCTGCAAGGGCTGTCTGGCCCCGCCCAGTTTTGCTTTGTAGTATGCAAAGATTTTCCTGCCTTTTCCCACGTTGATGGACAGCTTACCAAACTAGCTTCTGTAGACAAGGATTCATGTTATCACAGATTTGTGGATCAAGACGCTTGAGGAACAATCACACTTACTAATTAACCAGTAGAATGTACTCCTGTTGAGTAGACTTTTTCCTTCAAAACTGTGGACTCTTGTTCAATAAAGGGGCAGGTGAGGTTCTATTCTGGCCCAGTCACTCACAGAGCTACTGACACACCCACACTGACACTCACAAACCCACTGACTCTCACAAACCCACTGACTCTCACAAACCCACTGACTCTCACAAACCCACTGACTCTCACAAACCCACTGACACACACACACACACTGAAACACACACACACACACTGACACACCCATTCAGCCCCTCTCACATATACTCACAAACGCACACAGCCACTTATACACCCATAGAGCCACTCACCTAGCCACTCACAGACCCATACAGCCACTCACACACCCAGAAAACTACTCACACACCTGCTCACACACTCATACAGCCACTCATAGCACTCATACACCTACTTACATATCCATACAGCCACTCACACAGCCACTCACAGGCCCACACTGCCAATCATACACCCACTCACAAAGGTTACAGTTTACAGTTAGGAAATAAAATTAAAAAACCTTCGAAAGTCACTTAAAAAAGACAGGTTACAGTTACGTTATAGTTAGGAAATAGAATTTAAAAAAACTTTGAAATTCACTGAAAAAAGGTTACAGGGACGATATAGTTAGGCTCAGATTTCACTCATACAAACCGACGAAATTCAGCAGTTATAGTTTTGTGAGCTAACTATAACTTACGCCCCTTCAATGCACTGCTTATGACCTCACATATTAAATCACTTATGCCATGGTCAGTGACCTCACTGATGACATCATCCACAGAACCACTCACACACTGTCTCGCACACCCACACAACCTCTCATCCACCCACTCACCCATGCACCTACTCACACAGCCACTCCCCATACACTCACATAGCCACTCACTGTCCCATACACTCACACAACTACTCACTCTCCCATACAGCCACTCACACACACCCTCACTCACCAACACCCTCACTCACCAATACAGCTAGTCACACACCCAGTCACTCACCCATAAAGCCTCTCAACAGAGGCACTCACACACCCACACAACCACTTACATACCCATACCCATTCACACATCCATACAAGCACTTATGTCTACTCACTCACCCATTTAGCCACTCAACAGTAACTCTCCAATTCAGCCACTCCCACTCAGTTAACCAAACACCCACTCAGACACTCACCCATACAGCCACCTACACACCCAATCACTCATCCATAGTCACTCACCCAGCCACCCATACAGCCACTCACACACCCACTCATCCACCCACTCACACACCCATACAGCCACTCACACACCCACTCACTCACCAATAAAGCTACTCACACAGCCACTCACTCACTCACCCATACAGCTACTAATCCATCCACTTATTCACTCATACAGCTACTCCCCATGCCTACCAAAAAATGGTATCATTGTGTAATGTAACTGGTGCTCAAATGAAGCGCTCCAATACCTTCAAATCCATCATGCTACCTAAAAAAACTAGTGCAACATCACCCATAGGCAACCGTGCAACCTTTAGTAAATGTAAGCACTAGATTTTAATGTGTGTTTTTGGTTGTGTAGTATTTACATTTTTTATATAGCGTGAACTCCACCCAAAGGTACAGGAGCGCTTTTACATGAGCCCCAATTACATTACACAAACACACATTTTTAATTGTTGGCACGGTGAGATTAAGTAATTTGACAAAAAAGACAGGATGTTGAGCCTGCGCTGAGACTTTAACCTGGTTTCCGAGTTTTAAAGTTGTCAGCTTTGGACGTGTAACCATGCAACCCTTATGTAATCTAGGCAGTAACTTTTAGTATGTGTGATCCCTCTCCGTCTGTAAAAACTTTTGCATTTCCTCTTGTTTCAAATGTTAACTGATGCCCGTAGGTTCACCTTGTAAACCGGTATGTACGCACACAGAAAATAAATAAATGAAGCATACATCTGTCAACTCCATGTGCAAAAGGCATGCAAAGATTAATTTTAAAGACTACGATGCCAACATGCGAAGAAATCCGTGTTGGCATAGTAAGTGAATGAAAGGCCTAATTAAATGTGTGATCACCCGAAAAGCTAATATGTAAATAATTGCTGTAGAAGTAAAATAGCACGCTTCAATTGTGTGCAGTCTGGGAAAGTTAACTAAATGCTGGACTAAGTATAAAAGTGTAAGATAAATAATAAGGGGAGCTAGTGAAACTTAAGTATTGATGTGCGACACTGTTGGGCTCGTTTGTGTAAAACAGCATATTTTATTGGTATTTCTGTGAGAAATTTTAAAATAAAAGTCTTTACTGTATCGCTGTTTGTACTGTCTCCTGCCGTTTAAAAGTGCCAGTGAGAACAACTACTCATTTGAGTGATTTTACATGAGCGCAATTCCGTTACACAAAGACGCATTTTTATTTTTTGGGTATGTACGGGGAGATTAAGTGAATTGCCCAAATTTACAGGATGTAATGCTGCCACTGACACATGAACCAGTTTCCCTAGTTTCCAAGTCGGCAGATGGAGACGGCAGGAATGTGCGACACGGTTTTACTCAAAAATGAGGACGCCGATGAGCCAAAGTACTTACCAAATGCGTGCAGGCCGTGAAAGTTAAAAGTCCAATAAGTAATAAACGTATCTGAAAACTAAAGGAATAGAGAGAGAAGAGATGTGCAACATGGTTCGAAGGCAAATAAGCAAGTTGTGAAAGGTGAAAGCTGAAATAAGTATGAAACATATCGGAGAATGAAACAAATGGAGACGGCAATGATGTGCGACACAGTTTCACTCGAAAATGAGCAAGCCGTGAAAGTTAGAAGTCGAAAGAAGTTAAAGGCCTAAAAAAAAAATGAGACGTTTCAGAGAATCAAAGAAATGGAGACAGCAGTGCTGCCAGGGAAAGTAAACAAAATGTGCTATACGGTTTAATGCAGTCAGGGAAAGTAATGCCAAAAGAAAGTTCAGCACAAAAGTGCATTAACACAGTACTTTGGCTACGGGATCTGACAAGAGCCCCTTGTATGATATATTGAATACAAGAGATTTCACAAACACAGTGCAAGCTCAGTGTAGGAGAAACCTAAAAGCAACTGTGAGTTAAGGATACTGATTTGCGGGCTCTTTAAGAAACTGAGCATGCTCTCTCTTTCCAAGTTTGTCCTGGACATTGTGTTATCCAAAGCACCCTCACATAGGCATTGACATTAGAGATTGATGCTTGTCTTTAATAACTGAAATTGAGATAGAGTTATGATTGGAGGGGAAGTTGTTGAATACTTCACTCTTCTATGGCCTAGTTTTCGTTTATACACAATTCCAAATCATTTGACTATTTTTTGCATATGATTAAAAATGAGCAGAGATAAGTGCTGTTATTGTAATGAATTTGTTTCTTTTCTATTGTATGTTTGCAGATGCTGAAATCTGAAATTAAGGATTTTTTTTAGTATGAATGAGGGTTCAGTACAATGAAAGAGCACTCGAAGGGAGACCTTTAAGATGTATACTTTCGAAATTGTCATCTCTAAAGCTGCCAGGGTGAGATGCTCGGGATTTAATCTCATGGTCGAAGTCCTATGGTAAGTCCAAATCGAAGTCCATTCACAAACTGCACTTTGTAGTACATCTAGCAGTACTACTGGAGTACTACTTAATGCTATTCACAATGTGCAAAGACTTTTGCCTCTCCTATCTTTTCTATGCAGTGGGCTCAGCAAATGTATGTATACTTTTTAGTAAGAAATGTAGAAGGAACCTAGTAGCTGGAAAATAGGGAATACTTACTACTAAATGGAAGGAGGTTAGAGAGGGGCTTAGGGTGTGGTAAGGGAATGACAATGCAAATACAAACACCCACTCACAAAATAGTAAGTTTGCATGAACTGCACTTATTTCTGTTGGCTACTTCTACCCACAGATTTCTCACCTTGGAACACTCCCCAGGTGCCAGACTGTATCTGGAAACTTTTTTCCAGCAAACCTCCCATGTGGCACTAGGTGGCGCTGGGCTGCTTCACGTTGCCTCCCTACAGCGCTCTGTTTCTAATTTTGTCAACCGTCTGAGGACTTCCAGGCAGCAACGACTGCTGAGCTTGGGAGTGGGGGCTACACCCTTTGGCTGGTAACGAGGATGGTAATCTCTAATACCATCCATCTTCATTTACTAAAATATTTTGAAGTGCGTCTCTGCACAAAACATTGCCTGGCTGACTCTCTGACTCTCACTAATGCGAGCGTCAGGCAGACTGGCACATTTCTCAGGCACCTGCACAAGTGTCAGACAGTGTATATTTGTTTTTTTTTCACACAGTTGCTTACCTCTTAACAGCCAAGTCCTTCCGTTCATAGGGCTCTCTAGGATCCACCCCAAATGACGTGCAGCAGTATATTGTTTCCAAGCAGCCTGTGGGGCGTTGGGCCTCATCCCTTTACTGCCTGGGGCTGCATGCCACTCATTGCTGCCTCACACCCATCTACATCTCTTTCCCATGTCCTCACAGGGTGGGGAGGGGTCACCAGACATCATTGATCTCCCAACATCCTGTGACGACATGGGAGTGGGTGGGTTTACAGATTAAACGGAGTCTGTGCCAGCCGGGTTGCAGTAGGCCTAAGGGGAGAGTGGATTGGACAGGAGGCCCGGGCGGTGGAGGGGAGGGGCCTTAATCAGGTACAGGCAGCTATCAGAGATGCAAGGAGTTCTGAACTCGAGCCTTCTTTAGTGTTTTTTTTAAATAATTTACTTTTGCTTTCCCTGTTCTTGCTATTTTGCGCTAGTTTTCTCCTTGATCTTACATCTTTTTTCTCTCTTGCCGTCTTTCTTATCCTATCCTTTTCCTTCTTTCTCTGTTAGCATGTTCTTTCTTTTTATTTCATGCCAATTTTCTTTTTCTCATTTTCTCTGCCCTCTCTTCACATTTTCTCATGATACTTTTCCTCTGGTGCCTTGTAATTGCTGCCTCCGAGCCTGTGTGCAGGTATAGAGAGGGACCTCCTGTTCTGGCAGAGTACAGCAGCCAGACTATAATGCCTAGGATCACACAATTTGGTTAAGTGGGGAAGTCAGGATCGATCCTTTGTTTTCTGGTGTCACATTGAGCAGTTAATCTTCTAGATGGACATTTCTCTCACTGTCGTATATTACACTGAAAGTTAATTTTTTGTCTCCCCTTCTTGGCACATGAGATTGGAGTATTGGCAGCAGGCAGGTGCCACATGAAGGCATGGCTCATTTTAGGCTCAAGAGTCCAAAAGCATCTCAAACTTAGCCAGAGCCAGGCAGTTGGCTCGAGCTCTCAATGACTTTCCCACCTTTACCTCTCAAATTTGCAGATTGAAAAGTTTGAATTTCTGTGCAATATTTTTTAATTTTTCCTTTACAAAAAATGATGCCTATAAGAAATTTGATTTTTAGTTAATTTATTATAGAAATTTTGCTGGAAAATGCACCATTTTACACCACTTTTTTAAAAAAATTCTCAGGGGGAGAAACCTCCCGAACGTTCCTATAAAATTTCTAGCTTGCTCGCATGTGCGCCAAACTTCATTAATTGCTCCTACGCCCCACTAGTTTAAAAATTAATCAGCCGCCACTGCTTCCAGACTTAATGCAGTGTTCTAGGGAACAATGTCCCCTTATAAAATGACCGGTTTCAAACTATGCTATGATTTTAGAAAGCAGACGTCAATCATGGATCTGCTCATGGTATGTCTCTGATGTTTGGCCTCAGGACAAAGCTCAAAGTCATGCGACAAATGCACTCTCATGCACCCAAAGGCTATCACGGACCAAAAAGCGATGCTGTACGTTGCCAAACATTAGTAGTCCCGGCCCTTGCTTAAGTCCCACTCCAAATTTCAGGCGTGGACTCGATCTCGACCCAAAGCTATTCCTATGGACGGTCTTCTTCATGGTTTTAGTCCTTTGGTGAGTCCAAATCAAAGTACAAAAGTACAAAAAAAAGCAAAGTGGGACTCGACCCGATTTCACCACTCTGTAGCCAAAGTGAAGGCGCAAGGACACCACAATGTCAGCCGGTCTCCCTCGAGGTCGCAGAGCCGATTCCCCAACTGATTCCATTGTGCCCAGAGTTTCCCTGGCCATCGGTGCGCTGCAGCTGACTGAAGCCTTCAAGGAAGCCATGCTGCAGACGTTTGAAGCACTTTTGGCTCCCATGGATGCACCTTCTGACCCCATGGCTCCGCAGGGGCCTCCAGTCGAGATATTGCCAGCAGATACATCCTCTGTGCTGTCTACCCCTTGGGAGCCGTTCTAAGCCAACACCGACTCGAATACATTCATACCCTCCGGCTCCAAGACCTGCACTAGACCCTTCCTTGTTGACCCCATTACTGACATCACCAGCGCTAGAAGAGGATCTGGTGCTGATTCCAGTCAGCGCTAGAAGAGGATCTGGTGCTGATTCCAGTGTCTGACACCAAACCGAATTAAGCCCAATCTTAACTAATCTTGTGCTATGCGATTACTAAAGCACAACTGATAGTCATAGAGCCTGACTATGAACGAGTGCCTGTACAGGACGAACGCACCAGCAGAAGCTCCATTATCTTTTTTGGCTCTGACTCTGAACAAGGTACACCTCAAGAGGGAGATAATGATGGTGGGGAGGGGGATGATTTTCTCCCCCTCACTAAACAGATGCCAACTTTTACACAGACTTACAAGAGGCCAGTAGGCATGATACCTCCCTTGAAACAAGGTTTGACTTGCCATTTGGTTCACTAATAAAAGACAGTGCATTTATTGCCTTAGTGGTTTGACAGGCACCTGAGGTCCTGGATTTCCAGCTGCTTTCATTTGAGACCAAACAACCAACCTTACAGATATTTTGCAGCCTGGGCAATCCTTTTCTGAGCTTTTGCCCCCATTTAACGAGGCCCTTACTGATACCTTGATGGGCACTTGGTCAAAGCTTTGTTCCTGCCCACCAGTGAATTGGCAGATGGCTAGGCATCACAGGCCTGCCGGTGATCCTAATTTTCTGCTTAAAGATCCTACTCCTGAAAGGCCTGGTTGTTCAGGCTTCAACCAGGACTTATTACTCATAACACCTCCAGTTAGAGGGTTCAAGAGGACAAAGGGATTTGAAAAGCATGTGCTCTGTTCTGCAAGCTTGGCATTGAGATTAGTCAATGCTTACTGGGTTGTTACACACATGCTGTCTGGGACATGGCCAATGAGATTTTGCCATGTTCCCAGAAGACATTAAGGCCTTTCTGGTTTAGACAATTCATGACTGACAAAAATGGCCAAATATGTGCTTCATGCTGGCCTAGACACTGCTACCTGAGAAGGGTGGTTGGCACCAGTGTTGTGCTTCACTGACACATGTAGAGGCATTCCATAGGATTTTCTGGAGATGTAGAAGCCCCTCTCATAGATATGGCCTTTGATGGCTCAGGTTTTGAAAAAACAGATTCTGCCTTGGAGCATTTTATAGAAAGTAGAGCCATGACATACTCCCCGGGTCCGTTGACCCCCTCCTAGCAGTTCCTGCATCACTCTCGACAACAGTCTCCTTAACCACTTAAGCAGTCACCCCAGTCCTTTTGAGGCCAGGAATGTGGATCTGGCAGGCAATTCACACGTTCAGGAGGGCCACCTGTGCCCCTTCCCAGTTTCTTGTAGAAAATGCCACCAAGCGACTTTAGTTTGCCCTAAGTGGTGCACCCCCGTTCTGTAGGGAGAAGAATTCAGCACTTCCTCCAAAGATAATGATCCATGATTTCTTTTGCCCCACCAAGCCTTCTTTGTATATCAGAGCGACTTTCAGGAGAGCACCTTTCCCTTTTGTTACACGGTGAGTGTTATCTTCCAGAAGTGCTATCGACAGAGTTCCGGACTAGGAAAGAGCCGAGTGTTGGTAATCTTGCTATGTCCTTGTGCCGATAAAAGATGAGGGCCTCTGGCCTACTTTAGACCTTCAACCTTTGAATGCTTTCCTTGCAAGCAAAAATTCAAAATGCTCACTGTGGTCCAGGTCCTGTCTGCTCTGGCCTTGTGTGCACTGGATGGTGCTCTTGGAACTGCAGGACGCATGTTTTCATATACCTGTCCTGCAGTTGCACAGACATAACCTGCAGTTCAAGGAAGGCCAGGAGCACTTTTAGCTTGACGTGCTCCTCTTCAGCCTCACTAGCATCCCTTGGGTGTTTACAAAACTGATGGCAGTGGTCGCTGCCCACCTGTGGAAGTCAGGAATCCCAGTTCTCCCCTACTGTGACGACTGGCTGTTGAAGGCAAGCTTGCCACAGTCTGTCGTATACCACCTCCAGAGAATGATGACACTCCTGACATCTTTGAGGTTCATGATCAATACGCTGCAGTCACATCTGACTCCTTCAAAGAGGTTTCCATTAATTGGTGCTATCCTGGATACAGTGCAGTTCAGGGCCATTTCTCTGCCACAACGAGTCCAGAATATTCAGGCAAGGATGCTGATGTTTCAACCTCGGTCCTGGATCTCTGCCCTGTTGCTTCTTGGCCTATTAGTCTCCAGCATCACCTTTGTCGATTACGCAGTTGTCACATGAGGGCTCTATAATAGAATCTTAAGTGTCGGTGGGCCCAGCATCAAGGAAATCTATTGGATGCCATCCAGATTTTGGATGAGACGGCTCACAATCTGCAGTGGTAGCTTCTCAAACACAATTTATCCAGCAGCAGAGCAGCAGCAACTGCTGGGTTTGGAAGGTCATTTGATGGAGGCAAGTTCAGAGGGCTCTTTTCTCTGACTGAAGCCTGGCTCCATATAAATCAGTTACAGTTACCAGCCATTCATGTAGCTCTGAAGGCCTTTCTGCCTTCCCTCAAGGGAAGGCTGGTGGAGGTTCTCACAGATAACACCACCACCATGTGGTATTGCAACAATCAGGGCAGAGTAGGGTCATGGGTACTGTGCCAGGAGGCTCTGCACCTCTGGAGTTGGTTACAGCATCAGGGCAATTCCCTGAAAGCAAACCACCTGGTGGGATCCTTGAATGCCAAAGTGGAGGAGGTAAGCAGGTGGCATCTGGTGGATCATAAATAGCAACTCCATCCTGAGGTGATGCAGGACATCTTCTGCCAGTGGGTAGAACCATGGCTAGATCTTTCTGCCACCATCAAGAAGGCTCAGTGTTCAAAGGTTTTGCACATTGGAGTTTCCATAAGAGTACTTGCTATGAGATGCATTCTCGCTGGACTGGAACATGGGACTCCTGTATTCCTTTCCACCTCTGCACTTCGTTCTCTGAGGTATGAAAAATATCAGGAATAACCGTCCCCAAGTCATGGAATGGGTCAGGAGGGTGTGGTACACAGAGGTTCTGGGCATTAGCATCTGTCCACCGATCAGGCTACCGTTTCGGGAGGATCTTCTGTTGCAGCGGTTGAAGTGTTGAATGTCATCCTAGTTACCAGGCACCCTTCCGCAAAGTCATTGATGCTGGGTGTGGCATGGTGTGGTATCTGCAAATTTGGTAGTTTACAGCCAAGCTGTCGGATGTTGTTTTGTTCGTTTATCTATGATCTAGCAACGCCTTGCAGTGGGCACTATTAAAGATTGTCAGCCCTTTCTGGCTTTCTGTGTTTGCCAGACCACCCTTCCTTGTTTAAATCACCTGTTGTGATGAGGTTTATAAAAGGTTTGACACGTTTCTTCACAGACCGTTTGTGATGCCACAGTGAGACCTTAATATGTTGTCTTTTCTCGTGTACACTCTTTGAGCGGATGCATAGTTGCTTGCTGCATCTCCTGACTTTAAAACTGCTTTCCTCATCGTGATTATTTAACGCGTGAGTGAACTTCAAGCACTATGCATGCAATCACTCTATACTACCTTTATCACGGACAAACTGGTGCTCTGGACTCAGCAGAACTTTTTTGCCTTGAGTCATGACTCCTTTCCACATTGGGCAATCATCACCCTGCCACCATTCTTTGCCCCCATCCTTCAAAAGTGGAAGAGAGGTTTCATCGGTTGAACTCCAAAAGGGCTTTAAGCTTTTATATCGATCATACCAAAGACCATTGTGTGGTCAAACAGCTCTTTTATTGGGTTCTCTGGTGCGAAAAAAGGTAAGGCTGTGAAGAAGAGGACCCTGTAGAGGTGGATAGTCCTCTGCGTTAAGATCTGCTGCGTACTGGCCAAGAAGCATCTGCCAGACGATTTGAGAGCTGTAAGGAATTGGGTTATTAGTTGAGACAGGGGTTGAAGACCCACTCAAATATTTAACAGTCTTTCCAGGCTGGACCATAACATTCACTAAATAAACCTGGGCTTAACCCTCTGGTAGCTTGGCACAAAAGCAGTCAGACTTAACTAAGAGGACATGTGTAAAGTAACTATGAAGTACTTAAACAGTAAAAATCCCAAATCAATTTTGAAACAAAATTCAATAAAATGACATCAAAACCACAAAAATCCAATAAGTAGAACCAGAGTCTTGAATTTTTACATTTTCAGTTGAAAATAGCGCCTAAAAGCACAAAGCGCCACTGGTGGTTATCTGGTCGCCCTAGTCCGGGGTAAAGTAATGCTGACCATGATGAAGAGCGGGTCAAATACAGGGACCAGATTTGTCCCGCTGAAGAGTTCATCTTCCTGGGTCCAAGTGAGGAGCTGGAGGTTTGCGTTGGCTGAAAGGAGACCACTGTCAGTGTGAGGAGCAGATCGGCGTCGCAGGCGGTCACTGTTGTAGCGCAAAGAGCCAGACATCGCTAGAACTTTGCATTGGCGGTCGACGCTGGCTGTCATTGCTAATGCAATAGTCGTGGTTGACGCAAAGTGCCCGCTTTGTGGTTGCGAGGGGCCCAAAACTTCTGGAGTTTCACCTGGAGTTTAGGAGGGGTACACTCTGATGCCAGCCCAGGTCCCATAACCTGGGGGGGGTGCATCTCTTGGGGATCAGGGTGCAGGCAGGTCAAGGCATGTCCGGTTGGTGCTGATCAGCTGGGCAGCTGCAAGCAGGCATCTGGAAGCTTGTGTCCCTGTAGCTCAAACAAGAGGTCAGCCAACTGACCCTGGGAGATATTATTATTAGTTCGTATTGGTGGTCCTCGCCATACAATCTGGACATATTTAATTTTCAGCCCTGTCTGCCTAGTATACAAAATAGTGTAATTTCAAATTGGCTGCAGTTAGGTCATCGATCGAAATAGTTTGTTGTCAATACGCGTTACTGAGTTGGCAGCCATAACTTTATTAAGAATAGTAGTCTGTTTATGTCCGATATCAATTTAACATGGAAATGAGATGGCGCCTGAACTAATTGTTGTATGATGACTTCTTTTTGCATTGGATTTAGAATATTGGCTATAGAGCCATATTGGGATAGACTATTTGTTATTATATTTGGTATGTTTTTGTAGAATTGTTATGATTTGGGTGTTGTTAGTTGTTTGTTAGGCATTACCAGCTTACTAAATAGAGTGACTTTAAGATGGCGACCATTTTGTGTTTGATTTTAAATGATTGTTCTTGACAAATGTGTTTATCTATATGTAGATAAGAAGGCACCGAGAAGGTCACTGTATTGGTTGTGAATACAGTCATAGGAGTACTGTCTTGTGAGCTGTTGCTATAAGTTGTTTCTTGTACATAGTACCGTTTGAAATTGAATGTTTTGTTTGTTTAATTTTTATGTGAGTTGGGCATAGTTGTTTTCCAGGCATTACTTTTTCATTGAATAGAGTGACTCTAAGATGGCGGCCATTTAGTTACCGATGGGACTAGCCCGTTGTGGATGAATGTTTCTATTCAAAAGAAGACATAATGGTGCCCAAGTAGGGCGCTGTATCAGTCGTGAACACAGTTTGGAGTACTCTACAGTAGATGGATGTTATGGGTATGCTATTGTGTGTTAGAGTTCTCAGTGTAAATTTTGAACATTATCAAATAATAAGTGATCAATATTTTTGTTTATAGTTTAAACGTAGGAGCATATTAACGAAGAAATGATGCAGTACTGGAAGCAATTTAGCAGTGCCGCGCTTCGTCATTTAAAAAACTCAGGGATGTGCCATAGTTACAAGAATACGACGAACCCCTGTGTTTTCCCTTGCGCCGGCGCTTTAAAAAGTTGCCTGGAGCCAATGCAGGCACCCTGCCCCATGGTGCAAGGGTGCCTGCGTTGCAGGGATGATTGTTTATGTGAAGGAAGGGACACCTACCTGCACATAAACAATCATTAAAGTTGATTTGCTCCTTCTATGAGTGCGGCAATATGCAGCACACAGAGCAAAAAAACAAGGAGAAATAAAAGTATTTCTCATCACTGCGCCACTCTAATGCCTGCGTTTCAATAGCATTAGTTTTTGGCGCTGCCTCAGATTTACAGATCCTTGTTAATCTGGGGCAGTGTCAAAAAGCAATGGGTGTTGCGGTGGAACCCCAAGAGCAACACCCATTGCACGCCCCTTTGTCGCAGAAAACTGCCCGATATGTACAATGTGGCGTTAAGCCACGCAAAGCGGTTTATCGCCCCATTGTAAATATGGAACAGGGCATTGCGCCACTGGAGCATCGTAAAAAGTGAGGCTCCAGTAGCGCACTGCCCTTGTAAATATGCCCCTTAGTTTGTTCGTTTTATATTATTTAGTAATACAGCAGTATCCTATTGGTGAATTGAATGCTAGTCTAAATGGGAACGATTTGGCGACTGCATTTGTTGCTTAATATTTACTTCGTTCAGTTTCAATATGGGTGGCTTAATAATGTCGTAATGTATATCCAGTATTGAGTTACGGAACTTTGTGCAGTGAGACTTAGGTACACACTATCTTATGAGGAGTTAGTTACATGCTATTCTGATTTTCAGTCCATATGGGGAAATAATGTATCGCTTTCTATACAAGAAGGACTACTTTTCAAAATCGGTCAGTGAATACATATCCTTTGTTCCATTTTTTGTTATTTGACACATGTGGATAGGCTCGACACTCGGATATATGTTTTTGTTTCCATTTCTAATTTTCTATTTTAGTATTATTATAAGCTACGGTTGATATTAAGGTATGTGGATAGTATTTCACACTTGGGTAGGTTTCGGCTTATGTTAGATATAATTATGTATTTTTGCACTTGGTGATCGAGAGGCAATCTACATGTGTCACGAAACAGGTGTTTATGTAATATTTGGTGGTTATATATTGTCTAATTGTTTGTGATTAAGTATACCCACTTTTAATGATGTTTTCTGGGTTTCCACATAGTGTTTTAATTAGACTATGATTTTTATTTATATATTTGATTCCATCAGGAGGCCAAGGGAAACAGTGGAATTGTCTTATCTTTTAACAAGGAGATTGCTATAGCCTTATAATTCGCCATAGCGAGCTATACTGGCCATTAAAGGCCTCTGGAGCAACGCAATAGAGACAAGTTTTTGTACATGTAGATTGTGTTGATACTATAAGTGTGCACTGGTAGTAATACTCAGCCACCATAGAATTGATATTTGATACTTCTGGGGCACCTTCATTCAAAGCAAAAGGCCCAATCCTCCTCCTTCAGACAGCACGGTAATCCTTCAAAATCTCCCACAGGTCCAGGAGTGTTCTGTGCTACCTTAAAAGTCTGGAAGGGGGTGGGCATAGCACTGAGTGTTTCCTTTGCAGGTCAGAAAGGCTGAGTACAACTCCCCTCCCCCGCCATCCTGCTATACAGGGAGGAAGACCCTGCCATAGTCATGTAACCCTGGACACTGGCAAAAAGGCACATTTGGTTTGGGCAGAAAAATGCCAACTTTCTAAAACTGCCATTTTCCGGATAACTTAAAATCCGACTTTAACATTATAGAGGATTTTAAATTACACTTCAATTAAGTAGAGGAAGTATTTGTCTATCAGTTCCCAAACTGAAGTTATCATTTATTAAGTGTTATGATGTAACCCAGTGTTGGTCTATGGGAGACATAGCCTTACAACAGTGAAAAATATCAGGAGTTTTTTACAGTCAGGACATGTAAAACTTAAATACATGTCCTACTTTTTAAATACCCTGCCTCAGGTATGGGTAGGGCCTACCTGAGGGGTTACCTATAAGTATGAAAAAGAAAGGTTTGGGCCTGGCAAAAGTTTTATATTCCTAGGTCAAAATGGCAGTTAAAAACTGCACTACAGGCTGCCATGGCAGGCCTGAGATATGTTTTACAGTGCTTCTTTAGTGCGTGCCATAATGAGTGCTGCAGTCAACTAGTAGCATTTAATTTACAGGCCCTGGGTACATGTACCATTTACTAGGAACTAAGTAAATTAAATGTACCAATCAAGTGTAAGCCAATTTTACCATGTTTAAGGGAGAGAGCACCAGCACTTTACAACTGGTTAGCAGGGGTTAAGTGCACAGCGTTCTAATGCCAACAAAAATGAGTTCAGCAAAAACAGGGGAGTTAAGAAAACACTTCTGTGGGGAATACCACACCAAGGATGTTAGGTCTAACAAGAACCCATTCCACTGGGGCTATGGCTGCTACCAATGCATTGGCACATGGAGTGTCTGCCCTGGACATCTGTTAGGCTGTAACATGGGCTGTGGTGCATACGTTCACGAAGCACTACTACAATGACAGCCAGGTCCAACGGGAAGGATATTTTGCCTGCTCGATCCTGCAGGACTTTTTGATCTGAGTCCTCTCTACAGACCCTGTACTTGGTGGGTACTGCTTTAGGTTCTACTCTAAGGTGAGGAATCTGCGGTTAATGGTATCCATCAGAAGAACAAGTTCCTTACCTTTGGTAAAGTTTTACTGGTGCATGCTTTATGTAACCGCAGATTCCTCACTGCCCTCCCACCTCACTGTTCAGTGGAGTGGCCTCTTTTTAACATCTAAAAAGGTAACAAATTAGCACACTGGTACCAACAATTGTTCACGCTCCTCGTCTGAGGCTGTTGAAAGAGAAAAATATGAATGAACAGATACTCGACACCGAAGCCAGACCCACTTCCAGCAACGCCAGCCAGCATACCATCTCTGCCTGGACCCCGATCACTCCAGAAGACACCGCCACAACCATAAAGAGCATTCACTCAGGGGCCCCCACGGACCCCTGCCAGCCGCACATCTTCCACAGAGCCGCCGCCTCCATGCCATAGCACCCGAACTACAACGCACCATCAACTCCACCTTCGAAACGGGCACATTCCCCAATGACTGGAAACGCGCAGAAGTCAAGTCCCTCCTCAAGAAGCCCTCCGCAGACCCGACGGACCTCAAAAACTACAGACCCATCTCTCTCCTCCCTTTCGCAGCCAAAGTCACTGAGAAGATTGTCAACATCTAGCTCACGAACTTCATGGAAGCTAACTCCATCCTCGATTCCTCCCAATCCGGATTCCGCAGCAACCACAGCACAGAGACCGCCCTCCTAGCCGCCACAGACGACATCCACATTCTCCTCAACCAGGGCCACAAGGCGGCTCTCATCCTACTAGACCTCTCTGCAGCCTTCGACACCGTCTCCCACCGCACACTCACTGCCAGACTCCACGACGCCGGCATACAGGGAACCGCCCTCGACTGGATCCACTCTTTCCTCACCGGCCAAACCCAAATAATCAGACTCCCGCCCTTCCTCTCCGAACCCACAGAGATCAGCTGCAGAGTACCCCAAGGATCATCGCTCAGCCCCACGCACGTGCTTCAACATCTACATGGCCCCCCTCGCAGCCATCGTCAGACAGCATGGACTCAGCATAGTATCCTGCGCCGACACCCTGCTCATCCTCTCCCTCACAAAGGAACCCAACACCACCATACTCAGCTTCCAGGAAGGAATGAAAGACATTGCATCCTGGATGAGCAGCAGCTGCCTGAAGCTCAACTCGGAAAAGACAGAAGTCCTCATCCTCAGACCCACCCCCTCCGCATGGGACAACACCTGTTTGCCCATCACCCTCGGCAACCCCCCCCACACGCATGGACCACGCCCGCAACCTCGGCATCATACTCGACTCCTCCCGCACCATGACCCAACAGATCAACGCTGTCTCATCCAAGTGCTTCAACACCCTCCGCGTCCTCGCAAGACCTTCAAATGGACCCTCCCGAATCCAGAACGACCATCACCCACGCACTCATAACCAGCAGATTGGACTACGAAAACGCCCTCTATGCCGGAATCAACAAATCCCTGCTCCGAAGACTCCAGACCATCCAGAACGCCGAAGCCAGACTTGTCCTCTGCATCCCGTGACAAGACCACATCACCCAGCACCTATGAGACCTCCACTGGCTCCCCGTCGAGAAGAGTCACTTTCAAGCTACTCACTCACGCCTACAAATCCCTCCACAACACCGGACCCCAATACCTCAATGAAAGAGTCTCCTTCTACGCACCCAAGAGAAGCCTCCGCTCCGCCGACCTCGCTCTTGCCGAAAACCCCCACATCCGCAGAGACAGAACGGGTGGAAGAGCCTACTCCTACATCGCGGCAAAGACCTGGAACGAACTCCTGCTCAGCATCAGACGTTCACCCACTCTGCAAGCCTTCAGGAAGAGCCTCAAGACCTGGCTCTTTGGGTGAGACGGAGCTGCACGACGACCATCCCCTCCCCCGCCCCCCAGCGCCTTGAGACCCTCACGGGTGAGTAGCGCACCACAAATTCCTGATTGATTGATTGATTGAAACTGATGTTAGTGTGCAGGGGTGGCGCTTATTTGTGGTTTTGCGTCGTCACTTCCAAGGCCATGCGGAACTGCGTGGTGCCATCTAGCAGTGTGCAGGAGCTTTGCTGAACAAGTTTTTCCAGATCCAGCCTGTCACCAGGTGAGTATTCTAAGGTGAGGAATCTGCTGTTGGATAAAGTATCAACCAGAAAAAGCGTTAACTACATATAAGTAACTTGTACAAACTTACTAGAGCCAAAACCGACTCAAAACAGGTGTATATGTACTGCAGACCACGCTTGAAGTAAGTCCAGCACCACACATGGCCACTCACGGTTATTGCAACACAATCCCCTAAAAAATAATGGCAGCGGGGACTTAAAAGAACACCTCATAGGAAATAATGTTAAAGAAAATAATTTATTGTGAATTTTAATTTATATTTGAATTTTTTAAATGATAAAAGTTATATTCAGTTTATTTATTTTTTTAAACTATTATTTTATGTTTTGTAAAAATATAATTAAATAAAACATATACTTCCAAAATCAACATCAAACAAATGCATTTTAATAAAAGTATTAAATAATTATTACTTTAAATCAAAGTATACTTTATTTATAAAAAAATAAAAATAATAAGGTAGTGGTGTAACTTTTTTTAGTTCTAGGTTAAACATTTTAAGTTAATTTATATTTTTCTTTTACATTAAGATATTTGTTTTTGTTTCTTAAACTTAATCATTTTCCGTATACTTTAGCATCGGGAGATCTCCCCCTATGTGTGAAAAGTTAGAAGTAGTGCTCATAAATTGTGTACCAGCAGTCTCCACCCACAGTTTTGGGGGGTGCACCTAGGAGTAAATGTATACTTGGAAATGGGGAATAGCAAAAAAGTGTAAAGTTACTACTAGGTGCTGTAGTAAGTTTACACGTGAATAAATTTACCTTTGGGAATAGGTCCCAAAGACCCCAAGGAGCGATATTAAAGTTCCATGGTTCAGGGTAATATGGTGATAAAACAAGACACGTAAGATTAATTCCTAAAGTTGGCGGATGCAGAGTTTACATTTACGGGCAAAGATGCCTGGGTAAGCTAGGGAAAGTTGGAGGTGGTAAGATGCTATCATGGCTGCTGAAAATGTGTATCTGCAAAATAACAGTACTAGTAAAAATACTTTAGATGGTACAAACTGCAATCGGGATCACGAAATACTAGACTCATTTACTGACTATTATTCTGCTTTCGGTTTCTTTAATTGTCACCAAGACAAGATCAACTTGTCAGTCTCTGGAAAAAGCTACCTTGGTATGGGTACATGGTGCAAGAAGGACTGATTTGAAAGGGTCTATCACTCTTGTTGAACTAAAGGTGCAATGAAGTGTTTTGCTGAGAGAACAGCCCTAAGTACAGATAGACTTGCCACAGTATTTTAAAAGGAATTATGTGATGACTTCCCTTTTTTTATCTCATGGTGTATAAAGAGGTGCTTGAGATCTGAATTCTTCCCATGACCAAGGAAGCAGTGATAATTGGACTTAAACTTGATAAAGACTACACAAATTATGCGTTGGGAAGATAAAGACAGACAATATAATTGGAGTTAAAATATTTGCTAACCCTCTTGATGTTGTATTTGATGTTGTAGGGCTAGAATGGCTTTATATCTGGAAAGTCAACTATTTGCATTGCTGCCAACTGGAAGATGCTGAGCTCCCCACTGTGGATTTATATATCAGGAGGCTCAAAGGGCATTGAATCTACTTGGATGGCCTTGTTTTGTGGAAATCCCGAGGAAACAATCTTCTTGAAATAATAACCAGATTATACTCTTCACCAACAGCACAGATTTAGATTAATGGGAAAATATCTGGTGTTTCTGAGAACTCTATGGGGCACATGAGAAGGGGGGCTTCTGTCAGTATTTACTGTAGATGCAGAGCCTCTAAGGTTCTCTGTTAGGGGAATTGCACGCACAATGAGATTTTTCTTTGCATACTAGGATTGCAGTAGTCTCCATGAACACGAATGATATTCTGCTGTAAACTTAAAATTCCAATTACAACCTCTTCCCAGTTTTATCTGGGAAATTGTCAAACCTAGGGCCAGATTTATCAAGGGATTGCTTTGCCCTTGCATCACGCTGGGTGTAGCAAAGGCAATGCAACCACTAAGTCAGATTTTCCAATCAACACAAGCCTATCTTGCGTGGCCCTGCTTTGCTTGGTAAATCTTGAGTATTCAACGTAGTGCAAGTTGCTGCCCTGTGTTACTCTGCCCTAGGCAGGTGTTCCATGGGTGGAGCGTGGGTGTTCCCACGCATCCACCCATGGATTTTGGCACATTCCCAGATTTATCAACACTGGTAAACCTGGGAATGCGTCAAAATGCATACAACCTTACACCATGGTGCAAGGGTGCCTGCGTTAGCGCTAGGCAGCAGGTTGTGCACCAGCACAGGCAGAGAGCTGGAATGGCCATATATTGGTAAATATGTCTCATTCCTGCCATCTCCCTTTCACTCAGCGTAGCAAGTTGTCCTGCTGTGTTGTGTGAAACCTTGATAAATCTGGCCCTAAGTCTTTATTCTGGGCACATGTCTAACTGGCCCGAATCAGATTATGCTACTTACTACCTCAGCCTGTCACTTATCTTTCATTCCTATTCAGATACTTGGGAGTATTAACAAAGACTTGTTTGCAATGGTAAAGGGCAGTTTTTATCCAGCGATGGAGGTGATGCAGGAAGTTGGGCATATGGATGAGTTTCATTTATAAAATTAAAAAACAAAATCCTCTTCTCTGGATGGAATGCATCTCGGGTTTTCGTCCCTTCCTTCCCAGCCTGGCCAGAAATGGTCAAGATGCAATGTAGATCTAAGCCAAATGCTAGGCACTGGCCAGCACAACACTGTGGATTTCACCATGGTGGGTGGAAAATTGGTTCAGTAGGGCTTAAAGGATGATTCCCCCAGCCCATCACACAGCTACGATATAATAGCAGGGAACACAAAACATGCAGGATAACGAGAGAGTACAAGAGTGAGCAACCAACAGAGAAATCACCATCATATGCGCACTCGAATGCACAGTCCTCAATGGACACCATCCAACACACATTAAGAGCATACAACTCCAGACACTACACCCCATGGGATTGGAAAAAGGCCATCAGCTAAGCAGAAAAGCCGATTTTACCCAGGCAGGTCTAGTAGCAATTTTCCTCAACAACAATGCAGGTAAATCAGCGTGTATTACTGCACTGTCCATCAGCTTCCACCAACCGCTAGTCATTCTGTAGCCTCGTAGGTCACAGTAACCACCCTTAAAACTGGGAGGGGTGGAGTTGGGCTGCCCGTGGAGCTGAATCTGGCCACTCCCTGACACCTACCAGGACCTGCACTGCGATGACGCAATGGATGTATAGCCTGGTGCAGCAGAGGCCTGCGGGTGCCCGGGAATCCCCCTGCATGGATTTGGGACTGCACATGGTACCCCCTCGGCGGGGTCAGAAGATTGGATGAATGAGGGCGCGGTACCGGCCCTCGCCGCAGGACCCTCCTTGGAGCCTGAGGTAGGAGCGGGCATGACTACGGTGAAGTGGGGGAGGGACGCAGTGGTTACTGGTGCATATAGGCCTCTGCCTCCACGCCTAAAGACATAGGGGCAGATTTACGAGAAAGTGACTCAGTGCATTCCGCAAGCCCTTTGGCTGCGCCGCACTGAGCCACTTTCAGAGCACAGGAATGCAACATATTTACAATGTCATGTCATATTCCTGTACTCTCCCCTGCGCTGGCGCACAAACAGCTGCCATGCGCCGGCGCAGGCATCCTTGCACCATGGTGCAAGGATGCCTGCGTCATGGGGAGATTGTTTTCTTGCAAGAAGGGGCACCTTCCTGCAGGAAAATAATCACTACAGGCATTTTCCTCTTTCAATGTGTGCTGTAGAATGCAGCACGCATTGAAAGAGGAAAAAACGAGGAGAAATGAAAGCATTTCTCCTCGTTGCGCCTCCCTACACCTCCCCTGGGGAGGCGTAGCATTCACATCCATTTCCAGATTTACGATTCCTCCTAAATCTGGAAATGTGTCTGGTTCCATGGGTGTTGCGTGGGAACACCCACAGCAACACCCATGGAACGCCCCTTTCACTCAAAACGCTGCGTGCAAAGGGGCCATATTTACAAGGACAGGAAAAGCCACGCAGGGTGGCTTTTCCTGTCCTTGTAAATATGGAGCAGTGAAACACGCCACCAGTACGTCACTTTTTGTGACGTACTGGTGGCGCAGGGGGCTTGTAAATCTGCCCCATAGTGGGAACTCGCTGCTGGAGACGTGAGCAGGGCGGGCATCTCCCACCTCCCCTTTTGAAACTCTGCCGTAGGGCTGGGTTCCTACACTCTCCACCACCTGGCCGCCTTGAGGCTTACTTGCGCCGACAGCAGGTTGTGGGACATGGCGAGGCCCTGGTGGATACTGACTGCCTGCTGGGGATGCATTGGACCACATTAGGGCATTTTGGAGAGAGGGACCACCCCCGCATTTATCAGCCAGCAAAGGCCTGCTCATGCCCCCCGTGGAACTCTGGGTTTGGTGGGGCCTCGGCAGTGACATATGTGCCGAATATCAGCTTGGACACCCGCTATTTACTGCACCCGCTACTATACACCTTTGGCGATACAGTTGTCAGCTCTGATGGTGAGCCCCTGCCAGCGTGTCTCGGTTACGCACGCTCATCCCTTCCTACGGCCACGCGTCCCCACCGGGCTCTCCTGCTAGGTCTATCATAGCATGGCTGCTCCATTAAAGGGACCAGGAAACCATCCTGCGTCTTGTGCGTGAGAAAGGTTAAATCCACTACCAAGAATACCTATTGTTTCTTCCCGCAAAGCTCCTTCTGATGAAAATGGGTATCTCCTATGGCTCTCCTCTACCCTGCCGAGCTACGTGTCAATCTTAGTGGCAGAACGCATTTCTTCACCTACCCAAAGCTGGCCCTAAAGTTCTTCTGCAAGCACTCCCGGAGGCCACCGGACATGAACTCGTAGGTGAATGCTGACCAAGACAGCCACCTCAGTGACAATGATTGTACTTTACCACTGCAGCTTCTGATATGTTGCGGGGATTCTGCACCTACACAGAACTATGCGCAGGTAAACGGGACCTCGGTGTATAGGGGTGTACCAACCTACCACCTTGGTGCCCAAAATCCCAAAACCAACTAGCTATAGTGTCTCATTCGTTCTCCTCCAAAAATCACAGAGCTACAAATGATTAGACAACCCAGAACACAACACTCCCGACTCTCTCAGGAATCGCGGTAGCAAGACATACTCTTTCGCTCGCTCACTCGTACTTGTCCACAACAAGATTAGGCAGAGTCACTGTAATAGTTCAAAATGTTTATTTTAACTATTGTGCTCTACAATACAGTATACAAGCCACTACCAGCAGCAAAATGCATAAACTCAAAACAAGTAGCATTGTTACAATTCCATATAGCACAAAGGGGGAAGTCATTTTATAAAGACAGTGGAAAAAGGGCTATAAGACCTAACCACCCTCCCCTTGACTGGAAGATGTTTATTAGAAAAAGGAAGATCTCTGGGCTTTGACAGCAGACCCCATACCTTAACTGCTTCGCTGTGGCCGGAATTCCCCCGCTGTGCTGAGGAATTCCATGCGTGCGCAGTTCGGATGGCCCCTGGCCGTCCTCCGCACACACCCACCGTGACGTCAGACGGCCGGGGGCTGTCCGACGCAGGCAAGGGGTTAAAGCCTAGATGCAAGGTTTACATCATAGGAACAGCATAGCTCTTCTCCATGGAAAGGGCTCTCTCCAAGTGTGTGTTAAAACAACATGCATCCCCGTAATATCAAAGCACGAGTCTCCAGCATTGCAGCTGTGTTTAGCATGTTATGTCTAGGTGCTAGGGACTGACCAGAACAGAATAACATGGGGCATTGTTTATCGACCTTGCACATCGTGTTCAGACTAAACTCCAGGAACATCAGCAAATAACGCGAAAAGCAGACAGTTCTCATGTGAAAGGCACAAACAGCATCTTGCAAAAATAAAGTCATGTAGTAACGTGCGCAAAAGCAGCATCATGGCAGCAAAGCTCATGCTAACTTAGCAATGTCGACAATGACCCTAAGGGCCATATAACACCCTCCCCCTGGTAAGGCCGTAGGACATAGAGAAAGGACAGATACAGAGTTCAAAAAACCAAGCAGACCAAAAACGTATGAGAAAAAAAACAAATCAGAAAAAGAAAATATATATATATTTTTGTCATCAATTTTCACGGCCTCCGGGAAAATGTTATGATGAAGAAGGTCGTATGTGAACTTAAGAATGCAATGCCCTCCAGAAGAGCATCTCTATCGTTAGTACAAAAAAGGGATGCCATCCAATCAAGTAGATCAAAGGAACAAACGAGCTCCTCATAATCCGATGCTTCCAAAAGCATCATCTGGCAACTTGCGTGATATTCGATGAAACTCTGATGTAAGAGGCTCTGCGCAGCCGCACAGATATCCCGTTCAGCCAACACTACAAGTGCAGCTGCACGCACCATACAGCCATCCCCAGAACAAGCCTGGTCATGAGCCTCTAAGGGGCACATCAACTGGACAAAATCCGGGACTGGGCATGACGTATTGGAGAGACATAAATCCATTGCCCAATAGAAAGGGCATCGTTGGCAGTAGAAGACTGGTTGCACGCAAGTAAAGTAGGCAAAACGAAAAGTTAATCCATAACTCACGCCAAGCGTCGCTAAAGGCAGGCATCCAAAAACTTGTCGCATCCGATCTCGGTACAGCTGCAATTGGCATGGTCTGTGCAGGACCACAAGCTGAGCAGCCATTGCGAAGCAGGAGCAGAAGAAGCAGGATTCCACCAGCTAACGCTAGTAATAAAGGGAATCCACCGAAGACGCTGGAAAAAATAGAATGAATAAAAGCTGGTATTGCTCCAAAAATCGTCTGAAAAGAAGTCACAAGGCCTGCTCCCACCTGTTTAAAAAAATGAGCAAGGCCTTTAGTGTCAGACGCATTAAATATTTTATGTATAAGCTCCCCAAAGTGTAGTGGGGGGTTAGTATTCAGAAGTGACTGAATCTCACTAGATTTTCTATCCACCTGTAACTCGAAGGTCTCTCGAGCCGAAGTGAGAGCCACTTTTTGTTGGAACAAAAGGGCCTTTAGCCTGCTTAATTTGTTGAAATCTGTTTTCAAACTAGGAATGGAAGGCCAAATAGAACTATCTACACTCCCATGCGGGGGCGGAAAAAGCACATTGCTACAACAAGTAACGCGTTGTGAAACAGTAACCAAATACGGGACACCTAACCGTAAACCACAGCAATCCTGGTTGTTCAAAATAAGATAGCTACCGTTAGTAAGCAGGGTAAAAGCGGGAAATATTGATGTCACTGGAGGCCCTTTAAAAAAACATGCAAGATTAGGTGCTGATACATTACATGCGCCGTGCAATTTAACGTGTTTACAAACTAGGGAATGTCCTACTGTGGAATCGCAGTCCTCCCCTGTTAGGAAGACCTCCTTATCTTTCCGTGGGACATCTGTAAGTAAAAGGTAGGGACCATAATTCATGCAAAAAGGCACTACTCAGGGGTTCGAATCGGCCAATTGGAAAATGTTGCATGCAAGTTTTAAATTGAAACAGTGAGAATGGGAGGGAGATAACTCCATGATTTAACCAAAGAGCAGAATCCGTTTCCGCCACAGTGAATGACAAGGGTGCCAATTGTTCAATGTGTAATAGTGTGTATGTAGCATCTTTCATTGACATAAAACGCTGTTTATCAGTCAGATTAAATGGTAAAAACAGAGCAGAAGCATTCAAATAATCCCAAGGGACTTTTCCCATTTTAAGGGTCCGTAATGTCCATGCAAACTGCATAACTGATCGTAACTGATTTTGACCATGATATAACACAGACACATCATTCTGAACAATATCAATAACAGAAGAAACCATGTTATCCAATGTATAAATGCGAGATGAAAGCGTATTGATGCTATTGTCGACCACGGCCAGAACCTTCTCTAAATTTGCTTGATCAATCTGACGCAGACGAAAGGCTGCTAACATCTGTGAAAGTTTCTAAATTCCATTGTAAGCTGCATATATAAATCTTTTAGCTCTGGGAACCCTGGGTCCCAAGAGAAAATCAGCCAAATTAATGTCACTCAACAAGAGTGACAGGTGTTGCTTTACTGACGATAGGGTTGAATGTTCCAACCATTGTTGGCATAATTTACCCACAGAGTATGTGGTAACCGAATGTGAACGTGGATAACGGGGGTCCGGTCTAGTCTGGGCGAAACCAGGTGTTACATTATAAAAACGCAATTGACATGAATTCGAATTGGTTTGCCACACCATCCAACCGGAGGAATCAATTCCTGAGACATTAAAGGTGTCATTTTGGAACAAAGCGCGCGATGCATCGATGGTATAATTCGTGCGAGCACGCCAATTGTCATATTCCGCTAAAGACGGAATGGAAGGGATATTCAACCGTAGCCATACCAAAGCACGTGGTTTGATAAAAAGTATCATTTAAAAATAATATTTGAACCAGGATTAGACAGGCACGATGTAGTGCCTCAGTTCCCTGAACCTGCCAGTGTTTTGTACCCCAGATTGATTTCAAATCAATGATCTCTTTCCAGTGATCATAACCCTGTGTGGCTAATTTAGTCCTGAAGGAGTTGGAATAAATCAGTTTAGTGTGGGTCAGTATAAACTTGGATTGAGAAGACAATTGTAATTTAAAGAAATATGATTCCGGATTGGACGTGTTATAATCTGTAAAATATGTAAACTTATTCCGAAGATTTTTTGAACTCCCTTTGATGGGAGTAGGACAGTGTTCCCATTGAGTGTAATTATAAACCGGCCTCAAAGTATTTGTTTTATGTAAAAAATGATGCCCATAGTGTTGATAACAAAAGAGATCAGCATAATTGGCAGAATTTAAGTACAAATCCTCAGCATCAAAAGCAGCATAATACTTCAAATCAGAAAATAATGAATGTACTGCTTGTACATCCCAATCATCAGAATGTATGTCCCGTTTTACCACATCTCCTAATGAGACTCGAAACACGTATGGCACTCTGAGCACCTCCGTTGGGCCGTGGACTACGAAGGCCACTTTATCCCAAACGATGCCATCTGCAACCGGGAATGCTGAAATGTTTACATGAGTCTGATCACGTTTCATGATGTGGGACGATGTGTGTGGGGCCAGAGTACCATCGACCAAGTTCACAGCAGAGCGTTCTAGCAAATAATGACCATTGATGAGTAAGAAGAATACTGTTACAAATCCAATCGACAAGAAGAGAAAAATTAGGATAAGCACCAACCAGATGTAGGTCCATGGAGGAACCAAGTATGTCTTCTTGAACCAAGAGATGAAAACACTTAATTTAGACACTGGTACTGCCAAAGTAGAAGACGAGGAGGATGAGTCATAAGAGAAGCTGGTACCCCGTTGTCACCCCTCGGTATCAAAGACGGATGCGAGGCATCAGCATGATGTGGGCGAGGATCGCTCGGCACTCCCCTAGTAGACTCATCTGTGGTGGAAGAGGTAGAAGGCAAAACAGGAGAAAGGTCAACAGCAGTTTCCATCTCAGCCTCACTGACATTGTTCGTATTCATGGCGGATGAGGGGACCGGATTCAAAGAAATAGCGTTGCACAAAACTGCAGGTGTGACACTATTCGGAATCGGCCAGACGGTGTAGCTTGACATTGTCCACTGAGATGTATCTGTTGTCTTTGCGACCAGGTAAGGTGGTAATATGACTGTACGAGTACCCTTCAATCCAAGTACCGGAATCGGTGCACGATAAGAGGGACCAAATTCTTTCTTGTTCTCCAACTTTTCTCGTACCAGATCTCCAATTTTAGGAAGCCAGCCGGCAACCGGATTCAGCAGTGCTGGGTCGTCGGATGAGGGTAAATGTTCAGTTGCATAGCTGTCACGGGTCTTTTGTAGATCTTGTAACACAGTAAAATGATTATCTACGTCAATTGTTGCGGCAGCCGCCACAACGTCTAGACCATCAAGGTCTGCCACAAACATTTTGATGCCAAAGATCATTTCGTATGGGGTCTGCCCACCCAGAGTTCTTCTAGGGAGATTGAGTGCACGTTGAACACCATACAAATGAGCCAGCCAGTTCCTGCCAGTACCTAAGACTCTAGCTGTCAAGGATTGCTTTAAGTCACGGTTCATTCGCTCCACAATTGAATTGCCCTCAGGCCTGTATGGAGACGAAAACTGCACCAGCACCCCCATGGACTTCATCGAGTCCCTGTAAGCCTTAGAGGCGAACGCTGGACCTTGGTCCGAATGGAAGGTGCCACAGGCAAACATCCTGACAAAGACACGCAAATCCCTGATGACATTTCGAGCGTCAGCACTGCGTTATGGCCAAACCCAAAGGAATCTAGTGCACAAATCAACTGCAACTAAAATGTATTTATATGCAGTATCAGAAGAGAACGGACCGCAGTGATAAAGATATACACAGCCAAATGGTTGATTAGAAATACATAGCTGCGTTTGTGGTGGGCGTGACACCGTAGATGGTTTGATTTGTTGACAAATGTCACAAGAAAGCACATAATTACGGGTTTGTTTATATAAACCACGCCACCAATAACGTTGCTGTAAAATCGAGACCGTCGCAGACACCCCGGCATGTGCAGAAGCCATGCCCTCGTGTGCAGCCCTGATCAAAGCAAGTCTGCGGTCCATGTTGGGAATCAGCCGATCCACAACTGATGGAGTTGAAGCATAAGGAACTTGTTCGGGAGATACATGATAAGAGTATTTCGAAGAGAAACCCTGAGGATAAGCGGTTCCCTCCCTCGAAGCAGCCACTGCTGCCAAAATATCATTATCTATTTTAGTCATGGACCTTGCAACTGCTGCTACCGAACACATGGCTACTGCAGATTTGGCCGCTTCGTCAGCCAAAGAATTACCAAGAGCATGTGCTCCCACACGCTGATGGCCCAGAGTATGGATAACCTGTGTGAGGGGCAGAAGCTGTTTAAGCTCTGCCACTTGAACCCAAAGCATGTTATGCTTAATTATTGCGCTGCCTTTAGAGTCTCGATAGTCATTTCGAGTCCAAAAAAATAAGTTGTCATTGAAAGATTGAACACAGTAGTAAGAATCGCATACAATAAGAGTATTCACATTAGGATCAGCAAACTCGAGAGCAAGAATAAGAGCACACAGCTCCGCCAACTGTGCGGTACAGTCCCAAAGTGCTTGAGTATGCACGATGGAGGACTTAAATTCTCCATTGACAATGGAGCCAGCCACAATTACGCAAGCCGCTGAATAAGCATGTTTGGAACCTGTGGGCGGTTGAGCCGAGCCATCGGTGTAAATGACACATTTGTATCCATGTAAAGGAAGCAAAGACAATGGAGGAGGATGAACATGTTCATACTGTAAAAACTCCTGTGTCTGAAGTGCAGGGTCAAAGATAAATGTGACATCAGATGATGTCAAAGACGTAGCCCATTGTATCCAACGGGGATGTAATGCTTTAGAGTTAGGTACACTTGCCTTAGTCACGGCCTCCAAAGCAGGGAAGGGCGTGACCATAAGAATGCGTTTACCTTGCGCCAATGAGCGTTCCTTCAGAATCGCCATCTGGACAGCTGTCAACACTTTCTCAACATTGGAAAAACGCATTTCAGCTGCAGTGTACAAATGTGATTTGTATGCAATAGGTACTGTGTCTCCCTCATTGAACGTCAAGTATGTGAAACCCACCTTCCCAGGTACAATGCGTATCACCAGGTTTGTGGTGTTATCACGCGTCAACAAGTAGTTCGTTGCAAGCATGTCAGATTGCAGAGATTGGAGAATAGAGGTATGTTCCGGAAGCCAGCTGGCAGAAGAATATGTCGGTTGTATCAACGCATAAAGCGGCTTGATATGCTGGGCATAATTGGGAATGTAAGTCCTCCCGAAATTCAAAAATTCCAGCAAGGACTGAAGTTTCTTCAGAGTAGAAGGGGGCTGCAAATGTGCACATTTCTTCAGGAAGTGGGGGGCTAACCCCTTTCCTTCATAATTGAGCTCATAGCCCAAAAAGAGCACCGACAAATGAGCAATGTGTGACTTTGCAAAGTTAAATTTATATCCATAGTCGGCGAACGCAGAAATTATGCGGTCGACTCAGACAAGATGCGGCATAAGCTCATCGTCCATGAGATAGATATCATCCACGCACGAGAAAGCATCTGGATCTATGTTGTGTAACAAAGACACAACACGCGCAGCAAATGCCCCGGGGCTATTCTTATACCCCATGGGCAATCGTGTACATTTTTTCTGATTACCGACGGCGGTGAATGCTGTCAAGTCACGACTCTCAGGAGCCAGATTGTGACTGTAGAAACGATTGGATATGTCCAGTGTAGTTTTGTATTTTTTACGAACAAGGTTGTTCACCAGCGCAGAGGTGTGTGTGTTTTGTACTGCAAAAGTGCGACAATGACTCTTCAAATTTCGGTAATCCAAGACAATGCGATATGAACCGTCAGGCTTTGATACCGTAAATAGAGGATTATTCATCGGCGATGTACAGGATTCAATCACTCCCTGATATTCCATCTGAGTCAGAATGTCACAAACGTGCGCCTTAGCTTTGCGTTTGATTGGATATTGCGGTTGTGGCTGTGGCGTAGACCGTAAAGGTATCTCATGTGCCGGTGAATCTATATCCCAGCCCACCTGGTTACGGTACACAGCGGGGGCAAGGGCCAAAGCCCAATCTGCCGCTAAAGCCTTTGCATGCTCAAAAGGGACGTAATGTGAAAAACTCGGAAGTATCGCGTCCTCCCCTCGAGAAGCGGCTAACACAAACGGTGGAGGCCAATCTGCCTCCGCCAATAAAATGTCGTATGAGGAGGTTAGATTTTCCCAGAAACCCGCCTTGATTGGATGTTGTATATCACCCTCAATTTGAAAAATAATGTCATACAGTCTATCCGGGGGGGCAACCCGGGTATCTGCTGTTTCCACAGTTATGAAGGTATCAGTTGGTGTCGCCTCCAGACAGGGACGCAGTGCCTCCCGCACTATGGTAACTTCTGCTGCACTGTCGAGCAGAGTCACCGCCCATGTCGAGTCCAGGAGTCGCGTTCTCACCGTCTAAGACATAACGTGCTGTTAAAGCTGCTACCTTTTTCTTCTGATACGGGGGTCTAAAACGAGGCAGGTCCTCTTGTTTGGCTTTAGTGTCAAACTGTTGAGGTTGATCTTGTCCCTGTTGACCAGTGGGACCTTTGCCACGATCCTGGCGCTCCCCTCCACCGACTTGAGAGTCCGTTGAGGCCTGTAAAGAACGAGGAGAGCGCTGATCAGGGACCTGAAATCTATCAGGAGTCTTAAGTTTCTCGCTGTCGCGCAAATCATACGTACGCTCAGAAGACTCAGGTGTCGGTGAACCAGCACACGAACCTTGCTTCTGCTGTTGCTGCCCCTGTTTTTTATTTTTCCAGTTCTTTTTAGGAAAGAACGGGCGCCCGTCCTTATCAGGTTGGGCTTTTTGTGTTTGCGATTGCGTTTGCACTTGAGTTAAAGGCTTAACTCCCAGACTATTACGGCCAATGGTTTTATAAGCCTTTGCAATAATCTTTGGTAATTCGCGTGGCTTGTCTGCATCTGGTACAGTCTCCAAATGGTTTGCCACTTGGAAGCTTACCGCATCACCCTTGACATTAGCAAGGATCATGTCAGCAACCACATCGAACACCCCCACCAGTCTCATTCCCAACTCTACAGCCGCTTCGGCTCCGTGTTCATCTTGAACACGTTTTATCACAGAAGGGAGTACGGTCATGGAGGGAGTGCCGAAACACTTCGAATAGACCGCCGCAAACACCTTGCCCCAGGTGTTACAAACAGCTAATTCGGGAATTAAGTCTTTAGGCAAACTTATAGTTAAGATCCTGTGTTTCTCCACAGGAGTGGTATTTGGAAAAACAGCCTCTAGTTGTCCAAATTTTTCAGCAAGCCAATAAGGGAATTCATCCTTATTCTGTGGACGCTTGCCCATTACTGAATTAACCATAAGGGGACTGATGGTCACACCACCAGGACCCGCAGGTTGCGCAGCAACGCCAGGTGGTCCCACCTGGTAGTTGAGCGACATGAACTGTATACCAGCTCTATGCACTTGTATCAAGAATGTATGTAACACACGAAGGTCTGCAATTGCAGCAGTCAAATAACGTGGGTGTGGGGTATACCCAGCCAAAACAGGCCATGTGGCCCCATCTATCGACAAAGGGCCTAGACAGACCAGCATTATTGAGTGAGGAAGGGCGCCATTAACCCAAATCTGGTGTTGCCAAGCTGTGAGCGGAACCTCAAGAGTACTATACGGTGTATATTCCCGTGGAGTCGCGGTGGCAGTATACTTGTGAAACAGATTGTCTGTCCCATCCACTGCCGGAAAGGTGACCCAAGAATAAAACACCTCGAAGCGGAAAGCTGGATCCGCTTCCACAACAAATATAAGCGTGGCACCTGCATCAGGAACGCCATATTGAGCTAAATATGCCCTGAGCGACGTGCGACTAGGAGGGGTTATGTCAACCGCCATAATGAAGAAGAGAAGAACAACCTAAGCGAGGCAGCGCAACAAAGGGTTAAAAGAAAAGAAAGACCTTTTAAAATTCAAGCTTGAAAAACCTATAATATATCACAAAATAGGAGGCTACACCGTCACAACTATCTCCGGAAACAGAAGTGAGGGGATTGTGGACAAGCAAAAGCACTACTCAAGAGTCTCGCAGATAAGAACCAGACCAAACGTTGGCGGCCCCATGTTGCGGGAATTCTGCACCTACACAGAACTATGCGCAGGAAAACGGGACCTCGGTGTATAGGGGTGTACCAACCTACCACCTTAGTGCCCAAAATCGACTAGCTATAGTGTCTCATTCGTTCTCCTCCAAAAATCACAGCGCTACAAATGATTAGACAACCCAGAACACAACACTCCCGACTCTCTCAGGAATCGCGGTAGCAAGACATACTCTTCCGCTCGCTCACTCGTACTTGTGCACAACAAGATTAGGCAGAGTCACTGTAATAGTTCAAAATGTTTATTTTAACTATCGTGCTCTACAATACAGTATACGACCCACTAACAGCAGCAAAATGCATAAACTCAAAACAAGTAGCATTGTTACAATTCCATATAGCACAAAGGGGGAAGTCATTTTATAAAGACAGTGGAAAAAGGGCTATAAGACCTAACTACCCTCCCCTTGACTGGAAGATGTTTATTAGAAAAAGGAAGATCTCTGGGCTTTGACAGCAGACCCCATACCGTAAAGCCTAGATGCAAGGTTTACATCATAGGAACAGCATAGCTCTTCTCCATGGAAAGGGCTCTCTCCAAGTGTGTGTTAAAACAACATGCATCCCCGTAATATCAAAGCACGAGTCTCCAGCATTGCAGCTGTGTTTAGCATGTTATGTCTAGGTGCTAGGGACTGACCAGAACAGAATAACATGGGGCATTGTTTATCAACCTTGCACATCGTGTTCAGACTAAACTCCAGGAACTTCAGCAAATAACGCGAAAAGCAGAAAGGCACAAACAGCGTCTTGCAAAAATAAAGTCATGTAGTAACGTGCGCAAAAGCAGCATCATGGCAGCAAAGCTCATGCTAACTTAGCAATGTCGACAATGACCCTAAGGGCCATATAACGGATATGCCCACTCCAGGCCACCTGTTTGGGTTTGTTGTGTTTTTTATTAAGATGCCCCGTACATTGCAATCTCATTTTCTGAGTGCTCTGGTGCATTGTTGGGGCTTCATTCTTCTAATGCGACCACCTGGTTTGGCTGGTGCTACCTTGGTGACATTCTTGACAACATGACCACAGTTACACTGTTGAAATTAAACATTAAAGGTTTAAATAATCAGAGAAAAGTGCGGTAGACAATTGCATATCCACAGCAGCACAGGGTGGATATTGCATTGCTGCAGGAGACACACCTTACAAAGAATACTCAGGAGCAGGTGCGCTAAGGGGGTGAATCGGGGAGACAAACATAACCACATACTCTGCGTTCGCACACTGGGCAGCTGTGATTGTTTGCAGGGGACTACAGTGGTGGGAGATGATGAGTGGTAGATAGGGAGGGTAGATCTGTAATAGTGCATATAACCCTACTGGGGCAACGTGTCATGATTGCTTGTGTATGTGACCCTAATGTTGACTCCCCAGATTTGTTTCTGCAGCCGTGTGGGATAAGATAGTTGCCCTCGGCCATTCAGCAGTACTCTGGGGTGGAGACTTCAATGTTGTCCTCCACCTACAGATGAATAAATCCTCCTCCAGTTGGCGGCTGCATCCCCAAGCTGCAGAACAGATACTCTCCCTCATCTGGTAGACATTTGACACACCGGACATCCCTGTGCGACTGAGGACACATGTGGGACCACTGCCTGAGGTGCCTGGTCGCGCGTTGACTATTGGCATGTAAGAGTGGAGTGAGAGTTGATCGGCTGGTCTGCATGCTCTCAGACCTTTCACCCGTGACGCTGACCCTGGTGTTGGGCCATCCCAAGGACCACTCCTTTACCTGGCATCCTCCCCATAGGGCGCTAGATGACAAACTCTTCCATTCCGAGATATGTGACGCTATTACAGACTATTTAACACATAATACTGTCTCGTTGACTCACCAGGGGGACTCTGGGGAGTTTTTAAAGCATACATTTGT
The DNA here is from genome assembly GCA_963921515.1 of Calotriton arnoldi. NCBI lineage: Eukaryota > Metazoa > Chordata > Amphibia > Caudata > Salamandridae > Calotriton > Calotriton arnoldi. The sequence continues at coordinate 113,674 of CAWUFW010003945.1, forward strand.
GGCATATGCATAGCTAAACAATCGGGCATCCTTCACAACTTGCACACCAGGCTACAGACTTTGGAACATGAACTACGCCAGCTTGAAATGCACAGCTTTGAAATAGCAGATTCAAGCTACTTGACTCAGTTCCTAGACACACTGGTGGAATATGAGGAAAGCACATACAGTGAGGTGCGCTTTCCCACAAGTAGGCCACTGCGCACTATATTGGGGAGGGTGACAGAGCAAGCCACACACTAGCAGCATTGCTATAAAAAAAAAAAAAAAGTTCCTACATCATGGAATTGCTTGATCCCACTGGGGAGCCACAAGATTCCTCTGCAGATATTATCCAGACCATGATCCAGTTTTACTCCAAACTATACACCTCACAGGTGGAAACACCATTTGACATGTTGACAGAGTATCTGGATTCTATACAACTACTCTGGCTAGATAATAACCTAGACAGCCACTTAATGGTGGAGATGTCTTTTGGGCCAATCGAGATATGGCAGGGGGCAAAGCCCCTGGCCCAGATGGCCTGGCAGCCCAGTTTTATAAAGCAGATGTGAAGGACCTGACACCACATCTACTGCCAATGTATGAAGATGCCAGGAGCGTTGGCTATCTGCTCCCTTTGGTAGGAGAAGCATTAATAGTTACACTCCTAAGCGCTGAAAAGCCACCCAACCAATGTGATCATACAGACCCCTCTCCATGATCAACCTAGATAATAAAATCCTTGCGAAAGTGCATGTGGCCCACATCCTGCCCTTCCTCCCCACCATAGTGTGGCCGGACCAGTCGGGCATCATCCCAAACGCTCTACAAGCCACAACCTCTGTCCCCTTTTTGCACTTCTGCACATGCTGAACCTCCATCTTACTGCAATAGCTGCTTTGATGGATTCAACCAAGACTTCTGACTCTCTGGAGTGGTCTTATCTTTTCGCTCTTTTACAGTGCATAGGCTTCATTTGATGGATCAAGCTCTCATACACGAGCCCGACTACTAGACAACGAATTAATGGGGAAGTTTCCTGTATAATTGCTATCCGCAGGTGCACAAGACAAGGATGCCCATTTTCCCCAGTCCTTTATGCAATCGCCATGGAGCCACTAGTGGCCTGTCTTTGACAGCATCATGCTGAGCATAGTCCGTCAGCTTATAGTATCCCTAAATGCAGATGATAATACCATTTATGTTAGGAAATCGACCACAAACCTTGAGCCAGTTCTGCGGGAGTTCACCCGTTTCACTGCTCTCACTGGAGGAGCCATTAACTGGTCCAAATCGACCGCGTTTCCCCTCACTGGTAGCACAACGGGTTATCCACATGGGCGTGTAGCCCTGAGGTAGCCACACCCCAGGGGTGTAAACTATGGAGTTTTGAGCACCAAAAGAGGGGTCTTGCCATCTTCGGAGTAGGCAGAATGATGTATCCTGGGATAGCAAGATTCCACACTTCACAGGAAGTGGTCATCAGGTGGGAGGAAACATGGTAGTCCATTGGCTACCAACTGCATTCAGCCCTGAGGGCACTTTCTGGGCATAAAGGGGGCATCCCTGGCATCCAGACCTCAGATCTTAACTGACTTGGAAGAAGGATTGAAGGAGGACTGTCCTGCTGCATCGAGGATCCAGCAAGAAGAGCTGCACTGATGCCTGCATCTGCTGCACCTAGTGGCTAGCGAAGAGAGGGGCTGTGCCTGCAGTGTCCTGCTCAGGGAGAAGCTGTCTCCAGAGCCCAGTCAAGCCAAGAGAACTCCAAGGGCCACCTGACTGGCCTCCTGTTCACAGCACAGGGATACAACAGCTGAAGGAGCCTGTTGGGCGAAGTTGGTAGGCCAAAGTCTTCAAGCTGCTACTACCACCACTGCGCAGCACCGAGCACCAGAGTTCACTTAACCCGGGAGTGCTCTCGGAGAGTTGCTGGGACCCTCGGAAGGTGAGTTATTGACATAGAAAGGATTGGCATGTGACCGCAATAACTGACGACTGGTTCTCCAGTGGTGACTGGACTTCAGCCAAACCGCAGAGGACTTTGTGGGACGACAACCCTGCAACCAGGACCCCCACACCATCTTCATGGACCGAGGAATCCTTGGAGGAAGATCCACGGCGACTGCATTGTATCCACAGCATCTTTAGATCATCTTCAGCATCCTTCATCCCTTGCATCAGGACTACTCCATAGGAACCCATTGCGAGCTGGATTAAGTGCCTTGTACTGCTGAAGGACTGCTTCTCATGTGAAGGTAACCATTCTTGAAGACCTTGACTAGCTCCCTGCCAGAGTTGGTCACTCCAGGTACTTGTAACCGACCATACTGACACTCAGAAACTTTTTCAAAGAAAATTTAGATGAGTGTCCCATTCGGTAACTTTGCAAAGCTTGTTCATGGTTGAGTAAAATTGCTCTGATTTATTATTGCTTGTAAAATCTATATCTCCGGAGCCCTCTTGTGGATCTTTTTCATTCTGGTGTCTAAAAACGTACAACCACACCATATAATACACACCATTTCCTCACACTCCCAAACACTTGCTGCTGCCAAATTATAGAGAAAGACTCATACACATAAAGTTCTTACATTACACTTATCACACGCCTGCTAGCTTGCAGTGGATGGGCCTTGCCCAGGAGGCGAGATGTGAGCGCTGCGGTGTTGAGGGGACTGACTTCCTGCACCTTGCATGGGGATGCGCCGGACTAGTTGATTACTATAATGCTCTCTTCATTGCCATAGACTTGATAATAGAGAGTCCTGTGCCCCGCACTCCGCCCACAACTCTATTGGGGTATGTCAAAGATATTTCAGCAGGCATACATTGCCTGACTGCGATGCTGCTGCTTCTTGCTAAGAGAAGGGTGGCGATGCACTGGGGAAGGTGCAAAAGTCCCAAGCATAACCATTGGCTGAGAGATGCTGCGTATTGCCAAGAAAGACTACTGGATATTGATGCTGGTCAAAACTCGCCCCAGAGACATCTGGAGCCCTCGCAGTTCTTATTTGGCACTCTGGGCAGATGTAAACACCTCCTCCACAACGCCCTCATTAATACTGCCTTATCAACATGAATGTTTTGAATATGACATCATCTCTATTTGTATCTCAGCGCTAACACATTACTTCTGTACTATAAAATGACTGAATGCGATGTGTGACTTCTAATGCGATTTTGGAAATTTCAATGGGTATCTAAAGGCTTTCTGAAGTATATTATTGCAAAAAAGTAATAAAATGTAAAAAAAAATATTGGGGGAAGGTACACTTTAGGTGCATCCCTTCAGCAGTAGAGCCCAAAGTGTACCCTTGACCGTCACACAAAAAAACAAAAAGTCACTCATGGATTGCCAAGTTCACTAGTTAAAAAACACATGGCAGACCAGGCAAAGCAAACAAGTTCAATCACAATTTCCAAGACATTTTAGGAGTTCTGTCCATAGAATCGTAAAAAAAGACTCAGTGAATGGCAGACCAAGGGTCCCAGGTGGAGAACTTGGATTTTCCTTTTGGTTCTAGAAAGACATTCTACATGTACACCCCCACCCCTCAATTGCCGCCCGTTCTTTCCCAGACGCTTATTATTGATTGTAGGAATGGTATACAGTAGCACAGTTTGAGGGGGCACAATCATTCAACATCTCCAGCACGTCATCAACGTTGTTGTGATACAGATGATGCTAGGTAGCATATCCACGTGCCCCTGGGCAGGATCTTCTCCTTGAGTAATCCTCAGTGCAAGTTCTGATTAGCTGGGCCTCGTCTCAGTCTCTGAATCATTCTCTCCACACTGGCAGTCTAGCTTCCTGCCTGTGAAGCCTCAGTCCTCACCTCTGATTCTAAGCTTTCCAGTCTCTAGGTAAGAAGCACTACAGGTCGTACTCTAAGCTGGTGCCTTACAGCATTCAAACTGAATACCAAGTTCTGGCACCTGGAGATCTAGTGCAAAAATAACAATTGATGGACATAATGCTGGACAATGTCAAACATTTACCCCAGTACAGAGATCTGGGCCTAAATCCATCGTTTTCTTGCTCCCATGCCATTCCAGTTCAGACTCAGCCATATGCAAATCAGTCTTATCTCTGTTCCCCATGGGAACAGTCCAGCCCGAACTGCCAGGCCAGGACCTCCCTGGACTGGAAACAAGCATCCTGGGACCTGTTTCGGGGCACCACTCCTCATCAGCCAGGCTACCGTGACTCCAGTGGCATGGAGAGAACTGGACCCAAGTCTGGACATACCCGTCCCACTCGGGATGACAAAAGGGAAAAAAAACAATTGATGGACAGAATGCTGCACAATGTCAAACATTCACCCCAGTACAGAGATCTAAGCCTAAATCCATTGTTTTTTTTGCTCCCCATGCCATTCCAGTTCAGATCCAGCCATATGCAAATCAGTCTTGACCCTGTTCCCCATGGGAACAGTCCAGTCCGAACTGCCAGGCCAGGTCCTCCCTGGACTGGAAACAAGCATCCTGGGACCGGTTTCGGGGCACCACCCCTCATCAGCCAGGCTAGCTTGACTCCTGTGGCATGGTGAAAACGGGACCCACCTCTGGTCATACCCGTCCCACTCGGGGGTGACAAATGCAAAAAGAACAATTGATGGATAGAAAGCTGCCCAATGTCAAACATTCACCCCAGTACAGAGCTCTGGGCCTAAATCCATAATCGTTCTGCTCCCTATGCCATTCCATTTCAGACCTAGCCATATGTAAATCAGCCATTGCCCCTGTTTTCCCTCATTAGCCAGGCTATCTTGACTCCACTGGATTCAAACTAGCCTGGCAGATGAGGGGTGTTACCCCGAAACCACCCAGATGCTTGATTCCGGTCCAGGAAGGACCTGGCTTGGCAGTTCGACTGGACTGTTCCCATGAGGAACAGGGTCAAGACCGATTTGCATGTGGCTGGGTCTGAACTGGGGTGGCGAAGTGAGCTAAAGAACAATGATGGATTCAACGCAGATCTGTGACTGGGGGGGTGAGTGTCTGAAAAGTTTCATCATCTCCTTGTGTTTACCAGAGATCTAGTAGCCTTAGGGAACCGAAGCACTAGTGGGAAGCCAGGCCCTAATCACAAGGTGTATCACCCTTGAATTTAGGCTTTACAGCCAACTAGAATAGGAAGCCTCTTTGCCAGCAATCCCCCAAACGTTCTACACAGGATTCAAAGGGAAAAAGCAAACGGTCCCTGGGATGTGGATGGGAGTTCACATGTCAGACTATCAAAGGAGACTCAAGGTGTTGCTGAACATACCAGTTAATGAGTCTGTTCAGGCAGTTACCCAGTTTTATCTAGGTGTTGCAGGGGATATCTTTGGGCTGAATGTGGATTACAGCTCAGAAATGAGGCAAGGATGAAACTGCTCCAAGAGATCAGAGGACCAGTCCTTGGGGGCTCCTCTGAGGATAGAGAAGATGGATGACCTGGCCCTAATGAAAGAAACCTCTATGTAGCCCTCAAAGTGGAAAACAAGAACACAGTCTCCATGCACCACACACAAAGGGAGAAACAAATACCCCCAATTATGAACTCATTTTAACAAGAGGATCCCCAAGCACCCCACCCCTTACCACAAGTGTAGGTAACCTATTAATCTACTGCCACCAACAGGTTTCCCATAGCTAGGTGAAAGGCCAGTATCCACCTTTAATTATTGTCTCAATAGATTTTGTGTGCATATCACGCCCAAATGAGCTTTGTGCTTGGTGGTTGAACAATCAAAACAATGTGGAACCAGCTCCACTAAGAGAGTAACAGATGGAAAGCCAGTCAGCCAGACAAATCAAAAAGTGCCAGATGGCTCATCATCCAAAACATTACATGCACTGTCGTCCCTAAACTCTCTAATAGACTCAGAGCTACTGCTGGGTCACAAGAATATACGCGTGAAAGAATCACAGCAAGGATCAGAAAAAGAATTATTATGGCCTTTCCTGCAAAGGTACTTGGCTGTGCTTTACAGGTCACCAGCCAAACATCGTTTAAAAAACAGAGATTAAAGACTAGTCTATTTTACAATCCAAGAATGATTAGGCTAAATGTGTTACGATACCAGAGTCCCTTTCAGAGAATCTATTGTGAGACTAGTCAGGAGCATGACACCGTTTCAAGGATGGTTATGGGACTCCCTCTTCGAAGGATTGATTTAGCAGTGCTGGGGATTTTATTTATCTCGATTAGAAGCCATGTGGGTGGAATTTCCATCATGAGATTAGCAGATCCAAGTATAGCCAGATATCAGGTTTGGTGGTTAAAGACAGCATCTGACAATTAGTCTCACTGGCTAAAGGATAAAAGATGTCTTAAAAGACGTAAAGAATGGAAATGGAAATGATAAAATAAAAACAAATCTTAGTGCGGTTTAAACACATCAGGGGCCATACTACATAAGGCGCCCCGGGGGCGCAACGGGTGTTTGCGCCCGCTTTGCGCGCCCCCAGGGCACTTTGGTATTATAGAAGGGGACGCAGACACTTGTGCGCCCCCTTCTATAATACCGATAGCGCTGGCGCACTAAAAGCGCCAGCGCTATCAACAGAGGGTGTTACCTCATTTGCATAGGGGCGTGCCCTATGCAAATGAGGGAATTCCTTTGACTCTGCACCCGTGCCATATTACAGACACGGGCGCAGAGTCAAAGAAGCCCAATTAAAAGCTGGCGCACTGTCAGTGCGCCTCCTGACAGCAGCTCTCTGCAGGGGGAAAATGGGGTCCATGGACCCCCCAGACATCCCCTTGCAGGCGGGTGCAGTCACTGACTGCATCCGCCTGCAAGGGGATCTCTAAACCCCTTTGAAAGTGCAGGCGGGTGCCACCTGCACTGTGAAAACACGGAGCGGCTGCTCTGTGTTTTCACATGAATGCACTGCCCTGGGGGCAGCGCATGAACCATAATGGGGTGCATTGGCATTGTTTGCGGCCGTCGCTCCTTTTCAAAGGTGCGCTGGGCGTAAACAATGCCAATACGTAATACAGCCCCAGGTAGGTGACCTCACCTTTTTGCTCAATGATAGTGTGGGGTCCACTTCATTTATCTTGGAGAGCTGCTGGGGCCACAGGCTCCAACACCCACACTTTCTGGCATGGCTGGTAAACAGTCAGGAGAGCCTTTTGGTCATGCCAAGCTTTTTGCAATTCTTGACTGGCCTCCACGTTTTTGCTTGCCTTCTTCATGTATTCAGCCATCCTGGAGCGGAGACCAACTACAAAGTACACTATGTCTTGTTTGGGAGGTTTGAGAGGTAACTCCCATCCCTCCTTCATCAAACACAAGGGACCCCTATCTGGATGCCCAAACAGAAGTTCAAAAGTGCTGTAGCCAACCCCTTTCTGAGGGACCTCTCTGTAGGGAAAGAGAAAGCAGGGTAGAAGGACATCCCATTTTCACCTAAGCTTTTCTGGGAGGCCCATGATCATGCCCTTCATGGTTTTGTTGAACCTCTCAAATAACCCATTGCATTGTGGATGATAGGGTGTGGTAAATTTGTAATTCACTCCACACTCCTTCCACATTGCAGTGATGTAACTTGACATGAAGTGTGTACCTCTGTCAGTTAAAACCTCCTTAGGGAAGCACACTCTGGAAAAGATTCCCAAGAGGGCCCATGCCATCACAGGGGCTGTGGTGGTTCTAAGGGGAATAGCTTCTGGGTACCTAGTGGCATGGTCCACCACCACTAGTATGCAACTGTGCCCAGATGCTGTAGGAGGGTTCTTGGGACCAATAATATCAATCTCAACCCTCTCAAAGGGAACCCCCACCACTGGAAGTGGTATCAGGGGGGCCTTTGTAGTGCCACCTGCCTTACCACTGGCTTGGCATGTGGCACAGGAGCGACAAAACTCCTTGGTGTCTTCAGACATGTAAGGCCAGTGAAAGTGAGGGGACAAGTCCGTCCTAAGTTTTACTTTGGCCTAAATGTCCTGCCAGGGGAATGTCATGTGCTAGGGTGAGTAGGAAGCCCCTAAACGTCAGAGGTATAATCAGCCTCCTGGTAGCACCAGGCTTGGGGTCTCTACTCTCTGAATAAAGGAGTCACTCATCCAAGTAGACCCCATGGGACCCACTGAAATTCCCAGCAGCCTCAGCTTGCGGTCTGAGGGGTTCAAGAGAGGGGCAGGTTTGCTGCTCCAAACTCAAGTCTGCCCTGGAAGGGCCCCCTGTCCCCAAGAACTCCACCTGATCAGGCTCAGGCTCATCTGTGACAGTTCCTTCACAGGGACTGAAATCATCTCCCTCCAGAGACTGATCCTCACTCTGAGTCTGGGCGGGGGGGAGACACAGCCTTACCCCTCATGCTCCTTCTCTTGAAAGGCCCCTGGTCCATTGTTCCAGGATCCAGGGCCTGTTCAGTGGATGTCAGTTTGGCTTGTGACCTAGTCACAGCAAACACATCTGCAGAGATGCCCAACATTGCTGAATGAGTCCTAAATTCAACCTCAGTCCAGGCTGAAGTTTCCAAGGGGCATATTATCAACGGCCAGCGATAATTATCGCTGGCCGTGCTTAGCGATAATATTGCTATTGCAGGCTATCTCTGGAATTTATTGCCCTGGTAGCGCGTTATTAACAACGCGTTACTCCAGGGTGATAAAAATTCCAGAGATAGCGAGGTTATTGCCGTTTTGCAGGGAACATCGCTGGTTTTCCAGCGATGTTCCCTGCAAAACAGCGATAACCTTGCTGATACGACCCTGTGGTCGTATCAGCATAATCCACCCACTATGTCTAACATAGGTAAGTCAGGATTTTAGCAGACGTTAGATTTTGGCGAAAACGGCCGTTTTCGCCAAAATCTAACGTCTGCTATAATCCTGTGGGCTGCCTTGTAAATATCGCGATGTGAACATCAGCAATATTTGCAAGGTAGTCCATCCGGAGTACGCCCAGTGACTCCCACTTTGCATCTCATTAGAGATGCAAAGGGGGCGTTGGGAAAAGAGTGCTAACATGCGATTATGCATGTTTGCACCCTCTTGTTAATAGGGCGATAGTTTTATCTCCGCTTTTTTGGCTTTTTAAGCCAAAAAAGCGGAGATAAAGCCCTTGTAGATATGCCCCCAAATCATTCCCCAACAAACAATCTACTGGTAGGTCTGAACTCACCACAACCATTTTAGGGCCAGTTACCCCTCCCCAGCTGAAATTAACAACTGCCAAGGAATGGTCAGTCCTTACATTGTTTGCATTGGTCACTTGGTACATCTCACCAAGTATGATCTGTCCAGGAGACACAAGTTTCTCTGTCACCATGGTGACACTGGCTCCTGTGTCCCTGTGGGCCATTGATCAAAGGCTGTTGTCTGTACTTGCCCAGTTTACTGGGACTGACAAGTAAGGTGGCAATATCCATGCCACCATCACAGACCAGAACAGCCTGAGCTGGAGTTCTGACTAAGCCAGAACCCACCTCAGATCCCAAGGTTAACCCCACCAATCCCTTCTTTCCTGTACCACCACTTGTACTTGTGCTAGGGGGGAGCAGTTGTCTTAATGGCAGTGGTGGTAGGAGTAGTTTCCTTTGCCTTTGGACAATCAGCATCTTTTGTCCAATGGGTTTTTACCTTACAAAAGTAACACCAAGGTTTATTTTTGCCGTTTCCCTTGTTGGATTGTGACCCCCCCCTCCCCCCAGATGCATGTTTTTGGGGCCCTGATTAAGACTCTTTGGGGCAGATTTACAAGGCCCTTGCGCCACTTTTGCGTCATTTTTCCCATGTTAAAAATGACGCAAAAGTGGCACAAGGGGCTTGTAAATCTGCCCCTTTGTCTTTACCCTTGTCCCCACCCTTATCTTGAGCTTTGGAAGAATCTTGCTTCTTCATGTCACCACTATTCTGATTTTTCTGCTTCACCCCGGTCCTGACCCACTTATCTGCCTTCTTTCCCAATTCTTAGGGAGAAGTTAGATCTGAGTCCACCAGGTACTGATGCAATAGCTGATTTTGGCAATTATTAACGATCTGCTCCCTCATAATCAAATTGTATAATCCTTCAAAATCATGCACTTTGCTGCTAAGTAACCAACCTTCCAGAGCCTTAATAGTACTATCCACAAAGTCTACCCAGTCCTGATTCTGTCTCTTCTGGGTATATCTGAACTTAATCCTGTATTGTTCAGTGGTTAAGCCAAACCCATCAATGAGAGCACTCTTCAAAACTGAGTAGTCAGCATCCTCTTCTCTAACAGTGAGGATCTTATCTCTACCTTTGTCAGCAAAGGAGAGCCACAAGACAGCTGCCCACTGCTCTTGAGGGACCCTCTGAACTTTACAGGCCCTCTCTAAAGCAGTTATCCATTTGTGGATGTCATCCCCATCATGCTAGGGAGAAACAATCTTGCTCAGGTTCCTGTTGTCAAAGGAATGTTCCTTACTTCTAGGGACACCTGTTGCTGCCACCATGGGACTGTAGTCCCAATTTCTTCCTAACCTTCTGGACTTCTAGGGACTCTCTGTCAAAGGCCAACTGCTCTTTCCTGAGCCTAAGCCTAGCTTTCTCAAGTTCAAGCATTTGGTACTCTCTATCCAAAGAGTTCCCTCCTTTACTTGAAATGGAGGTCCCTACTGACTGTCTAGAAGTATTGGATTCTGCAGAGGAGGATCTAGACCTCCTTGGTCTACTCTGCACCTTCCCAGGAGGATCAAAGAGGGCATCCTCTTGTCCCTCTATGTTCTTGTCTGGGAGGTCTGAATTGTCCAGGTGGGAGCCATCAGGCTCCACCTGGTCAGGGTTTGATTCTAGGTCAAAGAGGGGTTCCCCTCCTGCCCTATATTCATTTCCTGGCCCACCCACTCTGTCCTGTTCATCTGACCCAGAGGCTTTTCTCAGGTCATCCAACAGTAACACCTCTACAAGGCGTTGAGTGTTGGCTCTTCTCCCTGTCTTCAGCTTCCTAGATACACACAGTGCTTTCAGTTCTTGGAACGAAAGTTCACTGTATCTATTAAGCAGAGAGCCACTGGCATCTCCTTTAGTAGACATACTAAGTGAGGTGTGGTGTTGCACCTACCTAACCTAGTGGGAGCTAAACTCTCTTAGGTTGGAGAAAGGGTGTGCTGGATCCTTGACTTACCCAACCGCAAGTTCAGTAGAACTTACTATTCTAAGCTTGTATTTATATGTGCCTATTACTAGTGGTTTTTCAGTTAATCAATACAAAGATTTATCTGGTAAAACAATGCAGGCTTGAATCCCAACTGCTGCACACCAATGTGAGAGGCTGGCCTGGTATATGATGTCTTCTAATGTAAGCGGGCACCTTGCACCAGTCCAGACAACCCTTATGGTGATTTAAGTGGTCTCAGACAACCTTAGAAAGCTATCCAAGTGGTAGCTGTGGAGAGCAGCCTTCAGGCTTAGTCTTGAAGGAGTGTAAAGCAGCTTGTTTTACCAGACTGCAATCTTATAGTATAGATTAAATGAAAGAGAACCAAACCAAGTATTTATAAAAATATGTATTTATCATATAACACTCTCTGGTACGTTACAGTATCTCCTACAAGGAGATAGACACAAAGCACACAATACTTAAGCAAAGAAATCACAGTAAATAGCACTAACACACAGTGGGCCCCGGGGGGGGGGACCAAACCATATACTAAGAAAGTGGTATAAGAACCACGACTCGAGTCAGGACAATGTCGAGAGGACGTAGAATTGCTGGGGACCCACAGAACCACCCAAGGTAAGTAGATAGGGACCCCACGGAGTGCATGTGCAGCGTGAGAACACGACAGAGTGCTCCGTACAAGTCTATGTGCAAGTCGTGGGTGGATTTTTAAAGTTCAGGGACCCTTCCCAGTGGACCCTGAAGAAACCCCGTGGAAGACAGAAGGTTGGAGAGCCACCCCACCCGTGGATACCGTGGTACCCAAGTTACCTATCCCAGGGGAGCCGGGTGCATAGATGTGAAGTGGCGTCGGAAACTGCTGTGGAACTCAATGGAGGACTTCAGCAAAGTGCCACTGCTGGAAGAGGAGAAAGTGTCCGGAGGAATCCAAACGTGGATTCGGGATGAGGAGTACCTGAAAGCAGATGGGACAGAGTCTATGTCACTCAGACTTGACCAGTAGACCTGGAAGACGGATGCCCTCCAATGTCGGGTGCTTTAAGTAAGATGACGGTGACCTGGACTCTGCAGCTGCGGGGACCAGGCGACGCTGAGGACGACCAGGACCTGCATACGAGCTGTCCCACGAAGGATGTCGAGTGCTGAGGGGTCGATGTCCGGCGGGAGCACCAACAAGCCTTGGCAAATGCAACCCACGCAGGAAGTCAAGAAGGTGCACGGTTGGGACCAGCAAGGTCCAGGAGACTCACCACAAGCAGGGGAGTCAGGGAAGGCCTGGAGCAATCAGGGGAGCCCAAGGAAAACAAAGGTGACCCTCAAATGGACCCACAGGCCAACGGCATTGGAGTCGCGAGAGGATCTCAAGCAGCTCACTAAAAGAGGCAGGCCACGATGCGGTGTGGCCAAAGATTCTGGTCAATGGAGATGCTCGAGGCTGGGGCTACTTGGAGCCCAAAGATCTTCTTGCAAAGATGTCAACAAGCCTTTGCAACTGCAAAGTGGATGCGATACCCAGGGGTTCGGTTATTGCAACTCCCACAAGGATTACTGGCCTCAAACTTGGTAAGAGGGTAGAGCAGGCCTCATGAGTGGAGAAAAACAACCACCTGTCTTGCAAAGCCCACGTAGTCCGGTGGAGCTCGGGATCTGCAGACTGGTCGTCTTCGTTGCGGTGCCTGCGAATGGAGAGGAGTGACTCCTTCACCACAAGGGAGATTACTTCGGTTGTCCTTGATGCTTCACAGGCCTTGGAAGGTTCCAGTATGATGCACGGGCACAGATGATGCAGCAAACTGGAAGGTAGACGAAGTCAGGCCCAAACAAAGTCCAGCAAAGTACAGAGTGCCCAGACGGTAGAAGTTCAGTGGTTTCAGTTCTGAATCTTATCCCACGACGAATCTAGGGACCTACACCCAGGAAAGGGTTGGGAAGATTCAGGGGACCCTCCCAGGGGAGGGTCTGGACAGGGGGGAGGTTACTCCCATGTCCTTTGTCCATTTTTGCGCCAGAGCGGGAGCCAACGTCTCCCAGGACTGGTTTGAACTGCACTATGCACAGGGACACCAAATGTGCCCCTCATGCAGACTTTCAGGCGCTGGCAAGGGCACCCACCCAGCCCTAATACACTAAATCCCTTCTGGGAGGTGGTCACACCTCCCTGTGACAGGATGCCTATTGTTCTGCCTTCCCCTGCTCGAACTTGGCTCAGCAGCAGGAGGTCAGAAATGGATCTCTGGTCAGAAGCAAGCATTTTGTGCTGTCTGGGACTAGAAGGCTGGTACCAGGAACACCGAGAGCCTAATGGAGGGCTCTCCCGGTGCTTGGAATCATACCTCCCACACCGTTTACGATGTGGGGCTATGATTCCAACATGTTTGATACCAAACATGATCGGAATCGTTGCAGCCGTTTTCGAGATAGTCATCGCGTGATTACGCGGTGCCCCTCTATTTAGTATATGGCTACTTCACTGACAACCCGGGAGAATGGACTTCGTAGGCTGCAGGGGTGTCCTGTTCATGCAGGGGCACCCTCTCACTTAGAACCAAGCACCCTGCCCCCAGGATTGTAAAGGCCTGCTATAGGGGTGACTTATAGGTTTTAAGTGCAGTGACCCTTAGATATAGTAAACCTATAACTTTAGTAAATGGTGCATGCACCAACTTACACAGGCTGCAATGGCAGGCCTGTAGTACCATTTGGAATGGTGTCTCATGGGTGGCATAATGCATGCTTCAGCCCATGGGAGACCTCTGGGGTACACCTATGCCCTGGGTACCATATACTAGGGACTGACAAGGGTATCCAATCTGGGATGTACCTAGGTACTGAACACAACAGTTTAGGGAGAAAGCAGATAGACTGGGGTCCTGATTAGCAGGATCCCAGTCAGACTAGTCAAAAACATCATCACATCAAGCAAAAAGTGGGAGTAACCATAAGAAGCAGATCCTACTTTACTACAATATGCAGGTTGGATTTTGGCGCACTTCCAGATTTACCATTAGTGGTAGACCTAGGAATGTGTCAAAATGCTAGCCCTCCCCAGGTGAGGCGTAACGAGGAGAAATATCTTTACTTTTCCTCGTTTTTTCCTCTTTATGCCTCTGAGGATTGTTATTGTGCAGGAAGAACAAGTTATTTACCTTCGGTAATGCTTTTTCTGGTGGATACAGTATCTGCCTGTGGATTCCTCACCTTTTGAATTACACCCCTGCGCCAGCATTCCACTGAAACTTTTTTCTAGCTCTCCCATGTCGACGAGGACGTCATAATCGCACAGCTCCGCTCGCGACTCCGTATGACGTCACCGGAGCCACAAGAAGACCTCATCGGCGTGCTGACGTCAGTTCCACCCATTTTTTCCGTGCCTCCGAGGCGAACGGGTGGACTGACAACATAATTGGAGTATACACCGTCTACAATATATACATAAAAACACATAGCATAAAGAAAAATAGGAAAAGCTAAAGAAACAAAACATTTCCTAAACACTAGTAGCAAGGCAATCAAAAGACATATAAAAACAACCATGTCAAATAACTAATAAATCCTTTGGTATACGAAGGTGGACAACGGGGAGGAGGGTAGGTCAGTGAGGAATCCACAGGCAGATACTGTATCCACCAGAAAAAGCGTTACCGAAGGTATGTAACTTGTTCTTCTGATGGATACATCTGCCTGTGGATTCCTCACCTTTTGAATTGAATCACACAGCAGTCTTGCTCCCGGAGGAGGGTGTACACCTATTCATACCAAAAAATCCTGCAGCACAGAGCGTACAAAATGGCCATCCCTCCTAACCTCCGAATCCAAGCAGTAATACTTTGCAAAGGTGTGGAGGGAGGCCCAAGTTGCTGCCTTACAAATGTCAACAACAGGAACACCTCTAGCCAAAGCAGAAGAAGACTTAGCTCTGGTGGAATGAGCTCTAATACCTTCAGGCGGTTCCTTCTTGGCCAAGGCGTAGCAGATCTTGATGCACAAGATGATCCACCTGGAGAGTGTTCGCTTGTGGACAGCCTTGCCTTTCATTCGTCCAATGTAGCCCACGAAGAGCTGATCGTCCAGTCTCAGATCCTTGGTTCTGTCCAGATAGAAGCTGACAGCCCTCTTAGGATCCAGACGATGAAGTCTCTCCTCCTCCTTGGAAGGGTGAGGGGGAGGATAGAAGGTAGGTAAGGTAATGTATTGCCCTAGATGGAAAGGAGTAACCACCTTAGGCAGGAAAGCAGACCTGGTCCTGAGAACCATCTTTTCTTCATGAATGTTTAAAAAAGGAGGTTTAGAACTAAGAGCCTGAGCTCACTTACCCTCCTGGCCGAGGTAATAGCGATCAGAAAGACCGTTTTGAAAGAAACAAACCTCAACGGGCAACTATGAAGAGGCTCAAACGGAGAGCCCATTAGGAAAGTGAGTACAAGATTTAAATCCCACTGAGCCATAATGAAGGGAATGGGAGGAAACCTATTGGTGAGGCCCTTAATGAACCTCATAACAATTGGAGATTTAAATAAAGACGGCTGGTCCGGCAAACAGATGAAAGCTGACAAGGCCGACAAATAACCCTTTACCGTGGCCACAGCACAACCCTGCTGAGCCAAGGAAAGAGAGAAACTCAGCACATCAGACAAACGGGCCTTCAAAGGATCAATGGACCTCTCTCCACACCATTTCACAAATTTGGACCACCTGGAGGAATAAATAGATTTGGTGGAGTGTCTCCTGGAAGATAAAATAACGTCCACCACATCTTGTGGGAGAGAGAGAAAGAACTCAGGTTGCCCTGTTCAATCTCCAGGCATGAAGGTGCAGGCTCTGGAGGTGGAGGTGTAGAACCTGCCCCTGCGAGAGGAGATCTGCCCTTAGAGGGAGATGGAGCGGAGGGTGTGATGAGAGGTGAAGCAGATCTGTGTACCACACCCTTCTTGGCTAATCCGCGGGATCAATATGACTTGGGCCTGGTCTTGGCGAATCTTTCTCAGAACCCGAGGAATCAAGGGTATGGGAGGAAACGCGTAAAGGAGCTGCGAACCCCATTCCAACTGAAACGCGTCCCCCAACGCTCCCTGCATCGGAAACTGGAGACTGCAGAACGACGGGCAGTGCGCGTTCTCGCGAGTGGCAAAGAGGTCCAACCGAGGAAACCCCCACATCCTGAAGATGTGACGGACCACCTCCGGATGAAGCCGCCACTCGTGATCAGCCGAGAAACACCGACTGAGACTGTCCGCACGCACATTTAGCACTCCTGCCAGATGATTTGCCATCACATAAATCTGATGGTCCTGAGCCCCGGACCAGAGTCGCAGAGTCTCTCTGCAGAGATGATACCATCCTACTCCTCCCTGTTTGTTTATGTACCACAGCGCTGTAGTGTTGTCTGTCTGGACCTGAACTGACTGACCGCGAAAGGAGGGAAGAAAGGCCTTGAGAGCTAAACGTATCGCCCGCAATTCCAGCAGGTTGATATGATACAACCTTTCCTCTGGAGAACAAAGGCCTTTGATCTCCGGATCCCCCAGATGAGCACCCCACCCTAGAGTGGAGGCATCTGTGATTACTGTGGCCACCGGTGGAGGAAGATGAAAGGGCTTTCCTTGCAACAGATTGCCCTCCACACTCCACCAAGACCGATCCGCTGCAGTGTCTCTGGAGATCCTGACCATCTCCCTGAGCTCTCCGTTGTGCTGATACCACTGTCTGCGGAGGCACCACTGGAGTGCCCTCATGCACCAGCGTGCATGGTTGACCAACAGAATGCAGGAAGCGAACAGACCGAGCAGGCGTAGGACCTTCAGGACTGGAACAACCGCTCCATTGTGAAACAAAGGAATCATCTATTGAATGTCGAGAATCCTCTGCGGAGGCGGGAAAGCTCGACACACAACAGTGTCCAGTACTGCCCCTATGAACAGGTTGCGCTGTGAGGGCACCAGGTGAGATTTGGGCACATTTATCAAGAAGCCCAAGTCGAACAACAGCCGTGCTGTCACTTGCAGCTGATGAAGCACCATCTCTGGCGACTTTGCTTTGAGCAATCAGTCGTCCAGATAGGGGAAAACAGGAATCCCCGCCTTCCTTTGATGAGCTGCCACCACCGCCATCACCTTTGTGAAGACCCGAGGCGCAGAAGTAAGACCGAACGGAAGGACTGCAAACTGGTGGTGCTGAGACCCTACCGAAAAACGGAGATACTTCCTGTGCGACTTCAGGATGGAGATGTGAAAATATGCATCCTGCAAGTCGATCAACACCATCCAGTCCTCTTGTTGCAGCGCCTGAAGAACCTGAACTAGGGTCAACATCTTGAATTTCTCCTGTTTGAGGTAAAACTTCAAGACCCTGAGGTCTAGGATAGGCCTTAATCTGCCGTCCTTCTTGGGAATCAGGAAATACCAGGAGTAGCATCCCTGACCCCTTTCCTGCTCCGGAACCACCTCTATCGCAATAAGACAAGAACCTCCTGCTGCAGAAGCAGCAAATAGTCCTCTGAACACCAGCCCTGGCGAGGAGGGTAAGGAGGAGGAAACTCCCAGAAGGGAAGGGCGTACCCATTTTCCACAAGATTCAAAACCCAAAGGTCTGAAGTGATAGATTTCCAATCTTGAAGAAAATGGGACACCCGACCCCCTACAGGACCAGCAAGCTCCAAGATGGGGGATGTAGAGCTGCTTTCCTGAGAAACCAGTGGTGGGGGCAGGAGAGGAAGAAGGGGAGGAGGAGAGTTGACGGGATGTACCTCGCAGACGGCCTCCGCCCTTTCCTCTGTAAGATCTGTACAGAGGATTCTGCTACTGCCGAGGCTGCTGTCGGCCACGAAAGGAAGCCGCCTTACCAAAACCACGGTATCTCTTATGTCCAAAACCCCTGGTTTGGGACTGAAGACCCAATGACTTAGCAGTGGCTCTACTGTCTTTAAATCTCTGCAGCGCAGAATCAGCCTTTTCACCAAAAAGCTTGGATCCATCAAACGGTAGGTCAAGGAGAGTAGCCTGCACATCCGGCGAAAACCCAGAAGACCTGAGCCAAGCGTGCCTCCTGGTGGCTATAGAAGAACCCATCACCTTGGTCACCGAATCAGCAGTATCCAGACCAGACTGGATAACTTGACGAGCTGCAGCCTGCGTATCTGCCAGCACTTCTAAAAAGGAGCCACGATCTCTGTCCGGTAGCTTGGGAGCCAACTGCTTGGCCGAATCCATTAGGGCGTGAATATACCTTCCCAACAAGCACGTAGCATTGGTGGACTTCCACGCCATACTAGAGGAAGAGAAGACCTTCTTGGCAGTCTGCTCCAATTTTTTAAAGTCTGTCTCCAGGAGCCTGAGGAAAAGATCCCGCCGATTGTTTAGAACAGGATGCCTGTACTACTAAACTTTCCAGAGAAGGATGAGCAGAAAGAAAAGCAGGATCACCAGGAGCAGGCCTGTACCTCCTTGCCACAGATCTTGAAACAGCAGGTGCAGAAAGGGGCTTCCACCACACCTCAAGAATTGGCTCAGTCAAAGCCTCATTAAATGGCAAAAGAGGCTCAACCACAGAAGATGGGGAATGTAAAACTTCTGTAAGAATATTTGGTCTGAACTCAGCAGTGGGCAACTGAAGGTCTAAAACTTTAGCAGCCTTCCTAATAACAGCATGGTATGGTGCCACATCATGAGAAGGAGAGGCCTTTGGTGATGAAAGCTCCCACTCTGGGGAAGTGTCTAGACCACTCGCCTCCTGAAGGCCCTCAAACTCATCAACAGACTCTTCAATGTCACCTTCAGCTTCCTCCAGCTGAAAATCCTCCTCTTCCAACAGCCTTTGGGCCTCTCTTCTTGTCCGCAACTTCGGGGGCGGCGCCAAGCGCGGCGCCGATGGAAGAGCCTCCGATGAAGGCAACGGCGCCGATCGAAGCCGAGAGGAAGAAGGTCCACCAGATGGCGCCGAAGACTGAGCAAACGGCGTCAAAAACCTCGGAGCCGGAAACTGCCAGGACGGCGCCGTCGGCATAAAGGGCACGAAGGGTGCCTGGGCATATTGCTGAGGAACACCCAAATTGAATGCAAGCGGACCCACGGGGCCCGACGGCACACCGGTAGGGTAAGCTGCTCATGCAAACATGCCGTACATCGCATTAAGAAAATGCGAAGGATCCGACCCAGGTCCAGGAAAGGGTGGATAAGGAGCCGAGTCTGAATCCACTCGAGGCCGAGTAGGCGTCGGGCCGTCGGACCCAAAACAGGTGAGGTCGCAGGCACAGGAGAAGACATCCTAGGCTCCTGAGAATCTCTCGGCGCCGGAGATAACCTTGGCGCCGGAGAACCCTTCGGCGTCGGTGACTGCGCCGGAGAACCCCTCGGCGACAGAGAGTGAGCCGGAGTCGCTTGAGGAGAAGAAGGCGACAGCGAGATGAAACCTTTAGAGCGACGTTGCGAAGCCGGAGACGGCGACTTCGAAGCTCTATCCTTCGATGAACGACGTCGGAAACCGTGCCTTCTCTTCTTCTTATGTTTCCTCGACTTCGAAGTATGCGAAGTCGACGATTTCGATTTTGACCTCTTTCGGTCCCTCTTCTCCTTTCTTGCCTTCGCCATAAAAAGCTTAGCCTCACGCTCCTTCAAAGCCTTCGGATTCATCTTCCGACAACTGGAGCAGCCTCCGACGTCGTGGTCCGAAGAAAGACACCAAACAGTCTTCATGGGGGTCGGTGATAGACATATGACCCCCACACTCTCTGCAAGGCTTGAAACCCGACTTCTTTGATGTCGCCATAGCACTGCTACACCAAGGGAAACAGCAGATAAAGTAACTGTGAAGAAAATGGAGAGTCCCAGAAAACCGTTACTTGTCGACTGTGCGGAAAAAAGGGAACTGACGTCAGCACGCCGACAATGTCTTCTTGTGGCTCCGGTGACGTCATACGGAGTCGCGAGCGGAGCCGTGCCATTATGACGTCCTCCTCGATGTGGGAGAGCTAGAAAAAAAGTTTCTGTGGAATGCTGGCGCAGGGGTAATTCAAAAGGTGAGGAATCCACAGGCAGATGTATCCATCAGAAGGCGTCCCTTCCCCCACAAAAACAATCCGGCCTACAACGCAGGCACCCTAGCACCATGATGCAAGGTTTGCCTGCATTGGCGCTAGGCAGCCAAAAGTGTGCCAGCGCTAGGAAAGGACAGGAATGCACCATATAATGTTAAATACGGCGCATTGTGGCTTGCTGCGTTGCATGAAAAGATTAGAAATATGGGCCTAGGATATGTGTTAGGTCACCCACTCATGAGAGAAATCATTTCAGAAGTGTGGGGATGGAGGGTGGACGTGCTCGAGTTAATGTTCACACGGCATTCCGGGTAAGAAAACTTGCTGGGATTTGCGCAAGCCACACCATCTTGGACTCCTGTGGGTCTCCAGTTTCAGAAAATGCCCAGGACTGGTAGGGTTACCAGGTTGCTAGTTGACCCAGAGCAGTCTTGCCTAGTGCCACGCATGTTGCATTATGGTAACGCAATTCAAGTTAAGTTCTCGCATGAGCAGTAAATTGTCACGCAAACAAGATCAAGAGATGACTAAGCGGGATATCTCTAATTCCGTGCTTGTGTTGCAAAATAAATCCAATACATTGATATTTGCAGGTCCTATTTAAGTTTTAAAAACAAATGTAAATAACTGAAATTCCTCCGCCTGCAGGTGGGAAATGCCATTGAAAGAGAAACACTTTATATTTTTGCAGGGTTTGTGTTTTGCAGGTGAGGCAGTGGTTGCCAAGTGGTCTTCTCTTATGTTGGTTACCCTTTCTGCCAGTTCGGACTTTGCAGTCCGATTGATTACCTATTAACTGAGTCAGCTGACTGCATTAAATGCTGGTTTAGAACGTCGTCACTGCATGAGGTCAAATGCTTTATTAGTGTTAATGAATATAAACATGCTTTAAAACAGCCTTGTGAATTGCATTAATGTGCAGGAGCTGGTATATCCCTCAATACAGTTAATACATTTTTGCCCATCATAGGCATAGCAACACAACTTAGCTGAGCTGCACTTATGTTTATTGTGTGTAGGGTGGTGCTAGGGACATGCACTCATTAAATGGACAAACCTGCTTGACTACGCTCACCATACAATATCACTCAAAGTGTTACACGTTTGGCAAGCAAATGTCAGACAAACCATGAAAACACAGAAATGTCACACTTATGGAATCATAAAACTTGGCAACTATGCCATGCTACTGCTAAGTGTGGGTGACATTATACCATCCATACCATGTCTCACACAAGCAATCTGAAACCTAGGCAGCTATACCAGAGCCTGAGTACTGCAGACATTCTGCATGGCAAGTAAAAGGAATTTGGGATTTCCCCAACAGAAAAGGGATAACCCCCCCCCCCCCCTATACTCCCTTCCCCTGGGGGAAGAAATACAGTCTAATTCCCAGGGGTGGAATCAGATACCAAGATAGCCAAACATCCAATCCTTTCCTCACTATTTTCAGAGCTTGGGGGAGTTTCCCTTTCGAGGCTGAGGTGCATATTGGGGGACTTCCACTCTATTTTACCCCTCCAGGGTGCCATAAATACAGTTGGTGCTTTAGGGGTGGGGGTATGACCTGATATCAGGTTGTTCTGGGCTTCAATTCATTCTTTTTTAATCTCTCCCTGACATCAAGTGGGCTCCCCCAGCGGGCAGGCCGAAAGACTGTTGGTGCTTTAGGGGTGGAGAGTAAGGTCAATTGCCTGGACGGGCCAGCCAAGACCCCATTTTATCACACACATCTAAACAAGCTTGGTGCTCAGTGAGCTTTCTGGCCTCTCCCCTCCCCAAGAGGGTATACCTGGGGTAATTCTCCCCCCTTTATGCCTCCACGTGTGCAGAAAGACTATTGGGGTATATAGCGGTAAGGCCGGAATGCCGCACTCACCACATTTTTCTCTAAATATAAACTGCCCTTGTGTTTAAAAATAAAACATTTAGTGGGTATTCTTATCATTGGTAGGCTGGAGTACACATATTCCTGTACCTTGATGGCTAGCTACTAAAGGCTGACTAATCCTATTAAGTCGTAGGTCACCCCTAGACAATGGCCGAACTACTGACTTTGTTGGGTTTTATCATCAATTTACCAAATCCCACTTGAGCCCTACATAGAGGAGTCCATTTGAGGCAGCTCGGAACACAGTGGCATTCTAGGCCTTTCCTCCGCTGCAGCTAGTCCAGGATATTCAAGATATTATGCCCATTTTTCGGGATCAGTCCTTATTTTTTGGTAAGGATGGCTTCTTGGTCTCCTGTTCTCATTTATCCTCCTTGTTCTAAACACCAGATGGCATATGCTGAGTCCTGCAGTGGACCCTCAGACCCCAGTGGGCCCTGCATCTTCAGTGGTGACTGGCAAACATCAACTTGACCTGCAGCAGGTCACTCACCCTCCCTCACCCAGAGCTCATGGTGGTGACAGATGCATTGCAGCTGGGTGGGGTAGGAGGGGCACCTGGAAAGGATGAAGATCAGAGGCCTCTGGTATCCGACAGCCAGCCAGCTCCATATCTATCTTTTGGAGCTTTGGATGATTGGTTCTTGCCATCCATCACAGTGGAAGCTAGTGCAGGTCCTCATAAACAACACAACCACCATCTGTTACAGCAACTAGCAGGGCAGAATGGGGGTCTGACTCATGTCAGGAGGCGTGATGTCTAGAGGTGGCTGGACCAGCAGAACACCTTCCTGGTCACCAACCATCTAGTGAGATTCGAGAATGCCAGAGAGGGTAAACTTAGCAGGCATGGTCTGACAGACCACGAGCCGCATCTCCATCCAGATGTGGTACAGAGCTTTTTCAGTTAATGGGGCATGCCAGGGCTAGATTTGTTCACCACAGTTGGGAACACACAATTTCAACAATTCTGCATGTTGGTTTCCTCCATGTCGTTTGTTAGGAAATGCATTCTGGCTAGAATGTAATGATAGACTACTATATGCCTTTCCACCACATCATCTCTTGTTTCCTGTTCTGAGGAAGCTCAACACACAGTCCTGGTCATTCTCGTTTCCCAGGACTAGACCAGGAGAGGGTGGTACCCACAACTCCTGAGCCTGGGTATTTGTCCTCAGATCAGGCTTCCACTTTTGGAGGACCTCTTGCCTCAGCAACAAATCAGGGTCATGCATCCGAGTCTCCACAATCAACAACTCCATGCGAGGAGATTGAGCGTCATCAACTAAATTCATCACTTGCCAACTCAGGTGGTTGTCATCTTTGCGGTCAGATGCGCTTCCACAAAGTCGATCTATGCTGGGTGTTGGTAAAGATTTGTAGCTTGGTGTGGTGCCTACAATGCCAATCCCATCATTCTGAAGTTCTTTTGTTCGCCTAGCAAGGCCTTGCAGTCGGCACAGAAAAAGATAATCGGTCCTTTCTCTGTTTACCTGACCAACTGCCTAAGTCGCTAGTTCAGATGTGTTTTCTTAAAGGTTTGACACACACATTGCCCCCCAAAGCTCTTTGTTATACCCGAGTGGGACATGAACTTGACAGTTCTCACGTGCATGCCTTTTGAGCTGACGCCTCTTGACAGTGAAAGCCATCTTTCTCATTGTGATTATGACAAAACTTCACGAGTGAGCTACTGGTGATCTGTACAACTGCCTTACATCTCCTTTCTGGACAAACTAGTATTGAGGATGTGGAAGGCCTTCCTGCCAAAGGTCATGACTCATTTCCATGTTTGCCAATCCATTACTCTGCCAGCGTTTTTTTGTCCTGTCTCATCCCTCAGAGAGCTGCGAGCTTATACATTGACCACATAAATGACGATCGGCTCTGGGGTTCTCGGGGCAAAGGAAGGGTAGGTTGTGCAAAAGAGGACCCTGTCAAGGTGGATGCTCCTCTGTATTAAAATCTGCTATGCACTAGCAAAAAAAACAGCCTCCCATGGGCTCATCCCGCCAAAGCTATGTATGCCTTGGCATCTGCCAGGTGCTGACGTGGGTGTTGGTGCATATGTTCATGAAAAACTAGTGCCTTTAAACCCAGGGCTGGTGGGAGGAGCACTTTGCCCAGTCGGTCCTACACATTTTAGTCTGAGTCCAATTCCCAGTCCCACCACCTATGTGAGGTATTACTATGGAACCTATTCTAATAGTGAGGAATCTGGAGTTGGAAGTATTCATCAGAAAAAAAAGTTAGCTTCAGCAATACTACCTCTGATGGATACTCTATGTATCAGCAGATTCCTCACTGTCCTCCCGCATTCTTGTTCTGTGCAGTGGTCTCTTTACCATTTAAAAAGGTCCCACGTTAGGAATCAGCACACTTTATTGCATGTTCCGCATACGAGGGCAGAGAAAGGCACAAGAAAAAAGATGTCAGCGTTCAGAGGTGGAGCTTACATGTGCCTCCACTCGGGTACTTCCGGGACATTATTGTGTCACCATAGAGCAGTATAGCACCACCAACCAACACGCAGAAGTAGTGCAGGTAGAATTTTCCCAAGCCAGTCTGGCGACTTGGGATGTGTGAGGATTGTTGCCCATGCTGATTCAAATGAGATCTACTGGTGCACCAGCCCCAAAAGGAATGGGCTGGATTCTGCAGTAGAAGGTTGTTGTGGTCAGATAGCCAGCCCACTCACATATCTGATTTTTCTGTATTTTAAAGGTGAGGAATCGGTGGGTAGAATATCCACCATAAACAGTTAGTAATGGTAAGTAAGGAAAATGCTACTTACCACAGTATGCATCTGTTCTTAGCATGTAGAGCTGTAGAATCTCATGCTATGCATAGATCGCCATCTAGTGTTGGGTCTGGATGTTTGCACTTTGTTTTTGTTTGAAGAAGTCTTTCCAGTCACAAGGTAGGTGAAGCAGGGTCCCGTTTTACTATATAGAACACAGTAGGCCCACCTTGCCACACCTGCCAGTGGACAAGGATCTGTTAAGTTGACCAAACTGTCTCATTGATTCCTTTAGCTTCAAAGGCCCAGTGCCTCGTAAACAGCATTTCACATATTTCTTCTGCGACACACACGAAGCTGCAGCTTCTGTCTTTCTTACTCAACAACAGCCCAAAACCCCCTCCTTGGATGTTCTCAGCCTGCGCTTACCCACAAGAACACGGAACTTACTAGCGTAAGAGGAAAACGCTGGTGCAAGGGCTACTTGCACATCTTGCAATTTCTCAATTTATTATAATTATTCTCGCTAGCTAGCCTTATCGAAACTTACGACAGCATCATGGCGTGCCAATGTCACCTCTAACCTTTGTCTGTTCTGCTTTTTATAAGAATTCTGAGAAATGATGCTAAACGATTCAGATAAACATGTCCAAATAATGGTAGAATCGATGTACGCAAAATGTCAAACGACGAACTTGCGGTCTAACTGTTCTGCATTAAACCACTATAAAACGCCTGCCCACAGTCCACTCGGTTTACCCTCACTGTGTTCGTGAGCCACATGTGGGTTTTCCCCGATCAATCGTTAGTGCACATTATAAGAATTCTTGTCTTAAGTATTGTATATTTGCAAATTTATTTCTAGGTAGCTTCTTTCTTGCCATATGTTTCACTTGTCAGATAAATGCCTTTTTCTCCATGTGTAATGTAAATGTGTGATTTTCTCACTGCATTTATCAAAAGATATATTTTTCTCATAACGCTTTACAGTATTCATTCTCTCCATATATATGATGTTCATTGTTTCTTTACATGCAATGATATGCACAAAGGCTTCCCTCTATAGGATGTGATTTTTGCTCTATGCCTTGTCATATTTTACAGAATACTATTCCTCTTTCATTATTGCATTGAAGTATTCCATGCTATACTCCTGTCATTTTTTAGCATACATTGTGTTCCATTTTGTCTGTGCTAAGACACAGCATCTCATAATTGAATTTTAAAGTGTTTCTTTACACTTCATGTTGGAAGTAGTTTCATTGTAATAAAGTGCAAACAAACCCGATTCAATTTCTATCGTTTACACGTGTGTTTTCTCATTATGTAGAAGCACCCCCTCAAATTAAGCTGCCCTGGTCCAGTGCCCCGAGACCATACAAATTCACCCCCCCCCCAACATAGATGAATTCTCTTTTTTGTGATAGTGTGCATGGGCATCGACTCCATCCTTAGATTGTTTTGCTGTAAAGGATGATGATGGAGTTAGTAAGAGTAGTAAGAAAAGAGATGTCCATGTATATTGTATCTAAGTAAGATAGTACTGCAACAGGTATAGGTACCCGGGGAGGCGCATGAGATTCTACAGCTCTACATGCCAAGAACAGATGCATACTGTGGTAAGTAGCATTTTCCGTTCGAGGCATGTGAGCTGTAGATCACATGCTATGCATAGACTATATAGCAGTTCTGTCCCAAAGCGGTGGCTAACCTGTAGCTGTTGCAGCTGTTTGAAATAGTGCACGTAAAACTGCCTGGCCCACACTAGCCTGTTGTCTAGCTAACACATCTATGCAATAGTGTTTTGTAAAGGTGTGTGGTGTAGACCATGTTGCAGCTTTGCAGATGTCATCTATGGGAATATTTCCTAAAAATGCCATAGAGGCCCCTAGTTTGCGAGTGGAATGCGCTCTAGGGGGAATTGTTAATGTGCGTTTAGCTTTAATGTAGCATATTTGAATGCACTTAACTATCCACCTTGCAATACCCGATTTTGATATTGGATTGCCTTTATGCGGTGGAGCAAAGGCAACAAAAAGTTGCTTTGTTTTCTTGAAAGGTTTTGTTCTTTCAATGTAGTATAGTAATGCTCTTTTGACATCCAATGTGTGAAGAGCACGTTCTGCCACTGAATCTGGTTGAGGGCAGAACACAGGTAACTCAACAGATTGGTTGATGCACAAGTTACTAACTTGTGTAACGATATATCTGTAAGAGACAGTAGTTAGTGACAGATTCCTTACCTTAGAATATCCCCAGGCGTCAGGCTGGATCCGTAAAGTTTTTTGCGTAGCAGTACCCTTGCGCGTCCGTCGTCGGTGTCGTGATCGCCGGGATGACGTCGCGGGCAGTACTTAGGCGCCGCCCCTGCGCGCTGACGTCAGTTCTGTACACGACTTTCCGCGCCAGGAACGCAGAGCCATGCAAGAAGCTGACATAGGTGTCTGAAAAATACTAGGGCCCTGAAAGGGATGTCCTTAACCCTAGAAATCAGTTCGCAGAACGGGAAGGATGGGTGGGGCGGTAGGAATCTGTCACTAACTACTGTCTCTTACAGACATATCGTTACACAAGTTAGTAACTTGTGCATCTGAAAGAGACACGTTAGTGACAGATTCCTTACCTTAGAATAGATACCCCAGCAATACCAACCCCGGTGGTGGGTCTGCGAACAAAGATCAGACAAGGAAGTCCTGGAGGACAGAACGGCCAAAGAAGCCGTCCCTCCGGACCTGACTGTCAAGGCAGTAATGCTTTGTAAACGTGTGCAGCGAGGCCCACGTAGCTGCCTGGCAGATAACCGGCAGCGGAACACCGCGGCCCAAGGCCGTGGTAGCAGCCGTTGCCCTGGTGGAATGGGCACGCAGCCCAACAGGAGGCTCCTTTTTAGCCAAAGAATAGCAGGTCTTGATGCACAAAGTAACCCAGCGGGAGATAGTTCGTTTGTGCACCGCCCGACCTTTTTGGCGCCCACGTAGCCAACAAAGAGCTGGTCATCCACCCGGAAGTGTTTTGTGCGGTCGATATAGAAGGAGAGCGCACGTTTTGGGTCCAGACGGTGGAGCCTCTCTTCCTCTCTGGAAGGAGGCGGAAAGAAGGTGGGCAAAGTGATGGTCTGCCCAATGTGGAAAGCAGTAACCACCTTTGGCAAGAAGGACAAACGCGTCCGAAGAACAACCTTGTCTGGATGGACAGACAGAAAGGGAGGTTTGCATGATAGAGCCTGGAGCTCACTCACCCGCCGAGCGGAGGTGATGGCCACCAGAAAGGCTGTCTTCAGAGTCAGAAGACGAAGAGGACAGTTATGTAGAGGCTCAAAGGGAGCGCACATTAAAAAGGTAAGAACCAAGTTCAAGTCCCACTGAGGCATTACAAACGGAACGGGAAGAGGTGTGTAATGCCTTTTAAGAACCTGTTAACAACAGGGGACTTGAAAAGGGAGGGATGATCAGGGAGCCTGAGGAAGGCCGAGATAGCACAAAGATAACCCTTGATGGTACCCAGGGCAGAACCCTGTTGGGCCAGAGAGAGAAGGAACAGAAGGACCTCAGAAAGAGGGGCAGAAAGGGGATTCACAGCCTTTGCTGTGCACCATGCCACAAATTTGTTCCACCTGCAGGCGTATACCACCTTAGTGGAGGGACGCCTGGCTGCCAGAATCACATCACAAACTTCGGGAGGCAAGTCGAAAGGAATCAACTGCCGCCGCTCAATCTCCACGCAAGCAGGTGTAGACTGGACAGGTTCGGGTGGAGGACCGTCCCCTGCTGCTGCGACAGAAGATCCTCCCG
Organism: Calotriton arnoldi; assembly: GCA_963921515.1. Taxonomy (NCBI): domain Eukaryota; kingdom Metazoa; phylum Chordata; class Amphibia; order Caudata; family Salamandridae; genus Calotriton; species Calotriton arnoldi. The sequence goes on from CAWUFW010003945.1 coordinate 142,200, forward strand.
AAGAGGCAGACGGATCGGGGGATCTACGCTCATATTGAGTAGCTCGGGATACCAAACTCTTCGAGCCCAGTCCGGAGCCACAAGAATGACTTGGGCCCGGTCGTGCCGAATCTTCTTCAACACTCTGGGTAGAAGTGGTATAGGCGGAAAGGAGTACAATAGACCGCAACTCCACTCGTGACGAAAAGCGTCGCCGAGCGAGTGCCGCCTTGGAAATTCCAACGCGCAGAACTGATGACATTGCGCGTTCTCTTCGGTGGCGAATAGATCTAACCAAGGCTCTCCCCACTGTAGAAAGAGTCCTTGCGCCACTTCCGAGTGAAGACGCCATTCGTGATCCATCATGCACCTGCGGCTGAGTTCGTCTGCCCTGGCGTTCAGGGAACCTGCCAGGTGTTGAACCATCAGGAACATGCCCTGATGTTCCAGCCATGTCCAGAGGCGCAGAGCCTCCTGACAAAGGGTCCACGACCCCACCCCGCCTTGTTTGTTGCAGTACCACATGGCGGTGGTGTTGTCTGTGAACACCTGCACTACCTTCCCTTTGACAGAGGGAAGGAATGCCTTGAGTGCAAGTCGGATCGCCCGGAGCTCCAGAAGGTTGATATGGAGCCGGGACTCCGCCGGAGACCAGAGGCCTCTGATCTCCGCCTCTCCCATGTGACCGCCCCATCCCAGAAGGGACGCGTCCGTCACAACTGTGTGCTCTGGCTGGGGAAGGGAGAGGGATCTGCCCATGACCCATTGCCGGTTCGAGAGCCACCACTGCAACTGTTTTGCAGTCCCCTCCGAGATCTGGACGTGATCGGACAGGTTGCCCTGGTGCTGCGCCCACTGGAACTTCAGGTCACACTGCAGAGCCCGCATATGCCATCTGGCATGTTTGACCAGCAGGAGGCCATGAGGCCATGAGGCCATGAGGCCTCAGGGTCATCCGTACCGAAACCCAGGATAAAGGCTGAAAGATCGGAATCATAGCCTGAATATCCCGGACTCGCCGTTCGGGAGGATAGGCCCGAAACTGCGTCGTGTCCAGAACTGCTCCGATGAAAAGGAGCTGTGGAGAAGGAATCAGATGCGACTTCGGCACATTGATGGAGAACCCCAGCGAGTGCAGGAGTTCGGCCGTAGTCTGGAGGTGGGAGACGACTGCCTGGGACGAGCCCGCCTTCAGCAGCCAGTCGTCGAGGTAGGGGAAGACTGAAACCCCTGCCCGGCGCAGATGAGCTGCGACCACCGCCATCACTTTCGTGAACACCCGAGGGGCACTGGTAAGGCCAAAGGGGAGCACGGTGAACTGAAAATGCTCGAGGCCTACCGTGAACCGAAGGTAACGCCGGTGGGCCGGCAGGACGGGGATGTGGAAATATGCGTCCTGCAAGTCCAACGCTACCAACCAGTCTCCAGGGTCGAGGGCAGTCAAGACCTGAGCTAGGGTGAGCATCTTGAACTTCTCCTTCCGGAGGAAGCGATTGACGTTCCGGAGGTCCAAGATAGGACGCATGTCCTCCTTGTCCTTTTTGGGCACCAGAAAGTAGTGGGAGTAGCAACCACGCCCTACTTCTGGGGTCGGAACATGCTCGATGGCCCTCAGGGCCGTGACTTCCTTCTGCAGAAGTACCAAGTGATCCCCTGACATGCGGTGGAATTGAGGTGGCATGGCTGGGGGGGGGTGGACTCGAAGGGGAGGGAGTAGCCCCTTCGGACAATGTCCAAGACCCACCTGCCCGAGGTGATGGTACGCCAGTGGGGAAGGTGATGGCGGACCCTGCCCCCTACTGGCGTGCTGTGCACCTGAAAGGAGGGACTAGGAGGGTTTGGAGGCCGCGGACGGGTTGGAGGTGGTGGCCTGACCCGCACGCTGGTTGCCCGATCCGCCACGGCGGAATCCACGTCCTCGGCCACGCGAAGACGCCTGCTGCGCGGGCCGGTGGCTGGGCTGCTGACGTGAAGGGGCGCCCCTACCGTGGCCACGATAGGGGCAAAAAGCAGAAGTCAGCGGAGGGCGTGTAGCAGAAAGGCCTAGGGACTTTGCAGTAGCCCGTGAGTCCTTAAAGCGCTCCAACGCATGGTCTGCTTTGGACCCAAAAAGACCGACTCCATCAAAGGGCATGTCCATGAGAGTATTCTGGACATCCCCTGAAAAACCAGTGGTTCTCAGCCAGGCGTGGCGTCGTAGCGCCACCGTCGTTGCAATAGACCTGCCCAGCGAGTCGGCGGTATCAAGGCCACAACGGATGGTGTACTTTGCCGCATCCCTTCCTTCCGCAATGGCGCGGGAAAGCAGTGTCTGGACCTCCTCAGAACACTGGGGCAAAACATTCGCCACCGAATCCCACAAGGAGTGGGTATATCGGCCCAAAAGGCAAGCGGTGTTGATGGACCGCAAGCCAGCACTGGAGGAAGAAAAACCCTTCTTCCCAAATTGATCCAGGCGTTTGGATTCCCTATCCGGAGGGGCGGTAGGGAAGGCGGTTTGGGAAGCGGAGGCTTGGACAACCAAGCTCTCAGGGGTGGGGTGGACAGAGAGAAACAGGGGATCGCCCGGAGCTGGGCGATGGCGTCGGGACACGTTCCTATCCAGAGGAGCCCCTGTGTTGGGCTTGGACCAGGCGCCCAAAAGAACGTCAGTGAGGGCGTCGTTAAACGGCAGCACAGTCTCCGTAGAGGAGGCTGCCGGCTGAAGCACCTCTGTCAAGAGATTAACCTTGACCGCCACAGCAGGGAGTTGGAGATGTAAGGCTCCAGCCGCCCTACGCAACACCATTGCAAAATTGGCTCCCTCCTCCGTAGCCACGGGAGGAGACAGCATGCCAGTGTCAGGGGAAGTATCTAGACCACTGGCATCCCCTAGACCCTCTGTCCAGTCCTCATCGTACTGACACTGTTGTGTCAGAGGGTCATCAGACCCCCTCCCAGTCCTCCTGGTCCTCCTCAGGTTCAAAATAAGGGGGAGGAGGGACATTTGGGACCCAAGGTCTCATCGGCGCCGGAACCGGCGTCGAGCGACGTCGGTCCGGGTCCATGTCCGGAACTGGGGAACGGAGCCCCAGGCGGCGTCGAGAACGGCACCGGAGACATCGGCGCCGGCGGAGGTGTCGTTAGGTCGACCGGCGTCGATGGGGGTTGCGGAGCCGGGGCCGGAGCCGGGATAGAGGCCGAGGCCGGGATCGAGGCTGGAGGCACGGGCGACGCCGGGGCCGGAGGCGACGCCGGAGCAACCCCATCGGGGCCCGAAGGCGCACCGGAGGCCCGAAGAGGCGGGCCATGGCCGACAGGAATTCCTGCACTTTGGCCGGATCCGCCCCCGAACCCGGGAAGGGCGGGTATTGCGGGGGCGACTCCACAGGCATGTCCGGGGCCGCGGGGACGGTGCCGGGAGGGGCCTCAGCCGAGTCGCGAGACCGGCGAGGCGAAGTCCTAGAGCGATGATGCTTTTTGGACTTTTTATGTTTCGACTTACCGGACGAAGAAGACTTCGATGCCGACGACCGGTGTGGACTCCGCGATCGACCCCTGGACCTCTCACGCGACCGGGGCTTCCGCGGAGCCGAATGCCGGGCCTCGAGGAGCTTTCGAGACCGCTCTCGCAAAGCTTTCGGGTTGAGGGCCTGGCAGTCGGTACAAGACTCCGTGTCGTGGCCTCGGCCGAGGCAGAAGAGACACTCCCAATGCGGGTCGGTGACGGACATCATCCGAGCACAGGCGCCGCAACGTTTGAAACCGGGCATCCCTACGACACCTTGAAGAGAAAAACAGTGAAAAAATTCACCAAAAAGTATGGTCAAAAAATGACCAGGGCACTGCTCTTCCCGGATCTGCGCTTGCTGGCGCGGAAAAAGAAGAACTGATGTCAGCGCGCAGGGGCGGCGCCTAAGTACTGCCCGCGACGTCATCCCGGCGATCACGACGCCGACGACGGACACGGAGCCGCACGACGCCGCCTACCGACGCGCAAGGGTACTGCTACGCAAAAAACTTTCCGGATCCAGCCTGACGCCTGGGGATATTCTAAGGTAAGGAATCTGTCACTAACGTGTCTCTTTCAGATATGAAAGGCAGAAATGACTTTAGGTAAAAATTTGGGGATAGTCCTAAGAACCACTTTGTTTTGATGCATTTGTAAAAATAGCTCTTCTATGGTTAGTGCCTGAAGCTCACCTACTCTTCTCAGAGATGTGATGGCTATGAGGAAGGCTACCTTCCAAGTGAGAAATTGTAGTTCACATTTGTGCAATGGCTCAAAAGGTGGACCCATGAGCCTTGTAAGAACTATGTTGAGATTCCACACTGGAGCAGGTGGAAGTGTGGGGGGAATGATTCTTTTAAGTCCTTCCATAAATGCTTTAATAGCAGGCACTCTGAAAAGAGACAAATGCTGTCTGTTTTGTAGATATGCAGCTAGATGTAAGCGTATGGATGTGTACGCTAAATTTGAACGCTGCAGATGTAATAGATAGCAAATGTTTTGTATGGAAGCGTCTAACGGATTGATTTGATTGTTGTTACAGTAAACGACAAACCGCTTCCACTTTGCTGCATAGCAAGCTCTTGTGGTAGGGCGCCTAGCCTCTTTGTTAATATTCATGCAGTCTGGCGGAAGATTAAGATAGCTAAACTCTAGGATTTCAGGTGCCAGATCGCAAGGTTGAGATGACTGGGATCTGGATGTCTTATCTCTCCATGGTTCTGATTGGGAGTAAGGTGTAGCTTCTGGTGATGAACTACTGATAACTCCAATAGGGTTGTGAACCAGGGTTGACGGGCCCATGTGGGAGCAACTAGGATTAGTGTCAGGGACTTCCGTATGAGCTTCCGAACCACTAATGGAATGAGTGGGAGAGGCGGAAAAGCGTGAGCAAATATCCCTGACCAATACATCCATACCGCATTGCCTTTGGACAATGGGTGCGGATACCTGGATGCGAAGTTTGGGCGGCAAACAGATCTATCTGTGGGAAGCCCCACATTTGGAAGAATGGGAGGAGAACTTGAGAGTGGAGTTCCCATTCGTGGATCTGCTGTCGTTTGACGACTGAGCAGATCTGCAATCTGGTTGTTTACTCCTGGAAGGTGTTCTGCAAGGAGATATATTTTTTGAGGTATGGCCCATTTCCAGATGCTCTGGGAGAGCTGGAGAGTGTCTCCCCCCCCCCCCCCTGTTTTTGCTGTCATGCTGTCTGTGCTAATCAGGACAGCTTTGCCTAACAGATGAAGTTGAAAGGCTTTCAATGCTAGAAAAATTGCTAGCAGTTCTAGATGGTTTATGTGGAGTCATTTTTGCTGCAGAGTCCACATGCCCTGAATGGCATGTTTTTGAAGGTGAGCTCCCCAACCAGTGAGCAATGCGTCTGCTGTTAGCATTATCTGTGGAACCGGGTCGACAAATGGCAGCCCTTTGGAAAGGTTTTTAAAAAAATTATTTTTATTAGTTTCAAACTTTCAATCACATACATTGGTATTCATACATTTCAGTTTTGTTACAGCAGGTAGGTAAATACAGGACGTAATATGGGTATTCAGTCGTTCGTTTCAAGAGTATGCATTATGCCGTGACATTTCCATTTCTTTAGTCCAGGAGACACACAGGTCTCCTCGGTATGCATTCCAATTGCTCCACTTCTTGGGGCACCCTCTAGATTTAAACACCTCTTTTTCTGCAATCATACAGTTGTCTAGGTCGGGTGCCTACATCCCGGTTGATGGCCCCTCCGCCACTCCCCACCTCATTGCTATTGCTCGCTTCACTAAGGTATACCCAAGTGTGGCCAGTTGCTGTTCCACTTCTGTAAAGTCAGTCACCTCCCAGATGTTGAGAAGCCCCAGTGGTGGTGTAAGGGTTATCTTTTTCCCCAGTGCATCCTGCATATGTTCGGTAGCCCCTTCCCATGTGTGTCTTATCAGTGGACATTCCCAGATGGCATGGTAAAAGGTTGCTTCTTGGTGACAGCCGCGCACTTTGGAAAGGTTTTGTATGTTCCACTCACTGCAGAGAGCGATGAGTGAGGCCATCCACCAACACTAGATCTGATAACTGACCTTGAGCCTGGTTCCACTGAAGTGCTAAGCATTCCTGTAGGGGACGCATTTGGAGTCTTGCATAAGGAACGATTAAAATGCAAGATGCCATCATTCCTAGCAATTGCATGAACACTCGAGCTGATAATGAGTGTTGAGGCTGAAACTGCGCTATTAGAGTTTGCATGTTACATATCCTGACTGTGTTGGGATATGCTAGAGCTTTTTGAGTGTTTATTGTGGCTCCCAGATACACTTGTGTGTTGGATGGTTGGAGATGAGATTTGGAGAGGTTTACTGTGCACCCCAGGTCGTGAAGCAGTTGTACTGTTTTCTGAGTATGTCTTATGCAGCTCTGTTGCGAGCTGGCTTTTATTAGCCAGTCGTCTAGGTAGGGAAAGACATGAATGCGCTGTCTTCTTAGATGAGCCGCGACTACTGCCAGACACTTGGTGAAAACCCTGGGTGCTGTAGTTACTCCGAATGGGAGAACTTTGAATTGATAATGTTGTCCGTCCACCACCACAAACCTGAGGTATTTCCGGTGAGCAGGGTGAATGGGAATATGGAAATATGCGTCCTTCAAGTCCAAGGTGGACAAAAAGTCGCCTTGCTGAAGGAGTGGGAGCACTTGTTGGAGTGTGACCATGTGAAAGTGGTCCGACTGAATGTACAGATTTAGTTCTCTGAGGTCTAGTATAGGCCTGAGAGAGCCGTCCTTTTCGGGAATTAAAAATACAGGGAGTATACTCCGGTCCCCTGGTATTGTAATGGGAATGGTTCTATAGCGTGTTTTTCCAAGAGAGAGAGAACCTCCTGCTTTAGGAGGGTGAGATGCTCTGGTGAAATTGCATGTGATCTTGGAAGGATATTTGGGGGAGTGTCTGTAAGCTCCAGGCAATAACCATACTGGATAATTTGTAGTACCCACTTGTCTGAGGTGATTGAATTCCAGACAGGCAGGAATTGGGAGTCGTCCCCCGACAGGAGTGGAATGATCGGGGGATAACGGAAGGAAGTCACTGTTTGTTTGCAGGGAAAGTGCGGGTAGAGTTACCTCTGCCTCTTCCCTTACCATTGTTTCCTCTAAAACCTCCTCTGAAATAACCTCTTGAAGAGGGGGATTGGTTATTGCCCTTGTAAGAGGAGGAGGGATTTTCGGTGGACACCGTTTTTGAACCACCCCTGTAAAAGGAGCGGCGAAAGGAGCCCCCATGGACTTTGCGACCTCAGTGTCTTTCTTCATCTTTTCCAGCGAGGTACCAACAGCTGGACCAAAGAGATGCTCCTTATCGAACGGTTGGTTAAGGGTCTGCACCTCTGGCTTGAAGCCTGATATTCTCAGCCAAGCATGTCTGCGTAATAGTATACTGGTGTTGACTGCACGAGCTGCTGCGTCTAGGGCACACCTAATTGATGTATTGGTAATAAATGTACCTTCCTGAATGAGGTCATTAGCCTTAGATTTGTATTCATCAGGTAAATGTTGTATGAGTTTTTCTAACTCATCGTAATGAGCCCTATCATAGCGCGCCAACGCGCCAGTGATTTGCTGCCTGTGAAGCCACTCTGTTGCCCGAGGCATCAATTAGCTTAGACTCTTTATCAGGAGGAGGGGCCTCACCTGTGGTTTGTGAATTAGCTCTCTTGCAAGCGTTGGAGACTACAAGAGAGTCTAAGGGCAGCTAGCCTCTAATGTAAACAGGGTCTGTAGGAGCGGGTTTGTATTTTTTGTCCACTCTAGGTGTAATTATCCTGGATCTTACAGGGTCTTTAAATACCTCATCCGTGTGTTTTAACATGCCTTTGAGCATTGGTAAGGTGCGAGTAGCTCTTTGGAAGTAAGTGTTTCAATGAGGAAATCCTCTTCTAAGGGCTCTTAATGGAGCTCCACCCCATGATATTGAGCGGCCCTATTAAGGAGCTCAATGTACCCAATGTTGTCGTCAGGTGGGATACAAATCAGGGTCATTACATGTGATTGGGTCTGTCTGATAATGGTCCCACGGGTCAGTGTCCTGTAACCTATCCTGATCCCCCATCTCCTTCATCCTGTGGGTCAGGTGAAAGTGGTGGTGGTGAATTTGCTGGTGAAATGAGAAAGTTAGGATCAATGGGAGAAGGAAGTGGAATATAAGGGGGAGAAGGGTTAGTACCCACACTTTTCCTTTTGAGAGGAATGTGGTAGTCCTCCGATAGGTCAATTGTTTTGGAAGAGTGGCATGAATATGCCCTGTTTGAGGGTTGATCACCAGTTTTTTCTGCTTCGGATCCGAAGGCGGCGCATCGGACCGAGGCTCTTTAGTGGGAGAGTCTTTTTCTTTATGAGCCGGTTTCGGCGTCAAAGGTTTCGGCTCCGAGCCTTTGGGCGTCAAAGGTTTCGGCTCCGAGCCTTTCGGTGTCAAAGACTTGGACTTGTGTTTCGGCGCCGAAGATGTCGGTTCAGCGCCAGAGTGGGGCCGGCTCGAGCCCGAGCCGGAAGGCTTGTCTTTCTGTTTCGGAGCCGGGCCCGAGGGCGGGGCGTCAGAAACTTTTTGTTGGTGCCGACCTTGGCCCGAGGGCAGAGGAGGGACCGGAGCCTTTGTTTTATGTTGAGGGGGCAAAGGGGTATCTTTACTCACGGTACATTGACCCGGGGTAATCTGCTCCTCTTCTTCCATGTCAGAGTCTGCTTCAGACACAGAGATATGTTCTTCATCGGCTCCTTGAGGTTGATGTTCAGTGTCGGAATCTTCGCCGAAGATGTCTGGTGCGGAGCCGCTCTGGTGTTGTATTTCCTGTCGTCGAGCCAGACGGTCACAAAGTGTCTTTTTCGATCGAAACGATCGACACGCGTCGCAGTTGTTCTCGTTGTGTTCCGGGGACAAGCAGAGGTTGCACACTTCGTGCAAGTCGGTGCGTGGAAACTTAGCACGACACCCGGGACAGAGTTTGAATGGAGTCCGTGCCATCGACTGCTAGTGCGGTTGGCGCGGGTAGGCCCGACGGCCTGCCACGAGTTTCCCGATCAAAGGTTTACCGAAGTGAGACGATGCGCGTCGAATGGGGAACCGCGATCGATAACAATACCGTCGAGGGTAGTGGATTGCGCGTCGAAGGGGTCTGAAAACGGTACCGAACCGGAGCACAGCAATACACATCCGAACCCGATGGCGGAAAAAAACAATCCAAGGATGGAGTCGATGCCCATGCGCACTATCACCAAATGGAGGAGTCACCTACCTTGTGACTGGAAAGACTTCTTCGAACAAAAACAAAGTGCAAACATCCGGACCCAATACTAGATGGCGATCTATGCATAGCATGTGATTACAGCTCACATGCCTCGAACCTTGTTTTACAGATACCGCCACTCCCTCCTTTCCACCCCCCCAAAAATAGAAATTGTGCTGAGGGACGCTCTTCCTGCAGAAAATTGTTCTGGCTTCAGTGCCAGGACGAGACATTTACCTCCTATGCACTGGGTAGGTAGTGCAGAAGACATGAACATTTTATCTTCCACACTGAAGCAGTTTGAGGGTACCAAATAGAAGAAAAATAAATTAAAAAGTATGGAGAAAAAGGCAAACAAATGTTTGCAGAGTGTACCACAGAAATAATGAAATCACTTGAGTATGACAAGATTGCAAATTCTGGCAAGAACTATCAAGGTTATCAACCATTCCACTTTGATTTTTTGTTAGACAATTACAGAAATTGCTCATGGTACGGAAGGAAAGTTTTAGCTGATGCGGTCTCTTGATGCCAAAGTTACGGCTTGCAAACACTACCTCTATAGTGTAGCCATGGATTAAAGCACTGGAAACAACAATAGCATATTACAAATCTTCAAACACTTCCAGAGTTGCACTATGGAAGACTTTTGGTGTATTCAGGACACAATCTTAAAAAATATTACAATAATACCCAGGTTTAAAGGATTTGGTACAGATCGAATTGAATTCTACAGTTGAGATGATGAAGACAATGTCTGGATGCATTCCAACAGTAAATAACTCGAAAAGCCTTTTACAGGTCCAGGTCTGTGTCCTATGATTAACCCACTATTCATGTAAAGCATAGCAGACTTTGTAGTCCAAGGGCATGTTGCACCAGCAGAAAACCTCAATTAAACATGAAGCAAAGGAGATTTTTGGCTACTTCGTTAAAGTAAAACATTTCATATGGTACAATGTACCAACTACCAGAAATCATCACACAATAAATATTAAAAGGCATAACTGAGTATTTTGTTTTTAGGTGTCCATCCAACATCACATTGATTTTATTGAAGATTACCAAGTTCATCTAAAGACTTTGAAATATTAACGAAAAAGGGAGTCAATCAGCTCATGAAAAATTCATAATGGGTACCAAAAGCTATACCATACTTCACCACATTTCCACTGTGTTCCATCGTATATTTTGATAAGAGAACAAGTGTGTAATACATTATACAGATTCAAGGTAGTCACATTGAATTTACAATACATAATGATTTAATCAAGTTTACTTTTTTTTTTAAACATATTCTATATTTCACTCAGCCAGCAACAAATGTTTCCAATACAAAATTTTTAGTTTTTGTGTTTTATTATTTTATCAGAAAATTTACACTAGTGAATGTGATTCTTTGAACTTGAGAAAAAAAAATTGAAAAATGTCAGAAAGTAAATGATCATGAAGAGTTGTTTCAGAAGCAACAATATCACTTTAGAGTCTAAAACCAATCTCTGGAACTGGTGTGATTTTTTTAAAATGCAATTATTTGTCAGCATAGTATTTAAAATACAAAATATATACTTCTATGAATTTTGACCCATCAAAACCATAATTTCACTTTGGTGTAATTAAAGTAAAGAGGATAAATCTACTCACTTTAAATACCAAAGGCACATACGTAGAAGTTGTAAATGGTGTTTTGGGTCTCAGCAGCATTATATAAGAACTCACCCACAGCATTCACCAGTAATAAAATATTAATGTAGTCCAGATAAAACCACTCACTCTGAACTCTGCTGTAGCAGAACACTTTTTTCATGCAAATCCATCTCAAACTACTTTTTAGTCATACGCTCTACAGTAGTGTCTAACACAAGAGACTAAAATAGGAATGGATAATACACTGAGAGGGCCTGCCCTAGGGTTGTGTCATTCTGTCACGAATCTGGAAGTAATATTTACAGGAACAGTAAATTACTATAGGCACAATTTATAAATACAATATTTGCATAAATCAGAGAGAATTCAAGGAAGAAAATACTTGCTTCATACAATTAGCAAAAAACCTTTAAAACAGGTTGGATTGATTCATATTTGGTCAAAGCAGGAAAGAAGTATCATTCAGAAAAAATAGCTTTAAATTACTTTGCATATGTACAAAAAGTAAAAAATAGACAGCCTTTTAACAATATTACTACAGTACTTCCTATATTAAGTCTTCGAAACAAAAAAAATTGTAATATACAATTCGTCCTGATTTGTCTTTCAAAGGGTATAAAACATGTCTAAATTTCTGATTAACAAACACAGAATAAATTAATGTTTGGAACGATGTCCCACACTTTTGGAAAGCAGACAAATAATGCACAGGAAGTAAAAATATATAACAGCTATAGACAATTGAGTTTTTCTTTGTAGGAATGTTGCATTATTCTAATGTCAATCGCATCTGCTCTTAATACACCTGTCAACAATCTGTATAAATTTGTCCAATATAAGAGTGCCTCGAAAACTAAACATATACCAGATCGCGATTCTGGACATTTTTGTTTGCCTGTCTGCCTTCTTCCTCATCAGTCTGTTGATTCTCCAATTCTTGGGATTCACTGTAATCATACTCAATTGGTTTTGGATAGTTGTAAGGGTAACCGTTGTCATCAAAGAAACGTCTAAATGTAAATTCGTAAAAGGCATGCTCTGGATGTTTGCCATTTTTATACCACCCATTAAGGGTATCATTCACATTCCCCTCCTTGTCCTCATCACTCCGCAACTTTTCTGGATCCACCGGGTCAAAATTGGAGGTGTCTGTTGGATAGAATATTTTCGGAATGTATAAAGCAGGCTGTTGTCGCAAGTCACTAGAAAAGTCGATACTTTTAAAAAATGGATGCACTTTTATTTCATCTGCACCATTTTTTCCAAGTCGATCTTCTGGCCCGCGACAGAGTTTGATAATAAGATCAGAAGCTTCTGGGCTCAGCTTGGCATGAGGATTTATGTGAAGAGTTGTGTGCCAATTTATGACCTTTAAAAAGAAAACAGTGTTGTTAATCAAGAACATTCCAAAAGACACAGTGAAAGGGGAAAGAACAAACAATTGTGTTACTTTATAAGCCTTCTACAAATTTAATAAGGAAAGTCACAGTCATCACAGTACATTATCCTTGATCAGGCAGTATACCTAGAACCGGTCACTGGTGGAATGAAACCAATTTCACCACAGAGCATAAATACTTGTAATGTGTCAATTTATATTGTTATGGTTACACTGAAGGACTGAGTTGGATTATTGCAACAAACGTAACTACTGCATTTCCCAATGGGCTTTTTTTTCAGTTTTTTGTTTTTTAAAATCATTTATTGCCATTTGTAGTACACAATTTTAAAATACAACACTAACGAATAGCACTTTACATTATTATGATTCGTGACCTCCACTAAGTCCTAGAGATGTACATTTCTTTGCACATACAACCGGCACAATATGAATTAAGCAGGTCACAGTAGGTATGAATAATTCATCTATGGTCTTCATATCTTCTCATGTTAATGAGGACAACCATGGGCCACGTTTATTGGGGATTCAAAGATCCTACATTTGTCTGTTGCTAAAATTCATTTAGCAAGTGCTGCTGCATATGAGGAACGCTGTCACTAGGCAATATCCCTCCTTCCTAGCACCAAACCCATGTTCAGAATGGTACAGGTCTAAACTGATGTTAAGACCATCTTCAAAGTAATGGCACTGTTTTCCCAGGGACCCTAGAAAGAACTCCCACCACCATTTTCAGTTTTTATATGGATGCTGATCAAAAGCATGGGAGGTGTATGGATGGAGAATTATTCATTGATAAGTAGAACTCCTTGTCATTATATAGTACATTGTTCACACAATGGTGTCACAACTCACTCAATCTGTCAGTTTGGGAAGGTTCCAAAGAGAGGAAACAATGTTACAACTATGTACTCTTGAGCTTGTAGAGCTTGGAAAAAGCATATATTTTAGAGCAAGGATCTGTATTAAACATCATTACATTGATAGATGATAGATCTGCTTCTAGAAAGCCTGTGACTTATTTGCTTCTGGTGGAATGAAACTGATTCCTTCCTGGAGCAACACTCATTGGAAGACGAAACAATTGCATACCTACAGACAATCCAGTAAAATAATTTTGCCTTGTAAGCTTGGCGGTGCTGCCCAATGTCTTTAGGGGAGTCCAAGGGCTAAAAGATCACTGGCATAGCTAACAGGTCTCACCTTTGAGACCTACTGGTTTAAAAAAAAGAGCGATGTCGCAGCATCCACAATATTTTGTAGGCGACCGCATGCGGCTTTACGCATGCACGTCTACAATCTGACATGGGTGTCATTTTTATTAAATTTACTAATCCACAAAGGAGCAGTAAATGTAAAAAAAAAAAAAAACAACAACAAAAACACATGAAACAAAAAGCGCAAATCACTTTTTTGGGGGGGCAGGGGGGGAGGCAGAGAGGCTGATACCTATTTGCGACCTGGCCCACCGCAAGAAAAAATAATTGAAACAAGAAATGATGGTAGGCATGGGGTCAACAGAGAAGCAGGTGAGGGGGAGCAATATAGGGGGGTGAGTGGGGGGAGGAGAAGCAACACTTGACGGTGAGTAACATAGCGCGGGGGGAAAGCACCAAGCTAGACAGCAATAAGTGGCTTGGGAAAGTAAGGGGTTTGGTGGGGGAGAAGCTGAGAGAGTGCTTGCAACATGAGGGGGACAACAACATGGAAAATCATATAAAAATAACATCTGTCTGCCTTCTGTGTACTTGCAAGTCACAAATGCAGGATAATTTAATTAACTGTACTTATAAATATAATGAGTAGTTTAAAGGTTATCATACAATGACCAGATCGGCAATTATATTTCCCTCTATGGATGAAGATAGCACTTGCTTCCACATCGCTTGGAGACCTTGACCAACTTCATGAACTTAGCTTTGGTCATGTGTAGAGATACTTAAAAGCCATCTACTAAGGTACAAACTGGTTACTTGTAGCTTGAGGTTCATCTAGATTCACATGATGGGCATTATTCCACCATCTAGTGGTTGAGTCCGTAATTGCACCTTTTTCCCCCCCAAGGTTTTTGGTTTAGGCACAGACCATAAGCGGAGTCATGATGACTTAGTATGACATCTAACGTATGCCCACAAAGATCCAATACATAACACCATTTTAGATTTTTTTTTCACTAACTCCTCTCCCAGGGATGTAGGAAGCTTGCAAGTGAATCTAGAAACGCCTCAAGCAGCAACAATATTGCTACAGGTAGGTAAACCATTGCTTTTGTAGCACGGACCTTTTAGGTGCATACATAATGTAGCTGTGTTATCCCTTTGCAAAGGAGGGTTTGAAAAGTGAGTAGTGCCAAACAAATGTTTTAATACTGTCTGACCTACATGATTTTCTTTTGGGACTGCATGTTGAGAAAGTATTTTGCAAAAGTATGTGTGGAAGACCACTTGGCATCAGTGTATTTGTAATTTAAATTAAACACTGCTCATGACTGCAAATGTTGCGCTTTGTTTTTTTTTTTTTAAGTTAAATGCGCCTTGGGCTTATATGACAATGTATAGTTGGATTATGAAGAACATCGTTTGTACTATCCACATTAATACAGTAACTTTTGTAACTGGTGAGCCTAAAACGTTTGGAGCATGGGCTGCAAAACGTTTGATTTCCTGTAATCCTTTTTTACTGTAATTAACACGACTGTTCTCCTTACATCTAGTGTGTGTAAAGCTCTCTCAAATTAGAAGGATTTTGGAAAAAGGCTGGTAGTTGAATAGCTTAACATGAAACTGAAACAACCTTAGGCATGAATTATGGGTTGGTGCTCATAACCACCTTGTCTTTATGTATGATTACTGTCAGCACTTGTAATTCATGAAGATTCATTTGTAATGCTACTAGAATTTGGAAAGCAATCTCTAAAGTCAAATGTTTTAAGGAAGTCCTATGAATAGGCTTAAAGGGCTGTTTCTTAAGACCTGGTATAACCATGTTTACATCCTACTTTATTGGAGGTACTTAATGGGGCAGATTTAACCTTTTGGCTCCTCCTAGAAAATATTTAATACAGTGGAGAAAAACGTTTTTTGAAGCATTGCCTTGTCATATGCAACTATGGCTGATAATTGTACTCAATGAAGCATAACCTAATTTGCATTCCAACAAATATGTCGGGGATTGTAGCACAAGTTACTAACTTGTGTAACGATATATCTGTAAGAGACAGTAGTTAGTGACAGATTCCTTACCTTAGAATATCCCCAGGCGTCAGGCTGGATCCGGAAAGTTTTTGCGTAGCAGTACCCTTGCGCGTCGGTAGGCGGCGTTGTGCGGCTCCGCGTCCGTCGTCGGGACCGCCGGGATGACGTCGCGGGCAGTACTTAGACGCCGCCCCTGCGCGCTGACGTCAGTTCTGTACACGACTTTCCGCGCCAGGAACGCAGAGCCATGCAAGAAGCTGACATAGGTGTCTGAAAAATACTAGGGCCCTGAAAGGGATGTCCTTAACCCTAGAAATCAGTTCGCAGAACGGGGAGGATGGGTGGGGCGGTAGGGAATCTGTCACTAACTACTGTCTCTTACAGATATATCGTTACACAAGTTAGTAACTTGTGCATCTGAAAGAGACACGTTAGTGACAGATTCCTTACCTTAGAATAGATACCCCAGCAATACCAACCCCGGTGGTGGGTCTGCGAACAAAGATCAGACAAGGAAGTCCCGGAGGACAGAACGGCCAAAGAAGCCGTTCCTCCGGACCTGACTGTCAAGGCAGTAATGCTTGGTAAACGTGTGCAGCGAGGCCCACGTAGCTGCCTGACAGATATCCTGCAGCGGAACACCGCGGCCTAAGGCCGTGGTAGCAGCCGTTGCCCTGGTGGAATGGGCACGCAGCCCAACAGGAGGCTCCTTCTTAGCCAAAGAATAGCAGGCTTTGATACACAAGGTTACCCAGCGGGAAATGGTTCTCTTGTGCACCGCCCGACCTTTTTGGCGCCCACGTAGCCAACAAAGAGCTGGTCATCCACCCGGAAGTGTTGTGTGCGGTTGATATAAAAGGAAAGCGCACGTTTTGGGTCCAGACGGTGGAGCCTCTCTTCCTCTCTGGAAGGATGCGGAGGCGGAAAGAAGGTGGGCAAAGTGATGGTCTGCCCAATGTGGAAGGCAGTAACCACCTTTGGCAAAAAGGACGGACGCGTCCGAAGAACAACCTTGTCTGGATGGACAGACAGAAAGGGAGGTTTGCATGATAGAGCCTGGAGCTCACTCACCCGCCGAGCGGAGGTGATGGCCACCAGAAAGGCTGTCTTCAGAGTCAGAAGACGAAGAGGACAGTTATGTAGCGGCTCAAAGGGAGCGCACATGAGAAAGGTAAGAACCAAGTTCAAGTCCCACTGAGGCATCACAAACGGAACAGGAGGGAAGAGGTGTGTAATGCCTTTTAGGAACAAGTTAACAACAGGGGACTTGAAAAGGGAGGCCTGATCAGGAAGCCGGAGGAAGGCCGAGATAGCACAAAGATAGCCCTTGATGGTACCCAGGGCAGAACCCTGTTGGGCCAGAGAAAGAAGGAACAGAAGAACCTCAGAAAGAGGGGCAGAGAGGGGATTCACAGCCTTTGCTGTGCACCATGCCACAAACTTGTTCCACCTGCAGGCGTATACCACCTTAGTGGAGGGACGCCTGGCTGCCAGAATCACATCACAAACTTCGGGAGGCAAGTCGAAAGGAATCAACTGCCGCCGCTCAATCTCCACGCAAGCAGGTGGAGACTGGACAGGTTCGGGTGGAGGACCGTCCCCTGCTGCTGCGACAGAAGATCCTCCCGAAGAGGCAGACGGATCGGGGATCGACGCTCATACTGAGTAGCTCGGGATACCAAACTCTTCGAGCCCAGTCCGGAGCCACAAGGATGACTTGGGCTCGGTCGCGCCGAATCTTCTTCAACACTCTGGGTAGAAGTGGTATAGGCGGAAAGGCGTACAACAGACCGCAACTCCACTCGCGACGAAAAGCGTCGCCAAGCGAGTGCCGCCTTGGAAATTCCAACGCGCAGAACTGCTGACATTGCGCGTTCTCTTCGGTGGCGAACAGATCTAACCAAGGCTCTCCCCACTGCTGAAAGAGACCTTGCGCCACCTCCGAGTGAAGACGCCATTCGTGATCCATCATGCACCTGCGGCTGAGTTAGTCCGCCCTGGCGTTCAGGGAACCTGCCAGGTGTTGAACCATCAGGAATATGCCCTGATGTTCCAGCCATGTCCAGAGGCGCAGAGCCTCCTGACATAGGGTCCACAACCCCACCCCGCCCTGTTTGTTGCAATACCACATGGCGGTGGTGTTGTCTGTGAACACCTGCACTACCGTCCCTTTGACAGAGGGAAGGAATGCCTTGAGTGCAAGTCGGATCGCCCGGAGCTCCAGAAGGTTGATATGGAGCCGGGACTCCGCCGGAGACCAGAGGCCTCTGATCTCCGCCTCTCCCATGTGACCGCCCCAACCCGGAAGGGACGCGTCCGTCACAACTGTGTGCTCTGGCTGGGGAAGGGAGAGGGATCTGCCCATGACCCATTGCCGGTTCGAGAGCCACCACTGCAACTGTTTTGCAGTCCCCTCCGAGATCTGGACGTGATCGGACAGGTTGCCCTGGTGCTGCGCCCACTGGAACTTCAGGTCCCACTGCAGAGCCCGCATATGCCATCTGGCATGATCGACCAGCAGGATGCAGGAGGCCATGAGGCCCAGCAGCCTCAGGGTCATCCGTACCGAAACCCAGGATAGAGGCTGAAAGATCGGAATCATAGCCTGAATATCCTGGACTCGCCGTTCGGGAGGATAGGCCCGAAACTGCGTCGTGTCCAGAACTGCCCCGATGAAAAGGAGCTGTGGAGAAGGAATCAGATGCGACTTCGGCACATTGATGGAGAACCCCAGCGAGTGCAGGAGTTCGACCGTAGTCTGGAGGTGGGAGACGACTGCCTGGGACGAGCCCGCCTTCAGCAGCCAGTTGTTGAGGTAGGGGAAGACTGGAACGCCTGCCCGGCGCAGATGAGCTGCGACCACCGCCATCACTTTCGTGAACACCCGAGGGGCACTTGTAAGGCCAAAGGGGAGCACGGTGAACTGAAAATGCTCGAGGCCTACCGTGAACCGCAGGTAACGCCGGTGGGCCAGCAGGACGGGGATGTGGAAATAAGCGTCCTGTAAGTCCAACGCTACCAACTAGTCTCCAGGGTCGAGGGCAGTCAAGACCTGAGCTAGGGTGAGCATCTTGAACTTCTCCTTCCGGAGGAAGCAATTGACGTTCCGGAGGTCCAAGATAGGACGCATGTCCTCCTTGTCCTTCTTGGGCACCAGAAAGTAGTGGGAGTAGCAACCATGTCCTACTTCTGGGGTTGGAACATGCTCAATGACCCTCTTGGCCAAGAGTGCCGTGACTTCCTTCTGCAGAAGCACCAAGTGATCCCCTGACATGCGGTGGAATTGAGGTGGCATGGCTGGGGGGGTGGTCTCGAAGGGGAGGGAGTAGCCCCTTCGGACAATGTCCAAAACCCACCTGTCCGAGGTGATGGCACGCCAGTGGTGAATGTGATGGCAGACCCTGCCCCCTACTGGCGTGCTGTGCACCTGAAAGGAAGGACTAGGAGGGCTTGGAGGCCGCGGACGGGGCGGGGTTGGTGGCCTGACCCGCCACGGCGGGAGCCACGGCCACGCGAAGACGCTTGCTGCGCGGGCCGGTGGCTGGGCAGCGGACGTGACTGGGCGCCCCTTCCGTGGCCACGAAAGGGGCGAAAAGCAGAGGTAAGCGGAGGGCGCACAGCAGAAAGGCCCAGGGACTTGGCAGTAGCCCGTGAGTCCTTAAAACGCTCCAGCACATGGTCTGCTTTGGTACCAAAAAGACCGACTCCATCAAAGGGCATGCCCCTGAGTGTGTTTTGGACATCACCCGAGAAACCAGTTGTCCTCAACCAGGCGTGGCGACGCAGCGCCACTGTCGTTGCAAGCGATCTGCCTAGCGAGTCGGCGGTATCAAGGCCACAACGGATGGTGTACTTTGCCGCATCCCTTCCTTCCGCAATGGCGCGGGAAAGCAGTGTCTGGACCTCCTCAGGACACTGGGGCAAAACGAGCGCCACCGAATCCCACAGAGAGTGGGAGTATCGGCCCAAAAGGCAAGCGGTGTTGACGGTCCGCAAGCCAGCACTGGAGGAAGAAAAGGCCTTCTTCCCAAATTGATCCAGGCGTTTGGATTCCCTATCCGGAGGGGCGGTAGGGAAGGCGGTTTGGGAGGCAGAGGCTTGGACAACCAAGCTCTCGGGGGTGGGATGTTGAGAGAGAAACAAGGGGTCGCCCGGAGCAGGGCGATGGCGTTGGGCCACGTTCCTATCCACAGGAGCCCCTGTGGCGGGCTTGGACCAGGTGCCCAAAAGAACGTCAGAAAGTGCATCATTAAACGGCAGCAATGGCTCCGAGGAGGTAGCTGCCGGCTGAAGCACTTCCGTCAGGAGGTTAGTCCTGACAGCCACTGTAGGCAATTGGAGGTGTAAGGCTCCAGCTGCTCTACGCAACACCGTTGCGAAATTTGCTCCCTCCTCCGTAGCCACGGAAGGAGGAGACAGCATGCCAGTGTCAGGGGAAGTGTCCAGACCACTGGCATCCCCAAGTTCTTCTGCCCAGTCCTGATCATAGTCACACTGCTGTGTGAGAGGGTCATCCGACCCCTCCCAGCTCTCCTGGTCCTCCTCCGGTTGAAAATAAGGAGGAGGAGGAGGGACGTCCGGGACCCAAGGTCTCATGGGCGCCGGAGCCGGCGTCTGCCGACGTCGGTCCGACGCCGGATCCGGAGAGAACCGGGGAACGACGCCGCCCGGAGCCCCGGGCGGCGTCAGGAACGGCACCGGGGACATCGGCGTTGGCGGAGGTGTGGTTAGGTCAACCGTCGTCAATGGGGGTTGCGGTACCACCGGAGCCGGGGGCGAGGCTGGTGGGACAGGCGGCGCCGGGACCGGAGTCGTCGGCGGCGCCGGGGCAATCCCATTAGGGCCCTCGGGGCCCGAAGGCGCACCGGAGGGGCCTTGAGGCCCGAAGAGGCGGGCCATGGCCGACAGGAATTCCTGTATCTCGGCCGGAGTCGCCCCCGAACCTCGGGAAGGACAAGTAATGCGGGGGCGGCGCCACAGGCACATCCGGAGCCGCGGGGACGGTGCCGACAGGGGCCTCAGCCGAGTCACGAGACCGGCGAGGCGAAGTCTTAGAGCGATTGTGCTTCTTAGACTTCTTGTGCTTCGACTTACCCGAGGAGTGCGAAGACTTAGTCTCCGATGACCGGCGAGGACTCCGCGACCGGCCCCTCGACCTCTCGCGTGACCGGGGCTTGGTGCGGAGCAGACTGCCGGACCTCGAGGAGCTTTCGAGACCGCTCTCGCAAAGCCTTCGGGTGCAAGGCCCGGCAGTCGGAGCACGACTTTGTGTCGTGGTCGCGGCCGAGACACTCTAAGTGCGGGTCTGTAATCGACATCATTCGACCACAGGCGTCGCATGGCTTGAAGCCGGGCATCCCTACCGACACTGTGGAGCCGAGATGACTCGAAGAAAACAGTGAAAAA
This sequence comes from Calotriton arnoldi, assembly GCA_963921515.1. Taxonomy (NCBI): domain Eukaryota; kingdom Metazoa; phylum Chordata; class Amphibia; order Caudata; family Salamandridae; genus Calotriton; species Calotriton arnoldi. The sequence goes on from CAWUFW010003945.1 coordinate 163,077, forward strand.
TCACCAAAAAGTTAGTCAAAAAATGACTAGGGCACTGCTCTTCCCGGATCTGCGCTTACTGGCGCGGAAAAAAGAAGAACTGACGTCAGCGCGCAGGGGCGGCGTCTAAGTACTGCCCGCAACGTCATCCCGGCGGTGCCGAAGACGGACGCGGAGCCGCACGACGACGCCTACCGACGCGCAAGGGTACTGCTACGCAATAAACTTTCCGGATCCAGCCTGACGCCTGGGGATATTCTAAGGTAAGGAATCTGTCACTAACGTGTCTCTTTCAGATCTGTGGATCTTTAGCTGTCATATTTTGGGGGAAATTATTTGTGGAATACCAGGTAATATATCATCCATTTCAGACAGCATTTCATAATGGAAGGCTTTCTTGCTTCTCTAATAACATCAATGTACTTTTAAATGTTGGAATCCACACAACTCCAGTAACTTCAATTGCTTAGGTTGGGATATCTTTTCTCCTTTATTGAGAGTATGCCTATGGTTACTGGTATCTTTCTTACCTTCCCTTTGAACAGAGCTATCATGTGCGAGAACCATGCTGGTCTTGGCCAGGATGGTACAACTAGAATCAGCTTTATATTGGATCTTTGACATTTGTTTAAGTTTGTTGGTATGCGTGTCATCAGGTAAGAGGTGTTTGCAAATATCTGGTACCAACGATATTGGGTGCATGTGTCTGGATACAAAGCTTTGCAATTTTTTGTTTGCTTCTGTGTAAACAGATCTATGCTTTGTAATCCCCACACCAGAAATATGTGATACACTATGGACTATTTTAGTTCCCATTCATGTGAAATGCTATGTGGTCTGCTTATAAATTCTGATCTCCAGGAACATGATGAGCTGCAAGAGTAATGTCGTGTATTGCCCAATGCCACATGCTTAATGTAAGCTTTGACTTTGGAAAGGATAGAATTCCCCATTGTTTGTATAAATCCCGAACATTGTTGTAGAATTGTCTGTCATTATCTACACCACTTGATTCTAAATCTGACTTTTAAACTCTTTTGCACCAGAAACAAGGTCATCAGTTTTATATAACTGATTGACCTATTTTGGATACCAGGGAGCTCAGATTGTCAACTGTTTGTGATGTGCTCCCCACAGTGTGTGAGGCGCGCATCTACAGTGATTGTAACTTTTAGGACTGGAGGTTTTAAAGTTCCTCCGTTCAACATACCGTAGAGACTCCACCATCCAGGCTACTTTTTTTTCTGAAACAATCACTAAGATCCTCCCAGTCCCCCTTCACTTAAGCCAACTGACTGTTTAACAATTCCTATACTGGTCTCATGTGTAGAGGATTACTGGATTGAAGATAGATGCAAGATGCAAATATTTTCAACAATTTCTTCACTGGTCTCGTACACCAGGCATCTGGTAAAAAAGAATGGAATCTGTTTATGGGATGTAGTGCTGTAGATTCACATGCTTAGCATAATCTTGCCATCTAGTGTTAGGCTCAGAAATGTGCAGGTTGTTTTTCTTTGAAAAAACTCTTTCGAGTCACGAGATAGAGCTCCTCCTCCTATTGCTGGTAATGCGCACGGTCATCGACACCATTGTTAGACTGCTTTCCTGGAATCAGGTGAAGGATGGAGTATGAAGTATAGGTTAGTATAGTGCAATGTCCATGCTAAGGAAATTTGAGAAAACCTATAAATGTAACTGTAACAAACACAGGTGTCCGGGGAGGAGGATGGGTGCATGTGAATCTACAGCACTACATGCCACAAACAGATACTTACTGGGTAAGTAACATTTTCCGTTCGAGGCATGAGTGACTGTAGATACACAAGCTTAGCAAAGACTGTAAAGCAGTCCTCCTCCATAAGTGGTGGCTAACCTGTGGGGGTAACAGTTGTTTGGAATAATGCATGCAGAACTGCTTGGCCAACATTGGCTTGTTTGCGGACCAGTACATCTACACAGTAATCTTTAGTAAATGTGTGTGGTCTCGACCATATAGCTGCTTTACATATATCAGCTATACGAATATTTCCTAGGAAAGCTATTGAAGCTCCTTTTTTACGAGTGGAGTGAGCTCTAAGAGGGATAGGTAAATTTCTTGTAGCTTTAGTATACCATGTTTGGATGGTCTTTTGACAATCCAACATGCTATGCCTGATTTAGAAATGGCCCTTCCTTGGTATGGCTTTGAAAAGGCAACAAAGAGCTGTTGTGTTTTCCTAAACAATTTGGTTCTGCCAATAGAATACAGAGGTCTCATTTTACATCTAAGGTGTGTAAAGCCCTTTCCGCAACGGAGGCAGGTTGAGGAAAAAATACTGGCAATTCAATAGATTGATTAAGGTGGAAGTGAGACACTACCTTTGGAAGGAATTTAGGATTGGTACGTAGTACCACCCAATCTCTATGTAGTTGGAAGAAAGATTCTTCCAAGGTTAATGCCTGAAGCTAACGGACACATCTGAGAGAAGTGATAGCAACTAGGAATGTTACTTTCCAGGATAGAAACTGGAGGGAGCCAGAGTGGAGGGGTTCAAATGAAGGGCCCAGCAATCTTGTTAATTCAACATTTAGGTTCCAAGTGGGAGCTGGTGGCACCCTAGGAGGAATGACTCTTAACACTTTCTAGGAAGGCCTTGATGACAGGAGTTTTGAATATGGAAGTGTGTTGTCTGTTTTGTAAATACGCGGCTTTTGCTGCTAGATGTAGTCTTATAGAAGTGAAGACTAGACCAGAAGTATATGTGTGAAATAAGTAACAGACAATCTCTTGAACTTTAGCTGATAAATGATCGATGTGTTTAGAATGACAGTAGTGGACAAATCTTTTCCACTTAGCAGCATAACAGGCCCAGGTAGTGGTAACTTTAAATAGCCAAGGAGCCAAACCGCAAGGTTGAGGGACTTAGGGTCTGGGTGTCTGACGTCTCCCTAGCTGTGCATGAGAAGGACCTGCCTGTTCGGCAGTATCTCGTGAGGAACTACTGAGAGTTCTAGAAGTGTGGTGAACAATGGTTGTCGTGTCCATGTGGGCGCCACTAGGATGAGTGTGAGAGATGTCTGCCAAAGTTTGCGAATCACAAACAGAAGCAGTGGGAGAGGTGGAAAAGCATAAGCAAATACCTAGGACCAACTCATCCATAGTGCATTGACCCTGGACTGTGGTTGTAGGAACCAGGAGGCAAAGTTTGGGCATTGTGCGTTTTCTGATGTGGTGAAGAGGTCTATTTGTGGTTGACTCCAATGCCGGAAGTATGGAAGGAGGACTTGCGGGTGGATTTCCTGTGTTTACATGTATGTCGATTTGTGTATAGCCTCATTCTGGAAAAATAGTTTTTTTTATACTTAAATCTTTTTATTAACTGTTTCTGGGTACATAGGAGGCATTAACTGGCCCAACCCCTCTTGAGGGCAGGTTCCAGCATAGGAAAAGCGCCACCGTTGGTCACATCAAGTAAAAAAATACACACACACAAGAAAAAACTGTGAGGTCCCTCTAGTGCAATCCCCTGACCCTTTCCTCCCTTGGACACTCCCCTCCCCCGGCCTTGTAACCACTCCAATTGCAAAAGGCAACCACTGCCCAGTATCCACCCTCTAGCACATTACTGCCAGGTTCCACCCCAAGACAGCTCCACCAACGATTTGTCATACTTCTCTCTACATAGAAGCTGGGGTATTTATATGCCAATAAGTGTTCTTGCCTTAGGCTTCAGAGGAAGAGTCTCAATCCTCTTCAGCGAGGAGCCAGAGCGGAGTTTGAGAAGCCACTGCTCAGATGGTTGTAGAGAGGCTTCCACCTGAGGTTGAACAATAGATGTGCCCCATTCATATTACTAATTAATCATTCCATGGCGCGTATAGTCCGTAATCTATGGTACCAGTGAGTTAGTGCTGGGCACTCTGCCTTTCTCCAATTATGCGCTAGTGTTAATTTTGCTGCCCGCATATGCCATTCATGGGTCGTCATTGCTCCGCGGTCTGTGGTTCTATGGCCCAGGAGCATCACCTCTAGTGTATGGGGCAATGTGTAGGTAAGTCAACTGTGTAGAAGCCTTGACACCTCCTTCCAGAATGGTCATATGACTGGACATTCCTACCATATGTGTAGTGCCTCACAAAGGGCTCCGCAGCCCTTCCAGCATCTGGGAGATACATTGTGATACATAAAATGTGCTTATGGGGTTTAATGCCAACCATATCCGACTTTATAATGTACCTCACGCTTGAGAATAGAGGCTGAGTGGATGTCTCTAGGAAGTCTATGCCAATGTGTGTGTCCCGCAGTCTTTCCTATTCTCTATTATGGCGCCAAGCCTGCGGGTCTCAGTTGCAAGTAGAAGTTTGTGTAGGGCCGAAATTGCTCCTTTCATCCTTCTGAGTTTAGGGAAGACTGCTTCGAATATGATTTTGGGTCTGATGGCTCCCTCCCGAATCGTGGGGTGTGGCACCCAATGGCGAAGTTGTGCGTAATGAAGCCTCTGGGTGTGCACAGAAGGCTTTGCATTGCATAAAGGATTTGGGAGCTGAATTTTCAAATATATCTATATCATTTTGGAACCCCTTCACTCCAGTTGCAGAAGGGCTGGCCTTCCATAGCTGGTGTGAATGCCGGATTATAATGGATCAGAGTATAAGGGAGGTGGGAATGATACAAGGCTTGCAAGTTCTACATATCTGTCCCACGTTTTAAGGGTGGTGGAGACCAGGGTAATGATGTAGATGTTGGGGGGCCTGTGACGTCTGTCAATCCATACCAACAGGTATGGCAGCCCCTGTTCTTTTCGGCCCCCAGACAGGGGACTACGGGAGTACCGCATGGGTCTACTTTGAGTCCCCTGCTTTTCAACATCTATGTCACTCCCCTGATCTACCTAGCAGAGGAGCTGGGAGCGAAGATCTTAGCTTACGCCGATGATACCCAGCTCCTCTTCACCTGGAAGAAAAATGACCTGGCCCCGGACAAAGTGAAAGACTGTCTCTCTGCTGTTTTTAAATGGCTTGCACTGGCGCAGCTGAAGTGCAATGAAGACAAGTCGGAGGTTCTCCTGTACGGATCATTTCCCCCGCATTTTAGGGAGGCTATCTGGCCCACTGAATACCCCCCCGCCCAATTCTGTCGGCAATCCTGCTAAGAACTTGGGGGTCTGGTTCAGTGAAGACCTCAGGTTTTCTACGCAGATTAAAAAACTGGGGGGAGTGTGCTTTGGCACTCTGAAATCCCTCAGAAAGTTTTCTCCCCTGCTGCCCCGGCCAGCTAAGGAAATGGTGACTCGTGCTCTTATCCTGTTACGCATTGACTATGCCAATGCCCTATACATTGGCCTGCCCGGTTACCATTTAAAAAGACTGCAAACCATACAGAATGCGGCAGCTAGGGTGCTGCTCGGTATCCCAGGAAGATCAAGCATGAAACAACATATACGGGACCTTCATTGGCTTCCTGTGGCCCGCCGTGTCCAGTTTAAAGCTCTTACTTTGGCGCATGGAGCTCTACACGGAGAGGGGCCACTCTACCTTAGGAGACGCTTCACCTTCTATGTTCCACGAAGACATCTACGCTCCGGTGCTCATCGTCTGGCAGTCATCCCCCGCTTCCACCTCACTCGCATGGGCGGCAGCTCCCTATCTTTTAAGGCGGCTGAAGCCTGGAATTCCCTTCCGATGGAACTGCGCAACATCCAAGATACCAGACTGTTCAAGAAACATCTCAAAACCCTGTTTTTTAACTAAATCTTGGTATGTTCAGCCTCCCCCGCTTCCTTCTATTAAGCACTCCGCGCCGGGACACTCGAGTATCCGTGCGCGCTATAAATGCAGTATAACATACAGAGGGACTACAATGTGATAGCGTAGTCCATACCATGCCAGTTCTTGTCCGATGCTAAAGTGGACCGATGCTAAAGTGGACCTCTCCACAACGACCAGCTGCTGTGCTGCAGCGTAGCAGTAGGGGATCCTGGGCATCGCCAGACCATACGCTTACCGTGGTTAGGTTAAGACTGTCCGTGAGAGTCTAGGATTCGTGCTCCTCCAGACAAAGGACACTAGCCGTAGCTGTATCCAGACAAATTGGGAGGGCCTGTAATGGGTATAGAAGGAACACAAGACTTAACTTTGATTGCATTAATTCATCCTAGCCAGGAGATCATCAGTGTCTTTCTGGTGTGGAGGTCCTTCATAATATTAGCCATCAGGGGCAGATAACTGGCCTGGAAAAGCTCTCCTATCGTGCACGTGAGCTTAGTCCCCAGGGATGTGATGGAGGATTTAGCCCATCGGAATGGTAACTGCGCAGTCAATGTAGCCTGATACCCACGCACTTAGTGTGAGATAGAGGACCTCTGATATGTCAAAGTTAATGATAAAGACCGAAGGCATCTCATACGTTTGTAGTAAGGTCACCACCTTAGGTAGAGACTTACTCGGCAAGCCCAGGGTGAGGAGGACGCTATCAACATAGAGTGAGATCTTATGTTTTATCGGCCCAACCTGGATCCCCGTCACTGCAGGTGACTGTTGTATCAGACATGCTAGGAGTTCTACGAAAAGCGCAAACAGCGGGACAGTGGACATCCCTGTCTGTTTCCTCTTGAGAGAGGGAAGTGCAATGAGAGGTGGCCATTCAGGGTGATTCTAGCCATGGGGTGTGCGTAACTTTCAAAAATCATCTTCATGAGCTTGGTCCCAAGCACTTCTTGCGGAGTGTAAGGCGCGGAATGGTCCATTCTACCATATCAAAGGCCTTTTCTGCGTCCAGAGAGAGGAAGACAGCAGAAGTATCCTTGAGGGACACTATCTCCATCAGGTGGATTGCCGCTTTGATTGTGCCAGGCAGCCGTGTATAAATCCACTCTGGTCAGGATGGACCAAAGTGGGCAGTACAGCATTGACATGCGTGGCCAAGATTTTCATAAGCAGTTTTGCACCTAAATTTAAAAGGGCTATCGGTTAGTAACACGCACATCTGCGGGGATCTTTGTTGGGCTTTGGGATAACTGCACCATCACCTTCTCCACTGTCCGCGTGACCTCTCTGAAGACAGCACAGCAGTTAAACAGGTCTACCAGTTTCGGAGTGAGTTTAACCACATAGGTCTTGTATTAAAAAAAAAAAAAAAAAAAAGTGGGCTATTAGGCCGTTGGGACTGGTATTTTGTTGAATTTCAGTGATTGAATAGCTAGGTGGACTTCCTTGGGCATTATATAGCTCTCTGAAGATAAACGTTGAGTGCTTGAGAGTTTAGGGTGATGGACTCTGTCCAGGAACGCTCCCCCATGTTCGGGCAGGGAGGGATCACTCTGGTATAATGTTTCAAAAAATCAGCTTTTTCGGATCTTTCCATACATGATTTCCGGTATCATCCACGATCTTCTTAATGTAATCTTTTTCCCGTTTTCCCCATAAGGTCCAAACCAGCAGAGTGCCCACTTTGTCTTCAAACACACACACTTGTTTGCTCAAGTGGCACACTTGTTTGCTCAAGTGGAGGATTGAGAGCTCCACAGACAAAGAGCATTTGTGGTGCGTCATGAGGGGTGTGTCGTACGTTTTGTTTCCAGTCTCTCTATTTCGCTTTTTAGTCGATAAATCTCCAGTTTACAGACCCTAGCTCGCTCAGCTGCAATAAAATGACCTTGAATAACCGCCTTAAAGGCGTTCTAAATGCCGGGAATTGGGACCTCCGCCTCAATTCATCTCAAAATAATCATCAATCCGTTGTTCAGTTTCCTGTTAGATAACAGGGTCATCCTAGCAGGGAGGGATGGAGCCGCCAGTGTTGTGGGTGTCTCTGCAGCCCCAGATCAAGCTTGGCCAGAACCAGGGCATGGTCAGAAACCGTGATGGGGCCGATCTCTGCTTCATTTAACAGGCCTAACAGGGGGTTGCTCACTAATATATAGTCAATGCAGGAGTGTGTGTGGTGAACATGGCAGTAGAAGGTATAACCTATGCCTGTCTCATGGAGTTCACGGCAGGCATCCCAAAGTCCCAGGTCCCCCAACATTTTCTTCACTCATGTAGAGAAGGCATTTTGTTCTATTTTATTATACCTTGTTTCTTTAAATGCATTGGTCAGAGTTATTTTAATTTAAAATGTCTTTTGTCTCCGGTTGTCATGGTGTGGAGATTCTAGATTCCAGGCTGCAGACAGCTCTGGAGTATTTGCCCTGATCAGTTGGATGTAGTGTGCTGAACCAAATAAATAACCTTTTATATATCCTGCGTTTCTAGGAACTCTCTTTACAATTTTGGCGATGACTGAAGACTCTTCTGCTACATGTACGTCAGCACAGGGGCGATCTGTCTTCAAGGAAAGAGAACCCATTTTGGATCGATTTACTGGATTTCTGTGCCAGAAAACTCACTGGAATATCTCTCTTGGATGCGAGTTTTGCATTTTCGTAACCGGGATCGTTTTGCATCCAATAAGTATATTTTCCTATTTTTGCTCGGTCGCTGCACACGCTTCTACTGGATTATCTGTGCCTGGATTTATTAACATATACTTCGTACTCTCTGGTTTGTCTCTTTAAGCTACAAGTTTTTTGGTTTTGGAAATCCGGACTACTAATTGTATTTATTTTTTACTTCTCCGCCTCTACACGCAAGATGTTAGCCGCGTGCAACTCTACACACACTTCTGGATAACCCCTTTGTATTTCTTCAAAAGAAAACTTACCGCGTGATGGAGAGAAGCGGCATATTCTTGAGGCTGCACGTGCCCCAGCACGAACAGCTACGTAACCCCGCAGCGTGTATTACACGCTAGACGTTAGCTGCATGCAAAGTTTCTTTCCGGAGCAGTGTTTATCAAAGCCGGCATTTCTGGACTACGGAGCTTAAAATAAACTTATTCTCAAGAGCGTGTTTTAAAATTGGTGTTACCACGCTCTGAATTAATTCACAAGTAAGCGGTTTTCTTTTATTTTCATGTGCAGTGTTTTTGCTTTTGCAGCTTTCAAAGGAGAAAACAGTTGTAGGAAAAAACTTATCATATACTTGTGGGCACTTAAATTAGCATTTCTTTTCGTTTTTTTCTTGCTGCTTATTTATTCACAATGCAATTTGATCCTCCAACCAAATTTCTTCAAACAAAGGGGGAACCCTCCATTCCATGGACTAGGTGAAAGGAGGAATTTTTGATGTACCTCAAAGCTATTGACGGAGAGAGACTTTCTGCTGAGAGGAAAAAAAATATTTTTTACATTGCCTAGGATCAGTGGGTCAAGTTGTGTTTAGGACACTTTCGAAATCTGATGATAGTGGTGACAGGAATGTATTTGAAGACCTATGGCCCGTACAGAAGCCAGGTTCAAACCTACATCTAGTGTTGCCCTCAACAGGTTTAAATTTTACACGAGGGCTCAGGAAGATGGTGAGGCGTTTGAGGACTTCCTTACAGTTCGGCGTGCCTTATCAGTGAACTGCAATTTGGACCCATCACTGATGAGATGATCAGATTATTGTTCATGTAAAGAGCAGGAAGGTTCAGGAACAACTGTGGATCATGGGTGATACGAATTTAAGAGATGTCATTAGCACTGCCAAAGCCATGGACAATCCGAGAAGTGGATGAACTCTTTACATAGAGACAACAAAGGAGTTGCAGATGATGTGTGCACTGTTAAGGGTGGTAATCAACGCAGTGGTCAAAAAGTTTTCAAAAAATTTGACAAGGAGTTTCATTGCTTTAGGTGTGGGAGTATTAGTCATGGGGCATCCTTTCCTAGATGTCCTGCCCTAGGTAAATAATGTACGAAGTGTGGACGTCGTGAGCATTTTCCTGTTGTATGCAGGGATTGCAAGGGTACTGGTGGTGAAAGTTATAGTAAAAGTAAAGTTTCATACGTAAATGAAGGAGGTAATGATAGTGTGAATGGAGGGAGCGTAGGAATAGTGTTGTCTATTACTGATGTTAGTGATGGCAATGAAAGTGGCACTGGTCTTAAACCACCCAAGTGTTGGGTGCGTGTTTTAGGTTTAAATATAGTACTCATGGCTGATTCTGGCTCACCTTGGACAATAATCACTAAAGATTATTTTCTTGATCGTTTTAAATGAGTTCTATGTCTCAAAGATTTGAAAGAATCCGATATTTTAGCTAAGGCATTTGATGGGTCTAGAATTGAAATGGAGGGGTGTGAGGAAGTTGACATAGAATTCAAAGGAAGTGTTACTCACATTAAGCTATATGTCGCTGTCAAAGATGTGAATGTGCTGGGGTGGAGGGATCAATGGAGTTTAGGAATAGTTCTTAATCCTAGGAGTTGTGATCCTGTGTTGGTGGTGTCGGAAGGTGTGGATGAAAGTGGAGCCATTAATGGAGTTATTAGCTCTTTTCCTAAAGTATTTTCTGGAAAGCTTGGAAGACTTAATAATTTCAGTCACAAGATAAAAACAAGCATTGGCATAGCCAATAGGTCTCGCCTTTGGGACCTTATAAGTGTTTAGCTATGCAACAACTGATGTTGTTGCATTAAGGATATTGTGCTGGATAACTAAACACTTATAAGGTCTTATTGTATTTGGCAATAGGTTTTGCTTTTGGGACCTTATAAGTATTTAGTTATGCAGTATAATATCTTTGGTGCAATATTATGAACTGTTGTATGGCGAAACATTTGTAAGGTCCTAAAGGCGAGACCTATTGGCTATGTGAATGTTTGAGAGAATGGTTTTTGTAATGTTAATTTGTATTGTTATAAATGTGAGAGGTTGGCCTGGTCTATGTTGACCACTAATTATAGTGTGCACTTTGCAGTTGTTTTAAAGAACCCTTATTGATGAATAGGTTAAAGACAACATTTATTGAAAGCTATCCTAGTGTTAGTTATGGAGAGTAGCCTTTAGTGTAAGAGTTGAAGGAATGTAAAGCTGCTTATTTTACCATTTGTGAACCTTATGAATGCGCAAATTAAAGGAGAACCATAGAAGGCATATATAAAATATAAGTATTTATTAATAAACAGTTTTTTTTAAAATATTGATGATATTAGAGAAGAAAGCATACTATATTAAATCTGTAGAACGACAGTAAATAGCAGAATATATAGTGGCCTGTAGGGGAGATCAAAGTATAAAGTTTGAAAGTGGTATAACAACCACGATAGGACTAGACAGAGTGCCTAGAGCAGTTATTTATTTTTTTACCTTAAGGAAACAGCGAAGGTAGTGATATAGGGGACCTATGGAGGACGGGTGCAGTGTGAGAACTGAGAAGCGTGAGAGAGTGATAGAGTTAGTTATTTTTTTATAGAGTTAGTTAGTGAGTGAGTGAGAGAGTGAGAGAGTTAGTGAGTTTTTAAGATAGTGAGTGATAGTTAGTAAGTTACTTAGTGAGAGAGTTAGTTAGTATGTGAGATAGTTAGTGAGTTAGTTATTGAGTTAGTTAGTGAGAGGTAGTTAGTTATTTAGTTAGTTATTGAAAGAGTGAGTCAGTTAGTTATTAAGAGAGAGAGTGTGAGAGTTAGTTAATTATGTATTTATAGAGTTAGTGAGAGTTATTGAGTTAGTAGGAGAGTGAGTGAGTTATTGAGTGAGATAGAGATTGAGATAGTTAGTGAGAGATTTAGTTAGTTAGTAAGTGAGAGTGGATTGGCAATGCAATAGCTTGAACTCACGCAAATGCGAGACCCATTGCATTGCAAATTACTAGCGCCCATGCGGTGCTTTCACATTCATGGTGAGCGCCCATGCGGTGCTTTCACATTCGTGAGAGAGATGGCAGGATGGGTGAGAGAGATGGTAGGATGGGTGAGTGAGAGAGATGGCAGGATGGGAGGGGGTGAGAGATGGCAGGATGGGAGAGAGTGTGAGAGAGATGGCAGGATGGGAGAGAGGGTGAGAGATGGCAGGATGGGAGAGATCGCGAGAGAGATGGCAGGATGGGAGAGAGGGTGAGGGAGATGGCAGGATCGGAGAGAGAGAGAGAGAGATGGCAGGATGGGAGAGAGGATGAGGGAGATGGTAGGATGGGAGAGAGCGTGAGAGAAATGGCAGGATGGGAGAGAGGATGAGGGAGATGGCAGGATGGGAGAGAGATGGCAGGATGGGAGAGAGCGTGAGAGAGATGGCAGGATGGGAGAGAGGTTGTCAGACAGACAGCGAGAGAGTGGGAGGAGCCGCCGGCGGGCAGGAGCGGGAGAAGCAGTGACGCTTTACAGACAGAGCGAGGGAAGGAGGGAGAGACGTGATGGGAGGGAGAAACGGCCACCATTACTGACACTTCAGGAGAGAGGGCGCGTGGGGAGAGCAGAGAGTGACAATGTCAGCAAAGGATGGGAGGGCATGAAGAAAGGAGACGCTTGCAGAGGTGACAGGGAGAGAAGAAGAGACAGCCATTGGAGAAGGGTCAGATGTGACCGGGAGAGAAGAAGAGACAGCCATTGGAGAAGGGCCAGAGAGAGTGGGTAATGGGTGAGAAAGGCGACATTGGCAGGGAGAGAGAGCAGTGACGGAAACACAGTTCATTGGACATGAAGGGAAAAGGGTGTATGGTTGGAGGGGGTACTAAATGCGGCCGCTGCTGGGGGGGGGAGGGGGAGGGTCGAGGTAGAGACAGAGAGAAGAGCTCCACAGCCAGAGGCAGAAGATGGGGTCAGGGTACAGGCGTGGAACGAGAGGAAATTGGGTACAGGCAACATCCATAATAGCGAGTGCACGCGGACATACCCTGCCAACCCATCCTGCCCCCCAGGCATGAATAACAGACAGTAAGGGCCCAGCTGCAGCCCGCCCGCCAGCCCCAGGAGAGGGGCCTGTCTCAGCAGTTTGCAGGAAGAGTGATTCACCGCGGCAGGCACAACGGGGCCTGTGTGCAGCAGCAACGACAGGCAGAGGGCCCTGCTTGTTTTGGAACAGATGTATTGCATTGAAAAATAAAATTTACGAGGGCTTGAACCAGAGCTCAACGACCGCTGCTCTATTTTAAGAAGCGTCTCGCGCTGTCAAATAGACGCAGACAGCACGACGAGGCGCGTCTGTGATCGCCGAACTGGTTTGCGAGATGTTTGTCCCGAGCATATTTAGTGCCTTGATGGTTACCCTGAAATTATAACAGGGCACTGTACTGAAGTATTGTGTAAGTCAGCAAGACTCTCGAGATGACGCTGGCGGGGTGGGGGCTATACGAGAAGGAGGAGGGACATTGACTGCTGGAGAAGGAGGGTAGAAGTTTGAGGGGGAGACAAAGAAGATGGGTGAAAGACCTCTAAGAATGTAGATATGAGCGAGTAGCAGGGACGGAAAGGTATTAATGGAAATTGGTTACTAGCTTCACCAAACCACGCTGTAATAAAACCAACCCTTCTAGAAACAGGATCGGACCCGTCTCCATTCTCACACGCAATGGAAGGAAATCCACCCCCTGCGTGGGACTGCAAAGGCGGAATACACGTAAAAGCAGACCATCAAACTCAGGAAGCAATAAACGACATGCATTCAGCAAAGAACAAACAGCTGCAGGGGTAACGCGAATATTCATTACAACTGCTTCCACACACAGATAGAGAGGAGACGAGCTGGCCATAGCGTCGCAGCGATGCAAACTTCCTGGACTACAACAAGCCCGCGAGTGGTGCGCGCGCGCGCTTGGGAGAGCAGTCTTCACTTTTCAAGCACTGCACTCGTGCTTGTGGCGCGCCGCTGTTCGCTCCCGCAAGGTGGATACCGCACAAGTGCAGTGCTTGAAAATGAGCAGAGCGACGGCTAAAGGCCCTCCTATGCAGCGCATGCGTGCTGCGTAGGCGAGACCTAATAAAGGAAGGAGCCGTACCCGTCAAACAGAGGTGTGTCCGTGTATGTGAGAGAGGACCTTAAAACTCTGTTGCAAGGTCTAATTTGTGATGACATTATCGAGGAGGTAGAGTCATCTGAGTGTTTCTCCCATCGTTTTGGCGTGAAAGGCTGATAAATGTTTGAGGCTGTGTGTGGACTTAAGGGCACTGAATGCTAATTTGGTGGTAGATTGCCACCCTTTACCGAACATTAATTAGGTAGTTTGCATGCTAGAAGGGGCCAGGGTGTTTTCAACTTTTGATTTACAGTCGGCCTACCACCAAATTCCTTTGACAGAAAACTCCAAGCAATTTACAGCTTTCCGTACGCCGCAGGGGTTATTCCAGTACAAGAGGATGCCTTTTGGACTGGCCTCTGAGGCGTCCGTTTTTCAAAGAGCAATGTATCATATTTTTAAAGATTTAGATGGTTTTGTTAAATGTTTCCAGGACGATATACTTGTATTCTCACTGAACCATGAAGAACATGGAGGTCTGTAAGCGTTTAGAATTGCATGGTCTAGCACTTAAGGAGAACAAATGCAAAATGTTTTGTAAGTCCATTGAGTATTTGGGGCATACCCTTTCTGGGGATGGCGTATCTCCAAACAAATCCCTTGTAGATGCTATTGTGAAGGCCCCAGCTCCTGACAACAAGGAAAAGCTTTTGTCTTTTGCTGGGCTATGCAAATACTATAGCAAGTTCATCAAAGATTTTGCCATGAAAATGGAGCCTCTCAGAGAACTACCTAGACACAAAGCAGAGTTTTGTTGGACGCAAAGACAACAGGATTAGTTTCAACAAATCAAAAATGAGATTGTCGGGGCTCCTACTTTGAAACCATTTTGTGTTAGCAAGTTATGTGTTGTTACGGTTAATGCTAGTTTGTGTGGAGTGGGCGGTGTTATTGCAGAAGTGTGGAAAGGAAGTGGTGTGTTGCTTTTGCCTCCCATACCCTCAGCGATACCGAGAGAAGGTACTCCGTTATTGAGAGAGAACTGGGGGGGGGGAGAGAGGTCATTGAGCACTTCCGCAATTTCCTATGGGGAAGTAGTTTTATGCTTAGGCGGATCACAAACCTTTGGTCTCAATCTTGTCCCCTGAAGGTGGTTGGAACGCTACAGCAGGGATAAGTAGTCTCGTGTCTAGACTGCAAGAGTACTATTTTGGCGTGGAGTACGTTCTAGGGAAGTGCAATGTAACTGCTGACTGTCTTTACCACTTACCTTGCCCAAGTAAAGAAAATATTGAAGCGAGTGAGGATGTGGAGATTATTGCTTCTGTGGGTGACTGTTTCAAAAGAATTTATGGATATTTCTGAAGAAGACTGGGGTAAGAGTGTTGTTGTTGATAGTAGATGGAACTTACTGAGGGAATTTATCCTTAGAGGTTGGCCCAAAGGAAAAGAGGTTCCCTCTGAAGTAAAGTCTTTCCAGCAAGTTTCAAGTGAATTGAAAGTGGATGGTGAATTAATTTTGAAGGATGGAAAGTGTGTGCCTCCGGAGTCTATGCAAGATGAGATTCTTAAACTTGCGCATGAGGGTCATCCAGGCATGTCCTCAATGAAAAGATTGGTGAGATCAAGTTTTTGGTGGCCCAGTATGGATAAAATGGTTGACAGGGTTGTGAGGGAATGCAGTGAGTGTGTCAACAGTGACAAGATGTTGAAGTCTTTTCCTGCCCCCATTGAAACCTGTGCCATGGCTGAAGAGTCCGTGGCAGAAAGTAGCATTTGATATCTCTGGTCCATTTTATTGTTTGCCGCAGGATGCTCGTTTTGCTTTGGTGATTGTTGATTACCACTCCAAGTGGCCAGAAGTTAAATTTGTCACCCATGCTACCTCGCAAACTGTTATAGAGTTTTTCAAGGAAGTTTTTGCCCACGAGGGGACTCCTGAAGATCTAATAACGGACAATGGCATACAATTAAAGTCACGTGAGATGGAGTATTTCCTTAAAATGCGTGGGATTAAGAATATTACCACTGCGCTTTATGAACCACAAAGTAATGGCCAGGGTGAGAGGTTCAACGAGTTCTTAAGGATGGCGTGGAATGGGCCAGGAAATCCAGTGAAGAGTGGAAGGGTGTGTTGAGGGAGAGACTCCGGATGTATCGTATCACTCCTCATTCTGTCACAGAACTGAGCCCCTTTCGTCTGTTGAGGGGAAGAGAGCCTGCTTCCAAACTGTGTCCATGGTGGATTAAGAAGATGACTGATGTGGTGATTGATGATGTGCAGTGTACAGCTTTCAAGGTGAAACAGAACCAGTAGAAAATGAAAGAAAGTTATGATGCCAAATGGAAAGTAAGGGTACCCACTTTTGTAGTAGGTGATTGGGTAAGAATACTCAAGCCTGGTTTCAAAATTAAAAAAACTTCTAAATATGGTCCTGCCTTTAAAGTTGTGAAGGTCAACATGAACAGTGTTGAGTCAGGATGGCAAAGTGTGGAATATGAGACGTGTGGTTAAGTGTCAAGCTGGTGTGAATGAGGAATTCCGTGGCTGTGTGGACAATGAAATTCACAATGGTAGTCTTGGTCATGAAAGTTCAGAGGCTCTGTTGATAGACCTGTTGGTTTTGAGTCTGTAGCTTCCAGAGTTAAAGTAAGTGGGAGACTTTCTAATCCCCCTGTTAAAATGAGAGATTATATTTAATACTTTGTGTTTGCTGTGTTAAGGGGAGGGATGTGTTCTATTTTGTTGTACCTTGTTTCTTTAAATGCATTGGTCAGAGTTATTTGTATTTAAAATGACTTTTGTCTCCTGTTGTAATGGTGTGGGGATTCTAGATTCCAGGCTGGAGACAGCTCCGGAGTATTTGCCCTGATCAGTTGGATGTACTGTGCTGAAGCAAATAAATAAACGTTTATATATCCTGTGTTTCTTGGAACTCTCTTTACTACAGCTTTCTTCCACCCCCCACCCCCGATCCCTGCTAGGGTCCAAGACTATGTTAAAGTCACCAGTGAGAATAATGTCTCCCGTCGTCATCTCCGCTAGCTCCTGCAGGAAGCCTAGAAGATATCTGTCCTGGGCTGCATTAGGGGCATACACTGAAGCTACAGTGATGGGCTGTCCATTTATTGCCCGAACCAGTATGACGTATCTGCCATTGCTGTTAACCATCATATGGGATATCAAGAGCGGGAGGTTATGGTAAGAATTTGGACTCCCCTTTGGTTAGTGCTAGATGAAGAATGATACGCCTTGGGATAGCTGGCGGATTTGAGTTTCCCCTGGTCCTTGCGCAGGAAGGAATCCCCTGAAGGCAAATGATGTTGGGATTGGCATCCCGGAGGCTTATCCAGACCGCACCCCGTTTATTGGGCAAATTGAGGCCCCAAATAATGACAAACACTTGTTTTGTAGGCCTTTCAGTGATCCAGTGCCAGCTAATCTCTGTGGGGTGCTCCCATGATCCCCTCCTGCCCCCAGACACGTCGCTAGCCTACTCTGTAGTGGGCCGCTGAGTAGCAGCATGGAACTGTGCAGAGTCCCAGCAACCGACGAGTGGACGCCCACTCCAATCGGAGGCCGTTTGGGCCAGAGACACTCACCCCCGGACAGGGGATCACCCCCTCTCCTTCTACGGCCGCTAAGGGGTCTCCGGGCCGAGATGTCTCCTGCACGGGAATGCCTCCACATCAACAGCGCTTCCGGCCACAGTCGCTACGGCTTATCTGATCGCGTGGGCTGCTCCTTGGCGCTGTAAAGTACACAGTCCAGTCTCCACCATGCTCTCTGCCATTTCCTCTGGCGCTGATGCTCATGGGGTGCTTCAGCACACGTCACTGGCTCCCCAATGGCTTCCCATATCGCTGTGCCTCCGATAAGTGGGCCAAGGAAGCTTACTATTTCATCGCAACATGTGGGAGCAATAGTGGAAAGCGTTCCACCGCTCCACCATCTCGCCCACGCCACCCGATACCTTTTTTTTTTTTTTTTGCACACCCTTATTAAAAAAAATTGCGATCTTCCAGACAGAGTCTGCTCAATGTTTCTGCTTCAACATTTTCTACCATAAATCACTGACTGACTGATTTTTGAGCTAACAGCCAGGTTCAGCCTTTAATCAAATGTCATCAACTCTGCCCCCTTGCTTTTTTCAGAAGTACATCTTTGTAGTGTTGCCAATCTGTACATGAATGAAACTGGTCTCGAAAAATGGGTAGGAGAACTACAGGGCTTTATGCAACACTTGTCATTCCAGAGGACTGGTTAATGTATGTGGATTCCTTCCTCAGACCGCTGCTCTGAATATAATGAGGACCCAAGTGTGGCTCCACATCACATTATGAAAGCATCCGTTACTAATGACTGCAATGGAAATCGTTACAGGAATGGATCTCCTACTACCATATTCTTTGATGAACATTACCTCTGGACAGACGGTAAGGATACTGATGTCGGATTTGGTCTGCGAGTCAAAAGCCATTCACAAACTGCACTAGTCCTCTGGATACTGCTTTAGGGATCTTACAGTGATGCAAGCATCTGGCATTATATAAGGCACAAAGGAGGGTTTGGTTTTTTATGTTAAGAGTTCAACTTCAGGCCTGTTGCCAGAGCCAGTAGCATCATCTTAAAATGCCACCATAGAAACCATGCAGTGCAACATCCAAATTCAACAAATGCAGACACTACTTGACTGGAAAAGATGAGGTTCTTGTTGAGAAAATCATTTATGCCATGCCTTTCCTCTCCAAGCAGGTTCTCTGCAAATCTTTGCATTGATCCAGAGCGTTTCGAGATAGCGCCCTAGTTATCTATAAGCACTAGAACTCTTCATAGGTGTCAAGGGTGTTCAGGACAGAAATGGGGATCAACTTCAAAGTCAATTTCTTGGATTCCCCCCCTGAAAAGTCTGTTTGATAACATGGTCGTAGGTTAAGGAGGACTCTTCCTCAGCTATTTCCCTGCTGACTGCCTCAGAATCAAGTTTTACATTTTTCAGTCATTCTCTTAGCCTTATCATTGGGCAAGACTACAGGGTCCTCCTCTACATTATGGCACAAAGGGAACTCTCTTGAGTGGTGGAAGAGACTGTATATCCCAAGAAAATGGAGATGAGTTCATGATACACCAAGGGCATTTTAAGGGAATAATCTCAAAACTTGCAATATAGTGCTGGGGAAACTGGCTGGTGAGAAAAAGCAGGCACAAAGAGCGAGCCTTAGACTCACTGTCCTTAAACCATTCCAGTCCCAGGCTGCATAATACAAGTTAATAGGTCTGCCATAGTAACCATTGTAGGCAATTGTATGTGCAAGACTCTAGTGGCCTAGCCTACAACCACCCCAAAGGAGGCCCTTTCATCGGTGGGTAAATTCAGTCACAGAGAAAGTGTCCAACCCACTGGCATTCTGAAGGTTGAGATACAGGCCAGCACCAGAATAATGAGGGGTGAGCTCATTCTCCACCTCATCATCAACATCCTCATTGTCATGAACTGCTAAAGCACCTCATAGCGGTCAGTACCAAAAATGACCTTCAACTTCCTGTAATACAGGTGCTGGGGAAAAGGAGCAGGAGGAAGTCATCATCAATTCGAGGATGGCCTTAGTGAATTCGTAGAGTGACATCGAGCGAGCTGTTGGCGAAGTCAGCTCTGGAACTGCTGGCGAGATGAGTTTTGGACCCTAACTAGGAAGAAGTCGTGAGGCCTAAGACATCCATGTCAAGGCTTGGCCAGGCACTGGCAGCAAGCCGTGATGGTCCAGGAAAGTTGGTGCACATCAGCTTCTGATCCAGGATTAGCTCAGATTCAGACATGGAAGCCAAAGTTGGGCTCTTGGATTGCTGACGACGGAAGTTCTCCCAAAAGCAGGAGCAGCACGGAGGTGTTGAACTTCCCTTTGGCTTCTTATGTTTGTATTTGAAGTTGTCCTTCATCTTCTTCCTAGACCTACCCAAGGTTTACAAAAAGGACCCAGAACAACCTCAGAACCTGGAGTAACAGCGACGACTGACAGCTCGACTTGCCGCTCCCTGATGGCATTCGGATGTCCCACAGAACATTTGTTGCAGCATTTTGGAGACATGCTTGGTGCGGAGACAAAGGTAGACATCATACGGGTCAGTGACCGACATCTGCTTCCTGCAAGTGCGGCATGGCTAGAGCCCTGTTGTTTTAAGGGAGGGGTGGGGGGAGGGGAGACATCCCTGCCCACTGTTACTGTAAATGTTGAAAGAATTTTGTAAAACCCTGAAATAATTGGAAATCGAGGCCCATGTCGAAGGGTCAGCAAAAAGAGGAACTGACAACAGCACATAGGGGTGGCACCTATATGCAGCTGGAATGTCACATCCAGAGGAGGGAAGGATTTGTGGTTGAGGTCAATGGCGTCACCTGTCGGTGCATAGGAGCTATTGCAGAGGTTTCCAGGTACAGTCTGGCGTCAGGGAGATCCAAAAGGTGAAGAATATGCAATTAGAAGTCTCCATCAGAACAGATGCTGCTCTGTGTTGTACTTGGACTGTGGGTTTTTTCTGGTTATGATGGAAACCATAATTAGGCAGTTTGAGTTTTTTAGTCCATAAAGTTCTTCAAGGTATTCTTTGTCTCAATGTTTGAGTTTTGCAATAATGTATCTGCATCTCATTAAACGTACTGCCATTTTAAAAGGTATTTTCCATCGCGTATTCTAAAATGCCCTCAAAAGTTTGAATAAACTAAGGATTAACAATTCGAATGAATATTATCATCCTTAGGTGTGTGTTTGTTTCAGAATAAACGAAGGGTTACAAATGCCCACATTTTAAATAAATAAAATTTAAACAACAGCAACCACACTGATTATTTGTCCCTTTTGAATTAGAAAAGGAATTACCTTCATTTGTGTTTCTTGGGGTGTCTGAGCAATAAAAGGAGGATGTCCAACCAACATTTCATAAAGGATAACACCTACACTCCACCAGTCACAAAGTTGCGTATAACCTGCAAAGAAAACACGTACCATGAATTGCAAGAAATGCTTCTACATGGCCATTAAAAAAATTAATATACAATTTACTTATTGGACTGCAACCTTTGTGGTGGAGAGACCGCATTTTGAAAGTTTGCTAACTATATAATAGCCATTTAACGATTAAGTGTACATTTTTCAGCAATGTGATGTTAACACTATGCAAATAATATTTTAAGAAGCATATTAATCAATATGTATGTAACAGACAGTAGACCCATGTGAAGTTGGAGGGAACAAACCCAGAGAAAACAGTAAATGTGTGTCTTCCATCACCAATCACCTCTGGCACCCATGTATCTCCCTTTACCCATGAGAACAGCAGGCGCATCATACAGTCTATCGCTGCTGATGTGTTATTACCCTAGTCGCTCATGAATCCCAATGCCTACCTCTGCTGACATTTCTGAGATTTCTCTTCTTGCCTTTTGAAATTGCATGCTAGACAGGAAAATCCATCTGTATATCTTTTTATCAGTCCATTTGGCAACCGTGGCATGTAACTGATTCCTCTTCAGCAGCGTGGTAGCCAACAAGTCATTTTGTAACACATAACTGTCTAGATGGTCTGTGCAACCTTATCACTATTGTTCCTCCTGTTACCCGTCATTGAATGGGAAAAGGACATCTTGGCAAGAACATCCTTATAAGTTTTTGTTAGATGCTTATCCAGTCTATACAGCCTCTAAATCACCAACGTAAAGCATGGGTCATCCTCAAGAACCATTGGAGGGAGATCTGAAATGCACTGTGATATGCGGCCGGCTGACGCCATCATAAGCTTTCTTTAGTTTTCAGATTCTAACAGTCTCTCTGGGATCTGTTTCCCAAATCCTCAAAATTCTGAAAAGTTTATTTTCTAGCATTTCCAGTGTAACTGCACTAGCTGACATTCGCTCCAGTCTCCACTGCCCCCACTGCCCCCAATTGCTCACTACTCTCAGTTTCGGGTCGCCTGCAGGCCTTGCACAGCCCTCACAGCTGCTTTGAATGTCAGGTGGTAAGGGCAGCATTTCCCAGCCTCATCCTCCTCAGGACCCACAGGTGTGCCAGGGCATTACACACAATTCAGAATTCCCCTGGTTACCTCACAACTTCCACTTGGAATCAGATCATCTGGCAAAGCCGGTTTCGCCTCTGCCCTTTTGTCACCTCCACAGGGACTCCTCCTCCTCTGGTGCCACTAGCCTAGCTTTTCCTCCCCTCACCATACAGTGATCTCTAAGAGATTGTTGTCCGCCCTACTACTACACTCCTCCATTTCCGACATGGTCTTATGATGTCTCCTGCTATTGGGCCAGGCCCAACGCTTGCGGCGTAGGGAGCTCTGAATTTACAATACTAGCACCACTGCCATCTGACGTTCTGCTGCTCTAAGACTGGATAAACTAAAACAAAGTGGGTGAGCGGGAAAGGAAGTTTGGGGCACAAGAACATGTTCTCTAGACCAGGTGCACCTAGGCTAATTTGTTTTGACTGCTGGGCAAGCTCTAATTTTTTCTCTCATATAGTTACAGTGACTATTTTAGTAA
Source organism: Calotriton arnoldi (assembly GCA_963921515.1). NCBI lineage: Eukaryota > Metazoa > Chordata > Amphibia > Caudata > Salamandridae > Calotriton > Calotriton arnoldi. The sequence goes on from CAWUFW010003945.1 coordinate 185,334, forward strand.
ATGTCAGCGATGAAAGGAAAAAGATGAACAAACCTTTCATTAAATGCATTCTAAATGAGGTGGAAATATGTGCAAGGTTTGCAGACTGAGATACGCCAAATAATGAATGACTACATCGTAGACAGAACCCAAGATAATCCAAACAATAAATGAAGACAAAGTAAATAGCACCCACAATATTTTCAGCATTGTAACTCAATAAGCATTGGCAAAGCAAATAGGTCTGGCCTATGTGAGAGCTATTGACTTTCCCTATGTCGGTTAGCCATGTTGTAGTGTAGTTTGGCTGCTATGAAGCATGGCTAAAGGTTATTTTAAAAAAATAAAAGTGCTGCATGCTCTTTTTTTTCCCCTCTTCCTGTGTCACCGTGTTTTAAATAAAAAAAAAAACTTTTACTGACATTTAAAAAAAAAAAACTTTAGCCATGCTGCGCAGCAGCCATGCTGCTCTACAGCATGGCTATAAGACACTGGCAAAGCCAATAGCTCCCACATGTGCGAGACCTACTGGCAAAGTCGAACATATTGCTGGGGGACGGGACCAAAGCGAAGACTGTCTCCTGAATGTTACTTATTGTATTGCAACAAGAAGTCGGTTTGAAGCCTTTAGTCACTGCTTCCTTTCAGGCTGTTTGGGAAAGTGGACAAGGGATCAGATCAGAGCTTTAGTTGGGTGGTGGTGGGAAGGGGGTGGGAGAGGACTGAGGAATGTCTTTTAAAAACTGATTTTTAAAGCCTTTGAGCAAACTGACCTGTTTCTCAGATTAGAAAAACAGCTTCCAAAGCGGAGTGACAGCTTGGCCATCAGATCGTGGAACTGAATGTTAGGCTAAATGTAAATAATAGTTTTTCCTTTGTTTTGCAAAATTGCTTTTAGGAAAGAGGTGGTCTGGCAGGATCGGAGTAAAGACTATAGTGCTTGCAGAAGTTAATTACACATATTGCATGCCCATCGCAGGGCAGAAGTGCAGATTTAAAGTGGGGATGACTATTTGTTTCACAAACTCAAATTGTTATTTAAAAAAATATATATGTACTTGAGATCCAATTTGAACTGAAAATCATGTTGAAATCCCGAAAAAGATTGTTTCCAGGACAGAAATTTTGAATAACATGCTTAGGATTTTGGTATATATAGATGGTGGTTTGCTCAAACGCACCAAACTCCAGGCAAAGGTTAATGTTTGAAGTAACTCCTTGTTGTATACAATATCTCTCACAAGCGAGAGTGCTTGCAGGCAAATATCCCTGACCAGTTCATCCGTAGTGCATTGCCCATGGACTGTTGGTGTAGGAACCTGGAGGCGAAGTTTGGGAATTTTGTGTTTGCGCCGGTGAAGAGTTCTATGTGAGGAAACCCCCAAAGGCAGAAGTATGGGATTAGGATTTGGGGGTGGAGTTTCCAATGATGGACTTGTTGCTGCATTCTGCTGAGGCGGTCTGCAAAATCGTTGTCCACTCCCGGTTTGTACTTTATCAATAGATGATCTTTGTGAACGAGTGCTACCTTGTGTTGGATGTGAGGGAGGAAAACCTTGAGGGCTAAGTGGATGGCTAGCAACTCCAGGTTGATGTGGAGACCCCCCTTGAAGCACAAGTTACTTACCTTCGGTAACGATATATCTGTAAGAAACATTAGTAGTGATAGATTCCTTACCGTAGAATATCCCCAGGCGTCAGACTGGATCCGGAAAGTTTTCGTCAGCAGTACCCCTGCGCGTCGGTAGGAGCGTCGTGCGGCTCTGCGTCCGTCGTTGGCGTCGTGGTCGCTGAGATGACGTCGCGGGCGCTACTTCGACGACGCCCATTCGCGCGGACGTCAGTTCTGTACACGACTTTCCGTGCCAGGAACGCAGAGCCATGCAAGATACTGACCACTGGTGCATTGAAACTAGGGCCCTGAAAGGGATGACCTTAACCCTAGAAATCAGTTCGCAGAACGGGGAGGATGGGTGGGGCGGTAAGGAATCTATCACTACTAATGTTTCTTACAGATATATCGTTACCGAAGGTAAGTAACTTGTGCATCTGAAAGAAACACATAGTGATAGATTCCTTACCGTAGAATAGATACCCCAGCAATACCAACCCCGGTGGTGGGCCTGCGAACTAAGATCACACCAGAAAGTCACGGAGAACAGAACGGCCAAAGAAGCCGTCTCTCCGGACTTGGCTGTCCAGGCAATAATGTTTGGTAAACGTGTGCAGCGAGGCCCACGTGGCTGCCTGACATATGTCTTGCAGGGGGACACCACGTTCCAATGCGGTAGTGGCTGCAGTAGCTCTGGTGGAATGAGCACGCAGCCCCACCGGAGGTTCTTTTTTAGCCAAAGAGTAACAGGCTTTGATACACAAGACAACCCAGCGGGAGATGGTTCTCTTATGGACCGCCCGACCTTTCTTGGTGCCAACGTAGCCAACAAAAAGCTGGTCATCCACCCGGAACTGCTGTGTGCGGTTGAGATAAAAAGAAAGCGCTCGTTTTGGGTCCAGACGGTGGAGCCTCTCTTCCTCTCTGGAAGGATGCGGAGGCGGAAAATAGGTGTGCAAGGTAATAGTCTGCCCAATGTGAAAGGCCGTAACCACTTTTGGCAAAAAGGAAGGACGGGGCCTGAGCACAACCTTGTCCGGATGGACTGAAAGGAAAGGAGGCTTACAGGAAAGAGCCTGGAGCTCACTCACTCGCCTGGCGGAAGTGATGGCCACCAGGAAGGCAGTTTTAACGTCAAAAGACGAAGAGGACAGTTGTGAAGGGGCTCAAAAGGAGCGCACATCAAGTACGTCAGAACCAGATTCAAGTCCCACTGAGGCATCACGAAAGGAATAGGAGGAAAAAGGTGTGTAATGCCTTTAAGAAACCTATTTACAACAGGGGACTTGAAAAGAGAGGGCTGATCAGGGAGCCTGAGAAAGGCCGAAATAGCAGAAAGGTAGCCCTTGATAGTGCCCAGAGCAGAGCCCTGCTGGGCCAAAGAAAGAAGGAACAGTAGAACTTCAGAAAGAGGGGCAGAAAGGGGATCCACAGCCTTTGCTGTGCACCATGCCACAAATTTGTTCCACCTGCAGGCGTATACCACTTTAGTAGAGGGACGCCTGGCTGCCAGAATAACGTCACAAACTTCAGGAGGCAAGTCGAAGGGAATAAACTGCTGCCGCTCAATCTCCACGCAAAGAGGTGGAGGCTGGACAGGTTCGGGTGGAGGACTGTCCCCTGCTGCTGCGACAGAAGATCCTCCCGAAGAGGCAGTCGGATCGGGGGATCGATGCTCATACTGAGTAGCTCGGGACACCATACTCTTCGAGCCCAGTCCGGAGCCACAAGAATGACTTGGGCCCGGTCGCGCCTGATCTTCTTCAGCACTCTGGGCAGAAGTGGTATAGGCGGAAAGGCGTACAACAGACCGCAACTCCACTCGCGACGAAAAGCGTCGCCGAGCGAGTGCCGCCTTGGAAATTCCAACGCGCAGAACTGATGACATTGCGCGTTCTCTTCGGTGGCGAATAGATCTAACCAAGGCTCTCCCCACTGCTGAAAGAGACCTTGCGCCACCTCCGAGTGAAGACGCCATTCGTGATCGAGCATGCACCTGCGGCTGAGTTCGTCCGCCCTGGCGTTCAGAGAACCTGCCAGGTGTTGAACCACCAGGGACATGCCCTGATGTTCCAGCTATGTCCAGAGACGCAGAGCCTCCTGACAGAGGGTCCACGACCCCACCCCGCCTTGTTTGTTGCAGTACCACATGGCGGTGGTGTTGTCTGTGAACACCTGCACTACTCTCCCCTTGACAGAGGGAAGGAATGCCTTTAGTGCAAGCCTGATCGCCCGCAGCTCCAAAAGGTTGATATGGAGCCGGGACTCCGCCGGAGACCAGAGGCCTCTGATCTCCGCCTCTCCCATGTGGCCGCCCCATCCCAGGAGGGACGCATCCGTCACCACTGTGAACTCCGGTTGGGGAAGGGAGAGGGATCTGCCGTCGACCCAATGCCGGTTCGTGAGCCACCACTGCAATTGTCGTGCAGTGCCCTCCGAGATCTGGACGTGATCGGACAGGTTTCCCGGATGCTGCGCCCACTGGAACTTCAGGTCCCACTGCAGAGCCCGCATATGCCACCTGGCATGATTGACCAGCAGGAGGCCATGCGGCCCAGCAGCCTCAGAGTCACTCTGATCGAAACCCGGGACAAGGGCTGAAAGATGGGAATCAGAGCCCGAATATCCCAGACTCGCTGTTTGGGAGGATAGACCCGAAACTGCGCTGTGTCCAGAACAGCTCCGATAAAGAGGAGCTTCTGGGAGGGAATCAGGTGCGACTTCGGCACATTGATGGAGAACCCCAGCAAGTGCAGGAGGTCGGCCGTAGTCTGGAGGTGGGAGACGACTGTCTGGGGCGAGCCCGCCTTCAACAACCAATCGTCGAGATAGGGGAAGACTGAGACCCCTGATCTGCGCAGATGAGCTGCGACCACCGCCATCACCTTGGTGAACACCCGAGGGGCGCTGGTAAGGCCAAAGGGGAGCACGGTAAACTGAAACGTAGGTAACGCCGGTGGGCTGGCAGGACAGGGATGTGGTAATAGGCGTCCTGCAAGTCCAGCGCCACCATCCAGTCTTGTGGGTCGAGAGCAGACAAGACCTGAGCTAGAGTGAGCATCTTGAACTTCTCTTTGCGGAGGAAGCGATTGACGTTCCGGAGGTCTAAGATAGGACGCACCACAAAGTAGTGGGAATAACAACCACGACCTACTTCATGCGTCGGAACGCGCTCGATGGCCCCCTTGGCCAAGAGGGCCACAACTTCCTGCTGAAGAAGCACCAAGTGATCCCCCGACATGCGGTGGTATTGAGGTGGCATGGCTGGGGGGGTAGTCTCGAAGGGGAGGGAGTAGCCCCTCCGGACTATCTCTAAAACCCACCTGTCCGAAGTGATGGTGCGCCAGTGGGGGAGGTGATGGCGGAGCCTGCCGCCCACTGGCGTTTGATGGGCCTGAAAGTCCGGACTAGGAAGGTTTGGAGGCAGTGGTGGCAGGGGTGGTGGTGGACAGACCCGCCCGCTGGCCCCTTTGTCCGCCACGGCGGAACCCGCGTCCGCGCTGGGATGATTGCTGCGCCGGCCTGTGGCTCTGTTGCGAACGCTGCGGGGCGCCCCTTCCTGTGCCACGAAAGGAGCGAAAAGCAGAAGGCGGAGGAGGGCGAACTGCAGAGAGTCCCAAGGACTTGGCCGTAGCCTGTGAGTCCTTAAACCTCTCCAACGCGCTGTCCGCTTTGTCGCCTAAGAGGCGACGGCCATCAAAGGGCATATCCATATGGGTGTTTTGGACATCCCCCGAAAATCCAGTGGTTCTCAACCAGGCGTGACGGCAAACCGCCACCGTCGTTGCAATGGATCTGCCCAGTGAGTCAGCGGTGTCTAGACCACAACGGATCATGAACTTTGCTGCGTCTCTCCCCTCTGCAACAGCCTGGGCGAGAGCAGGCCGGACCTCCTCCGGACACTGGGGCAGCACGTTCGCCACCGTATCCCAGAGAGTGGGAATAACGGCCCAAGAGGCATGCAGTGTTCACGGACCGCAGCGCAGAGCTGGTGGAAGAGAAAATCTTCTTCCGAAACTGATCCAGCTTCTTGGGATTCCCTATCCGGTGGGGCGGAAGGGAAGGCGGTTGGGGAAGCAGAGGCTTGCACAACCAAGCTCTCGGGGTGGGATGTTGGGAGAGGAAAATGGGGTCCCCCGGAGCCGGGCGATGGCGTCGGGCCACGTTCCTATCCACAGGAGCCCCTGTGGTGGGCCTGGACCAAGTGCCCAAAAGAACGTCCGAAAGGGCTTTATTGAAGGGCAGCAGCGGCTCCGCAGAAGTAGCTGCTGGCTGAAGCACCTCTGTCAGGAGGTTAGTCCTGACGGCCACAGTAGGGAGCTGGAGGTGTAGGGCCTCCGCCGCCCTACGCAACACCACTGCATAACTGGCTCCCTCCTCCGTAGCCACGGTAGGAGGCGACAGCATGCCAAGGTCTGGTGAGGTATCCAGACCACTGGCGTCCCCCAATTCCTCAGCCCAGTCCTGTTCAGACTCGCAGGCTGCAGCGAGAGGGTCGTCCGACCCCTCCCAGTCCTCCCCTTGCTCCTCAGGCTGTTCAACAGGCCTAAAATAAGGAGTAGGGACATGGGGATAGAAATCCCCTAACGGCGTCGAGAACGGCATCGATCGACACCGGTCCGACGCCACGTCCACTTCGGGGCTGAATCTGAGGTCGACGTCGTCCCGAGGAGCGGGCGGCGTCAGGATCGGTGCCGGTGGAGTCGACGTCGGTGGAGGCGTAACAAGGTCAACCGGCGTCGACCGGGATCCAGGCCTGGATCCAAGGGTGTCCTGCGGCGCTGGGGCCGGAGCGGACAGCGACGCCGGGGCAGGAGCCGCCGGCGAGGAAACGCGAGGACACCCATGCGGGACCGCGGGGCCCAAAGGCGCACCGGCAGGACCCGACGGCCCAAAGAGGCGAGCCATGGCCGACAGGAAGTCCTGTATCTGGGCCGGAGTCGCCGACAACCCCGGGAAGGGCGGGTAGTCGGGCGGCGACTCCATGGACTCCGCCGGAGCCGCGGGGGTGGCACCACCCATACCCTCAGCCGCGTCGCGCGACCGGCGAGGGGAAGTCGGAGAACGATGACGTTTCTTCGACTTCTTGTGCTTCGCCTTACCTGACCCAGAGTGCGAAGACTTCAATCCCGACGATCGCCGATGATGACTCCGCGCACGGTCCCTCGACCTCCCTCTGGACCGGGACCTCTCACGGCGCGGAGCCGACTGCCGGGCTTCAAGCAGCTTTCGGGACCGCTCCCGCAAAGACTTCGGCACCATGGACCGGCAGTCGGGGCACGACTTGGGGTCGTGGTCGCGCCCCAGGCAGAAGAGACACACGCGGTGCGGGCCCGTCACCGACATCATCCGATGACAGTCCTCTCAAGACTTAAACCCGGGCATCCCTAACTGCACCAGGAGTCGTATCGACTCGAAAAGGGTGAGAAAAAGATCTAAAAAAAACTTAGTAAAAAAAGACTAGGGGTACCGCTCTCTCCGGATCTGCGCTTGCTGGCGCGGAAAAAGAAAGAACTGATGTCAGCGCGCGTGGGCGGCGTCTAAATAACGACCACGACGCCGACGGCCGCGGAGCCGCACGACGCCCCTACCGACGCGCAGGGGTACTGCTGACGAAAACTTTCCGGATCCAGTCTGACGCCTGGGGATATTCTACGGTAAGGAATCTATCACTATGTGTTTCTTTCAGATTGGTCAACTGCTGTACGTGCCCCCCCCCCCCACCAGTGAGAAAGGCGTCCGTTGTGATTGTCATCCGCTGCACTGGGTCCAGAAAGTGCCGGCCTTGCAACAGGTTGTTGGCTTTCCAGCACTGGAAAGAGTGATGAGTACGGCCCCAGATCAACACTATACCCTTCCAATGATCCTCCGCTTGTGACCACTGTGCTGCTAGGCACTCCTGCAATGGATACGTGTAACCTGGCATGTGGGACTATAGCAATGCAGGAGGCCATCGTGCCGAGGAGGCACATGACCTTTCTGACCGTTACGTGATGATCTAGCTGATAAAGAGGGAGCAGCGTTTGGAAAGCTTGGACTCTTGCAGGACTGGGGTCTGCTTTCCCCATCGCAGAGTTGAGTATGGCCTCAAGGAAGGGCTGAACCTGAAGATGAGATTTTGTGGCATTGATGGTAAAGCCTAGGTTATGTAAGATATGATGGCTTGTGTGTGTCCTAGGCACTGCAGTTTCGTTGCGCTGTTGATCGGCCAGTCGCCTAAGTAAGAGAAGATGTAGACGCCCTTACGTCTGAGGTGAGCGGCTCCCACAGCAAGACAATTTATGAACACCCTGGAAGCTGTGGTTACCCAGAAGGGCAGCACTTTGAACTGATAATGCTGACTACTTATCACAAACCAGAGGAATTGGCAAGGTGAAGGGTAGATGGGGATGTAGGCGTCCTTCAGGTCGCTGTGGTAGAGGAATGACACAATGTGAAAGTGTTTTGACAGGATGTATTTGTTGAGGGGCCTGAGGATGAGAATGGACATTAAGTGAGTTGTCCTCCTTGGGAATGAGGACGTATAGGGAGAATACCCCTTTGTTGAGTAGAGCGTGCATCTCTTCTTGAAGCAAACGCTGATGTTCTGGGGAGAGTTTGTGTCTGTGAGGGGGTGTGTGGGGAGGGGGAGCTGTTGTTGGCACACCGATTATTGATATTTGTAAGGAAGTGGGTTTCTGTTGCAGTAACCCCCCCCACTTTTTGCCAGACCACTGATGCACTTTGACTTGATGTGCCCTGGGTCCCTGCCAATCAGGTTCCCAGGGCCTGTGTTCTTTCCCCAAAACTGTACCCAATTGGCATCTCTGGCCACAGGTCAGCCCCTGGTAAATGGTACCACAGGTACCCAGGGCACTGTGACCAGGGAAGAACTCTAAGGGCTGCAGCACTTATTGTGCCACCCTTAGAGGCCCTGTACCTTTACACACACACACACTGCCTTTACAGGCTGCGTGTTTTGGTGCAGAACAAAGTGAAGAGTCGACATGGCACACACCTCTGTGGGCCATGCCTACAACCCACTGCCCTGGCATAGGTCAGTCACCCCTCTAGCTGGGTGCACTATACCAGTGGTGAGGGTACAGGTGCATGAGCCCTCTACCCCTACAGTGTCTAAGTCCATTCTTAGACATTGTAAGTGCAGTGCTGCCATTAAGAGTATATGGTGCTGGGAGTTTGTCATTACGAACTCCACAGCACCATAATGGCTGCACTGAAAACTGAGAAGTTTGGTATCAAACTTCTCAGCACATTAAACCCACACTGATGCCAGTGTGGGATTTAATGAAAAATGCACACAGAGGGCATCTTTGAGATGCCCCCTGAAAAACGACCAGCCTCTGGTGGGTTCCCTGACTGGTACACACCAGCCTGCCACCACGAGACATGTTTCTGGACCCCTAGGGTGGGAGCCTACGCTCCCTGAGCCCAGAAACAAAGCCTTTCCTGGGCGGAGGTGTACATTGGCTACTGACCTCAAGACCCGTAAAACGCCCCCTAAATACAGTATTTAGGGGGCAGCCCTGAACCAGGAAGGCAGATCCAGTCTACCAACAAGAAGAAAAGAAGAAGAAGGACAAAGAGCCGTGCAGAGCTAACAAGAGGACGACGCCCACTGACTTGGCCCCAGCCCTACAGGCCTGTCTCCCCTCGAACCTGCTTCTGCGAAATCCAGCAGCCAGCAACCTCACAAACCCCGGAGGACCTGCCTGCCTTCACTTCCAAGACTGTTTCTCCTGTGAACACCGGTCATGTTTAAACTGCAGCTTCTGGCTCCGGCCGGACACCGCGAATCCAGCCCACTCTGCACCCGCCGAACCCGGCCCGAGCGGAAAAACACCACAAGGAGGTCACCCCGGCGATCCTGACCCTAGATCCGGCGACTCCTGACCTGCCTCAAGCCTCCAGACGACGCCTGCAGCCTCAAACGGGAAGGCCCCCCTCTACCGCGACCAGAGCGGGTAAGAAAATCCGACCCCAAAAGGCACCCCTGCACCCGACGCCCCACGGCCTTGTGTGCACCAACCAACGGTGCCTAACCAACCCAAGACATCCCAACTTACTCCTCGAAGTGGTGGTCGCACCCAGAAGGTCCTCGTCCCCGAGCCTGCAGTGCTTCTTCAAACCGGAGGCTCTCCATAGAAAACAACAGGGCGTCCGACGTCGAAACAGCACTCTGCCCCCGGCCGCCCCAGTGCCGCTGAGGGTGCACCTTTTGTGCCTACTTGTTTCCCCTTTTGCCCTGACCTAAAACCAAGGAGCTTTGCTCCCACAACCCAGTGGCCTGCTTGCCAGCAGCCACCAACCGGAGACCCCCTATCCTCCATAGGATAACATTTGGCCTCAACACTCTGCACCCGGCCGCCCTAGTGCCGCTGAGGGTGCAACAACAGTGCATCACTGACCCTGGGAGACCCCAGAGTCTGACCCCAGAACCCTAACTCCAAAGACCGAATACTTACCTCGAAACCGATAACCTGTTTTTCCTGATAGGATAACATTGACACTTTTTCTCCCAAAAAGTTTCTGTGTCAACTTTTGAAAACTAAGAATATTCCTTAAAAATCGCACAAATAACCTAAACGATTTTCTCAACTATTTGCAGGAAAGGTCCCAGTGCTGAATCTAGGTATCCAGCACTGAGTAGGAAAAGTAATGTAAAAGTAACTTACCTGTGAATTGAATTTCCTTCCATAGGATAACATTGGTGGTTCTATGTGAAAAAGTTTCCAAGTGTCAACTTTTGAAATACAAGAATATTCTTTAAAAATCGTACATCTAACTAAAACGCATTTTCTCAACTGTTTTCAGGAAATGTCCCAGTGCTGATTCTAGGATCCAGCACTGTGTTAGAAAAAGTAATCCGAAAAGTAACTTACCTGCAATTTACAGGAAAAGCCTATGTATGTACTGGTCCAAAAAGTTTCTAAGTGTGGACTTTTGAAATCTGAAAATATTCTCTAAAAATCGTACAAACTACAAAAACGTAATTACTTACCTGTTTTAAGTAAATGTCTGTGAGAAGTTGGCCTGGCATATGCTGTCCACTAATTATAGTGGGCACCTTGAACCAGTCCAAACAACCCCTTATTGGAGATAGGTTAAAGACAACCTTTATTGAAAGCTATCCTAGTGGTAGCTATGGAGAGCAGCCTTCAGGCTAAGTCTTGAAGGAACGTAAAGCAGCTTGTTTTACCAGTCTATAATCCCTTGAGTGACCAAATGAAAGAGGACCACACCAGGTATATATTCAAAATATATGTATTTATTGCTAAACACACCCCTCTAGTCTCTTTATGAGGCTAGAGTTCGAAGTACATAAATTATAAGTTAGTTATCTACAGTAATAGCACAAATACACATTTGAGCCCTAGGGGCGTACCAAACCATATACCAATAAAGTGGTATAAGAACCACGACTGAGCTAGACACAAGGCCTAGAGCCTGTAGAAGTGCTTGGACCACAAGGAACCACCCAAGGTAGTGACACAGGGGACCCACGGGGACGCGTGCAGTGTATGAACACAGCCGCAAATCGCCGTTAACTTCTATGGGGAAAGTCGCGATTTGAATTTAAAAGGAAAGGGACACTTAGAGGAGGACTTGGAGCAAACCCTTTGAGAACTAGGCTGTTCTAGTGTCAATACCCACGGGAGCACCGGAGTACTCGAGTTACCTCACCCAGGGGAGCCGGGTGCGTAGGTGTCTTTCGGGGTCGGGTTTCGTCGTCGCTTTCAATGGCGATCTGCTGCAAAGTGCTGATGGCGGCCAAGTCGAAAGTGTTCGGGTGGATCCAAAGGTGGATAGAAGATCTGAAGAACCTGAAAGCAGAGGGGGGACAGAGTCTGGGTCACTAGCCAGTGACCAGGAAGGCGATGAGCAGATGCCCACCGATGTCGAGTGCTTCAGGTAGGTTGACGGTCGTCTTGACTCTTCAGCCACGAGGTCCAGGAGGCGTCAACGACGACCAGGAGCTGGATTCGAGCTGTCCCACGACGTCTGTCGATTGCAGGGGTGTCGGCGACCGGATTGGACCCAACAAGCCTTGGCAACGGCAAGTCTCGTGGAAATGGAAGAAGGACGATGTTGCAGACCAGCAAGGTCTGGGGGACTCACCCCAGCGAGGGTAAGTCAGGGCACGCCTGGAGCAACCAGGGAGCCCAAGCAGAAGAACATTGGCCTTCGGGAGGGCCTACTAGCCAACGGACTAGCGACCGCGAAAGAGCCTCGAGTCGACGCACGTGGAGCTGGCTCACAGGACACTCGTGGAGTGGAGGCCAGTGATCTTCGGTGCAGTTGGTGCTGGAGGCTGGGGCTACTCGGAGCCCGAAGCACGACTTCGTGGGAGACCCAGAAGAGGATGCACTTGCAAATGCGATCGGTGTCCAGGGGTCACGGTTCCACGTTACCCACGACAGCTACGGGCCTCAGCTTTGCTGGGGACTCAGGGCAGCCTCGGGGAAGTCTGGAAATCCACCTCTGGTGATGCAAGGACTTCGGCGTCTGATGGGAGCTTCAGCGATGCAGACCGGACAATTGCTTCTTTGGTGCCTGCCAAGCAGGGGAGTCACTCCTTGACCCCAAGGGAGATTCTTCAGTCCTCTAATCTTAAAGTAGAGCGTCGAAGGTCCAGGATTCTGTGTCAGAGTTTCGTCCAGGTAAATCTAAAGTCCTAAGGACTGGGGTCCCATACTTATACTAAGGTAGGGGTTGGACATACTCTGTGGCCCCACCTATGGGAGGGTCAGGGCAGAGGGGTGGTTACACCCCTTTCCCTTTGTCCAGTTTCGCGCCAGAGCAGGGGCTGGAAGCCCCTGAGCCGGTTTGAACTGGGGTATGCACAGGGACACCAAATGTGCCCCCAGTGCAGGACTTCAAAGCACCAGAGAGTGCTCCCGCCCAGCCCCAATACACACTATCCTGTCTGGGGAGGTGGTTACACCTCCCTGGGACAGGAAACCTATTGTCCAGGCCTCCACTGCCGGAGTTTCGGTCAGCAGCAGGAGGCCAGACTCGTGTCTGTGGCAGCGGCATCCATTTTGTGATGCCAGGGCTCTGGAAAGTCAGTACCGGGTATACTGGTGTGTACATGTCTCTCCCTCTAGAAGGGTGGAATGCTACCCCAACGCCAGAACTGGCGGGGGGGTAGTATTCCAAGATGTTTGACACCAAACACAACATGTTTCCGTGCAGCCATCCCAAAGTTAGCATTTAACGCGAGGTTATAATGCGCTTACGAGTATATGGTCGGGCTGCACTACAAACAGCATCAGAGAAGGGTCTCCGAACGCTGCAGAGGGGCCCAGCTCATGCAGGGGCACCCTCTCACATAGGAACCACGCACTCTGCCTTCAGGATTGATAAGGCCTGCCATAGGAGTGACTTATAGGTTTATATGTGTGTATGTATGTAATGATATAGGTAGCCTATATCACAGTAAGGGGTGCATGCACCACCTTACCCAGGCTGCAGCAGCAGACCTGTGGTGTCATTTTGGATGGCCTTCCAGGGGTGGCACAATACATGCTGCAGCCCCTGGTAGGCCTCTGAGGTACCTATGCCCTGGGTACATAGTATACCATATACTAGGGACTTATAAGGGCACTCCAGATTCCAATCAGAGATGTGCCTAAGGCACATGGAAACCATTTTAAAGAGGAAGCAGCTAGGCTGGGGTTCTGATTAGCAGGGCCCCAGCCAGACTAAGGTCGAAAACCAGTGAAGCATCAGCAAAAAGTGGGGGTACCCATGTGAAGCAGATCCTACTCTCCTACACAACCCCCCCCAAACGTAGGGACATTAAACTAACCTTGCCCAGTTAAGTCTTCATGTTCTAAGTGGAAGTACCTAGAGAGTCCATCTGCATTGGCATGGTTACTCCCAGGTCTATGTTCCACTGTGAAGTCCATCCCCTGTAGGGAAATGGACCACCTAAGCAGTTTGGGGTTTTCATCCTTCATTTGTTTTAGCCATAAGAGGGGCTTATGGTCTGTTTGAACAAGGAAGTGAGTACCAAACAAGTATGGCCTCAACTTCTTCAGAGCCCAGACCACAGCAAAGGCCTCCCTCTCAATGGCTGACCAACGTTTCTCTCTAGGGGTCAGCCTTCTGCTAATAAAAGCTACTGGCTGATCCTGACCTTCATCATTCAATTGTGACAGTACAGCCCCTACCCCCAATTCAGATGCATCTGTTTGAACAATGAACTTCTTGGAGTAATCAGGACTCTGTAGAATGGGAGCAGTGCACATGGCCTGCTTTAGGTCATCAAATGCCTTTTGACAGCTAACTGTCCACTGAACCTTTTTGGGCATTTTCTTGGAAGTTAAGTCATTCAGCGGTGTCACTATTGATCCATACCCTTGACAAATCTCCTATAGTACCCAGTCAGGCCTAAGAAGGCTCTCACCTGAGTCTGGGTAGTTGGAGCAGTCCAGTCCATGATGGTCTGGATCTTGCTCTGCAGTGGTTGAACCTGGCCTCCACCCACAAGGTGGCCCAGGTACACAACCTGACTCTGCCCTATCTGGCACTTGGTGGCCTTGATAGTCAGGCCTGCTTTCTGCAGGGCCTGTAAAACATTTCTGAGGTGGACCAGGTGATCCTCCCAGGTGGAGCTAAAGACAGCAATATCATCTAGATATGCTGCACTATAGGCTTCCAGACCTGTAAGGACTGTATTCACCAACCTCTGAAAAGTGGCAGGTGCATTCTTCAGACCAAAGGGCATCACCACAAATTGATAATGCCCACTAGGGGTTGAGAATGCTGTCTTTGGCTTTGCATCATCAGCTAGTCTGATCTGCCAGTAGCCAGCTGTCAGGTCAAATGTGCTTAGATACTTGGCTGATGCCAAAGTGTCTATTAGCTCATCTGCCCTTGGTATTGGATGGGCATCAGTCCTAGTGACTGCATTGAGACCCCTGTAGTCCACACAAAACCTCATCTCTCTTTTCCCACCATTGGTGTGAGGTTTTGGCACAAGGACCACTGGACTAGCCCAAGGGCTATCTGAGGGTTCAATAACTCCCAAATCCAACATCTTCTGGGCTTCTGTCCTGATACAGTCCCTGACATGGTCAGGTTGCCTATAAATCTTATTTTTAATAGGCAGACTGTCCCCAGTGTCCACTTCATGAGTGCACCAGGTAGTCTGACTGGGTGTCAGTGAGAATATGTGTCTGAACTGATTGAGCACCTGTCTGCAATCAGTCTGCTGCTGGGTAGTGAGGCTGCCTGCCAAGGCTACACCATCCACTGACCCATCATCAGGGTTCTGTGAGAGCAGGTCAGGGAGTGGGTCACTCTCTTCCTCCTGTCCCTCATCAGTAGCCATGAGCAAGCCCATGTCTGCCCTGTCCACATAGGGTTTTAACCTGTTGACATGGAGAACCCTGTGGGGACTCCTGGGTGTTCCTAGGTCCACCAAATAGGTAACCTCACCCTTCTGTTCAACAATGGTATGGGGTCCACTCCATTTGTCTTGGAGAGCTGCTGGGGCCACTGGCTCCAACACCCACACCTTCTGTCCTGGCTGGTAAACAGTCAGTACAGCCTTTGGTCATGCCAGGCTTTTTGAAGTTCCTGGCTAGCCTCAAGGTTTTTAGTTGCCTTTTTCATATACTCAGCCATCCGGGAGCGGAGACCAAGTACATAGTCCACTATGTCTTGCTTTGGGAGCTTGAGAGGTAACTCCCATCCTTCCTTCACCAAGCGCAATGGACCCCTGACAGGGTGACCAAACAAAAGTTCAAAAGGGCTGTAGCCAACCCCTTTTGAGGCACCTCCCTGTATGCAAATAAAAGGCAGGGCAAGAGTATGACCCATCTTCGCCTAAGCTTTTCTGGGAGCCCTTTAATCATGCCCTTCAAGGTTTTGTTGAATCTCTCAACTAAACCGTTGCATTGTGGGTGATAGGGTGTGGTGAACTTGTAAGTCACTCCACACTCCTTCCACATTGCTTTTAAGTATCCAGACAAAGTTAGCACCCCTGTCTGATACAACCTCCTTAGGAAGCCCACTCTTGAGAAAATTCCCAGGAGGGCTCTTGCCACCACAGGTGCTGTAGTGGTCCTAAGGGGAATAGCCTCTGGGTACCTGGTGGCATGATCCACTACCACCAGGATAAACCTGTGCCCAGATGCTGTTTGGGGATCCATGGGACCAACAATGTCAATCCCCACCCTTTCAAAGGGAACCCCACCACAGGTAGTGGTATCAGGGGGCCTTTGTAGTGCCACCTGCCTTGCCACTGGCCTGGCAGGTTACACAGGAGCGACAAAACTCCTTGGTGTCTTCAGACATGTGGGGCCAGTGAAAAAGAGGGACAATTCTGTCCCAAGTCTTGTTCTGGCCCAGGTGACCTGCTATGGGAATGTCATGGGCTAGGGTCAATAGGAAGCCCCTGAACTTCAGAGGTATAACCAACCTCCTGGTGGCACCAGGCTTGGGGTCTCTACTCTCTGAGTACAGGAGTCCATCATCCCAATACACAGTATGGGGACCACTAGCATTCCCAGCAGCCTCAGCAGCAGCTTGCTGTCTGAGGGGTTCAAGAGAGGGGCAGCTCTGCTGCTCCTGGCTCAGATCTGCCCTGGAAGGGCCCCCTGTCCCCAAGAACTCAACCTGGTCAGGTTCAAGCTCCTCTGGGACAGTTCCTTCCTCAGGACTGAGATCATCCCCCTCAAGAGACTGATCTTCCTTCTGAGCCAAGGGGGAAGGCACTGCCTTTACCCTACTACTCCTCTTCTTGGAGGGCACTTGGTCCATTATTCCAGCATCCAAGGCCTGTTCAGTGTTAGACATTTTGGCTTGTGACCTGGTCACAGCAAACACATCTGCAGGGATGCCCAGCATTTCTGCATGGGTCCTGAGCTCCACTTCTGCCCAAGCTGAAGTTCCTAAGTCATTGCCAAGCAAGCATTCAATGGGTAGGTTTGCACTCACCACAACCTTCTTAAGGCCAGTTACCCCTCCCCAGGAGAAGTTAACAACTGCCAGAGTATGGTCTGTTCTGACGTTGCTAGCATTGGTCACTTGGTACATTTCACCAAGTATAATCTGCCCAGGATTCACAAGGTCTTGTGTCACCATGGTGACACTTGCCTCTGTGTCCCTAAATGCCAAAGCCTCTTTTCCATTGATTAAGGGCTGTTGCCTGTACTTGCCCAGATTACTGGGACTCACAGAGGAGGTCATATCCATGCCTCCATCACAGACTAGGACAGCCTGAGTGAGTTCTCTGACTAGGTCAGAGCTCATCTCCTTACCCAGGGTCAACCCTACTAAACCCTTGGCTTGTGTAGTCCCACCACCAACTGTAACTGCACTAGGGGGAGCAGGTGCCTTAGGGGCATTGGTGGGGGCTGGAGTAGAGTCTTTGGACTTGGTGCAATCACTGGTCCAGTGGGTCTTTTGCTTACAGACCTTGCACCATGGTTTCCTTTGGCCTTTCTCTTTGTTAGACTGTGAATCTCCACCTGAAGAAGATTTTTGGGGGCCTTGTGAAGACTTTGATCTTTACCCTTCTCCCCACCCTTATCAGAGGTTTTCGAATCTTGCTTCTTAGGGTCACCACCTTGGTTCTGTACCTTCTGCCTCACCCTGGTTCTAACCCATTTGTCTGCCTTCTTTCCCAATTCTTGGGGAGAGGTCAGATCAGAGTCCACCAGGTGCTGATGCAACAGCTGATTTTGACAGTTATTAAGAATCTGCTCCCTCATGATCAGATTGTACAATCCTGTGAAGTCACATACCTTACTGCCCAATAACCAACCTTCCAGAGCCTTGGCAGAACAATCAACAAAGTCCACCCAGTCTTGAGTCTGTGCTTTTTGGGTATCCCTGAACTTTAACCTGTATTGTTCAGTGGTTAGGCCAAACCCATCAATTAGAGCACTCTTCAAGACTTTGTAATTATCAGCATCCTCCTCTCTAACAGTGAGGAGCTTGTCTCTACCTTTGTCTGCAAAGGAGAGCCACAAGATTGCTGCCCACTGCTCCTGAGGGACCCTCTGTACTTTACAGGCCCTCTCTAGAGCAGTTATCCATTTGTGGATGTCATCCCCACTCTGGTAGGGAGGGACAATCTTGCTCAGGTTTCTATGGTCATAAGACCTTTCCCTATCTTTGGGGAAACTGCTGCCACCATGGGACTCTAGTCCCAACTTTTGTCTCTCTCTATAGAGATCTAGGGACTCCCTGTCTATAGCCAATTGCTGTTTTCTGAGTTCAAGCTGGGCTTGCTCATACTGAATCAGTCTCTTTCTCCTCTCATGAGAGGATTCCCTCCTATGAGAGGAGACAGAGGTCCCTATTGAGGTGTCAGAGTGGTTAGACTCCTGAGAAGGAGACCTAGACCTTCTGGGCACACTCAGAACTCTTCCTGGGGGGACAAAGGGGAGGTCAGTCTGATCCTCCTCCTCCTCCTCCTCCTCCACAGGAGGAATTGGGTTTTCCAGGACAAGGTCATTTTCACCTTCCTGGCCAGTTTCAGAGGGGGAGGGCCTGGGTTTCTTCACCCCTGGCCCCTTCCTCATCTTCTGCCCCACCCTCTTTGCCTACCCCTTCAGACCCTATGGGCCTGCTGAGATCATCAGCTAGTAACACCTCCCTGAGGTGTTGGGTGTTGGCACTTTTGCCTGCCTTCAACTTCCTAGTATTGCATAATGCTCTCAATTCCAAGAATGGGAGTTTATCATACTTGGAGGGAAGAAGCCCACTGGCTTCTGGCGAGGACTCACTGGGTCCTGGCTTTGAAGACATTACTAGTGAGGTGTGGTGTATGCACTACCTACTCTAGTGTGGCCTACTAAACTCTCGAGTTGTAGAAAGGGTGTGCTATCCCTTAACACACAACTCTAAGTTCAGTAGAACTTACTGTATTACTAAGCTTGATTTATATGTACCTTAGGTACCCTTAGTGGTTTTCAGTTGATCAATTCAATTGAGATTATCTGGTAAAACAATAGCAAGCTGGAATCCCACACGTGGCACACCAATGTGAGAAGTTGGCCTGGCATATGCTGTCCACTAATTATAGTGGGCACCTTGCACCAGTCCAAACAACCCCTTATTGGAGATAGGTTAAAGACAACCTTTATTGAAAGCTATCCTAGTGGTAGCTATGGAGAGCAGCCTTCAGGCTAAGTCTTGAAGGAATGTACAGCAGCCTGTTTTACCAGTCTATAATCTCTTGAGTGACCAAATGAAAGAGGACCACACCAGGTATATATTCAAAATATATGTATTTATTGCTAAACACACCCCTCTAGTCTCTTTATGAGGCTAGAGTTCGAAGTACATAAATTATAAGTTAGTTATCTACAGTAATAGCACAAATACACGTTTGAGCCCTAGGGGCGTACCAAACCATATACCAATAAGTGGTATAAGAACCACGACTGAGCTAGACACAAGGCCTAGAGCCTGTAGAAGGGCTTGGACCACAAGGAACCAACCAAGGTAGTGACACAGGGGACCCACGGGGGACGCGTGCAGTGTATGAACACAGCCGCGAATCGCCGTTAACTTCTATGGGGAAAGTCACGATTTGAATTTAAAAGGAAAGGGACACTTAGAGGAGGACTTGGAGCAAACCCTTTGAGAACTAGGCTGTTCTAGTGTCAATACCCACGGGAGCACCGGAGTACTCGAGTTACCTCACCCAGGGGAGCCGGGTGCATAGGTGTCTTTCGGGGTCGGGTTTCGTCGTCGCTTTCAATGGCGATCTGCTGCAAAGTGCTGCTGGCGGCCAAGTCGAAAGTGTTCAGATGGATCCAAAGGTGGATCGAAGATCTGAAGAACCTGAAAGCAGAGGGGACAGAGTCTGGGTCACTAGCCAGTGACCAGGAAGGCGATGAGCAGATGCCCACCGATGTCGAGTGCTTCAGGTAGGTTGACGGTCGTCTTGACTCTTCAGCCACGAGGTCCAGGAGGCGTCGACGACGACCAGGAGCTGGATTCGAGCTGTCCCACGACGTCTGTCGATTGCAGGGGTGTCGGCGACCGGATTGGACCCAACAAGCCTTGGCAACGGCAAGTCTCGTGGAAATGGAAGGACGATGTTGCAGACCAGCAAGGTCTGAGGGACTCACCCAGCGAGGGTAAGTCAGGGCACGCCTGGAGCAACCAGGGAGCCCAAGCAGAAGAAGATTGGCCTTCGGGAGGGCCTACTAGCCAACGGACTAGCGACCGCGAAGGAGCCTCGAGTCGACGCACGTGGAGCTGGCTCACAGGACACTCGTGGAGTGGAGGCCAGTGATCTTCGGTGCAGTTGGTGCTGGAGGCTGGGGCTACTCGGAGCCCGAAGCACGACTTCGTGGGAGACCCAGAAGAGGATGCACTTGCAAATGCGATCGGTGTCCAGGGGTCACGGTTCCACGTTACCCACGACAGCTACGGGCCTCAGCTTTGCTGGGGACTCAGGGCAGCCTCGGGGAAGTCTGGAAATCCACCTCTGGTGAGGCAAGGACTTCGGCGTCCGACGGGAGCTTCAGCGATGCAGACCGGACAATTGCTTCTTTGGTGCCTGCCAAGCAGGGGAGTCACTCCTTGACCCCAAGGGAGATTCTTCAGTCCTCTAATCGTGAGTAGAGCGTCGAAGGTCCAGGATTCTGCGTCAGAGTTTCGTCCAGGTAAATCTAAAGTCCTAAGGACTGGGGTCCCATACTTATACTAAGGTAGGGGGTTGGACATACTCTGTGGCCCCACCTATGGGAGGGTCAGGGCAGAGGGGTGGTTACACCCCTTTCCCTTTGTCCAGTTTCGCGCCAGAGCAGGGGCTGGAAGCCCCTGAGCCGGTTTGAACTGGGATATGCACAGGGACACCAAATGTGCCCCCAGTGCAGGACTTCAAAGCACCAGAGAGTGCTCCCGCCCAGCCCCAATACACACTATCCTGTCTGGGGAGGTGGTTACACCTCCCTGGGACAGGAAACCTATTGTCCAGGCCTCCCCTGCCGGAGTTTCGGTCAGCAGCAGGAGGCCAGACTCGTGTCTCTGGCAGCGGCATCCATTTTGTGATGCCAGGGCTCTGGAAAGTCAGTACCGGGTATACCGGTGTGTACATGTCTCTCCCTCTAGAAGGGTGGAATGCTACCCCCGCCGCCAGAACTGGCGGGGGGGTAGTATTCCAAGATGTTTGACACCAAACACAACATGTTTCCGTGCAGCCATCCCAAAGTTAGCATTTAACGCGAGGTTATAATGCGCTTACGAGTATATGGTCGGGCTGCACTACAAACAGCATCAGAGAAGGGTCTCCGAACGCTGCAGAGGGGCCCAGCTCATGCAGGGGCACCCTCTCACATAGGAATCACGCACTCTGCCTTCAGGATTGATAAGGCCTGCCATAGGAGTGACTTATAGGTTTATATGTGTGTATGTATGTAGTGATATAGGTAGCCTATATCACAGTAAGGGGTGCATGCACCACCTTACCCAGGCTGCAGTAGCAGACCTGTGGTGTCATTTTGGATGGCCTTCCAGGGGTGGCACAATACATGCTGCAGCCCCTGGTAGGCCTCTGAGGTACCTATGCCCTGGGTACATAGTATACCATATACTAGGGACTTATAAGGGCACTCCAGATTCCAATCAGAGATGTGCCTAAGGCACATGGAAACCATTTTAGAGAGGAAGCAGCTAGGCTGGGGTTCTGATTAGCAGGGCCCCAGCCAGACTAAGGTCGAAAACCAGTGAAGCATCAGCAAAAAGTGGGGGTACCCTTGTGAAGCAGATCCTACTCTCCTACAATGTCCAGCACTGGATTACAAAAGTAACGCAAAAGTAATTTTACCTGCATTTACCTTAAAAAGCCATTCATTTCAATGTACTGCATTTACTAAGTATTGCAACCTACTGCATCCCCTGTAAATCAAATCAAGTACAATCTTCATTGCTTTTTAAAGCACAAGTTACTAACTTGTGTAACGATATATCTGTAAGAGACAGTAGTTAGTGACAGATTCCTTACCTTAGAATATCCCCAGGCGTCAGGCTGGATCCGGAAAGTTTTTGCGTAGCAGTACCCTTGCGCGCCGGTAGGCGGCGTCGTGCGGCTCCGCGTCCGTCGTCGGCGTCGTGATCGCCGGGATGACGTCGCGGGCAGTACTTAGACGCCACCCCTGCGCGCTGACGTCAGTTCTGTACACGATTTTCCGCGCCAGGAACGCAGAGCCATGCAAGAAGCTGACATAGGTGTCTGAAAAATACTAGGGCCCTGAAAGGAATGTCCTTAACCCTAGAAATCAGTTCGCAGAACGGGGAGGATGGGTGGGCGGTAGGAATCGGTCACTAACTACTGTCTCTTACAGACATATCGTTACACAAGTTAGTAACTTGTGCATCTGAAAGAGACACGTTAGTGACAGATTCCTTACCTTAGAATACATACCCCAGCAATACCAACCCCGGTGGTGGGTCTGCGAACAAAGATCAGACAAGGAAGTCCCGGAGGACAGAACGCCCAAAGAAGCCGTCCCTCCGGACCGGACTGTCAAGGCAGTAATGCTTGGTAAACGTGTGCAGCGAGGCCCACGTAGCTGCCTGACAGATATCCTGCAGCGGAACACCGCGGCCTAAAGCCGTGGTAGCAGCCGTTGCCCTGGTGGAATGGGCACGCAGCCCAACAGGAGGCTCCTTCTCAGCCAAAGAATAGCAGGCTTTGATACACAAGGTTACCCAGCGGGAGATGGTTCTCTTGTGCACCGCCCGACCTTTTATGGCGCCCACGTAGCCAACAAAGAGCTGGTCATCCACCCGGAAGTGTTGTGTGCGGTTGATATAAAAGGAAAGCGCACGTTTTGGGTCCAGACGGTGGAGCCTCTCTTCCTCTCTG
Organism: Calotriton arnoldi; assembly: GCA_963921515.1. Classification (NCBI taxonomy): domain Eukaryota; kingdom Metazoa; phylum Chordata; class Amphibia; order Caudata; family Salamandridae; genus Calotriton; species Calotriton arnoldi. The sequence goes on from CAWUFW010003945.1 coordinate 207,764, forward strand.
GAAGGATGCGGAGGCGGAAAGAAGGTGGGCAAAGTGATGGTCTGCCCAATGTGGAAGGCAGTAACCACCTTTGGCAAGAAGGACGGACGTGTCCTAAGAACAACCTTGTCTGGATGGACAGACAGAAAGGGAGGTTTGCATGATAGAGCCTGGAGCTCACTCGCCCGCCGAGCGGAGGTGATGGCCACCAGAAAGGCTGTCTTCAGAGTCAGAAGACGAAGAGGACAGTTATGTAGAGGTTCAAAGGGAGCGCACATGAGAAAGGTAAGAACCAAGTTCAAGTCCCACTGAGGCATCACAAACGGAACAGGAGGGAAGGGGTGTGTAATGCCTTTTAGGAACCTGTTAACAGGGGACTTGAAAAGGCAGGGCTGATCAGGAAGCCTGAGGAAGGCCGAGATGGCACAAAGATAGCCCTTGATGGTACCCAGGGCAGAACCCTGTTGGGCCAGGGAAAGAAGGAACAGAAGAACCTCAGAAAGAGGGGCAGAGAGAGGGTTCACATCCTTTGCTGTGCACCATGCCACAAACTTGTTCCACCTGCAGGCGTATACCAGCTTAGTGGAGGGACGCCTGGCTGCCAGAATCACATCACAAACTTCGGGAGGCAAGTCGATAGGAATCAACTGCCGCCGCTCAATCTCCACGCAAGCAGGTGGAGGCTGGACAGGTTCGGGTGGAGGACCGTCCCCTGCTGCTGCGACAGAAGATCCTCCCGAAGAGGCAGACGGATCGGGGGATCGACGCTCATACTGAGTAGCTCGGGATACCAAACTCTTCGAGCCCAGTCCGGAGCCACAAGGATGACTTGGGCCCGGTCGCGCCGAATCTTCTTCAACACTCTGGGTAGAAGTGGTATAGGCGGAAAGGCGTACAACAGACCGCAACTCCACTCGCGACGAAAGCGTCGCCGAGCGAGTGCCGCCTTGGAAATTCCAACGCGCAGAACTGATGACATTGCGCGTTCTCTTCGGTGGCGAATAGATCTAACCAAGGCTCTCCCCACTGCAGAAAGAGTCCTTGCGCCACTTCCGAGTGAAGACGCCATTCGTGATCCATCATGCACCTGCGGCTGAGTTCGTCCGCCCTGGCGTTCAGGGAACCTGCCAGGTGTTGAACCATCAGGAATATGCCCTGATGTTCCAGCCATGTCCAGAGGCGCAGAGCCTCCTGACATAGGGTCCACGACCCCACCCCGCCCTGTTTGTTGCAGTACCACATGGCGGTGGTGTTGTCTGTGAACACCTGCACTACCTTCCCTTTGACAGAGGGAAGGAATGCCTTGAGTGCAAGTCGGATCGCCCGGAGCTCCAGAAGGTTGATATGGAGCCGGGACTCCGCCCGGAGACCAGAGGCCTCTGATCTCCGCCTCTCCCATGTGACCGCCCCATCCCAGAAGGGACGCGTCCGTCACAACTGTGTGCTCTGGCTGGGGAAGGGAGAGGCATCTGCCCATGACCCATTGCCGGTTCGAGAGCCACCACTGCAACTGTATTGCAGTCCCCTCCGAGATCTGGACGTGATCGGACAGGTTGCCCTGGTGCTGCGCCCACTGGAACTTCAGGTCCCACTGCAGAGCCCGCATATGCCATCTGGCATGATCGACCAGCAGGATGCAGGAGGCCATGAGGCCCAGCAGCCTCAGGGTCATGCGTACCGAAACCCAGGATAAAGGCTGAAAGATCGGAATCATAGCCTGAATATCCCGGACTCGCCGTTCGGGAGGATAGGCCCGAAACTGCGTCGTGTCCAGAACTGCCCCGATGAAAAGGAGCTGTGGAGAAGGAATCAGATGCGACTTCGGCACATTGATGGAGAACCCCAGCGAGTGCAGGAGTTCGGCCGTAGTCTGGAGGTGGGAGACGACTGCCTGGGACGAGCCTGCCTTCAGCAGCCAGTCATCGAGGTAGGGGAAGACTGGAACCCCTGCCCGGCGCAGATGAGCTGCGACCACCGCCATCACTTTCGTGAACACCCGAGGGGCACTTGTAAGGCCAAAGGGGAGCACGGTGAACTGAAAATGCTCGAGGCCTACCGTGAACCGCAGGTAACGCCGGTGGGCCGGCAGGACGGGATGTGAAAATAAGCGTCCTGCAAGTCCAACGCTACCAACCAGTCTCCAGGGTCGAGGGCAGTCAAGACCTGAGCTAGGGTGAGCATCTTGAACTTCTCCTTCCGGAGGAAGCGATTGACGTTCCGGAGGTCCAAGATAGGACGCATGTCCTCCTTGTCCTTTTGGGCACCAGAAAGTAGTGGGAGTAGCAACCACGTCCTACTTCTGGGGTCGGAACATGCTCGATGGCCCTCTTGGCCAAGAGGGCCGTGACTTCCTTCTGCAGAAGCACCAAGTGATCCCCTGACATGCGGTGGAATTGAGGTGGCATGGCTGGGGGGTGGTCTCGAAGGGGAGGGAGTAGCCCCTTCGGACAATGTCCAAGACCCACCTGTCCGAGGTGATGGCACGCCAGTGGTGAAGGTGATGGCGGACCCTGCCCCCTACTGGCGTGCTGTGGACCTGAAAGGAGGGACTAGGAGGGCTTGGAGGCCGCAGACGGGGCGGGGGTGGTGGCCTGACCCGCACGCTGGTTGCCCGAACCGCCACGGCGGTAGCCACGTCCTCGGCCACGCGAAGACGCTTGCTGCGCTGGCCGGTGGCTGGGCAGCGGACATGACTGGGCGCCCCTTCCGTGGCCACGAAAGGGGCGAAAAGCAGAGGTTAGCGGAGGGCGCACAACAGAAAGGCCCAGGGACTTGGCAGTAGCCCGTGAGTCCTTAAAACGCTCCAGCGCATGGTCTGCTTTGGAACCAAAAAGACCGACTCCATCAAAGGGCATGTCCATGAGTGTATTCTGGACATCACCCGAGAAACCAGTTGTTCTCAGCCAGGCGTGGCGACGCAGCGCCACCGTCGTTGCAAGCGATCTGCCCAGCGAGTCGGCGGTATCAAAGCCACAACATATGGTGAACTTTGCCGCATCCCTACCTTCCGCAATGGTGCGGGTAAGCAGTGTCTGGACCTCCTCAGAACACTGGGGCACAACAGCTGCCACCGAATCCCACAGGGAGTGGGTATATCGGCCCAAAAGGCAAGCGGTGTTGACGGACCGCAAGCCAGCACTGGAGGAAGAAAAAGCCTTCTTCCCAAACTGGTCCAGGCGTTTGGATTCCCTATCCGGAGGGGCGGTAGGGAAGGCGGTTTGGGAGGCAGAGGCTTGGACGACCAAGCTCTCGGGGGTGGGATGTTGAGAGAGAAACAAGGGGTCGCCCGGAGCAGGGCGATGGCGTCGGGCCACGTTCCTATCCACAGGAGCCCCTGTGGTGGGCTTGGAACAGGTGCCCAAAAGAACGTCAGATAGTGCATCATTAAACGGCAGCACAGTCTCCGAGGAGGAAGCTGCCGGCTGAAGCACTTCCGTCAGGAGATTAGTCCTGACAGCCACAGTAGGCAATTGGAGGTGCAAGGCTCCAGCTGCTCTACGCAACACCGTTTCGAAATTTGCTCCCTCCTCCGTAGCCACGGGAGGAGACAGCATGCCAGTGTCAGGGGAAGTGTCTAGACCACTGGCATCCCCAAGTTCCTCTGCCCAGTCCTGATCATACTCACACTGCTGTGTGAGAGGGTCTTCCGACCCCTCCCAGCTCTCCTGGTCCTCCTCTGGTTCAAAACATGGAGGAGGAGGGACATCTGGGACCCAAGGTCTCATCGGCGCCGGCGTCGAGCGACGTCGGTCCGGCTCCATGTCCGGAACCGGAGAGAACCGGGGAACGACGCCGCCCGGAGCCCCGGGCGGCGTCGGGAACGGCACCGGGGACATCGGCGCCGGCGGAGGCGTGGTTAGGTCAACCGGCGTCTATCGGGGTTGCGGTACCGCCGGGATCGGGGCCGGAGCCGAGGCCGGGATCAAGGCTGGCGGGACAGGCGACGCCGGGACCGGAGTCGTCGGCGACGCCGGAGCAACCCCATCAGGGCCTGCGGGGCCCGAAGGCGCACCGGAGGGACCTTGAGGCCCGAAGAGGCGGGCCATGGCCGACAGGAATTCCTGTATTTGGGCCGGAGTCGCCCCCGAACCCGGAAAGGACGGGAAATGCGGGGGCGGCTCCACAGGCACGTCCGGGGCCGGTGCCGACAGGGGCCTCAGCCGAGTCGCGAGACCGGCGAGGCGAAGTCTTAGAGCGATGATGCTTCTTAGACTTTTTGTGCTTCGACTTACCCGAGGATTGCGAAGACTTGGACTCCGACGACCGGCGGGGGCTCTGCGACCGGCCCCTCGACCTCTCACGGGACTGGGGCTTGGTGCAGCGCGGAGCCGACTGCCGGACCTCGAGGAGCTTTCGAGACCGCTCTCGCAAAGCTTTCGGGTGTAATTTCCGGCAGTCAGGGCACGACTTCGTGTCGTGGTCTCGGCCGAGACAGTAGAGACACTCTAAGTGCGGGTCTGTGATCGACATCATTCGACCACAGACGTCGCATGGCTTGAAGCCGGGCATCCCTACCGACACCTAGGAGTCGAGAAGACTCGAAAAGAAACCGTGAAAAAATCACCCAAAATTTAGTCAAAAATTGACTAGGGCACTGCTCTTCCCGGATCTGCGCTTACTGGCGCGGAAAAAGAAGAACTGACGTCAGCGCGCAGGGGCGGCGTCTAAGTACTGCCCGCGACGTCATCCCGGCGATCACGACGCCGACGACGGACACGGAGCCGCACGACGCCACCTACCGACGCGCAAGGGTACTGCTACGCAAAAACTTTCCGGATCCAGCCTGACGCCTGGGGATATTCTAAGGTAAGGAATCTGTCACTAACGTGTCTCTTTCAGATACTGTGTACAAGTAACTTATTACTGAAAAGAATTGAATGCTTACCTGTATCAGGCTTGCTTGGTTCTAAAATAAAATAACAGTATATTTTTTAAACAAAAACAATTGGCCTAGAGTTTAGTTCTTGAGTGTGTGAATTCATTTGCTGACTGACTGTGTACATCAAATGCTTAACACCGTCCTCTGATACTGCCTTACTGCTCGACCAAGCTACCAGTATTAGAGAGTAAGGTTCTATCTAACTTTAACCTCTGCCTACCTTTGGGGACTCTTGGACTCTATACACACTGTACCTCACTTTGGTGCAGTATATATAGAGCCAGTTTCTTACAGTATTGGATATAATTTTACCATCTGCCACAAGCTCTTGCCCCCTTTTTCGGTACTGGTCAAGGAGGTATTGGAGAAGCACCTCCATTTCATTCCAGTGTGGCCTATAATAATGGTCGAGTAAACATACGGAATCGACAATACGTCAATGCGTAACCTACTGGCCAGCAACGTGTTTTCCTGCCACATCTATCTTTTTAATCTCCCTGTCGGGAGGGTGTGCATAACCCATGCCCTGGGAGTTGGCACGCTTTCAGGCGGTGTGTACCACCAGGCGCTCATGTGGGAATTCACCCCTGATGTGAGACAGTCAAAAGGGGTTGGTTTGTATTTTACTGGCTCTTTAACTATGTCGGGAGCCCGTTTAAGCATCCCCTTTAACGGTGATAAGTACTGCATGGACCTTTGAGTGGAGGAGAGGGTTTCCATAAGGAAGTCGTTATCCTCCTGCTGCTTTTGCATTTCCACCTTGGGGAAGGTGGCTGCCCTCTAAGACCTCATGATAGGAGGTCGTGTCATTCGGTCAGGATGGCTTGGTCAAGTAGAGGTTAGGGTCAGTATCCCCAGGGGAACTGATGTCATAGTTGTCCCATGGGTCTTCGTGGGGATATGGGTCTATGGGCATATATGTGTCACACCGAGACCTAGAGCTATCTCACCCAAAACCAGAATGAAGGGTTCCCGGAGGGGAATCAGGTGAGGGGTCTACTGGTAGTAGTGGCAAGGGGGCTAGAGGAGGAGGTGGAGAGGAAAACAGAGGAGGAGGAGAGTGAGGTGAAGGGAGACGCGGCAAAGGAGGTGGTGGAGAGGTGTCTGTCATTGCGCCAAGGTTTCTTGTGCTCCAGGTGAATTAAGGGGTTTCGTGGAAGTCAATCTACTCTTTGGAGTAAGAAGGTCCTTTGCCTTTAGAGGAGGTTGAGCTAGGATTCGTCCGGTCTCAGGATGGATGATGATGATGCGCTGCTGCCTAGCGTTGAGCTTCTCCTGTATACGTTGCAAGATGGGCTGCTCTTGACCCTCGGAAGCAGTGGAAGAAGCTGCCCTGGATGCCGGTCGTTTCGGCTCTTAAGATGGCATTGACCCACCAGCACCAAGCTGGTTTTCAGCTCCAAATGCTTTGACTCTGATGCTGGCTACAAGGGTGGTTTCAGCAATGGAGCCGAAGGGGTGGTTGAAATCGAAGAGAGTGGGTTCATTGAGGACTTCGGTGCTGGGAGGGCATTGTGGTGGACCCGAAGCCTCATGACAGGCCTGTGAACTCGAAGCTCGAGACGCTCGAGGGCGATGCTCGGCTTCTGAATGGTGTTGAGGGGTGCAAGGTGGCACGTCTTTACTTAATGCGGCTGACTTCGAAGCAGGACGCTGTGTAGGCGTGGCTCGTCTGCTTCGGCGTCGGAGCTGGAACTCTACTCCAATGTATAGATGTGAGCCTTGGCACCAGAAGCCCCTGGCTGGAGGTCGCCTTCGATGACTTGGTCCCTGAAAAGATTCGGAGTATCATCTGCCATCTGTTGCGCCATTGAAGCCGAGGCAATGCAATGGTCTTTTTATTCCTGAAGGTGAGGCACGCCAAACAGAGGCCGCCTGATGGTCTGGGGACAGACAGACAGGTTACCCAAGTGATGGAGGTCTCTCCTCGGGTATTTGGCTTGACACTTTAGGCGGTAACAGAATGGAGTCCTTTTCATTACAGATGGGACATTGTCGGGCATCAAGGAGTCGATGGAACCCCGGAAGGGTGAAGCGCTGTGCAGGGCTTTGGAAGTTTTTGGCCGCGAAGTCAAGTAAAGTGTGCGCTACGCTCCGAACTGAAGAATAGACATGACGAATGTAAGCACTGATGAGTCTAGAGGATCCGAATGGGCCAGGCGACACACTATGCTGCATAGACCTGAAAGCTTGATAGAACACGTCTGAACCCAATGGCGTAGAAAAAACACATCTAGCAATGGTGCTGATGCCCATGTGCATTACCAACAATAGGTGGATTCACAATACCTCGTGACTTGAATTACTTCTTCGAAGAAAAACAACTTGCACATGTCTGAGCCCAACAATAGATGGCAGGAGTATGAACAGCATGTGTATCTACACGTTCCATGAAAATCCAGCTTTAGCATTCTGCGTTTTCCCCTGTTGCCAAGAAATCAGGGTCCTGCTCCACTGTGGCAAAAAAATTGTTTGTATATACTGTTTTGATTGTTTACCATTGCCATGTCTGTAAACTGCTGTGGTTTAATGAGGGCGGTACACTGTGATCTACTCTGGAAAATTTTTATGTAGACTAATGGATCCCCTTCCATAATGTCCCATCCCACTTCATATATACAAGCTTATCATATTAGCTGAAGTGAAAGCCCTTCTTTTTTCTGTCATTGTATAGCCTATTTTGATTTGCACCCCCTAATTATGAAGTCTGAAAATAGGTCAGAGCTAGATCCACTATTGTTATCTCCCACACATTAACACACATTAACATGTAAACAAGCTTCTGACAGTTCATCTGCTGAGAGCTATTAATGACTGAATGTGTAGCTCCCAATCTGTCTTAGATGCCCCGGTTGTGATGGCAATAGGAAACTTTGTATGGCCTTCACTGCAAAGAGTTCTACGCCGTATCGTTTTCGTATCGTTTTAGGAGATTCACCAACTTCTGTGAAAAAACACACTAGATATTCAAACTTCCCATCTTCCTGTGACCAATTGTTGAGTACTCAATTGGCAGTTATCTCATATCTGGAATCGAAACTAGGTGTAAGAACAAGGAAAGCATCTCCAGTAATTTTGTCACCTACCTCACTGAAAGAGACTGGGAAATCTAGTAGAGAAGATTTTTCTTAAGGTATGCCGTTATCCTTGCCTGGTGATAAATATCACTGCTTCAGCGAGGTCTTCAATGGATCCGATAAAGCATTTTAGGTTTACTGGTGTTACATCTGATGTATTTAGGATTATTAAAGTAAAATCCAAAAACACAGTAATTGCACCATCTTGCCTGTTTAAATATGGCAATTCTGAAAGAATTTTCTCAGGCTGGCCAATTGTCTAGATAGGGGTACACAAGCATGTACTATTCTGAGTTGATTAGCTACCACTAAGGAGCATTTTGTGAACCCCAAGAGTGGAATGCATGCCTAAAGAACTGAACCATGAACTGACCATGCTTTTGACCACCTACATTTTTTTAAAGTATTAATGAGGCTTCTAATATATCGATATATTAAGAAAGGTGTCTTTCCAAGTCTACAATTAGCATGCACTTACCTTTCATAATATGTTGTATGTCTTGTAAAGTAGTCAATTCAAACTTCTAAGCTTGAATCCATTTGTTTAGTAGACTAGGGTCTAATGGTGTAGACATTTGTAGACATGAGCAAGTTCCACAAGCTCATTTGCCCACAATATGTCTACTACCTCTGAAAATAGTGGTACATTTTCTTTCCATATGGCCCTGGTTTGAAATTTTCTTTTGCCATAATATACATATTTCTCAGACAATGTCTGTAGGAAATGTCCCCTTTTTGACATAGTTGCCCCCACTTTTTGCCCGCTACATGATGTGATTTCGAATAAAAGTGCACTGGGTTCCTGCCAACAAGGTCCCCAGTGCCAGTGCTCTTTCCCAAAACTGTGCAACTGTTCCCCCTAATTGGCAAAACCTTTAGCACCCTCTGTAAGTCCCTAGTAAAGGGTACCCTGATACAGAGGTACAGATTGGTACACTCCTATTCCAAAACCCATCAGGCGGCTTGGTTCTGGGGGGTATCTAAGACTGGACCAGAGACAAAAACGGGGACAAGTGCGCCTGCCCAACAAGAGCCTACGTACGTAGCTAGATTCCTAGACACCTTGGGCTTCTGTGACATTGGCAACACTTCCACCCACACCACAGAGTAAACATACTACTCTGAGGCATAAAGAACTTTCTCCAACGTCTATTATTTCCTTTACCTAATACGGAGCCCTTGATATGATCCGCCAGGTACAGAAATTGGGACGAGATTTGACTGACCGCCCTCACCAATGGAGATGATTCTAGAACGGGGATGGGGACACAGAGGTAGGATTCCATGGATGGTGGCTAACGGATGTAAATTGCAGTTAACGGAACCGCCATCTGAAAAAAATTCTGCTGGCTATCTGAGAGAGAGTCGCTGAAGAATCACTTGGTTTCTTAGCATAAGGCCTAGCTCTCTGTTTCAACCATTTCCATTTATCACTTCTAGTGATAATGAAGGGATTTCTAGAGCTCACGGCTACTCAAACAGTGTCCCAGCGCTACATGGTATAGTCAGAGGAAACAGATGCTTCATCGTTTATCTGTCGTACATTCAGAAGGAGATTATTCTAACCAACCGGGCCCAGAAAGGAGAAAGAACGTCAACCTGCTTTAGTCAGACAAACTCTTAGAATTCCGGGCACATGATTATTGGAGGAGCGTAACATTCTCGTCGGGCTGTAGTAGGCAATCCTGGCAGTTAGATAACCAGGTCCTGACTGATGGAGTGCTCTATGCATTAACAAAACGGACGAAAAGAAGCCAGTGCAAATTATCCAAGTGCATAGTAATGTGTTCTCGTCTAGGAAAACCAAGAACCAGCCAATTCCGAAAAGTCTAGAGTTTTCTCAGAAGGTACTTTGGCAGGCCCACATATAGTTAGTGCATTGGCATAGTCCAATCTGGACATAACCAAGGGCAGTACAACTGTGATCCTCGTTGAAACTGAAAGGAAAGGCAAGACTTTTTTTGCCCTGCGTAAGAGGCCAAAACACACGCCTAATACCGAGATAATTTGGTTATGGAAGGCCTTTTTATTATCTAATTTAATCCCCAGATTTTTTACAGTGTCTACTTGGATAGCTGGTGGAGATACTCCTACAGGCCTATGAACATCCAAATTAAGAGCAAAACTGAGCACCTCCGTCTTCTCGGTGTTACACTACAATTGGTTGTAGGTCATCCCCCGAAAAACTGCAGACAGGGTTGAATTGCATCCTGTTCAATGGGCACCCCTTTACTGAAGGCAAAAACAATCTGGGTGTCATTGGTGTAAGAAGGACTATGTTACTTACCCTGTAAGCATCTGTTCTTGGCATGTAGTGCTGTAGATTCACATGCTTTGCATACTCCTGCCATCTAATGTTGGGTCCGGATGTGTGCATGTTGTTTTTCTTTGAAGAAATCTTTCGAGTCATGAGGTAAGGTGACTCCTGCTCTTGGTAATAGTGCACATGGGGCATCGACTCCATTGTTAGATTGTTTTCCCGCAAGAGGGTGAGAATGAAGTATAAGTATCAGAGATGTCCATGTATATGAAAGTATAGATAAGAACTGGAACAACCATAGATGTCCACGGAGGAGGGGGGGAGCATGTGAATCTACAGCACTACATGCTAAGAACAGATGCTTACGGGGTAAGTAACAATCCGTTCAAGGCATCTGTGGCTGTAGATCCACATGACAAACAGACTGTACAGCAGTATCCTCCAAAAGCGGAGGCTAACCAGTGGACATTGTAGTTGTTTGAAAAATAGTACGTAGCACCGCCTGTCCTACATCAGCTTGTTAGCGTGCTAGAACATCCACACAATAGTGCTTAGTGAAAGTGTGCGGTGTAGACCAAGTAGCTGTTGTATAAATGTCAGCTATGGGGATGTTGCCCAAGAAAGCCCTGGATGCCCATATTTTACGAGTAGAGTGTGCTCTAGGGGGTATAGAAAACGTTCTTTTGGCTTTGATATAGCATGTTTGAATACATTTAACGATCCATCTGGAAATGCCTAATTTTGAAATGGGCTTTCCTTTATGAGGGGGTGCAAACGCAACAAATAGTTGTTTTGTTAATTTTTTTTGTTCTGTCAGCCTAATACATTAATGCTCTTTTTACATCTGGTGCATGAAGAGCTCTTTCTGCAACAGAATCTGGTTGAGGGAAGAAAACGGGTAGTTCAACCGATTGGTTAATGTGGAAAAGGGACGCTACCTTTGGAAGGAATTTTAGGTTGGTACGCAGAACCACCCAATCCTTTTGTAATTGGGAAAAGGTTCTTCTAAAGTTAGTGCCTGGAGCTAACTGACATGCCTTAGTGAAGTGATAGCAATTAAGAAAGCAACTTGCCAAGATAGAATTTGGAGGGGGCAATTGTGTAATGGCTCAAAGGGTGGACCCATAGGCCTTGTAAGAACAACACAGATTCCACGCAGGTGCAGGTGGGACTCTGGGTGGTATTCCTCTTTTAAGGCCTTCCATGAAAGCCTTAATAACTGGCACTTTGAATAAGGATAAGTGTTGCCTGTTTTGTAGCTAGGCAGCCACTGTTGCAAGATGTAGACATATGGAAGTAGAATTAAGGTCAGAGCGCCCTAAATGGAAAAGGTAACAAATAATGTTTTGTACAGATTAGCTGAGTGGATCCATTTTTGGTTACATCAGTAAAAACAAATCATTTCCACTTGGCTGCATAACAAGCTCAAGTGGTAGGCTTACGTGCTTCCTTAAGAATGGTCATACATTATGGTGGCAAATTTAGGTACCCGAATTCTATGATTTCAGGAGCCAGATCGCAAGGTTTAGCTCCTTGGGGTTTGGATGTCTGTTTTTGCCATGGTTCTGAGTGAACAGTTCAGGGTTGAAGTATAGCTTCTTGTGAGGAACTACTGAAAGTTCGAACAGTGTGGTGAACCTTTGTTGACGAGCCCATGTGGGAGCAACCAGAATGAGGGTGACAGACATTTGCCTGAGCCTCCAAACCAGAAAAGGAAGAAGAGGGAGAGGTGGAAAAGTGTAGGCAAATATCCCTGACCAACTCATCCATAGTACATTGCCTTTGGATAGTGGGTGTGGGAACCTGGATGCTAAGTATGGGCATTTTGCGTTCTCCGCGGTCGCAAAGAGGTCTATTTGTGGAAATCCGCACTTATGGAAGTATGGGAGGAGGACTTGGGGGTGGAGTTCCCACTCATAGACTTGTTGCCGCATCCTGCTGAGGTCAGCAAAATCGTTGCCGTACCCGGAAGATGTTCTGCTAACAGGTGGTTTTGTGATGTATTGCCCAATGACAAATGGTTAGAGAGAGGCGTGACAACTGTAGAGTGTCTAAACACCCCCCCCCCTCTCCCCCCAGTTTTTGTACATAGTACATGGCTGTCATATTGTCCATCCGGACTAGGACAACCTTGCCTATGAGTGAGGTGAGGCAGAAATGCTTTCAGCCTTAGGTGAAGAGCTTGAAGCTCCAGGTAGCTGATATGGAGATTCTGGTGTTTGGTATCCAAGAGACCCTGAACTGTTAGATCTTATAGGTGAGCACTCCACCCTGTGAGGGATGCATCTGCTGTTAGCATGACTTGTGGAACAGAGTCGATGATCGGCCGCCCTTTTAACAAGTTTTGCGTGTTCCACCACTGCAGAGTGTTAAATGCGGCTGTCTACCAACACTAGATCATCCAGTCGACCCTGTGACTGAGTCCACTGTCGTGACAAACATTCTTGTAGAGGACAATTGTTTAGTTTTGCATGAGACACTATGGCGATGCATGATGCCATCATTACCAAAGTTTTGACTGTCAAGAATTGATTCGCTTGAAATTGTGGTAGCAGTGTTTGAAATTTTTTAATTCTGGCTGCATTTGGGGCTAAACCTAATTGAGTGTTGAGCATAGCCCCTAGATATGGTTGCAGCTGTGAAGTTTTATGATGGGACGGTTGAAGATGGGACTTTTGAACCCCAGATGATGTAGGAGGTTTATGGTAATATGAGTGTGCTGCTGACACAGAAGGTGTTGTATGAGCTTTAATAAGCCAGTCGTCTACATACGGGAAGGCATGAATGTTCTGCCTGCGTAAATGCGCTGCTACCACTGCTACTGTATAAAGAGTAGTGGTCCCAGTATTAATACATCCATACAGTGTAACAAAATAAAATTCACAACCGTAAAACAAACTGAAGAGAATAAAGAAATGCTCAAGTGTTATTTAATCACACTGAACACAAGGAACACATTTCACAAAGAACATTGAAAACCATCATAGTTGTGCCCAAAGAAAAAAGGGGAAGGGAAAAGGCAGTGACATAAGTGGGGTAGTGAAGTTAGTGACAAACATTACTCATGAATATCACAATCAAATTGTTGGGCATGCTATTCATTGCCACACAATCTTAGCATAAAGACAGAAAATTATTGTTAATAATTAATTATGCAGGCATGTAACAGAACAAATCACAGTGTAGACATACACTGTTGACAGTACTGGCATTAGTAGTGTGTCGACGTTTCGACCCCTGAGAATGTGTAGGTGTTCTTATAAGCCTTACAGTCGGGGTCTTCCTCAGGACAAGTGGTAGGTGAAGGAGTGGCTAAAAAAGGGGCACCTAGAAATATAAAGGCAAAAGGTCAGGTCCATGGCTTAAAAAGGACGAGAACATAAAAAAGTGAAGGTAATACTCATCGTAAATACCATATCTGAATTAAAGGAGGGTCCTCATTGGCGCAAAATATGTCGTCGAGGACAGAGGAGGCTCAATGGCTCCAAAGTATGAGGGATGAGAGAGAAATGAACACCTGTATAAATAAGGCGTCTGTCAGTGAAAACTCGGATAAATCAGAGGGATAGGGAGACGACGTCTGTATTAAATAAAGAAAAAACTTACTCAAAAATTTGAGCTGTTCTCCCAAACTTGTTAGCTTATGTTAGAATCGCGGTGGAACCGTCAATTAGATAGTGGAAGTCATCCACATTTCTACAATTTAATTGAAGAAAAATGGTCTAAAGTAAAAAAAGGAAAAAATACCAATCAATTTGATAACCCAATGGTAAAGATCAAAGGAGTCAAAGCTATACATTTAGATACGTGCCAAGTACAACGTAAATAAGTAAAAAGTCCTACACGTCTAAATAAAAAGAACGATATCAAGAAATGGGAGGCTTGCCAAAATAGGCAACTTAATTATAAAGCGTTCGCGGTAAAGTTAAACTGAAAATCCAAGATTAATAAAGGAAAAAACACATCGTGCCTCTCAAAATACAGAGTGCACCATAATGACATTAAATGGCATTAGTGTCTACAAATTAAGAAACAAAGTTGCTTAATGCGCGCGCTATAGTGCATGCCAACATTCCAAAATTCTAGCCTCTCAATAGACTGAGTGCACAAGTACGGCATTGAAAAGCCAACAAAGTCTACAAAGTACTAGCATTTAGGAAATAATACACAAAGCAGTCACGCTTCTGTAGTAACGATAACTAGGCGTTAACTACTACAAAGGGGAAAAAATTTGCATGGCCACAGAGTGTAACAGAGAAGCGGCCGTCAGAGAGAAAAACTCACCCTCGTGTGTTAGACTTGCTTCCCCCGAATGGAAAGATCGCGCCGCCAGGGCGGACGGCATGAATAAATAGACGCGTAACAGGCGTGCTGCGAGCGCCAGCGTGACGCTCGGTGGTATGCAGGCGCTAAATGCTTGTATTTACCTGGAACTCGGCAGGGAAGAGAGACTATGAAGTGTGTGGGTGGTAAAAGAAATCAACAGCCAGTAAAAAGTCATTATTCTTAAACAAAACCCCAGCCAAAATGTCAACGTACATTATCAAACACAGTGAGAACAAAGTTGGCCTTGGTTTTAACATTACATAGCCCAATATTCTGCCACAGGAAGTTCAAAGACATTATAAAAAATGGGCATTGGTGCATAAAGCACTCATCATAGACAACAATTGAACAATTCATACGTATAAAACATGAAATATACCATAATAGTGGGGCTAGTTTAAGTGCTAAAAAAAGGGATTAGCAAAATCTATTACACAGTCATGGACAATTGAAATTTTTAAGAATGGCAAATGAACAGAACCAAAGTTAAGTTTATATATTAACCCACATAGATTTCATAACAATGCGGATTGTTTCGGGTGCTATAAAGATATAGATCACATAATCAATCACACAAACATGAACAGTAATATTGCGTTTGAAAGGAACCAGAAGCACCCTGATGTATATCTGCTATCAAACATCAAGGTCTATCCCTCAAACCTATCACTATGACCAACGAAAAAAGGATGGATCACCTAAATTGCAGATTGGCATCATATATTAAGACATGCCAATTGAGCATTACTAGGATCCAGTTCATTCAGCCCATTAGCAATAGTGTCCAGACGTACCATCCATTTCGATTCTCGGATGTTCAGGATCGAGGAAATGTTCCCCCCTCTAGGTCCTAATTCAGCTTTCTCTATCACTACCCACTGCATTTGGTCTGGGTCGTGGCCCCTTGATGTGAAATGTTCAACTAGGGGTGCCCCACTGCAAAGCATTTGGTGAACACTTTTGGTGCAGTGGTTACTCCGAATGGAAAGACCTTGAATTGGTAATGTTTTCCTGCTATCACAAACTGGAGGTATTTGCGATGTGCTGGGTGAACGGGAATGTGAGAGTATGTGTCCTTAAAGTCTAGGGCGGACATGAAGTCACCTTGCTGTAGAAGTGAAAGCACCTGTTGAAGTGTGACCATATGGAAGTGCTCTTTAAGTATGTAGTGATTCAGAGGCCGTAGATCTAAAATTGATCGTAGGGAGCCGTTTTTTTGGGAATAAGGATGTTGTGGGGGAACTGGCTCTATAGCTACTTTGAATAACAGAGCTTGCACTTCCTGTTTGAGCAGTTGTTGATGTTCCAGAGAGGGTCTGTGGGTGCGAGGTTGAATATTGGGAGGAATGCTGATGAGCTCCAGGCAATAACCATGTTGGATAATATCCAACACCCATTGGTCCCATGTTATGGACTGCCAGGTGGGAAGAAACTGCTGTAATCCACCCAGACAGGTGTAGAACGATTGGGAGAAGGATAAGTGAGTCACTGTTTGTTGCCGGATGGGGCATTACGGGTTGGTGTACCTTTGCCCTGACCTTTGAAGTTGTTACCCTTGTAGCGGACTTGTAGCTGACTCTGAAATATCTTCTAGATGGAGAGGATTGAGTTTGTGACCTGTAGGAGGATGCAGAGGCATCTGTAGAAGCGGTTTTGGAACCTGCTCTAGAAGAGGAGCGACAAAAGGAGCCCCGAGTAGTGGGTGTCTGAAGTGCCCCCATAGATTTAGCAACCTAAGTATCTTTTTACCACGGCCTCATCCACTTATGAGCCGAAGAGATGCTTTATCAAATGGGACGTTTAGTAAAGTTTGCTGAACTTCTGGCTTAAATCCAGAGATACACAGCCAGGCATGCCTCAGTAGGAGGATACTTGTATTGATGCTTCTGGCGGCAGTATCCACAGAGTCCAGTGCGCATCTAATGAAGGAGTTCGAAATTAACTTTCCTTCCTGAACCAGTTCTTGTCCTTTCTATTTCTGTTCCTTTGGGAGATATTGGAGGAGTTACTCCATCTCATCCCAGTGAGCTTTGTCATATTTAGCCAACAGCCCCCGTGTGTTTGTAATTCGCCAATGATTGGCGGATTGTGCAACCTGTTTAACTGATGCATCAAGAAGTTTGGACTCCTTATCAGGAGGTGGTGCGTCTGCTGTAGTTTCTGAGTTTGCACATTTACGGGCATTTGAAACAACTAGGGAGTCTGGTGGAAGCTGGCCTCGAATAAAAACTGGGTCAGCAGGTCTTGAGTCTCTCCTGCTTGGTCTCCAAAATAGGCTCTGGGAATGTAGTAGGAGCAGATTTCGGTGCTGAAGGTACGGAACCAGAAGGCTTTGTATGTGCTTCTGGTGCTGATCAGGAGGGTGGGGCAGCTGAAGCTGTATCTTGGTGCCAACCATGGGCAGATGGCAGTGGTGGCCCAGAAGCCTTTTGTTTTGTGGAAGCTGAAGGTTTTAGTATGGGCAGGTGAGGGTTTTGAGTACTCACGGAACCTTGACCCGGTGGCAGATTGTGCGACTTCAAATCAATCTCCAAGTCAGAGTCCAAATCTCCAACCGAAAAGGCCCCTTCTTCAGCCGCAGAGGCCTCAAGATCTTCCTCTTCTGGTTCAATATCTTCCTGTCCGAAGATATCGGGCGTGTGTTTAATTTCAAGTCTCCGTATTTCTCTGCATCGTGCCCAATGGCCCCTCAGTCGAAAAACAGTCCTCATAATTTTCTTCTCTGTGCTCCGGGGATAAGCACAGATTGCAGACCTCGTGAAGGTCTGTTCGCAGGTATTTGAAATGGCACTGGGGCAGAATCGAAATGAAGTCCATTCCCTCAGCAAAGTATCATTGATGGAGTCGAATGAGAGTAAGGTAGGTCGAACAGGCGAGGCCAGAGGCCGCGATCAGAACGTTCTGACCAGGGTATGAATGATAAGTCTTCCAAATTTCGTTACGCGAGGGAGGCAAACGCGTTCGAAACACCAACGAGGGTAGGGTGGATAACGCACTGAAAGGATCCCAAAAAAGGTCTCGAACCGGAGCACCATAATACACGTCCGAACCCGTTGGCGGAAAGAAAGCAATCTAACAATGGAGGCGATGCCCATGTGCACTATTACCAAGAGGAGCAGTCACCTTAGCTCGTGACTCAAAAGACTTCTTTGAAGAAAAACAACTTGCACACATCCCGACCCAACACTAGATGGCAGGAGCATGCAAAGCATGTGCATCTACAGCCACACATGCCTCGAACATAATCTTAGCCCGAAATGATTCCACCACCTTAACCAGGGGGTACATGTAGATATTAAACATTGAGGGGCTAAGTGCTGCATCCGGACTCCTACAGAGACCCTCTGGTTTGCACAGTAGTAAGGAGGTAGCCATACTTCTGTACTCCTATACTCAAGAAAGGATTTAAACCATTTCCAGGTACTGTCCCTGATGCCAATCTCCTGAAAGCGTACGAGCAGCCTGGCATGTGGGACCGTGTCGAATGCTGCTGACAGGTCCAACAATACCAGGACTGCCCTACCACCTGCATCAATGGTACTTTTAATAAATTCAGAGACCTCCAACAAGGCAGTCTCAGTACTGTGCCTAGGTCTGAATCTTGATCGGCTAGGATGAAATAGCCTGCTGCCCTTTAAGTAATTGGAGAGCTGCCGGTTCACAAGTTTTTCTACTAACTAAGCAGGTGCAAAAAGAAGGGAAATAGGCCTAAAAATGCCCAGGACATCAGGGTCCACACTTGGCTTTTTTATGAGGGACAATTTTGGCCCTCTTCCAACATAAAGGCACCGTAGCAGTGACTAAGGACTCAGGATGGGGTTGATAACATCAACTTCCAGAGTCAGGATAGAAGAAGGGCACGGATCATCAGAAGAACTAGATTTAAGATTTAGAATTGCACATCTAGAGTCTTCCAATGAGATTGTGCTAAACTTCGACAGGCCACATGAAGGGAGAGTGGCATCCTGAATCAAACTACCATCTTCTACTTCTATGTTCAAGACAGCAGAGAGACTATTCTGGATTTCCTGAATTTTTTTATTAAGAAAACTGCAAGTTGCTCGCACCACTCTGCCGATGGGGCCTTACTTCTATGGCAAGCCACTGAATTGGCAAAGTCCTTTACAATCTTAAAGATTTATCTCGGGTTGTTCACTGCTTTTTCTATCAGTCCTTCATTATACGGTCTCTTTGTGGGGTTTATCAAGGTTACATATTGGTTCATGGCTACTTTTATATAGTTCTTTACAGTCTGAACCGTTGGTTTTTCTCCATGTCCTTTCAACCTTTTTACATAACTTTTTCTCTTGTTTAAGGGCCTCGCAAAACCAGTTATTAGAGATATTTTTCCTGCTGGACGCCCAATTAGGGAGAGGGGCAAGTTTCTCCACTGAGGTACGCAACCAGCAGTCAAACTCCTGCATATTGGAATCAATGGGACCCAAAAGAGACGGCGTATTGTTTTCCAAAGCAGACTGCAGATTATCATATGTAATTTTGGAGAAAAGTCAAGACAGGTGAGGAGTTACACAATTACCCTGGCTACCCCAACAGAAATAGTCTAGTTAAACTGGACCCAATAATGATCTTTCCAGACTAAGGGAGTAGGGTCTGGCAGGGACAAACCAAGATTGGAGAACACTAGATCAATTATATGTCCCCCTCCACGAGCGGCCTTCGCAAACCATTGAAAGAGTCCTAATGGGGACATCATGTCCTTTAGAATGGTGGTGTCTTTGTCAGGCAGAAGGTTCCAGTGAATATTAAAATTGCAGAGAATAATACAATGGGTGTAGAGTAATAGGACCTTTGAGACAAATTCATTAAGTGAATTCAGAAAGTGTCCTGTCGGTCCCAGTGGCTTGTAGACAAACAGACCCCCTGCCGACTGTTGAGCCTCTTTAAATATATGAGCTATGCCTCTGCCCCTCTCAGCGGCCCGGTCTAAGTTCTGTATTTTATACCCAGCTGCAATAGCCAGATCAACCACAGGTTTAGACATGGCATTCATCCAGGTCTTAGTGATGAATAATATGTCAGGCCTCTCATCCCTGAGAAGATCATGGATGAATACTGCATGCTTCTGAAGGGAACGAACATTGATCAGCCATGCCTTAATCGCCTACTGCCAAAGCTTTAGAGGAGCAGCCTGTGTAACTCTTTGTAGGGAGAATGCAGCTAAGCCTATGTAAGAAGGTGGACCTCCGGGAGAAGCAAAGACATTATTTGGCCTGAAACAGTCTACGCTGTCTTACAATCAAAAGCTTGAATGCCATCATGCTCTGCAGTGTTCACAACTGTCCATGTCATGATTAATTTACGAGTAGAAAAGACGTTTGCAACATCCATCTTCCCTCCAAATTTTCCCATCACAGTTGGCACAATTTTTAAGTGAAAGATTGAGAATCACATTTGTAGAAAAAAAATATCTCCTTTGTAATGAGATTAAAAAAGCTACAGAAAAAAGGGTACAAGGATTGTGTTTAGGTTTTAGAAAAACGCAATACTAAATTGAACAGTGGAACATAAAATGAGGGACTGGGGTGTGCAGGTGGTTCTGGGGTGCTGGATTAATGGTGGCCTTAAAAGAGCATCTCATCTGCTGAGCAGCCTCTACATGAACGCTCTTACAAAAAAACAGAGGTGAACATCATTTTTTCTTTTATGATATATTTGGATATTCAGAAGAGTACCCAATGATCCAGCTGGATCCAACAGAAATATTGTAGCATCTATTAATTATGATGATCTTAGAAGGGAAATCTAACCTTTTACTGACAAGGGGAGGAAAACGGGGTTACGTATTGCCAGATATTGTCTTCACATGAAAACAACTGGGTTAACGGTTGGTACATGCCATATGAGCTAGAAAGCATGCCACTTGGGCCACAAGTGAGGCAACAACGTATTAACTTTTTGTTTTTTATTTATGAAACTTTGAACTGTTCTCCACCAACCTCAAATTAGTATAACAATGGTGACTGGGCATAATTGATAATCTCCCATTAAGTATATACAGATATTGAAGGAATTCATACTCTTCCATTAAGCATTCATTTATTATACACAGCGATATTTATAGCTGCATGCTACTGCACCATTTTACAGTGATTAGCATAGAGGTTGCATTGACTATTCCTAAGCATGCCCAAAGGAGGAGACAATTACTTTTGTTTAGGATTTTTAATTGAAAATGTGTCTGGCTCCTGAAGTTTTCAATAAGGGAGCAACCCCCATATGAGAAAAATGTAAATGTTAACTGACAATGTATCAAGGCAGTATCCTACTTCCAGATTTCTGATTAGTGAATGACCTCAACTGCTTTCATCCGCCATCTTCAACTGCAAGATGTGGGACGTGCTCAATTAAACAGTACAGTGGCGTAATGCTGATTTATACAAAACACTTACCTGTCCGTAACAATACTTCTGGTGCAATATAGTTTGGTGTCCCAACCAATGAATGTGCCAGGCAGCGTTGATGCTGGCGTGCTGCCCTCCGCTCAAGTGGCTTAAGCCGGTCTCCACAGCGACAGCTAGAAGGGTCTCCCCATTCGTTACTGAAATCCATGCTGTCTTGTCGAGGATGGTCACCTGGAGAAAGAGAAAGAAACTGCTAAATATTCAATATATATATGCAACCTCAAAAATACCTAATTAAATCTTTCATTGCCTTTGTTTTTTAACTCTGAATAAGTACACTCTGAACAGCTAGTTCAGAGTAGATTTACATGCTGGACTCCCCATACCAGAGTAAATTTAATCCATAAGAACATTCCTCTTTAGCAGTTTGCTAAAGCTTGATGTACAAGTATGTTGGACTTACGTTTTAACTATTGAAATATAACAGAACACAGGAACAACTAAATTATCATGGCTAGCTCTAATCTGGGTTATGCTCTTTGTATGAGTCCAGTCCAATCATAGGAATTGGCACTCACTGGAAAATGTATACACTAAAACATAACCCTGACCAGGTGATCACCTACCAAGCGGCTCCCATGGAGTTGGATATATCATTCTTGACTGCATCAGACCGGCGTTTCACCATTATGCGTGCTGTATCCTCTTACACGCGGAGGGATTGCGGCTCGAGACACAGTGTAGGAAACCCTCAATATACTTAGAGCAATATCAATAATGGGAGCTTCTAAGTGATGCGCTACCGAGCCCTAAACAATAATCGCAGAATCATCGTTCAAGCGTTTCATGACTAAATAAATCATCATCAGGCCATGTCCCCTTTTTAAATAAGACGCTCGTTTTTCTGCCAAACGTCTGGACAAACAGACTCTGCACTAGATGAGTGCCTGTATCTGCCGTGGCTTTTACCTGAAGAAGGCATTTTTATGCCGAAACGCGCGTAGAAACCATCTGGGATTCTGCAGCCACTCTAATACACAGATACATACCTTCTAATTATAAAGCCTACATATAAGGCCCATCTATAGAAAATATTTAAACAACTATCATGATGATAATAGGAAAAAAATCTCTAATCATGTACATAATGTTTTGATTTAGGTTTTTCAGGTGATGAATACACCTGTGTTGTATACATTATGACTGTAGATTATGAATGATGATAGAAGTGGTGTGTATGTGGTGTGTTTCAGTTTTAATGATGAAATATTGAATATATGATTATTAATAAACAGCTATTTTTGCATTTTTGAAAATATATATACGTCTGTCTTTGTTTCTCCATATATCAGAACTGTTATCATTTATTATTCTGTGCGATATTTGTTTTTGAAGTTGCCCTAGGAATTTACATTGTGAGAAAAGTCTCCGTACCACACATGGGGCAGGGGTGGAAGTAGCGGAGACGCATCCCGAAATAAAACCAAGAGGTAGGGACAAGGAAGGCACATTGGATTGGCATATGGTCAAGAGTCTGAACCAAAGCGATCATTTAACGGGCTTGCATACAAGTTCCCCCAATTCCCTTTCTCAGGCCGATGTATTAGGAACAATAGAAGCCCCAAGTCCCTTAGTTAATTAACACTGTACAACAGGAAGGTGTTCAAACAAGGTTGTTGGGAAAGTGCTTTAGTTACCCCTTGAGGAAAGAATTGCCCCCCAATATTGACATCCAGGCTGCCAACCCAGCAAAATATAATGAACCAAGCTGAGGATATTATCCTGGAATGTCGCCGGCCTCAAAAGTAAACTGAACTGCCATACTGGGGGGCCTTTGTGGACCAATATGATGTATGTATGTTTCAGGAAACATGGGCACTGAAGGAGGTACTGCGAACGGGGTTTGCAGCATTTAGAATAGCTGCCACTATAAGGGGAAAGGGTAGGCCATCTACATCTACATCATACAGAGACAGCATTACCCTAGCAAACAAAACCTGGGAGATGGATAAATGGGTCTCTCTGAAAAGTGCCCCATCAATCAATGATATGGAAGCCTTCTGGAACATAATTAATACAGGCTGTAGTGACGGAAAGCAGGCTTTAGAGCCTAATCTAGCAGCATACATCTGGGAGGGTCACTTTCAGGCCCCATACACTATGCCGGACGCTGAGGGTACCACCTTAGCGCAAGCAATAATCCCACCGCAGAACACCCATATAGAGGCCCCTGAGATAACTCTGACCGAAGTAATTAGTGCCATAAGCAAAATAGCCCCGTGCGAAGCACCAGCGCTGGATAAGATACCAGGGGACCGCTTTCTGGCAGAACCAAAAATCTAGGGACCTTATCTGTGGGTTCTATTTAATGCCATATTGCAAGGAATGACGATCGCTGGAGCTGAAATCCTCCCAGTATATAAAAAAGGCTCACCACTTTTGCCTATTAACTATAGACCCATCAGTTCAATTGATGTAACCCAGAAACTTTTTGCCCGGGTACTGTTGGACCGTCTCCAGATCTGGATGGATGAATACAAAATCCTTAGCCCATTCCAAGCAGGCTTTAGGAAAAACATCTCCACCATTGATCAAATATTTAGGCTCCAACTTCTTTACTGGAAAACGGTGTCCATAGAGGGTGGCATTCTCTATCTAATATTTGGGGATCTAAAAACCGCTTTTGATCTGGTAACCAGGGACAAACTTTGGGCTGTACTAAGCGATCTTGGTGTTCCCTTCTATCTTTGGAACATGCTCAGGAGGCTGCATGAAGGCAACTATGCCCAAATTAGGTATGGGGAACTTACCACACCACTTGCAGTTAATAGAGGAGTCAGACAAGGTTGCGTGCTTGCACCTACACTGTTCTGCTTGTATATTAATGCATTTGTTGATCTATTGAACGAGGTGAAGGACATTAATGCCCCGAAGCTAGCGCATAGAAAAGTGCCAGCAATGATGTTTGCCGATGATACGCTCTTGCTTTCCAAGTCGCCAATGGGCATACAGAGGATCCCTGATAACTTTGGTGTTTTCTGTAAAAGCATGGGGAGGGAGATCAACATACAGAAGACTAAATATATGGTCTTCAACCCAGCCGCTCGACACGTTCTAACCCTCTCATGAATGGCATCCCGCTTGAGAGGGTATCAGTATTCTAATATCTAGGTCTCACTCTAATGGAAAAAATGGAATGGGGGCCACAAATAAATAAAACAAGCCTCAAGTTACCGCAGACAACAGGAGGGCTGACTAAGCTATTTAGGAACTCTTTTCACAAGCCGGTTGGTCCAGTTATGGAGATTTATAAAATGCAAACAAGGAGTGCTGCATTCTATGGGGCTGAACTTTGGGGGCACTGTCTTTTAAGAAACATCACCAAGCCTGAGAACAACTTCATTAGGCAGCTATTTGGTCTCCCCCACAGCTCCCCACTCACCCCACTGCGCTTGGACTTGGGGGTGAGGCAGATCGCAGAGGAAATTGGCTGCAGAACCCCAACATTTTGGCATCTACTATGGGTGACCCCGGAACTGGCTGAATATAGGTCAGAAAATAAGTTATAAATCAATAAATATAGACCCAATCAGTACTATATTGTAGACATCTGTCCAGCCGGACAGATATTTAATATGCAGTCAAATAATGTTTACAGACAATAAACATGGAACAGTTTAAGTGGGACACAAGCCTGCATCCAACTTAGCAAGAAAGACGTACAACATAAAGTAAGGGGTTCAGGCAAAGGAAATTGTTTGTTTCAAGCACATTTCTAATAGAACAAACAGAATATACATGAGACACCATTACATAGAAATTAGAACATTTTCAAAGGGTGTATATGGTGTACAAGGTGTCGACGGCGTTTCGATCCCTTAAAGATGTCTACAATATAGTACTGATTGGGTCTATATTTATTGATTTATAACTTATTTTCTGTCTGGGGACCACTGTCTTTAGAAATAGTTCAATTACCCAAAGGTCCCTGACCAATTGTATTTGGGTCTCCTTGTTTTTTCATAGCATGAATATAGGTCAGAGCTAAAGGAGGTATTGGGTCTTCCGGGTACAGGGAAATTGGTGTGGTTTGTCCATATTAGGGAAGCACTCCGAAGTATAGGTAGAATGAGTCTATGGAGCAATCCAGAGGTAGCATGTCTTGCAATAACAAGAAAATAACTGGTCAGGAGCTATAGGGGGGGGCAAACTTGCCCAACTACATGAGAGCTCAACTATAGGCTCTCTAACTGCTAATTTTATAAAAATAAAGGACTATTATAACTTAGAGCCTTGTCTGGACGAAATACAACCGGCACTAGCCAGGAAACTATATGTACAATTTAGGCATGGGTCCCTCCCCCTGCGTGTATTTTCTAATAAATGGGCCGGCACCTCCCCTTTAGGGTGTCCCGCCTGTAGTACCGTGGCGGAGACAGAACTCCATGTATTTTTCTTTTGTCCAGGCTATAAAAAAGCCAGGCAAAAATGGTTGATTCAATTATGCAGAAATTTAGGGTCCAAGCGTTTTGAAGATGTATTCAGGCTTCTGAAATATAATACCCAAATGCCAACTGTATTTGCTGGGTCACGCTTTTTAACTTCTATGTGGTGTAAATCACTGCTGGAAACTAATCCACGGACTTAATCCGACCTACTTTTATTTGTGACTTTTTCCATATTAATTTTTTATCTTAAAAGTAATCCTGTTTTTAGCAGGGTTTTAGTCGATTTTAAATTCATGAAAACAGCGAACACCAATTTTTAGTATTCTTACTACAGTGGATACCTCCATCTCGCAGGTTGTCCCTGGGCATCAGAAGGCATGAGATTTTATAGATGGTGGTGAGCAATGGTACATGTAACCAAGGACCCCACTGGGCAAACAGACTGTACAGTTTGGCAAATTTCTAGTACTGTACATTATTTTTTATTTATTTTTCTATTTTTAATTGTATAGTATTTATACTGTATATCCCTTTTAGATATTCAATGGGGCGTACTTAAATATATATATTTATAATGATTGTTTTAATGTACTGTATGATCACTGCACATGCACTTTTATGGTCCCTTGACCGAAATAAAGTATACGAACTAACGAAAATATATACAATAATATACTTAACTCACTGTACACAACACTACCCCTTTCTTTATATGTCTGCAGCATCCAATGTCAATGACTGACTGGTGTGTAATAAGTTACGTACCCTGGTTTTCCAACCACCCCCTCAAAATAAAACAGACAGAGTTACACACACACGCTTTGTGCCAACCTGTTCACTGAAGATTTGGTACAAGGTCTGTCTGCTTTACAGATCCTCTCAATAGTAACATGTTCCTCAACACCTGCCAACTGTGCCTTGTCCACAACTATCAACCACAAACTAATGTACAAAGAGATTTCATTGACCGGAAGCCCTAGAATGAACAATCTGCTGGAACATTGTGAATTAGCCAGCAAGATAATTCTTTCCACAACATGTAAAAAGTACACTAAACCTTCAGAAAATAGGAGAGGCTTCAAGAAACATCTTTGTGAAAGTCCACATTTGGTTCCTCAGTCCTCAAAGCCTAAAGCTCACTAAATCTGTATGCTAATGTGACGAGCACAAAAAATATATTGATTTTTAAAATGAAATGTTTTTGAAGGGCAAATGATAGGCAGAATGCCCTATGATGATACAGAATGCAGAGTGGGGATACTTGTAGGCAAAGAGATCCAATCGAAGGCAGCAACGTCTCGGTTTCTAGTCCTTTTCTAATGAACATAGCAGAAACAGGCTGGTTCGGCATCTGCCTATAAATGTTAAATTCTACACAGATGAGCAGCACGGAAACAGGTGATGCTCATCAGTGTCCGAAACCACATTTCCATAGCAAGTCCCCAAAAAGCAATGAAATGGGTCCTTTTCAGGTTGCTCACATAAAACAAATTTCTGTGAAAATCAAATATATTTACCTGTAAAATCAAAGGAAGACCATGCACTTCTCTAACCAACGGTGGGCCAATGTGGCCCACCCAAACTGTATTCGATTTGTAACTGTTGAGAGCTTTGGATATCAACTACAAATAGAGAACATCCAACATTTCACCTTCAACTGATCAACATAAAATACTTTGACTGGATGAAACATTAATAATCCATTAAACCAAGGAAGCATGCAATCTTAGATGAGAGCAATGTATTTGTCATTCCTTGATATAAAGCTTGGCCAGCGGAAGTATATGGGTATACAATGACATGAGACCAATGGCCCTACTGCTAACGAGAGACACTTATTACTTATTGAGGACCTACGGGTCCTCGATATCTTCAAGATAAATTTCACCACTATCTTCCTACCTGTGGCCGGAGGTTAGCTGACGTCCCAGGAATTCCTAGGATTCACCAAACTCTGATGGGAGGTCGAGCATTTTCAGTGGTGTCAGCTAAGACCAGGGATTCACTGACTTTGTATTTAAGGCTGCAGGACACACTGCCTGTGTTTTGCAAGGCTTTAAAGACCTGGCTGTCTCCTAAAACAGAAGTTACTCAATATACATTCTTGTTTTTAGTCTAGGCAGCGGTAGAACTATTTTTATATTTGTGCACTTTTTAGATAGCCATTATATTTTATTAATTCAGGGAGGCAGCTTTTTCTTAAAAGCAAAATATCCAAATCTACTCTCAATTCATCTGTACTGCACCAAACAATAATCAAAAAAGATGACTTGGCTTGATTTATTAACAGTCGTTTAGTTTGGCTCAGTCACGCTAAGCCCAGTCGACCAAGATGTTTTCACTGTGCTATTCCTGAAAGACTGCTATCAAGCAATATAGTGTAAATATCTTGAAGATTCCCAATGTGGGTAACAATCAAGAGAAAGGAAGAGGGATATATCACCATTCCACTTCTACTAAGTATTTGACTCTGCCAACAAGTAGAGAGGCTCAAAGAGTGAGGGCATTGACAACAGGGATTTAACAGACATAGACACTCCTGTAGCGACTACTGTGCTTTGATTACAGGGCTCTTCTCCCAAGATGACAGCACAAGCAGAGCTTGTAGAGTAAGAGATTTTAAGAGACTTTAGAAAAGTGGCTCTTTGGGTCCTACTGGAAGCCCTCTCAAAGCGTGCACTGGCTGTATTCTGAGTGGTGCTCTATTGGGAGCTTCCAGTAATGGAGCCTTGGTACGAAAATTCACTTTTTGTGTTTTGAAGTCTTGGATCAACATGTTTCTGCCTTAGCAGCTATCTATTACAAAGGAGTAAACTGGGCTTCATTTAGATTGAACCCAGCAGGCAATTGTGGGGGTTGATTTGATTACACAGATGTTAAGAAGCAGTGATGTGTTACTAAAAGATAGGGAATTAGATGATTTATGCAGAGGAGGAATGCAAAGATTGTGTTCCACTTGGAGAATATGAAGCTTAAAAGTAAAGTTGGAGGTCAGATGAGAGAGTCACTATTGGCAAGAAAGAACAAGTTGCTTAACTTTCATAATATTCTTTCTTAAGCATACAGGAGGCAGCCCCCCATAAACTGACCCTTCTGGTGGCATTCAACCCTAAATATGTCACCACTTTTTTTATGAAGATGGCTACTTTGGTACAACAAATTGAAAACATTTTAATAAAGGAATGTCTTTAATTGTGTACTTTACATGAGGATTGAAAGGACAGCACGGTATTGTAAAGCACACAACTAGTTTTTGGAGGCACTGTTAAGTATTATTAGCCCTTATAGGTTTAAATTGAGCGGAAGTAAAAAGAAATGGGATATCCCTACTTCTCCCATATAAATGGCAAACATCTCCATATATCAGAGGTAGAACACCTGGACAGGTATCCCTCCAGTCAAGAGCAAGTACTGCTGACGCTGCACAATATGTGCCAGGTACCTCAAGGCCCACTATAAACATTGTAGGTTGATTGACTCCCCCAATAAAACATTGGCTGTCAAAATCAGGAACGGTATTAAATAATTATTTGAGCTCAACCACAATTAAGTAAACGACAAAGAAATATTGTAAGCATTTAGGGCAATGCTTTTCATCATCATAGAGAGCATGGAAAAGACCGTGCTGTGAAATCGGAAGGCTGGAGGATAAGATCAAGGAGTATAATTTAGACAATGTGTACGGATATATACGTGAAATGACAACTGTAGTCAAATAGAAATGTTCTTGTTGAAACTGGGGAATGCTTGGGGAAGTTTGAATATGGGCCTTGCATAAAATATCAACACAGCAAGAGATAAATGGCGAGCAAAGTACTGGCATGTTATGGAAAATGGGGAAGGGATAACAGCAGTGAAGAACCACCAAGGTGCAAGAACAAAAAAAGAGAAATCAATGTTCTTTGACTTTTACCAAAAACTGTTCTTACACTAAGTGAGAATGCTAGTCAATGAAGCAAGCCTGAAAAACGACCAACAGAATGCTAATGCAATATTGGGCTCCTTGATACCAAAAAACATGTGAAGAACATCTAAATAAGGGAATACCACCAGGTAGTGGGAGCTGTATGTCTGTATCGGGTGAATCTATGGTACGCTAATCACCTGGTTACAGTTGAATTGAATGATTGCATGTCAGAACGCTTGCCTCTAAAGAAAGGAACAAGATCGGGTTGTGCACTCTCATTTCTTTGTATTAGCAATGGAACAATGGCATGTATCTCTTGGAAAAACTCTCAAGAACAGGGAATTATATAATCAGGAGTCAAAGTCCCACTGCATGCCAACAACATTTTTCTGTGGGAGTAATCTTTGTGTAACATTTCTTTGAATAAAGGTAACCATAGCGTTGCGGATTATGTAAAATGTGGAAAAAGCAGTTAAAACCCAATTTGAGGTTTATACTTTTCCAGCATGCACTAATGAAATATAAAAACAACTTTTACATATGTGAAACAACATCTTCTGCTACTCTGGAATCAAGGTTCACATAGATTTGTATGAGGTGTTTAAGCAGAACATGTTGGCCGTCGAAAATAAGTTAGGAAGGGCAATGCAGTTCTAGAATGATATTACTGTTGGTAGTAGGAGAATTAACTGTTCCCAAAATAATCATCTTGTTATTATGTCTCTGTGGATGCGAAAAAACACACTTCTTATTTGGAAGATTGACTATATGCATAGTTGCATTTTGAGGAATGAAATAGAGTTGGATTTCTGAGCATTGCAATATCTAGACTGCAGTATTGAAGGTTCAAAGTCTAGAAAATAGTACACAGCAGCACATGTACAAACTCGCTGTTGAATGTAGCAGTCAGAAACCGCGGGAGAGAAACCCACAAGGATGATGTGTGATGGGATTTTTCCAGTTACCTTAGATAACACTTACTCTTGCAGGTCTCTTCTGTCTAGCTCGCCTCTCCCAAGTTGGTTGACCTTTTTGCATCCTCACTTAAGGCTCTTCCACAAAGAAGACACCTATTATCCTCCTCCCTCTCATGTCTGCTGTATCTCTTTTCCTTCCCGGTTGTGGAATTCTTCATCTCTCTATGTTCCTTCTCGGTGTTCTACATTCCTCACAAATGGGGTTGCACATCTTTTCCTCTTCCCTCAAACTCCTCAGCAGTGCTGCACTTCATTATCCCACCCTGCATGCTGCACCTCGCTTATTATACCCTTCCCAAATACAATAGCAAATTTTACTTTATGCTTGCATGCCTCCCGCCGCCCTCGCATCCCAAAAAAGCCAGGAGGGAGAATATTGTCTTACCACTTTGGTAATATTTGGAATCATGAGTCCATCGAAATCCTGTGCAAAGCCCAAAGTCAGTCAGTTTAATGTGGCCATCGCGATCAATCAGAATGTTATCAGGTTTGATGTCCCGGTGAATGAAGCCCATTTTATGAACGCTCTCAACAGCACATGTGAGTTCAGCGATGTAGAACCATGCAAGATTCTCAGGAAAGATGCCCATTTTTATTAGCAAGCTCATCATGTCTCCCCCAGGAATGTAGTCCATCACAAAGTACAAATTGTCCTTGTCTTGGAATGAATAGTACAGACGGACTACCCACTCATTATCAGCCTCAGCAAGGATGTCGCGCTCTGCTTTAACATGAGCAACTTGATTTCGCAGAAGCACATCTTTCTTTCTGAGCGTTTTTGTTGCATACAAAGCATTTGTATCTGTTTTTCTTGCCAGACAGACCTCACCAAATGCCCCAATGCCCAGAGTTTTGATTTTTACAAACATGGTTTTGTCCATCTTGGCTCGCCTGAGGCGGATATAGTTCGACTCTTTCTGGCACAGCATCTTTCTCATCTGATCCTGCGCATCTTGGGATAAACCCACCTAGGATTACAAATGGATCGTTAGCTCTTCAAGTAAAACAGTCTCAAGGTAAAGAAAACATAAGGAGGGTGTTTAGATGCACTACAGTAAAAAAGAAGTAGCGCACAAAGCATATCGAAAATTAGCATCTCTACTACATCTATAACAACCTTCACACTAAAAAAATATATTCAGGTTTTTTTTTTTTAGCATCATTAGGCAAAACTGCTCTACCATCCCAGAAAGTCTATGTACCTCACATCCTGAAGACGACATGCAGACAGCAAGCAGTTGTCACCAAGGTTAGGTTTAATCAACATCCAGGCAACAGTTAAGAAAAACCTTTGCCTTATAAATTGGTGCCACTTACAATGCTGGGGGATGTTCATCAACTAGCAAACACTGAGTACACTGGGTTATATATGTGCTGTGAGATCAAACCATTATACAAAAGTGACTGATATGCTAAATTAGGTGCAGTAACAAAACTCAATGACTTGCTACAATCCTGAATAATTGTATTTCCAGACTAGCACTGTGCTCGGTGCTACAGAAGCAAAGAATGAATTTGGCGTGCATGTACCAGCATGATTGGCAGAAATCAGTTCCTACAGAGTGAGAGACTCATGATTTTAAAGTGTGATTTGCCTGGGATCCCTTGTTTTAGGTCTAGGCATTCCATTTCTGATCAGATAGCAAATAAACAGAGACATAGATTGGAAAGGCTTAAGAAATTATAGCATCTTGGTTACTAACAAATCAGGCTGATCAAGGACATAATTAGACATGCACATTTGGCCGAGTCCAAACAACGGCTTCCCATTGAATTAAAAATATATCAATTATAAATCATGCTACAAACCCTGTTTTGATCATTAATCCATTATATGGGACAAAGGTTCTAAATGAAAAGGAAAATGCTACTTACCCAGTATGCATCTGTTCTTGGCATATAGAGCTGTATAGTCATATGCTATGCATATATCGCCATCTAGTGTTGGGTCCGGATGTTTGCACTTTGTTTTTCTTCGAAGAAATCTTTCCAGTCACGAGGTGACTCCTCCTTTCGGTGATAGTGCGCATGGGCATCGACCCCATTGTTAGATTGTTTTCCCGCAGAGGGTGATAATGGAGTTAGTAAGAGTAGTAAAAGGAGATGTCCATGAATGCATGTATCTAAGTAAGATATTACTGCAACAGGTATAGGTACCCGGGGAGGCGGGTGGGCGCATATGACTCTACAGCTCTTTATGCCAAGAACAGATGCATACTGGGTAAGTAGCATTTTCCGTTCGAGGCATATGAGCTGTAGATCATATGCTATGCATAGACTATGTAGCAGTTATCTCCCAAAGCGGTGGCTAACCTGTATCTGTTGCAGTGGTTTGAAATAGTGTACGTAAAACTGCCTGGCCCACTCTAGTTTGTTGTCTTGCTAACACATCTACACAATAGTGTTTTGTGAATGTGTGCGGAGCAGACCATGTTGCAGCTTTGCATATGTCATCTATGGGTATATTTCCTAAGAATGCCATAGAAGTCCCCAGTTTGCGTGTAGAGTGTGCTCTGGGGGGGGAACTGTTAATGTTCGTTTTGCTTTAGCATAACATATTTGAATGCACTGGACTATCCACCTTGCAATACCTGATTTTGATACATGATTGCCTTTGTGTGGTGGAGCAAAAGCAACAAAAAGTTGATTTGTGTTACGGAAAGGTTTTGTCCTTTCTATGTAAATAAAGCAGTGCTCTCTTCACATCTAATGTGTGTAGGGCACTTTCTGCCACTGAATCTGGTTGAGGGAAGAACACGGGTAACTCAAGCGATTGATTGATATGAAAAGTAGAAATGACTTTAGGAAGGAATTTTGGATTAGTCCGAAGAACCATATTTTGGTGCATTTGTAAAAAGGGTTCTTCTATAGTTAATGCCTGGAGCTCACCCACTCTTCTGAGTGATGTGTTAGCCACAAGGAAAGCAGTTTTCCATGTGAGAAATTGCAGTTCACATTTGTGCAATAGCTCAAAAGGTGGACCCATTAGTCTAGTGAGAACAATGTTGAGATTCCATACTGGAGCAGGTGGACGTCTCGGGGGAATGACTCTTTTGAGTCCCTCCATAAAGGCTTTGATAACAGGCACTCTAAAAAGAGATAGATTTTGTCTATTTTGGAGGTATGAAGCTATTGCAGCCAGATGTAAGCGTATGGAAGTGTTCGCTAAATTGGACCGTTGCAGATGTAACAAATAACATAATATTCTGTACAGAAGCATCAAGCGGGTTGATGTGGTTGTTATTACAGTATATTACAAACCGCTTCCACTTTGCTGCATAGCAGGCTCTTGTAGTAGGACGTCTAGCTTCTTTGATAATATTCATGCAGTCTGGCGGTAGATTAAGATAGCCAAACTCTAAGACTTCAGGAGCCAAGTCGCCAGATTGAGTTGACTGGGGTCCGGATGTCTTATGTCTCCATGGCTCTGTGTGAGAAGATTGGGTGCAAGACGTAGTTTTTGGTGAGGAACTGCTGATAGCTCCAATAGGGTTGTGAACCACGGTTGCCGTGCCCATGTGGGAGCACCTAGGATTAGTGTCAGGGACACTTGTTTGAGTTTCTGAACCACTAATGGAATGAGTGGGAGAGGCAGAAAAGCGTAAGCAAATATCCCTGACCAATTCATCCATAGTGCATTGTCTTTGGAGAATGGGTGTGGATACCTGGACGCGAAGTTTGGGCATTTTGCGTTTTGGTATGTGGCGAACAGGTCTATGTGAGGGACTCCCCAACGTTGAAAGTATGGAAGGAGGACCTGAGGGTGGAGTTCCCATTCGTGTATTTGCTGTCTCTGCCTCCTGAGGAGATCTGCAATCTGGTTGTTGACTCCTGGGAGATGTTCTGCTAGGAGATAAAGTTTGTGCTGAATGGCCCACTTCCAGATGTCTTGGGCTAAGTGGGACAGTTGGAGAGAGTGTGTCCCCCCCCTGTTTTTGTATGTAATACATGGCTGTCATGTTGTCTGTGCAAATTAGGACAGCTTTGCTTTGTAGGTGAGTTTGAAACGCCTTGAGTGCTAGAAATATTGCAAGCAGTTCTAGGTGATTGATGTGGAGCAACTTCTGCCGTTGCCTCCACAAGCCTTGCACTGTGTGTAGTTGTAGATGAGCCCCCCAGCCAGTGAGGGACCGGGTCTATGAACGGCCGTCCTTTTAATAAATTTTGTGTGTTCCACCACTGCAGAGAGCGATGAATACGGCCGCTTACTAACACTAGATCGGTTAATAGACCTTGAGACTGGTTCCACTGACCGGCTAAGCATTCTTGAAGTGGACGCATGTGTAGTCTGGCATGGGGAACTATCATGATGCAGGATGACATCATTCCCAGTAGCTGTATGTAAGTACGAGCTGGAATCCAACTGTTGGGTTGAAAGCAGAGAACTAAAGCCTGAATATTTTGAATTCTGTCTGAGCTGGGAAAAGCGAGAGTTTTTTGAGTATCTATTGTGGTTCCTAGGTAGTCCTTTGTATTGGTTGGTTGGAGATGCGACTTTGGCACATTGATTGTGAACCCTAGTTGATGCAGTAGCCGAATTGTTTTGAAAGTGTGCTGCCGACATTGTTGGTACGTGCTGGCTTTTATGAGCCAATTGTCTAAGTATGGGAAGACGTTGATGCTTTGTCTCCTTAAGTGAGCAGCTACTACCGCCAGACTCTTTGTGAAGACCCTGGGGGCGGTGGTGACCCCGAATGGGAGTACCCTGAACTGATAGTGTTGACCCGCTACCACAAACCTGAGGAATTTGCGATGAGCAGGGTGAACTGGTATATGAAAGTAGGCATCTTTTAGATCTAGAGTAGATAGAAAGTCGCCTTTTTGTAGGAGAGGAAGTACCTGTTGAAGTGTCACCATGTGGAAATGGTCTGAATGAATGTACCTGTTGAGTTCTCTGAGATCTAAGATCGGTCTGAGAGAACTGTGTTTTTTGGGAATCAGGAAATAAAAAGGAGTATACGCCCGACCGTTGATGTTGAGGCGGCACAGGTTCAATGGCCCGTTTTAGAAGTAGAGACTGAACCTCCTGTTTGAGGAGGTATAGATGGTCTGGTGACAGTTTGTGGGGTTTTGGTGGAATATTTGGAGGCGTGTTGATAAATTCCAGGCAGTAACCAGAACGGATAATTTGGAGTACCCAATTGTCTGTTATTGATTGCCAGATTGGTAGAAAATCTGACAGTCTTGCCCCGACAGGTGTTGAGTGGTCGGGGGAAGTGAAGGAGAAGTCACTGCTTTGTGTTGGCGGGGGAGTTGCATGAATTTGAACCCCGTCCCCTGCCCTTACCATTGTTACGCCTGTACCCTCCTCTGAAATAACCCTTAGATGGAGAGGGTTGGTTATTGCCCTTGTAGGTGGAGGTGGCTTCTGATGAGGTATTTTTGGAACCCCCTCGGTAGAAGGAGCGTCGAAAGGAAGCACGACCCTGTGTGGACTGAAGGGCTCCCATAGACTTGGCTACCTCAGTATCTTTCTTCATTTTCTCAAGTGAAGAATCTACCGCTGGGCCAAATAGATGTTCCTTATCGAATGGGGTATTTAAAATGGAGGTTTGAACCTCAGGTTTAAAACCAGATACACGGAGCCAGGTGTGCCTTCTTAAGAGGACACTAGTATTTATGGCTCTAGCAGCAGTGTCTGCAGCATCTAAAGAGCATCTTATTTGATTGTTAGCAATAAGTTGCCCTTCATGAACCAGATCTTGTGCTTTTGATTTGTGTTCTGGGGGTAAATAATGGATCAGTTGTTCCCTTTCATCCCAGTGCGCACGGTCATAGCGCACTAACAGTGCCTGGGTGTTGGAGACGCGCCAGAAATTAGCTGCTTGAGAAGCTACCCTTTTCCCCGAAGCGTCAATAAGTTTTGATTCCTTATCAGGAGGTGGAGCCTCTCCTGTTGTCTGTGAGTTGGCTCTTTTTCTTGCATTGGACACCACCAGGGAGTCTAGTGGCAATTGTCCCCTTATATATACTGGGTCTGATGGTGCTGGCTTGTACTTCTTGTCCACTTAGGGGTAAGAATACGAGCCCTGGCTGGGTCATTAAAATTGTCATCTACATGCCTGACCATCCCATTGAGCATGAGTAGTGTATGTGATGACTTCTGTGTTGTACTGAGGGTTTCAGAGAGGAAAACCTCTTCTAATGACTCCTTATGAAGCTGCACCCCATGATAGTTGGCAGCTCTACCCAATAACTCAATGTATCCTACACTATCATCTGGTGGAGAGGGTTTGGTAGGGTACAGATCGGGATCATCGCCTATGGGCGAATTGGTGTTATAATCTTCCCATGGGTCTTGTAATAACTGATTATCATCTTTATCCTGATCATCATCCCCATCATCCTGGTTGTCAGGTGTATGTGGTGGTGAATGTTCAGGTGAAATTGGTTGAAGTTGAGGGGAAGGTGGTGCTGAAGGAAGAGGAGGAGACGAAGGGTTAGTTCCAACAGATCTCTTTTTTAAAGGGATGTGATATTCTTCTTCTACAGCAGCCCTTCTTTTCAGAGTCACTTTAGTGGTGATATGGCCAGTCTGTGGATGGATATACAAAAGCTTTTGTTTCGGATCCGGTTTTTCAATTGGGGCATCGAAACTAGGCTTTGTAGTGGTTTTCTGCACTTCAGTCTGTTTCGGCGCCGAAACCGCTGATGTTTTCAGGTCCGACGATTTTTTCGCGGCCGAATGGTGGGGGTCGGTGCCTGACATGTGTTTCGACCCCGAAGGCTTGGGCTCCGAACTTGGTTTGGAGGGAGTCTTTTCGGAGCCGGAAGGCTTTTTGGACGGCTTCGGTGCCGAGCCGGAGGGCGGGGCGTCAGAAGCGTGATCTCGGTGCCGAACGGGGCCCGAGGGCGCGGGTTGGATCGGAGCCTTCTTTTTAACTGAAATAGTCTCTTGGGATGAGGGGGGAGGTTTACTCACGGTACCTTGATCATGTGGGAGGTCCTCCTCTGGGTCGGATTCGAAATCTACGATGTCGACCGGCTCTTGGTCCTCCTCCTCTGTTCCCATGGCCTCGCCGGACTCTTCGTCCGACTGTTGACCGAAGATGTCCGGAATGGA
Source organism: Calotriton arnoldi (assembly GCA_963921515.1). Taxonomy (NCBI): domain Eukaryota; kingdom Metazoa; phylum Chordata; class Amphibia; order Caudata; family Salamandridae; genus Calotriton; species Calotriton arnoldi. Next base: position 245,042 of record CAWUFW010003945.1, read on the forward strand.
GCTTGTGTGCTGGCTCTGCATGTCGCGACGTCGAGCCCGACGGTCGCAAAGTGTTTTCTTGGAGCGGAAAGCCTGGCACGCATCGCAGTCTTCTTTGTGTTCGGGTGACAAACACAGGTTGCACACTTCGTGTGAGTCGGTGCGCAGGTATTTCGCGTGACACAGAGGGCAGAATTTAAAGGGAGTTCGTTCCATCGACTGCAGGTCGACCCGACGCGGGTAGGTCCGAAGGCCTTCCACGAACTTTCCTTCCAAAAGATTAGTTTAAGGAATTACAATACGCGATAGAAGGGAAACGCAATCGAAACAATACCGTCAAGGGTGAGTATCTTGCGCGCCGAGGGAAACCCGAAGGAAAAGGTGTCGAACCGGAGCGCAACGATATACATCCGAACCCGATGGCAGAAAAAAACAATCTAACAATGGAAAGATGACTGGAAAGAATTCTTCGAAGAAAAACAAAGTGCAAACATCCGGACCCAACACTAGATGGCGATATATGCATAGCATATGATTTACAGCTCATATGCCTCGAACATAGTTATCATAATTATTCCTTATCTGTGGGTAGACTTAACAAGCACTGGCAAAACCAATATGTCTCTTTCCCCCCCCTCAATGATTCACGGTTTTTCACATGTGCATGCCCTTGAAAAGGTGCTATTGGCGCTTTCCTGCTGCAGGCTGTAGTGCCTCAAACAATTACTATAGGTCCCTCGAGTAGTACAATTTTATACTGACATCTGCACCAACTGACCTAAGCAGTGGTCAGTTGAATCAAATATCGGTAAAAAAAAATTCATGATCTGTCCACAACGCTTCTGATATATTTTCAGTAAAATATGAAGGCTAAATGTACATTAGAATTTCTATTGAGGTTTCCTCAGGGTTGTATAGGAGATGTACTTTTTTTTGTATAACTATTTTAGAGCTGTGGGCAGACAGAGTGGATACTGACCTTCAAAACTAACACGTTCAGGTACCTTATACTGACAGCAGTTTCCCTTGGAGGGTAAACCATGTTTACATTACATCTATGGCTTAGCAGAAACAGAAATTGCAATTGCTAATGTTCTAGCACAGCTGTTCTTTAAACAAAAGTACAGGCTCTGGTTCAAAGTGAAATGCTAAAATATTTTTACAAAATCGGGACCCCTTGCACTAAGCCCTGAGGCAGTCTTCAATGGATGATTCGTATTTTTTAGGTTTGATGTGTAATTATTCTTACACACACTGTATTACATACATATAAGGAGCTTTGGCTCAGTCTCCTTCAGCCACTGGCTTCTTTGCCTCAGGAACATTCTGTTACTGGCTTGAAATACTGTCATTCACCTCCCAAATCAGTCCAGAGGACCATTTTAGGCTAAACTTCTCTCTATTTGTTGTTTGGGTGTTTCCTTTCACCTTCAATGAAATGCATGAAGGACTATTTTACATGCGACAGCTACACTCATCACACATTTCAACCATGCATTGTAGGTGGACGTGGCCAACCACAACGGAAGATGTGTAATGTTCTACCTTTGAAGCCGCCTGCGCCCTACCTTTCCTTCCCCGCTTCCATTCCACCTCTTGTGTGCGCGCGCGTGGCGTTCGCCGCACGCTGGTTTAGAACGCCGCGGGGGAAGCAGGCGGGAGCTGGGGGCTAACGGCATTCTTGTGAAGGCATTGAATAAAGGAGGTTGTACCTTGTTCATGTCTCTTCTTTACCACACGGATCTTTCTGGCGACGATTGCGGGATACCGATGCTTCCTGCCCCTCCCATGTTTACTGACTACATCACGGCAGTGTGGTGAAGGCTGGTTGCCCTTCCGATCCTCTCACGGATCAATTCTTCAACGTGACAAAGTGGGAGGAGTGTCAGCCGACTCCTCCCGGTTACCAGCTGCTTCATGCCGGCCTCCTAATCCCTCTGCCTCTTCCGGATTCACCTCGGACTCCCTTCTACCAGCCCCTGGGAGGAGTTGTGAAACGAGAGGTGAGTGAACTGGCTCACATTATTATTTGTCCTCGGGGGTGATACTTCAAATAGACACCGGAGGGAGCCAAACCCTCACACGTAACTCTGACGAGTGTTTTAGAGACATTTTGGCTACATCTATAGTTAACCCTGGTGGAACAGTGTCACCATGGCTGGTATAATGAATGCAGTGGCTATGCCCAGCACCTTTTTTGAAGTCCATGGGTCACCTGCCGAAAGTTGGACTCAATGGGTTAAATGTTTTGAAAAACATTTGAAGGCTATTGATGGGCCAAAATACAATCCAGCCAGTAAGTAAGCCATGATCTATAATTGTTTGGGGGCAGAGGGAAGAAGGTTGTTTGATTACATAACCCCTGTTGAAAAAGAGGAGGAGAAACAAGAGTGGGATGTGTTCATTGAATCCAAAACAAGAATGAAGAATTACTTTGATACCACTATGAGCATTATAATGGAGAGATACAATTTCTACTACAGATACCAAGCACCAGGAGAGGCAATTGAATCCTACGTTGCAACACTAAGGATGTTGGCCACATCGTGTGCATTCAAGGACATGGAAGAAATGATAAGCGATCAGGGGGTGATGCGCACCACTTGCGTGAAGGCGTAAGATAAATTATGTCATAGGAACCCGAGCCTGGAGAAGGTGTTATCAACCATTAAGAGCATGGAAAGGTCAGCTAAGGGAGTGAAGTTGCTGCGCAAACCAGACAGCCAGCAAGCGAACGTCAATCTAGTTAATAGAGAAGATGAGGCACCAACTAATCGGCTCTGGAAGAACAACACAAAAAGACCTCCAGCACATACAGTGGCAAATCTACTTGTCATCGTTGTGGGTCCAGTACACATGTGGCGTCTAACAAAGAATGTCCTGCTTGGGGCAAGGTCTGCAAGGGATGCAGAAAAATTGGACATTTCTTTAAGGTTTGCAACACATCACGTTCAAAGAAGGTTTACGCAGTGAATGAATCCAAATCAGAGGAAGACTCTCATGAGAGTGAACTGTTAGAAAACTTGCCGTTGCTTGTGGCTATCAACAAAGAAGATTTGCCGAACCAGCTCAGGGGCAGTGTCCGTGTGAATGGAGAAAACGTGGAGATGTTGGTGGACACGGGATCGAGAATCACAATCTTGTCAAAGGACACCTACAATAATTTAAAGTGCAAGACACCGTTAGAGGCCAGCAGAATAGTTCCAGGTGCCTACAGTGGTCACAAAATTAAATTAGAAGGAGAATTCAACGCAGATCTGGCATTCAAAGAGAAAAACACTTTCACAAGAATTTTCGTAGTAGATAATGTGAACAGCCTCGGTTGGTTGGAACAGCAAAAGCTGAAAATGATGATCGACCCATGCCAACCTCCCTATGTGTTTAGCATTCAAGAGGATGACTTGGAAACCGTTCTCAGAGAATTCAAGGGGGTGTTCAGCGAGCAATTGGGATGCTTAAAGAATTTCAAACACGAGATCCATCTGAAGAGCAACGTATAAACATATGCTTGTCAGCCAGTGCTGAAGTTAAAGCCATTCTGGAGGTTTGGTGCAGCGATGGAATAATCAAACCGATCAATGCATCTGAATGGCTATCGCCCGTGGTCATTGCGAAGTAAAAGAGTGGAACGATCCGCTTATGCATCGACCAATATGAACTAAACCGCCATGTGGTAGCAGATTGTCAGCCCTTACCCCTAATAAATGAGATGGTGATGACGTTGGATCAGGCAAAGATCTTTACAACGTTAGATTTCAGCGCAGCGTACCATCAAATACAGCTGGATGAGGGGGTCAAAGAAATATACAGCGTTTATCACTCCTGAAGGCACATATCAATTTTGCAGATTACCTTTCGGGCTGTGTTCGGCATCTGCTGTATTCCAGTGCATAATGAATCAACTGTTCTGTGGCATAGGTGTGAGATCATTCCAAGATGATGTACTGATTTACAGCAAGACGGAAGAACAACACAGCGTGCTAAGGAAGATACTGCAAAGGATACAGGACAGTGGTCTCACCTTGCAAAAGGACAAATGCAAATTTCTCAAAGGAACTGTTGAGTACTTAGGTCACCTCATTGATGAAAATGGAGTTCGACCAAAACCGTCTTTGACATCTGCAATCTCCTTGTCACCAAACCCGACGAATAAGGAAGAACTTGCATCATTCTTAGGCATGTGTGAATCCCACTCCAAGTTCATACAACATTATGCTGCTAAAGTTGAACCAATCCGGAAACTGATAAAAAGGGATGCAGGATTCATTTGGGATGATAAATGTGAGCAGAGCATAAAGGACATAAAAAGAGAACTTAAGCAAGCACCATCCCTACAATAATTCAGCGAAAAATTGCAAAGTATTGTGACCACAGACGCCAGCCAAATCGGGCTGGGGGCAGTACTCAGCCAAAAAAACAGAAAAGGGGGAAAAAGTCATCGCATTCGCATAACGCAAGCTAAGAGGCCCAGAGACAAAATACTCAGTAATTGAGCGCACATTATTGGCTTGTGTTTGGGCTGTTACAATGTTTAAAAGTTTTCTGTGGGGCAAAGAATTCACCATCCGCACTGATCACAAGCCATTAGTTAGCATCCTAGAAGGAAAGGGTTCTAGTCAACCCTCTCCGAGAATAGCAAAGTTGGCATGTAAATTGCAGGAGTATCAGGTTAAGATGGAGTACATTCCTGGCAGAGTGAATGTGTCGGCTGATTAGTTGTCACGTGCCCCTTGTGATAGTGAATCAAATTGTGATGAGGGTGAGGAGGATGACCTGCTTGATGCGTGTTTGCTCGACTATGAGGAATCTAATCGTACTATTTCCAAACCAGAATGGTTAGAGGCTGTAAAGAGTGATAATGTGTTTGCTGAAGTAAAAAAATATGTGGTTAAGGGATGGCCTTGAGAAAGAGTATTAGGCGAGAAATTTAGACCGTATTGAAAAATGAAAGAAGACATCAATGTTGTTGAAGATATCATTCTCCGTGGTGAAACTTTGATGGCACCGATGTCCTTGAGGAAAAGGTTGATAACGTTAGCACACGAAGGCCATGTGGGGATGACTGGTACCAAACAAAGGTTAAGGGAGAGATACTGGTGGCCCTCAATGGATCGTGATGTTGATGTATTTGTCAGTCATTGTTCAATTTGCACTAAGGCAGACAAGACCATGACAACACACCGTTGCTTAATGACATCTGTGGAACTACCTGAGGGTCCTTGAATAAAAGTCGGCATCGACTTTATTGGACCAATGAATGCTTTAAACTTAGAAATGCGCTATGCCATAGTTATAATAGATTACTTTAACAAGTGGGTGGAAGTTAAATTTGTGTCACAACCTACCACGTGTGAAGTGGTGAGTTTCTTAAAGGAATTGTTTTGCAGAGAGGGTTTCCCACATCAGTTAGTCACTGACAACGGTGTGCAGTTTGTGTCCTCTGAGTTGGTTTCATTCATGAAAAACAATGGCATAGAACATGTAAGATCCTCTTTGTACCACCCACAAGGCAATGGCCAGGTTGAACGGGCCAATCGCCTAATTAAAGAAACCATTCAAATGGCTTTAAGATCTCACATTTCCATTGAGGCAGCTCTCCGTACTAGGTTGTGGTCATACCGCACTACTCCACACAACACCACTGGTAGACCCCCTTTGAGCTAATCAGGGGTAGAGCAGTTGTCTCACAATTGTAGCCATACTGGTCTTTGGCTTGGAAAAATGGGAGAATGAGAACAGGGAAAAAGAGATCAAAATGAGAAGTCTGGTGGACAAACGCCAGGAATGTGGTGCAGGAGATGTCTGTGAAAGCAGGTGATGTGGTGCGAGTGAAGTATCCTAGGAAAAGAACAAACATGAGTAAGTACAGTGAGGCAAGGCGTGTGGTCAAGACCAAGGGTACTGCTGTCCTACTCGACAATGGTCAGTGGTGGAATGGATCGAATGTGTTAGTAGTAGGAGCCCGGAACCAGTAAGCAGGAATAATAAGTTTCAAAACGATGCATTAGCATCTTCGGGAAATGCCAGCAACAGTGAACTGTGTAGTAGAAGCACTGCGCCTGCCACTGCTGGGAATTCCACCAATGTGTCTCCTCCGAGGCTTGTAACCAGTACCGATGGTACTGTTCAGAACAAAAGAGCGATTGTTCCCCCGGTCAGATTTAAAGACTATGTAATGTATTAGTTTGTCTTAAAAAAAAAAAAAAAGGGAGAAGATGTAATGTTCTACCTTTGAAGCCGTCTGCGCCCTACCTTTCCTTCCGTCCCTTCCCCGCTTCCGTTCCACCTCGTGTGTGTGTACGTGGCATTCGTTGTGCGCTGGTTTAGAATGCCGCGGGGGGGAAAGCGGGCGGGAGCCGGGGGCTAATGGCATTCTTGTGAAGGCATTGAATAAAGGAGGTTGTACCTTGCTCATGTCTCTTCTTTACCACAGATGGCCACTTTCTGACGCAGCTCCTGTCGCCTGCCACATTAATCCCCTAACATCCGTCCCTTTATCCACCTACAACAACAGAATAGCTTAATGCCCGAGCCTTACTATTCATGTGACGGCTGCCAGAGTGTTTGTCGTCGCCCAGTGCCGGACATTTGGCGTAAAAAGTAGTGGCATAAAAAAACCTGCGGCCTTGTCACCAAGGCGGAGCCATGGCCTCGAGCGAACTGACGACGAGGGCGAGCAAGGCCAGGGGCGGCCCGTGCACAGATCCGGATTGTTCCCAACTGGGGGCACCCCCTGATGGGGACAGCTGTACAGCACCGAGGCAGGGAACCAACTGTTGCTGGCGGAGCAAGTGGTGGAGACGACCCTGCATCTAAAACGTGCACTGTGAGGTACGGCAGAGTTCCGAACGCAGTCTTTGGCCTGGAGGTGAGCGGCTGCTATCCTGCCGGCGGGTGTACCAGCCTCCCCCTGACGCCACCTCTGTGACCACATGGCCACAAGTCCCCGACACTACGGTGCCAGCTTGGCTGCCTAAACAGCTGCAGCACCAATACTGCCAGTTGCGGTGGCGTGACTTTCCAGTGACAGCTCCCGGCCGAGACATCCATCGAGGCCAAGCTGTGTAAGAGGCCACCTCTGGGGCCCTACTTTAGGTGTGAAACTGCCTGCGCCTACCCACCGGACCTCACACAGTACTGCGTAACTGGGGCACGCATTCCAGAGCAAGCGCACCCTGCACAGGTGTGACTACAGAAAAGTGGCAGTTTTGCCCCCCTGGGGCGCCCTCCTCCTTTCTCTTCCATTGGCAGTGAGACCTGACATGAAGTGAAAGACGGTGCCTTCTCCACAGATCCTCGTGGGGTAAGCCACACTTCACAATATTTGCTTTTCAGCCAGTTGCCTGTGTTAAATTGGTGCACCTGAAACCACAGACTTTAACCTCTTTTCCCCGGGGGCATCCCTAGATGGCGAATCCTGCCTCAGGACATTACTGTCCGTTCACAGATTTGCGCCAGCGGGGGTGGACCCCTTGTATCCAACTCTTTTGTCCAGCGACTCTACCTTTTGGCATGCACTTCTGTTGGGATAGTGGTGTTGTACTTGACCCGGTCGCAGGTAACAAGAGGCACCTCCTCGACTAATCTGTTTGCGTTGCCTGAGCTCTCTGTTCAATCAGGGGGAAGGGAAACAGGAAAACAGACAGGCCGCAGAGGGAGAGTCCTTCTAACTCCCTGACAGGCGGCAGTGAGTGCTGGAGTACTCCATCCCGCTACCCTGATACGTGTGGCAAGGAGGAGCACAGAGTGACCCGCTGGCGATGACTGGCGGCAAGGGACCTCGCACTCTCCATCAGACTAAATTGGACCAATATACCCAGCCAAGAGACTCCACCACTGTGCCCATGGCGGAGGGCCAACACACTCAAGTGATCCAGGCTCCCCAGAGGAAGAGGCGCCCACTCTTACAGACATCATTGCGGCGTTACAAGGAATCCATGTGGCCCTTAAAGGCAAAATAGATACGTCTCCACTGAGGTTACCCTGATGCGTGCGGACCTACGAAATCTAGGGATCTGTGTCAAGGAGGCGGAAGACTCAATTGTCACCCTACAGACAGACACTAAGGCCCTAAAGTCGCAAATCAAGACGTTGAATGCCACCACTAATACTCTGGAGGCGAAGTTGGAAGATTTCAAGGGACGTTCCTGAAGAAACAATGTCTGCATAATAGGAGTCCCTGAATGTTAAGAAGACCCGGCAGTTGACCTGTTCGTGGATGATCTCATACTGAAACAATTGCAGCCATGTGTTCTCTTGAAGTACTTCTCAGTTGAGTGTGGCCACCGAGTTCATGGCATGCCACCACGACCTATCACTTCACCCATCTTTAATTACCATGATTGAAACGTCAGCTTGCATTCCGCTTGCAGTGCACCATCAGTCCGCTGTGACAATGCCACTTTCGCCTTCTTCCCGGACTTTACTCTGAGTGCAGAAACTGCGTCGATCCTTTCTCGAAGTTAAGAAGGCATTGAGAGAATGTGACCTGAAATACTCCATGATTTTCCCAGCAAGTCAGCGAGTGGTGGCAGATGGTAAAACCTGGTACTTCACCGCCCCAGAGGAGGTTTGGAACTGGCTGGATGACTGGAGAGTGGTGGAGGGGTTGGGGGGGCTGGACACCGCACCTGCCACGAACAATGACACACTGGAGCTGCAACACTGGACAGGGAATATGACGAGACTAGCTAGTGGTCATGCTGTAACCTGCTGCAAGGCGAGGTCCCGCTGGTGACTTTCTCGGTACCACGGATCAACACTGGGCGACGAGCGCAGCCAAGACTGTTTCATGTTTATTCAATTTGGCCAGAACGGACACTGTGAATGAGGGTGCGCTGACCCCTTTCTAGAGTGGACTGCGCCCGACGATGCTTGGAACTGAAAATGCTTACAAAGTTGACTCTTTATGTGGTAACATTTCTTTTTTCTATGTGAGGAGGGTAGCGAGGTGGCTTTTTGGTGGGATCCACGGCCTACTTAAGTTATTATGTTTTGGGGGTGACAGGCACTCTGCACAATTTTGGGAGCGGGCAGTTTCCAGGTCTGTTATGCAGGGAGCCAGGGCGAGGGGCCAATATTGGGGTTTATGTAGTTTTATTTATTGACTTCTTGATCGACATCCAGGAGATCTTCTCCCACTGATAGGGCAGCTGCCCACAATCCGCGCTCCCGATCTCTGCCCTTCCCAAATGTTTTGGGGGACCTGGCGCAGTCCTTGGTATACAATCCCCGATGACATCCAGAGTAGTGTCATTGCTACCCGTTATACCTCGCCCAGCCCCGGTCTACCAACCGGGAGCCTTATCCCTACACCCTGACCAATGACTGTCTATGGTTACCACCTTAACACTCCTAGTTTCAGAGTCCTTTCTTGGATCGTCAACGGGTTGTGAGATAAAATTAAAAGAGGAGTGGTGCTTCAATACCTTAAGCGCCACTCACTTGATGTTGTTCTCCTACAGGAGACGCACGTCCAGGGAAACTCCTATTGTGCCCTTAACAGATGGGATTACAAAATGCTTGCCTATGAGGGGTACACAACAGGTTCCAGAGGGATAGGCATTCTTCTACGGAAATCACTCCCACTCATTATACAGAATACCTGTGGCTAGACTCACACAGAAGATATGCAGCACTCACGGGACAATGGGAAAGTACCTCCCTCAAAATCATTTCACTCTACATACCCCCAAGACTCCTTGACCCAGAGTTTTCTGACCTCAGTGCACTTCTCCTGGGTCTTCCCGAGGGCAGGTTGCTGATTGGGGAGGGGGGGATTTTAAGGCAGCCCTATGTGACACGACAAACAGTTGTCCTCCTCGCCAGTCGCAGCAGGCCCGTAGTCCTTTAGCTGACTTCATGTCAGCGATTGGCTTTGATATATAGCGTGCCTTTAATCTCACGCTGCGGGAATACACACACCACTCGGGAGCCTCTCACGAAATGATTATATACTTACCATTGCTCAGCATCTTCCCCACATAGGTGAGCTTCATCACCTCACCAGGGGCATCTCTGATCACTCCCAAGTGTGCGCGACCTACAGACTGATGAACCGTGGGAATAGTTGAAGAGTGGTGCTCAACCCCTGGTAACTAAAGGTACTGTGTATCCGCGCTGGCCTCTCTGAGGCTACAGAGCATTACCTTCAAGGAAAACGAGGGAACCGTGGACTCTGCTCAGACTTTATGGGAACCTTACAAGACAGTCAGAGGTCAAGGAATGGCATTGATAATGGGGCATAGAAAGGAAAAGAGAGCTAGACTCGAAACACTTGAGCGGGAAATCCACGAGCTGGAATCCCAGCTTCCTTCTGACGTTCAGGGATGGGTACAACATAACGTGTCCTTGGAACAACAGGAATACAAAGACGTTGCGACTGAGGCAGCAAGGGTCCGCTATTGCGCAACAACACCGCCTCTATGAGGTGAGTAATAGAGCTGGGAGACTCCTGGCTTGGCTCGACAAAAGGGAGGCAGCGTCTTGCTGGATACTCGGGATTCTGAATACTAAGTGCGAAAGCATCAAGGATAGGCGTGGTGTGGCCGACATCTTTGCTGACTACTATGCACGCTTGTATTCCCCAGCACTTACAGTCATGGCAGAGGAGTTGTGCGAGCTGCTCTCTGATATACAGCTGCTGAGTCTCTTGCTGACCAATAGGGCTCTCCAAGAGGCATATCTGACAGAAGATGAATTGACGCAGGCCATCTGTGACCTGACATCTGGAAAGGCTGTGGGAACTAATGGCATACCTATCGAACTTTACTGACAGCCGAGACGATTACTCCTTTTTTCCTACATATGTCCCTGGAGTGCCGCGATTCTAGTGCACTGCCCATAGATGAAAGATTGGCAAACATAGTAGTTATCCATAAGGAGGGTAAACCACCAGAAGTGTGTGCCTCCTACAGACCTATATTGTTGCTGAATGCAAAGGTGAAGATTCTCGCAAAGCTCTTAGCCACACATTTGGCCAAGGAGATTAAATTCTTGGTCCACCCGAATCAATCCGGATTCATGTCGGGCAGGGACACTGCGCTTAACCTACGACATTTACATGGGGTCCTGGGTCGGGCGGATAGAATCCGTTAAGATGCACTAGTACTGTCTCTTGGTGCACAGATGGCCTTTGACACGGTGGAATGGCCCTTTTATGCACACAGTCTTGGAGAGACTGGGGTGTGGCCCCCGCTATGTCTCCTGGATACGGCTCCTATACTCTGACCCCCTCGCTCAGATGAAGGATGAATGGGGTCATGTCCACATAGTTCCACCTTCAGCTGGGGACGAGACAGGGCTGTCCGCTTTCACCATTGATCTTTGCTTTTGTTCTGGAACCTTTGGCGGCCTGGAACCAAAGCGATCCCCTGCTCCGAGGACTGAGATGGACTGCTGAGTGGGAGGATAGAATCTCTATGTGGACGACCTCCTACATTAAATAACTGACCCATCCCCTACCCTTGATAGGGTACTGCATATATTTAAGCTCTTTCTCCGCTACTCGATTACACCATAAACTAGAATAAATTGTTGATCTATATTCTCCACGGGTCTTCACCTTGTCTGTCTGACGACTGTGCGGCACAGGTGGTTTCCGGGGGTTTCCGCTATCTAGGAGTCTTCGTCACCATGGATCCTGAGCTTTTTTACAAACAATCTTGAGCCGCAGATCTCATGCTTACAAGGGGACGTTCAACACTGGAGAGCCTCTTCTCTGTCCCCATTGGGGAAGGTGGATGTTTAAGATTATGGCCCTCCCCCGCCTTCTATATGCACTTCAGAATACACCTCCCCCAGTTCCACAGTCCTATTTCAAGCTATTGACAGTACTCTTTGCACACTTCTGTGGGATGGTGGCCCTCCCTGCATAGCGCTTCAGAAATTGACCAGGGGTTGGTATTACAGAGGGATAACTCTCCCTGATATACAAAAGTACTACAGGATGGTTAGGAGAAATATGCTGCTTGGAGGTTATCTCAGAGCCATTTACGAAGGCTCACAACCCCCCCCCTCCCCGCATTCCTACAGTGATCACACTTGCCCTTTGGCATACGGCCCTGAAGACCATGGGCTGGCAAGGGAAAATCACGCGAGCTACCCCCTTATGGGAATCAGCGAGCCTGGGCACTTTAGCCTTGCAGAGGGACTTCGATAAATGGGACCTCAATGACCTGTTCAGGGTGGGAGATGAGGAAACAGGGTGAAGTACTAACATTCGAAGAGTTTCAAAGAGAATACCATATGGCGTCACTGAGATCTACTGCCATCTACAAATCCATCATGCCCTACTGAAAGTTTTGCCAAAGGGTGAGTAAATCCCTGAATCCTCCCCACTTGAAGATAGGCTTTAAGATGATTATATGCCAAAAAAGGTGATATCGCTTACGACAAAAAAATTGTTAAATAACTCCCCTGACCCTTTGATCTGCTTGCGAGAGAAATGGGAGTGTGATTTAGGGAGTCTGGACGATAATGAGCGGCCTGATGCTGTGGCTATTAGATCACGATTCCGCCTGGTGCAGTTCAAAATCCTCTATAGGCGTTATTACGCTTATACCACATAGGTTAAGATGGGGTGAACAGATACAGCATTGTGCCCAAAGAATTGTGGTCAGGAGGGGAAAAAAAAGTCATATGTTATGGAGCTGTCCGGTGCTTCAAAGATATTGAGGCGAGGTGATCGAATGTCTCAATGGAGTATGTGGGAGTGATATGGGACCATTAGCAAAATGGTGCCTCATGAATATTTGGGACGAAACAGATATCACCCGTATGGACTGTCTCTGGCTTACACTGGGGTTTATGCCTGCTTAACGCAATGTGGCACGACTGAGGAGGGGGAGTTACCACTGTGCCTAAGTGATTGGAAGAGGGCCATTGACTGGTGTATGCAGGCAGAGAGAGTGGTCTATGAGGGCAGGGTTGTCCGCAAAAATGGAATAGAATTTAGGGGAAATGTAAAGCATATCGAGGGAAGCTGTGTACCCCAATTTCTGATGTTACTGGGGATGCCGGGAATCAACGAAGTCCAGACTTTATTGCTGCCTTATGAGCTATTGGCGGGGGTCTCAGAGTTGGGGGGGGGGGAGGAATTTGTCACAATATGTTTATGTTTTCTTATTGAATAACATGCTGTCAGAAATCACCACAATTTTGATTGTTGTATATGCAATAAAAAGATTTTTTTTTTTTAAAACATGCATTGGGGGGCGTGGCAGACCGGCAACTGCGATGGCGGCGCTCAAGTAGAGCTCCGTATCCCGCCGGCCTAAAACCCCGCACACATCCGACAATTATCCTGTTCAGAACCCAGATTTGCTGTGTTCGGTCCCCTCCGGGACTGTGAGCCGTCCGTAGAGACAAGCGGTGACCCGGTGTCCGTTCGGGTCCAGAAATCATAGCAGAGGCAGCGCCGGAGGCGAGAGGCCTACGAAGCCGGGACCTCGAGTTTAGTGGAGCTGCGGAGAGGCTGGAACGGAGGTCGGGCCGTAGCTGCTGGGAGGCGCCGGCGGCACTCTCCGTGCGGCCGCTTTTTAGCGGAGATTAGTGAAGATACAGAGGGGGGGTGCCTCCGGGACAATATTGGCAGTTTAACGGGGAGCCAAGGGGGCCGTGGCTGGTGATGAGCGGCAGCCGGACCCGGATCATTGATTTCCGGGAGTGCCCTTTAAAGGATTTTTATCTGTCATCTCGCCGCTCTTGATTCGACCCGACGGGATTGTGGAGGAGCCGCCGGCACTGTTGGTGTGGACACGGGTGAGAGGTACTGTTTTGTCCTCCTTCCCGGGCTCGATGCACAGTAGGGCGTGGCGGACATTTTGAATCGCAGATGGAGGAGGTGCTGGCTTAGATGAGACTGTGGTCTGCTGCTGTTAAGGGGGACATCTGCCTGTGCCTTGACCGGAGTGTCTTTACCAGTCCTTGATTTTGGTGCCATTTCCCCTATCTGTGTCCGGCTGATTCCCCTCTTGGCACTCATAACTGAGGTGGGGCCCCGGCCTGGCTTTCTCCGACGTGTGGGGTTGGCTTCCTGAGGCTGGCGCTGTCTCTATCTATTGGCCTTGTGGTGTATCGCGGTCCCCAGAAGCTCCCCCACGGAGTGGACCTGCTCTCTTGGTTTTGATCCTCATAGATAGGCAGAGGCCAATTGGACTATTGCGGGGGCAGGCGTTGCTGAGTGGGGCGCCACACTTGCGGATACGGAACAAAGGCAACCTCCACACTAGCTGAGGCTTTGTTGAGTTCGGACCGAGGTGGTCACAAGAGAAGCCCGCATTGACGACGGTGCAATGGACACGGCCAAGGGATCTCGGCTGATGCACCAGACTAAACTGGACAAATTTGCTCAATCCAAAGCAGAGATCCCTGAGGAAAAGAATGTAGAACCGGGCGCCAAAAAACAGGCTGATGGGGGTGCCCCTACCCTCCAAGACATCATGGAAGCCATACAAGGAGTCCGCACGGCCTTAGAACTTAAAATAGACTCTGTTACTTCAGAGGTGACCCTAAGGTCGTTGGGGGAAGAGGATGAAAGCGGCTGAACACTCTGCAACGGAGCTACAATCCTCAGCCAAAGTTCTGGAGCGGGAGGTAAAGAAACTACAGGCCGCTACGAAGGAGATGGAAGCCCGGCTGGAAGATCAGGAAGGGAGAGCACGCAGGAACAACGTCCGCATCCTGGGTGTACCGGAACGGGCGGAGGGCCCGGCGGCGGACCTCTTTGTCGAAGATCTGATTCAGAATCACCTGCAGCCCCGCTCACTCTCTTGATACTTCTCTGTGGAAAGGGCCCACAGGGTACCCGGTGATCCCCCCAAACCCGGCGCCCCTCCACGTCCTCTCATAGCCAGATTATTCAACTACAGATACGTAATTTTGCAAACTGCGCGTTCCTCTCCCCCCACGAAATTTGAAAACTCCACGATTACCTTTTTCCCGGACTTTACGGTCAAAGTCCAGAAAATGAGAAGATCCTTCTTGGAAGTTAAGAGGGCGCTCCGGGAAAAGAACATTAAATATACCATGCTCTTTCCAGCAAAGCTCAGAGTAACGACGGATGGTAAAGTCTGGTTCTTCTCAACTCCGGAGGACACATGGGACTGGTTGGATCAATGGCAAGCGCGTAGCTCCTCGCAGCAGGACTCAAGGAGGCGAGAGCAGGGGCAAGAAGATCGACGTGAAGACCTCGACTCCAGGGAAGGCCTTCGTTAGGGCTACTTTGGCGTTCAGCTATCTGTCAGTGTTATCGACTGCTGTTTCCTGAGGCTGTGCATGGAGGCTGTTCGGCACCGCCTGAGACTCTGAAATTAAGCTGTACACTATCAAGTAACTTTGTTCTTGAGAGGGGGGTGCCTCGTTGACGGTTGGGCCCGGGAAAATTCTAGCTGTTATTATGCCATAGTTTATCGTCCCTCATTAAGAGACGCAATCCGCTTTTGACTAGGGGGGGTGGGGGTGGGTCACAGGCCTTACTACATGGGCACTCTGGTATAAATTGGGGTATCATAAGATGTTGGGGTGGGCGGGGCCACGTTCCCTCTACATAAGTTTTATGGGGTTGAGTAAACAGGCACTCTGCACATTGGGGGGTGGGCAGTTTGGAGTCCACGTTGCAGGGAGGCAGGGTGGGGGGCGGGTGGTTTCCGAGGGTTTTGTTGTTTGGTTGTTGCATGCTTATTCCTATCTGCATTTTTGTTCTCCAACAGTGCAAGACAGGTACAAATTTTGGAAACAATGTCCTCCACTACCATACGAGAATTATCTGACCAGGTTGCTGATTCCCTTCTTAGTTAAGAAGTGGCGCTACCTCATTGTGCCTGTCTCTGATCCGGAGTCAGAGTCCTCCCTAATGCGTTGCATAGATGGCTAGTAACTCGAAACCACCTTTGCCCGCAGACTGATTTAAACTGCTGTCGTGGAATGTCAACGGGTTTGGGGACAGAATTAAGGGAGGGATTGTCCTACAATACTTAAAGAGGCAGGCCCCTGATGTGGTCTTGCTGCAGGAAACGCATATACAGGGTTCCACATACTGCGCTTTGAATAGGTGGGGGTATAAATTGGTGGCTCATGCAGGGTATACTAAAGGCTCTAGGGGGGTAGGGATTCTTCTTCGTAAGTCATCCCCCTTTCAGGTCCAGACCATCACACGCGACCACTTGGGTAGATTTGTGACGCTGACGAGCACCTGGGAGGGCCGGTTACTTAACATCACTTCATTGTACATTCCTCCTCGACTTCACCTCCCGACCCAGACTGACCTGGGTACACATTTGCTCAATTTGCCGGAGGGAGAGTTGTTACTTGGGGGTGATTGTAATGCTGCGTTAAACGGTGAGAGGGATAGACTTCCAGCGAGGCCGGATGAACCGGCGGGAAGAGCGCTTGGTGATTTTCTGAAGGCAATGGGTCTGCTGAACCTCTGGAGATACCAGAATCCGTCCTCTCTCCAATACACCTTTCAATCAGGGGTTCATGGAAGTTTGTCTCGTATTGATTACATATTTTGCAAAACAGATCAGCTCTCCCTGTTTAGTGAAGTGGGGCACCTCCCTAGAGGGATCTCCGATCACTCACCGCTGATAGCCACGTACGGTGAAAGTCCCTCTGAGCATCGAGGTGACATGTGGCTTAATCCCTGGTATTTGAGGCTCCCTACGGTTCGTGAGGGACTGATTGACGCGACAGAACACTATTTCAAAGAAAATGTGGGCTCAGTGGCTTCGGCCTCCACGTTATGGGAGGCGTATAAAACAGTTGTCAGGGGACAGGGTGTGTCTATGGTAGCGGGGCATAAGAAGGAAAAACAGACACAGCTACTTGCCCTAGAAAACGAAATAACCCACCTGGAGAAGGATTTAGTGACTGCAACGTCTCCCGAACTCAAACATAAGTTGCTCCTCAAACAGGAGTATAGAGATATTGCCGAAGAGGCGGCAAAGGCCTATTATCGAGCCACGCAGTGTCGAGTCTATGAAATAGGTGATAAGGCAAGTAAGCTTCTGGCATGGCTTGACCGACGTGAGCAGGCCTCTAGGTGGGTCTCGGAGATTTTCACGCAGGGTGGGGATCGCCTCACGGATAGGAAAAGTATAGCAAGAGCCTTTGCGGAACACTTCCAAGCAGTATACTCCTCTGCGAATGTGTAGTCCGGAGACGAGGCGGCTGAGCTGCTGTCCACCCTACGACTCCCTGTGTTGGACGATACAGAGGTGGAGGAGCTCGAGTTAGATTTGACCAAAGAGGAGGTTACCAAAGCAATTGGTGCCTTGCAGTCTGGAAAGGTGATGGGTCCGTGTGGTCTCCCAATAGAACTGTTTAAACTCAATGCATCTACAATTGCCCCCTATCTAATAGACATGTATGAAGAGAGTGTGGCCAAGGGCTGCCTTCCTGAGTCACAAAGGCTGGCGAGTGTGGTTGTGATACATAAACAGGGCAAACCGCCAGACCAATGTGGGTCGTATCGGCCAATATCGTTATTAAATCCAGAAGTGAAAATCTTAGCGAAGATTTTGGCCACACGATTGTCGCCCCTGCTCCATTCACCCCGACCAGTCGGGATTTATGCCGGGTAGGAACACGGCGCTCAATCTGCGGAGGCTTCATGGGGTTCTGGGAGGAGCCCAGACTATACAAGAGGACGCTGTAATTATGTCACTAGATGCAAAAATGACATTTGATCTGATAGAATGGCCCTATCTCTTTGCGGTGTTAGAACGATACGGTTTCGGCCCGAAATGTCTGTCTTGGATGCGACTGCTGTACTCGGAACCCTTGGCAAGAGTGACGGTCAATGGGAGTAGCTTGGCGCCATTCGCCCTGCATAGGGGGACCCGGCAGGGATGTCCACTTTCACCTTTGATATTTGCGTTGGTCCTTGAACCATTGGCAATATGGATTTGGGAAGATCCCCTCATCAGGGGACTGAATTGGACGCCGGAATGGGAAGATAGAATTTCCCTTTATGCAGATGACATATTATTGCATTTGGCCCGGCCCTATCACTCCATCCATAGAATACTTCATATATTCACCCCATTCCAAAAGTACTCTGGTTATACAATAAATTGGGATAAGTCCTCAGTCTACATTCTTTCTGGGAGCGACATTAGACTGCCCGCATACTGCGGTGCTAAAGTAGTCACGGAGGGCTTTCGCTATTTAGGAATCTATGTCACAACGGATCCGGCGGTCTTCTATGACAATAACTTAGTCCCTTCTTTGCGCCGTCTACAAGCTGATGTACAACATTGGAAATCGTTGCCCTTCACGCTACTGGGCAGGGCGGCTCTATAGAAGATGATGGCGCTGCCTCGATTTGTCTATGCATTACAAAATACGCCCTTCCCTGTTACGTCTAAATACTTCCAGGCCGTAAAATCTGAGTGTAAGATCTTGTTGTGGAACGCCGGCAACCCTCCTATCTCCTTGACTAAACTCACAAAGAGCTGGTACGATGGTGGGATAGCTCTTCCGGAAATCAGGAGTTATTACTGGGCTTCACAACTAGCGGTTACTAATCACTGGGTGCATTGGCCTATTGATGAACCAGCTTTCAGGATGGATAGGCATAACATGACGAATGGCTCTTACCAACGAGCACTGTATGGGGGGCGGAGGAATGCCCCGGTATTCACCCCGACTGCAACCACTGTGGGACTCTGCGACCGCAGCCTTGGGCTAGAAAATAAGATTACCCTGGCCACCCCCCTCTTTGACTCTGATCGGCTGGGACTCCTGGCTCACAGCCCTGAGTTTCGCAAGTGGGATCTCATTGGGCTCTCAACGGTAGGTGACGTTTGGGCAAAAGGCAGGGTGGTCCCATTTAGTGATCTGCAACGCCAATACGATCTTAACTCGGGGGAAACTTTTAGATATCTGCAGGTGCGGAGTGCATTGTACAAGGCCGTCCCCATGGGAACTGACCTCCCGGCTGCCTCGCCCCTAGAAGATAGGTTACTAGATGACTATTTGAAGGAGAAAGTAATCTCCTTGACATATAGGAAGATTTTAAATAACTCACCAGATGCCCTAGGGAAGATCCGCTCAAAATGGGTGGAGGATGCGGGAGATATGGATGATGAAGAGTGGCAAGAAGCGCTGGCGTCTCCTCGGGAGGTTGCGGTGCGCTCTAGATTTAAATTGGTCCAGCTTAAACTCCTTCACAGAGTTTATTATACGGGCGTTGCGTTGGCCACGATGGGTATTTTGGGCTCTCCGATGTGTCCCCGGGGATGTGGCAAGTGGGAACATACCTACACCAGTGGTGGGAATGTCCAAGTATAGGGCAGTATTGGGGGAAAGTAACTGCAAAAATGTGGGAAGTTTGCGGGAAAAGTATGGAGGTCACCCCCCGGCTTTGCCTTTTGAACATATGGGAAGCGACTGACCGGACGGCTAAGGAAAGGATTTGGGTTTCCCTTGGGAATGTCGTTGCGAAACGTAACATAGCCAGAACTTGGAAGGGCGATAAGACGGCCAAACTCCGAGATTGGGAAACGGATATGGACTGGTGTATGCAGACGGAGAGGGTGGTTTATGAAGGGAGGGGTTGCCCACAGAAGTGGACTAAGATCTGGAGTAGCTGGAATAAATCGAGGGGAATGCTGTGTGAGCCGTTTCTCGATCCCCTGATGCAAGAGAACATGACTCTGATTGCACTGGTCAAGATGTTATAATTGATGCTCCTTGATGTGATAGAGATGTCGGACTGCAATGATAATTTAATGCTGTGATAGTACCTATGCACTATTTCACATTATTTTATGCTGTTATATGTTTGTTTCTTTTTGTCAATAAAGATTTATTTTTAAAAAAATTTAAAAAACATGCATTGTATACACAAAGCAAGCTTTTTTAAAAAATTGTTTTGCATTACAGCAGCATTTTTTATTGCTTTTGTCAGCGCTCGAGTGCCAGAATAAAACCTATTGGTGTTGCCATTGCCATTGCTTGTTCTTTCTAAAGGCATAGCAAAGCATTAGAAGATGCTTCAAGCCAAGGTATGTGCCGACTCCTTCCATATTCCACAATTCGCATGGGCAGTGGTTCCACATTAGTTTGTCATTCTACAGTTGAAAGGTGAAGTAGAGTGTACAGTAAGATTACTAGAATGAGCAAGTTGATAAATAATGTTAAGGTGAGATACATGCTATCAGAGCCATCTTCTGGGGAGCAGAGGGAATTATGCGAATCTACAGCATTAGATGATACGAAAAGATGCTTGAAGGGTAACATTTTACATTCGTAGTTTGTGTGGCTGTAGATACACATGCTCTGCATCAATTATAAAGCAGTTTTCTCCCAAACAGTGCATAGCTGGCAGACGATGCAGATGTTTGGAATAATGTCCTTAACACAGTCTGACAACTAAAGCCTAATGAAAGTATAGTATGTTTACACAGTAATGTTTTGTAAAGAGGTGTGTTATTGACCAGGTAGCTGCTTGCAGATGTCCGCTAGTAGGAATTCCCACTTGTTGATGCGTCCTTTTTAACAAGACTGTAAAATCGCCATCCACCTTCGGTAGGTGTTATGCAAGAACTCTGCTAAAAGATGGCTCTTGTTGTGGACTGCCCATTGCCAGACCTCATGTGATATTGAAGGCAGTTGAGTAGGCTGGGTACTTCTGCTGTTTTTGTAAGTAATACATGGATGTCATGTTGTCCATCTTTATAAGGAGCACTTTGCCATAAACCAGCTTGTAGCAGGCTTTAAGGGCCTTCAGCCATCAGCTCAGGCAGATGACAGAGAGCCTGTTGATGAGGGGTCCAAGTACCTTGCACAGTCATGTTCCCAATAAGTGAGCCCCACGCAGAGAGCAATGAACGGGTGGTAATGGTCTCCTGCCAGAGAGGGTCCAAGAAAGGCCTGCGTCATTGAGAACTAGCTTTTTAATCAACCCTAGATCTTCCCACTGACCCTCTGCTGTGACCATTGTCTTGCAAGCTTCATTACAGTTCTAACAGTTAACGGACAAGTGACTGAAAATGAGACAGCAGCTGTTGGAATGCCATTACTCTCTGCTGGCTGAGATATCCTTTCCCTGTAATCGTGTTTAGCATGGAGTCAAAGCAGTGCTAGTTCTTTTGCGCATGGAGGTGAGACTTCTTTACATTTACTGTGAACTCCAGTCTGTGGAGCTGGTGTAGAGCTATCTTAGTGTGTGCTAGGCATTTATGCCTGATGCTGCTCGAGATCGGGGTAAGGGAAGATGTGAAAGCCTGCTCTGAACAAATGTGTCCACCACCGCCAGACACTTGGTAAAAACCCTTGGAGTTGTGGTGACCCCAAAGGGAAAGAATGTGAACTAGTAGAGTTGTCCATTTTCCACAAACCAAAGGCACTGGTAATGGGTGGGGTGGATGGGGAGGTGGAAGTAGGTGTCCTTGAGATCTAACATCGTCATGAGGTGCCTCTGGTTTTCAGCGGGATGACGTCCTGCAAGGTTGACATATGAAAATGCTACAACTGGATGTCATGATTCAGAGGCCTAAGGTGGGCCAAAGGGAGGTATCCTTTTTTGGGATGAGGAAGTAAAGCAAGTAACCCCTTAGCTCCGCTGGTGTGTCCATTTGGAGGAGCACTTGAATCTCTTCCTTTAGGAGAGTGATATGGTCTTGGCTGAGGAAGTGTTGTGTGGTGGTATGTTGGATGGGAGTCGTGTGGAATTCTAAGCAGAAGCCATGCTGAACAACTCCTAGCACCACAGATCTTAAGTGATTTCCTACCAATGAGTGTGGAAATTCTTTAGTCTCTCCACAACAAGTACTGTGCTATCTGAGGAAGGGTAAGCACGTGGGGAATAGGCATGGGCGTGTTAGTGGTTGGAAGCAGAGGCCACCTCTGCCCATGCCCTTGTTTCACTTCTAAGCGCTCCTTGAGTATGCCCGTCTGTGACTCAGGAAAGGACTGTTGGTGGTACTTGTAGGTTTGTGCCTGTTGAGGGTGTGGTCTTGTTCCCGTCCCTGGATTGCTGCTTATGATGGAGAAGTGTGGCTCAATGGTTAGAGCGGCAGACCCTGATGCAGAGATCTGGCCCGGGACCAGGGTTCAATTCCCGCCTCGGCGGGTCTTGGGCTCAATTTCCTCGGACCTGATAATTCTCGCCTCGGTGCCTATTCTAATCATGGGTCCCACTCTGCAACTCTGGGCAATAGCTTGCTTAATCTCCACAACGGCCCCAACAGCGCTGGGATGCCTGGCTTCACCCTGGGGGTGCCCAGGAGTGGACATTTCACAGGGAAAAAGCCAGGAAGGGTTCCACAGCGGTATGCGTACAGCGCCTGGACACCCCTTTGGGGGTATAGGTGCGCTTTACAAGTACAAATTTCATTTCATTTCATTTATTTCATTTCATTTCATATGACAGGTGCAACTCGGAGCGGCAGAGTGTCCTCCTTTATTTTTTTCCCCAACAGTTCATCCACTTGGGGTCCCAAGAGACTTTCCCACAACAAATGGGGTTTTGAGGAGGTGTAGTGGACCTTCGATTTGAACTCAGAGATGCAAGACTATGTGTGGTGGCGGAGTAGGATACTGGTGTTTACACTGAGGGAAGCAGTATCTGCAGCATCAAGTGTGCAGCAATGTTTGCACTAGAAATAATCATCCCTCTGCGACTAGCACCTCTCCTCTTTCTGAATGTGTCAGGGAGGTACTGCACCAGCACTTCCCTTTCCTCCCACTGAAACCTGATGTACCTTGATAGCAAGCCAAACGAGTTGGCAGTATGCCACTGGGTGGTTGCACCAACAGCCACACGCTTACAGGCGGTGCAGAGGTGTGCTTGCTTTCCTTTTCTGAGGGTGGCATTTACCGTTGCTTGGGCTGAGGTGTGCTTTACTGCTGTGTGTACCAAGGTATCTGGCTGGACCAGTCAACGTATGTAGACAGGGTAACCGGGAGAAGCCTTAAACTTCTTTCTTCTCAACCATTGGGGTGACCATCACCTTAGCCATGGAAGGGTCATTGAAGTTGTCAGAAGTACACTTTAGCATGCTTTTGAGCATGGGCAGGAATTGAATGATGTGTTCTGTTTTGGAGAGGATCTCAACCAAAAAGACTGCCTCATCCTGTAGGATGTCATGCCCACTTTATAGTGGCAGCCTGCTCTCTGGATAACGGCATGCTATGTTGTGGTATCATCTGGTGTAGATGACTTGGCTGAGTAGGACTCTAGATCATCCGTTTGGTGGGTGGGGGGTTTAATATTATTGTCATCCCAGGAATTGCCCCCATCTCCTGCCCCAGCAGGCTGATCATTAAGAGTCTCCTTCTCTGTTAGACTCCCAGGGTCAGAATAGGAATGGACTTACCGGTCAGGGGATTCTGGAGGAGGTCAATGCGAGGATGGTGGTGGACAAGGTTAGTTTCGAGGGCTTGCTGTCTTATCCATGTGCCTCTAGGGAACCAGGTGTCATAGTGCATTGAAAGCGAGCTCATCCTCAAAAGTTAGTTTTAGTTTCTTGGAATTTGGAGACAGTTTGGTTTGAGGGCTTTTCAGGACGGTTTAGTCAAAATCCTGCTGGCCTCTTGGTGAATGAAAAGCTGCTTCTGCCTGGTGTGCAGTTGCTCTGCCACCCTCTCAAGGATGGGAGCCATGAATTCCTCCAACCTAGGCGGTGAAGGGTCACTTTCGCGAATTTCAGCTTTGAAGGTTCATGATATTCAGATGAGGGGGAACGGGGGTGTCGATGAGTGTCGAGATTAGACGCCCTTCCCTGGAAGCTTGCTTGGCTCTTATGAGCCTTTACTCTGTGAGAACCAGATCCAGAGGGCAGTGGTGGACTGGAGACTGAGCTTTTCTTTAAACACGGCTCGGGGCTCAATGCCGGACTCCACTGCCTTAGTGTGGGGATGCTGGAGTAGGCAAGATTTCAGCCCATGGCATTACTCTCTCTTCTTCGTGGGGGCTCTCTAGGTGTTAATGCATGTCCTCTTGGTCTTCGTCCTCCGATGTACTCGAGGACAAAGTTTGGGGGTAGGCGTCAATAGAGCTGCTGGGATCCCGGAGGACCCTGCCTCTTCTTCCTTCATGCTGAGTGGGTCCTGTTCGACAAAGATGTCAGGCGTCTCCGACAACTGCTTTTGCATTTTGGAGTGCACCCAATGCCTTTCCCTTTGGTGGAGGTCTTGTTTTGGTCAGGGAAAGCCAGAGGCTGCAAATGCTGAGCTGGTCCACCCATAGGTATATAGTGTTGCACCGTGGACACAATTGAAAGTGTGTGCATTGCATCGCCCCATTCCAGTCTGCAATGCAATAATGACTTCAACTTCCCCTCTCTGAAACTGTATTCAGAACCTCTGAAGCAAGAGCGTTGTACTGCATTTTTAAAATAATTTTTCTGTCTTTGATCTACTGAAACTCTGCACATGCTCTTACACATGAATGCGCTTTCAGTTTGGTGTGACAACGACAGTCTGCATGTGAAAAGTGGCAAACAACACAAATAACAGAAGGGCAAGGCCATCTAAGAGCTGGGTGGAGAAGTAGAGAAAATATTTAGAGGGACGAGGTCTTGGTGAAACTACAAATAAACTGGTGGGGACCAACTCAGGGAGGGAGAAAGCAGGAGATGTAAGGGCAAAAGCAACACTGAAGGGAAAGCAAGTAACACATCGAGTTATATGGAGTGCCGAAAGAACAAGAAACATACAATGGCAAAGTCAATGGATCTCACCTTTTTGACCAACTGGTTTTGCCAGTGCAGTTTATCAATGCTGTGCAGCATCAGGGAAGAAAAAAAGGCACTATGAAGCGACCACTACTACCCGTTGCATCATTCTGTAGTTGCGCACGTCATCATATACGCATGTGCCTACAGAATGAAGCGGGAACAATCTTTCCTTACCAGAAAGCAGAGCTGTCTGGGTTGCGAAAGACAAATTGTGAGCTTACCAAGAGCATAGAGGGACCTGCAACCGACCCATTACTTACCACTGGTTGGCTTTATTGTCAAACACACTTGCCTACTTCTTAATTGATGGTTTGTCTTGTCCATCTTC
Source organism: Calotriton arnoldi (assembly GCA_963921515.1). Taxonomy (NCBI): domain Eukaryota; kingdom Metazoa; phylum Chordata; class Amphibia; order Caudata; family Salamandridae; genus Calotriton; species Calotriton arnoldi. Next base: position 270,035 of record CAWUFW010003945.1, read on the forward strand.
TGTCTTTCCCTCCTCTATAGCATAGCCAATGTACTTGTATCATTCCACAGCTCACTTTTAGGGAACTACTTTTTCTTTTCCAGCTGTATTCCTATTGTCCTACTCTTACCCACACTGCACTACATGTTGCTCCCTCTGGAGTGTGTGTTTTTCCTCCACCCCCCTCTATGATGTGCTCATCCTTGTGTGCTTCTCTCCCAAGCTCTATGCTGCTCTCTCTCGCCCATTTGCTTTTAACCCCTGAACTCCAAGTGTCACTCTTACCCATTTTGTTTTCTCTGCCATACCACCCACACCCTCCCTGTTGCTTCCCACCACACATGCCTCCATGCTGCTTCTTTCACCCTCAAAGTGTTTCTCCCCCCACCCAAGCGCCTACGTCGCTTCCTCACCCCAGTGTTGTTTCCACTCTACCCGCTGCAACAAAACAAAAAAAACAAAAAAAATTGCGTGCTTTTATTCTTTTTATTTATTGATCCAATCAATAAGTCCCACAGGCGAGATCTGTATGCTTGTTTCATTTACCAGTCCAAGATTGACGGATGCCACTTTTGATTGGTAAATAATATTTAAAAATATATTTTTAGCACAAAAGTGCAAAATAAAAATAAACAAACATTTGTAAAGTCAATAGGTCTCACATACAATACCTATTGGCTTTGATAATGTTTTTCAGCCATGCTGTGTCACTGTGTCATTTTGTAGGCGTATGTGTTGAAGAACATGAGTGCACCTACATAACAGCACTTGTTTCTTTTAAATTACAGATCAGAGATGGATCAGTAAATAAAAAGAAAAGTTGGGCTAACTCACTTCTTTAAAAAAATATTAATGGATGAGCAGGTTGCAGAGGGGAGAAGCAAACAAGAGGGAGAGATCAAGTATGAAAAAAGAAACATGGAGCATGGGGGTCACAATCACAGGGGCGAGAGAGCAACACAAGTGCAGGAGGGGGGGAGAGACAAATGGGCAGAGAAAGCGAGGAAAGAGAGAAAAGCATACAAATGAGAGAGCTAGAAACATAGGCACGCTCACAAAACGAAAAAAGTAGTTTCCTAAAATCAAGCAGAGGAAGCATAGAAGCCCGCCATTCAAAAGATGGCAAAGAGGTATGTTCCATGCTCCACTGGAGGGGCAAATACAAGACTGACAAAGCCATCAAATAGGAAGCAGCCAAATTGAGAGTGACAGAAAAGCCAACCAATGTTAAGAAATGAGCGGGCTCAAAGCCCGGTTTTTCTTGGCAAGTGTACAATACGTCTTTTGCAACCAAGCAGCCAGAAAACAAGTCCGCAGGAGTAGGGGGTCAATGGAGGAGCAGCTGGGGGTAAGAGGGGAAAAGCAGCACATGAGGTAGAAAGCAATACAGGGGAGAAGCACACAATGGAGAGAACACCAAGGAGTACAATGAGAGAAGTACACGAGAGAGAGAGCGAGCAGCACACACAAGGGAGAAAGCAACACAGGGGTGCAAGGAAAAGCCCACAAGGGACAGAGCAACGCAGAGTGCAGGGGAGGGCAAACACAAACAAAAGAGCTACAATTGAAGAAGAGTGAATCATGGGAGTGGGGGTTGGTATTTGGAGGAGGAGAAGCACCCAAAAGAGAAAGCTGGAGAACCCATGCACTTTCATGGAGTGCTTAACCAAAAAGAAAAAAGTCGTTTCCTAAAAGAGAGCAGTAGACGTATACAAGTCAGCCAATCAAAAGGACAGTAAAGTGGCTATGCTCCAGGGGAAGGACAAACAAGAAGAGGAAGGCAAGCCATCAAATAAGAAGCAAGCAAATGAGAGTGTCAATAAGCCAGCCTATGGTAAACAATGGGCGAGCTGTAAGCACGCCATTAATAACTTGCGCTGTCTGGTAAACAAGACAAAAAAAAACAAGTATTGGCAATGCCAATAGGTCTGGATTTGCCAAAGCTGGATACTTTTAAAATGCTCTGGCATTGACAAAGCCAATCGAGACGACCAGCCATGCTACAAACGACCACCTGCAAAAGTATAGAAAAGGCTATGTTACTTACCCTCTAAGCATCTGTTCGTGGCATGTAGTACTGTAGATTCACATCCTCTTCCTACGTTGGCTAACTAGTGTTGGGCTCGGATGTGCGCAACTTGTTTTTCTTCAAATATGTCTTTTGAGTCACAAGGTATAGCAACTGTTATGACTGGCAATGCGCATGGGCACTGGCTCCATTGTTAGATTTTTTTCTGCACGGCAGATGAGGATGAAGATGGCGCATAGAAAAGAAGATGACCATACGAAAGAGAAAAGAAAAAAAGAAATCTGCAACAACCAGAGGCTTCAGGGGAGGAGGGGAGGTGCATGTTAATCTACGGCACTACATGCCACAAACAGAAGCTTACAGGGTAAGTTACATATTCTGTTCGTAGCAAGTGTGGTACACATGCTCTACGCAGACAGCAAAGCAGGCCATCTGTAAGCGATGGCTAGCCTGAGCATGTTGGAGAAGGTTGAAAAAGTGTACGCAAGACAGCCTGGCCAACGTTGATGGTTGGCATGAAAAGATATCCACACATTGGCGAATATGTGTGAGGTGGACCAAGAAGCTGCATTGCATATGTAATCTATGGGGATGTTGACAAGGAAGGCCATAGAGGCTCCTTTTTTGTGTGTAGAATGGAGCCTAACTGTGCAGGCAATTGCCATTTGGCTTTAGCGTAGCAATTTTGAATGCACTTAACAAGCCATCTGGCTATGCTCAATTTAGAGATAGCACAGCCTTTGCATAGTTTAGTGAAGGCCACAAAGAGTTGTTGAGCTATGAGAAATTGCTTTTTCCTGTCAATGTAATACATGAGGGCCCACTTGACATCTAGTGTATGGAGGGCCCTCTCTGTTGTGGAATCTGGCTTTGGGAAGATCCCCGGAAGTTCAATAGTCTGATTATGGTTGACGGGAGATACCACCTTAGGCAGGAACTTTGGGTTAGTCCTAAGGACCACTTGGTTGTTATGTACTTGGAAGAAAAGTTCTTCTCAGATAAGAGCTTGAAGCTCGCTTACATGCCTTAAAGATGTGAAGGCACTAAGGAAGGCAACCTTCCACGAGACGAACTGGAGGGGGCAGGAGTGAAGGAGCTCAAAAGGAGTGCCCATGAGTCGAGTGAGGACTATGATGGGGTTCCACACAGAAGCCGGGGATACCCTGGGTGGAATAACCAGTTTGAGTTTTTCTATGAATGCTTTAATGACGGGGACTCTGAAAAACAAAGCGTGTTCCCTGTTTTTTTTTTAAACTAAGCCGCCAATGCAGCCAAGTGGAGCTGGATAAACGTTCAGGCAAGGCCTGTAGGTAAAACACTATGCCTAGGACTGCTGAGGGTCAGTGGATCAATGTGTTTTGGAAGGCAGTAGTGGACAAACCTTTTCCACTTAGCCGCACAACAGGCCCGCATGGTGGACCTATGGGTCTCTTTTAGGATGGACATGCATTATGTGGGCAGTTTGAGGCAATCAAACACCAGAACTTCAGGAGCTAAATCGCAAGATGGAGCTGTCTGGTATTGGGATACCTGACCATGCCTTGGTTCTCCGTTAGCAGGTCTGGCCGGCTGGGCAGTTTCTCATGGGGAACTACAGATAGGTCGAGAAGGGTGGTGAACCAGGGCTGTCTGGCCCACATGAGAGCCACCAAGATGAAGGTGAGGGAGGTTTGCCAAAACTTCAAAGCAGTTGAGAATATGTTCTCCCTTGTTCTAGAGGCAAAACATGGCTATCATGTTGTCTGTCCTGATGATAACCTTGCGTTGGACCTGGCAGAAAAAGGCCTTAAATGCTAGCTGAATGGCCAGCAACTCTGAGTAATTTATGTGGCACCCTGTTGATGAAGGGGCCACGTTCTTGAACCTTCACATCTTGAAGATGCGCCCGCCCAGCCGGTGAGGGCTGTGTCCGTTGTGTTGGTCAATTGTGGATCTGGGTTAGGAAAGGGCCAGCCCTGCAATAGATTTTTGCTGTTCCACCACTGCAGATAGCAATGGATGCTGGCCCACACCAACATTAGATCTTCACAGTGAGCCTCCGTTTGTGACCATTGTGCTGCCAGGCACTCTTGTAGAGGACACACATGTAACCTTGCTATTCTGATGTTAAATGGTGTTCTGGTTGAAATGAAATACCAGCATTTGTAAAGCGCACAGCTACCTCCGGAGAGGTGTCCCGGTGCTGGGGGCCGTCGGGAAGATTAAGCGAGCTATTGCCCAGAGTCACATGGTGCTGGGCTAACCTGCCGCCGGCGATCGAACTGTGAACACCGTGGTCCGGAGTCAGGCACCCTGGCCGCTGCGCCACACCTCTTCCAAAGAGGCAGTAACTGCTGGAATGCTTGGATCCTTGCCTGGCTATAAGCTTTCCCAGTGACTGTGTTGAGAATCGCCCCCAGGAATGGCTGGATCTGAAGAGGTTGAAGATGGGACTTGACGGTATTGATGGTGAACCCTAGATCGTGTAAGAGATCTATGGTGGCTTGAGTGTGTGCGAGGCAGTGTCTGTTTGCACTCTCGATCAGCCAGTTTTCCAAGTAAAGGAACATGTGTATGCCGCTCCCTCATAGATGAGTGGCTACCACAACGCATTTTGTAAACATCGTGGCCCGTAGTGACCCCAAAGGGCAGAACTTTGAATTGAAAATGCTGATCACTTACCACAAACCGCAGGTAGTGGCGGTGAGCAGAGTGGTCTGGAATGTGGAAATAGGTGTCCTTCAGATCGATGGGTGGTCATAAAGTCGCCTTGATAGCGCAGAGGAATGATGTCCTGTATTGTGACCATATGGAAATGCTCCGACAGGACGTACTCGTTGAGTGGCCTAAAGCAAAGTAGAGGCCTGAGGGTCCAGTCTTTCTTGGGAACAAGGATGTATAGGGAGTACACCTCTTTGCTGCACTGATTTTGCAGCATGGGCTAAATCGCCAACTTGAGGATGAGCACCTGTACCTCTTGAAGGAGTTTCTGATGTTCCAGGGAGAGGGTGTGGTTGCGGGGAGACGTGGGGGGATGTTTGTTGGGGATGCAGTGAGTTATAAACAGTAACCCTGCCTTATGATGGAGAAGACCCACTGGTCAGAGATGATTTCTTCCTACTGTGGGAGAAATCCATGCAGTCTTCCCCTGATAGGTGTAGTGTGATCAGAGGAGAAAAGAAAGACACTGTTTTGTGGGGGCAGCTCCCTCAGTCATACCCATCTGTCTCTGCCCTTGGAACTGTTCCCGCTCTATGCCCCCCTGTAGTAACCTTTTGAAAGTTGCTGTTGCACCCTCTGGTAAGAAGCTGGACAATGGGGAGGGGGTGGGGGGCCTTGGTACCCCCTCTGAACTGGGTCCTCAAAAAGGCACCCCTAGTAGAAAGCGCCTAGAGAGCCCCCATAGCCCTGGCTGTATCGGGGTCCTTCTTGATGTTTTCCAGCATCTGATTCACCTGCGGTCCAAAGATGTGTCCCCCCGTCGAACAGCTAGTTTAGCAGATGCTGTTGGACCTATGACTTGAAGCCTAAGACACGCAGCCAAGCGTGACGCCTAATGAGGATACTGGAATTGATGCCCCTGGCTGCAGTATGAACTGCGTCAAGGGTGCACCTGATGGTTGTATTGAAAATCATTTTGTCCTCCGAGACAAGCTCCTGGCCACGTTGCCTATACTACTCTGGGATGTGCTGGTGAAGTTGCTTCATCTCGTCCTAGTGGGCCCTGTCGTAACGAGAAACTAAGCCAATTCAATTGGTAATCCGCCAGTGAGTGGCTGATTGCGCAATGACCCTCTTGCCTGCCATATCAATTTTCTTACTTTCTTTGTCTGGTGGAGGGGCATCACCAGTCCCTTGAGCATTTGTGTGCTTGCGCGCAGTGTGGACCACCGAAGTGTCTGGTGGAAGTTGTCCCCGGATGTAGAGCAGGTCAGTGGGTGAGGGTTTGTATTTTTTTTGTCTACCACCAGTGTAACCACAATGGGTTCCCTGAAGGTATCAGGTACAGTCTTCAGTATGCCCTTGAGCATGGGCAGGAACTGCACAGTACGTTGAGTGGCGGAAGGTGGACAGTGTCTCCGAAGTCTTTGTCTTCTTGAACGGTGTGCAGGTCAACTTTGTGGAATGTGGTGGCCCTGTGGATGACCTCATAGTAAGAGGTGGTATCATCAGGAGGTGAAGGCTCGGTTGGCTAGAGATCTGGATCCGTGTCAGAGGGATTGACATTGTTGGATAGAGATCTGGGCCCGTGTCAGAGGGATCAACATTGTTCAAGCCTCTTCTGACATTGTAGTCATCACATGGGTCATCTCTAGGTTCAGGATTGTATGGGGCTTCGTTGGAATCTATAGGGTACAAGGAACTACACTCCCCATAGGAGGACTGTGGAGAACTCTCTGGGGAGGAAGATAGAGGTGGCCTATGTGGTGGGTGGGTGGGAAGAGAGGTGGTGGAGGAGAAGGAGCAGAGGAAAAGAGAGCTAATGGGCTAGTGCCCCTGTCCCGGTGTTTCTTTTGCTTAGGAGGAGGTAAGGGCTCCAATGCAAGCTGCTCCTCGAAAGACAAATTTTCATGGAAGTGTGTCCTGCACTTTGGGAGGCAGCTTGGTAGAGATCTTCCCAGTCTGAGGATGAGTAAAGAGTCTCTTCTGTCAATCTCTTCTTGGAGACGCAGGAGGATGGGCTGCTCCATGTCCTCAGACCCCCGTAGATCGAAGTGTTCTGGGCACCAGGTGACTATACATCAAAGGAGTCTTTTGGCGTGCCGGAGCTGAGGCGACTTGTGGCACTGAGTGACTTTCAGAGCCTTTAAAGTCGATTTTGGTGCCATCTTTGAGGGTGTTGTCGGTGCGGAAACTTGCACAGTTGGTTTTGGCACCAGGGTTAGCTCGGCATCAGCTCAGAGGCCTTTTATCGGTGCGGACCATGGCCAGCAAGCCCGAAGTTGTACTTCAAGTTTCGACACCCATCCCCCGTTGAGGCGGTACTGGGCCTGTGCACGTTGTCAGTGTCCAACTGGTGGGAGAGAAGGTGTACTCATGCTTGAAGACTTACCACCTTGATGTGCTTCCAGGATTTGCTGCTCCTCTACCTCCGACTCACAGTGTGAGCTCAGTTCCAGGCTGAATTGGAGAGGCTGGGCTACCAAGGGGCTGGCCTCTGGCTCCTCCTCTATATCTCATTCCTTGAAGATGTCAGGAGTGTCATCTTCCTGTTAGTGCTCCATTTTGCAGTAAGCGAAGCCTCGATTGCGTTGCTACCTTAAGCTCTTCTTCAAGCAGAACATGAGGCAGGCCAAACATCGTGCTCCGGTGATAGGAAGAAATTGCAGAGCTGGTGGGTACTTTGAGTGACTTTGGGAAATATTGAAAAGGAGTCCTTTTCTTCGCTGAGACTTCATTATTAGAAAGGACAAAGGGAAAACGAGGAACATCGCTCAGTGAAGGGTAGAGCCCTGAAGAGGGGTGTCGAATGGAAACCTGGTTGCCGAAAACAACGGAAAACGCGACAAGGTGAAACCGATCAAGATTGTCCGTGCCAACGGGATAGAAAAGCCTGTAGAAGTCTGGTGTCGACCTGAAGTTTGATCCGTAACACGTCCGAACCCAACGGCGGAAAGAAAAGAGTAACAATGGAGGCGATACTCATGCACATTACCAGTCATAGCAGGAGTCACTACACTTCGTGACTCTAAAGACTTCTTCGAAGAAAAACAAGTTGCACACGCCTGAGACAAACTCTAGATGGCAGGAGTATGCAGGGCATGTGTATCTACAGCTACACATGCCACAAACACATTGTTTTCCAAATTTTTAGCCTGCCAGTAGCTGCTATTGGGTCGGCAAAAGCCACATTATAAATGCAATTGCACTGGCAAAGTCAACTGCAACAGCCACTACATGTGGGGTGGGGAGAGAAGGGAAGCATGGCAAAGGGCTACAAGTGGGGAGGGGTGGTGGAACAATGAAGGTGCTGGGGAAATATAAAGATAGTAAATCAAATGCCCAGCAAGGCAGGAAGGAACGTGCAGCAACTAAAAGCACTGTCAAGCCTCGGCAAAGAGAAGCAGTGGAGCAAAAAAGAGGTGCAAAGGAGGAATAAAGCAGAGTGTGATGCGTCAGGGAAGAATGGACGAGCTTGGGGCTGGGAGAGCAACACAGAGCATGGCGGAGAAGAAAATCCATTGAGTAAGAAGCAAGTAAATGAGCCCGACAAGAAACCAATAATAAGCAATGGAATGATCCAATGCCCACTACAATCATTACAGCAGTTCAAAATAGGTCTAACTGGCTTAATACTATTCCTCCTCCTTCAAAAGCAAAATAATGCAACAGGAGTTACGGGTTGGAAGAAACTGTTGTCAACTCCATTCTTTAGCCTTCCAGTCCCCAATTTTACATGCTTGTTGGTAGAGACAGTAGCAAGGTTCCTGAAAACTGGGAACTACCCAAACTGTGAAAACTGTGTTCTAGGATCTGACCTATTGACTGAGATCATAGTCTTTTCAGATACGTAGGTGATTCCACAACTCAGAATGGGTAGACTTGGGCTTCTCTTTTCAACAAAGATTTTTTTTTGGCAGTAAACACAGGAAAAACAGAGAATTAGGAGGTTGTATCAGATTGAAAAAGGTGCAGGCTGATTCCCTCAGCCAACACGAAGATCCAATCTTTATGTGGACACACAGATGAGGTAAGCAGAGAGATGATCTTTAAATTCTTCTTATGGGCAGATGAAAGATGCCTCTCTTTGAAGCCATCTACTGTAATGTTACAGTGACCACGTATGCATGTAGAAGTTCACAATAAAGAATTTCAAACTACATGCAGAGATTCATAACAAACCCAGATACTCAGGTTAATCTGTAGAACCAAACCCAATATCATTAAATGTCATTAAAGAGTATCCAGAGCTTCTCACACACTCACTTGATATTGAAAACGAAAACATTAATAATGTAGGTTTTAAAATGTAACACTGTGTAGCAGAAACAAACAAAAAGTCAATGGGTTAATACACCATAAACAAGAAAATGTGGTGTAGTAAGGAAAGCGGTTATTGAATGCTAGAAACAAAAAGGGGTAAGTGAGTTTTGTGACCAATATCAGTCGCCTGACTGGTGAAAGACAAGTTGTCCCATGCTTTAAGTTGTGATTCGGCAATGCATGCAGTACTGCCGAAGGGTTTCATGCTATGCTTCATACAGCAGTGTCTCAGATTCTTACTTGCTTACACACAGAAAAGAAGGCTACATACAGTAGGTTCAGCAAAGCTTCCAACACGATAACACTTTAAATCATCTGGTAGCAAACGTAGAAAAGGAAAGAGAAAAAGAAGAGGCTAAGAGAATAGGCATCTAGACAGGTATGTACCAGCACTTATTTCTCCTTCATCCACATGAAAACAAATAGCTTTTTATTATTCAATCATCTGGCACAGAATACTTTAAAGGGAACACATTAAAGGTGCAATTCTTACAGCACACTTAAACAGCTGTGCCTATTTCTCTCAATTGTTGAAACAAAATCAATGATGGAAAACTTTCTCGTAATCTTGGGCCATGGACCTTATTTGGTATATACTTGGATTGGGTGGCTCATCTACAGAAACCAGCCAAAGAACCACTGTAGTGAGGCTTTTGAATGTACTGTGTACAATTCACTTGCTTTGATTACATCAGTGATGTCAAAATAATGGGCAACATTCTGGTAGTATTGCTTTCTTGTGTTGCGACTTGATCCCACCACCACCACACCACGTAAGGGATACATATGAGTACGCACAGAACATACAATTTGTAATAAATGTATTAAAAGCACAGGAATGGTTAACACCTCCATGTCAGAAAAGGAAGATCTAACATGGTTCTTGTGTGCATACAAATAAGGAAAGAAGCATTGTTTATATTGATTCATAATTTAGGAATCCACATGAACAGTCAATCAGTAGACCATTCCTTCTTGTAAGTGGTTATGTGCACCTCAAACCAGTCACTAAACAAGCATTGAAAATGCAATAGGTCTCGCCTTTGATTAAGTTAAAGCCATTTGCTTTGCTAATGGTATTGTATAGCAAAGCAAATGGCTTTAACTTAATGAAAGGCGAGACCTATTGCATTTTTAATGCTTGTTTAGTTATGCTTTACATTATCGTGGGTGAAAGCTAACATTTATTAGCCATATTATAGAACTGCATTGACACCTGTGGTGTCACTCATACATACACACATAAAACCACCAACACACAGAGTCACTGACAGAGAAGACGGAGAGATACACAACACTAAAAGTGCCACCGACAAAGACAAAAGAAACAATTGATGGACGGAATGCTGGACAATGCAAACATGCACCCCCAGTCACAAGGATCTGGGTTAAATCCATCATTCTTTTGCTCACCACACCACCCCAGTTTGGACCCAGCCATATGCAAATCAGTCTTGACCCTGTTCCTTGTGGGAACAGTCCAGCCCGAACTGCCAAGCCAGGTCCTCCCTGGACCGGAAACAAGCATCCTAGGACCGGTTTCAGGGCATCACCCTTCTTCAGCCAGGCAGTTCGGGCTGGACTGTTCCCACAAGGAACAGGGTCAAGACTGATTTGCATATGGCTGGGTCCAAACTGGGGTGGTGTGGTGAGCAAAAGAATGATGGATTTAACCCAGATCCTTGTGACTGGGGGTGAATGTTTGCATTGTCCAGCATTCCGTCCATCAATTGTTTCTTTTGCAACCGACAAAGACATACGTCACGGATACAGAACACCGATATACTCGCAACATGAGAAGCAGCAGGTTGACCCAAGTATGTGTTGGGATTGTACAAAACAGGCCTTTCAACAAGATCCAGCTGAAGCAGTCTGCAGGCGGGACCTCAAACAAGAATAACAACAGTGAATAGCTATCATGAATCCGGTGGGGGTGGGGCGTGCTGTGGTGGCAGCCAACAAACGCGAGACCAGGCGCACTGCACATCCAGGCCTTGCAGGGCAGCAGTAGCACGGTTCATGTAGTGTAGTGCTGCACTGTAATGGCGGACGTGTTCCTGCATGGACGAGGCTGCACTCCCAGAGATGCACTCTGTTGCTGGTGAACCACGGTAAGGTCGGTGCCGTATAACGGAGCAGCGCGTGGCTCTGCAAGGCCAGCGCTGCGCTGTAACGGCGGGGGCCCGTGGTGCTGTACTCTCTCTGTGCACATGGCCTGGTGACCTGCCAGCCCGACCTTGCCTGCTTCCTGAGGAAAACAAACACAATCAGGTCCAGACCAGATCTGACTAAATCAACTTTCGCGTAGCAAATCCTCAGCTATTCACTCAGTTATGTCCAAGATAAGAACAACGCACTCAGGGGCCGGGAGGGATGAGCAATGGAGGCGGGCCCTTCCAGAATGCCCCATACACTCACCCCCCGTCGGGCACTCCAGTGAGGGGAAATTATGAGTGCACCTCCTGCGATTTGTTTTTTTTAATAAAACGCATAAATTAATAAAAGACACTATGAAATGCATTAGGCCGGTTTTAATAAAAAACGGTGCCTGAATAAAGTCCCTCGCTTTTCATGTTTGAGTGCAGAGAACGTGTGCAAGTTCCCGTGAACAGGACTGCACTGTGTATTTGAACAGCGCTTCACAGCAGTGGCGCGGCCGCGAGGAACTGAATTACTGCGTTGTGAAGCTGGGGCAAAAACCATAGGTGCCCTACAGTAGTGGGCCGGATCCTGCCGATGCTCAGAGCCGGCAGTTCTTAAAAAAAAAAAAAGATGCTGAGACGGGTCCCTATCGGGCTCTCCTTTTTAGCCCTCACCGAACAAATAAATCTGAACTCTGCAGCAGTGCAACTTGAAAGAGACTCGTTATAGTTCTTTTACAGTCTCATCATTTCAGCACTGACGCATTTTCAATATTCTATACAACGAAGATAAAGTTGTTGCGTATTTATCTTATGCAACTAACAACCACTGGCAAAGCCAATAGTCCTGTCTTGCTGTAGATGGAATGGCACATGTATTATATATCTGGATGCAATGACAGAAGCAGCAAATTACCAGTCACCAGCACAGAGTTTTAGATAACTTGTTAAGCCACGCCCTAATTACATCGGCCACGCCCCTTGGAGAGACCCTCTAGTTCTTTCATCCCACTTAAGAGCCCTGGCTTCAGCTATCATGAATCCGGTGGGGCGTGCTGTGGTGGCAGCCAACAAACGCGAGACCAGGCGCACTGCACATCCAGGCCTTGCAGGGAAGCGGTAGCACGGTTCATGTAGTGCAGTGCTGCACTGTAATGGCGGACGTGTTCCTGCATGGCCGAGGCTGCACTCCCAGAGATGCACTCTGTTGCTGGTGAACCACGGTAAGGTCGGTGCCGTATAACGGAGCAGCGCGTGGCTCTGCAAGGCCAGCGCTGCGCTGTAACGGCGGGGGCCCGTGGCGCTGTACTCTCTCTCTGTGCACATGGCCTGGTGACCTACCAGCCCGACCTTGCCTGCTTCCTGAGGAAAACAAACACAATCAGGTCCAGACCAGATCTGACTAAATCCACTCTCGCGTAGCAAATCCTCAGCTATTCACTCAGTTATGTCCAAGATAAGAACAACGCACATAGGGGCCGGGAGGGATGAGCAATGGAGGCGGGCCCTTCCAGAATGCCCCATACACTCACCCCCCGTCGGGCACTCCAGTGAGGGGAAATTATGAGTGCGCCTCCTGCGATTTGTTTTTTTTAATAATACGCATAAATTAATAAAAGACACTATGAAATGCATTAGGCCTGTTTTAATAAATAACGGTGCCTGAATTAACTATTTATACATTTAGTCAAAGCATTTCTAACCATTACTCACCAAAAAATATGTACCCCTTTCTCTGGGACCACAAAGCAATGTGAAGGGCCTCAAGGCGATGTAAAACAAGCGGCTGCCACCGGAATCAAGTCAAATTTTTCCCTTAACTGAATGTAGTGTAACTTTGAATGCATATTGTTCTCTCCTATATCCCGTTATTTTTTTAATTAATCTTGATAGAACCGCTTGAATGACTTTCACGTAATACTCACGAAGAGCTCATAACAAAAAATAAAAGCTGGAGCCCGGTGACTGGAAGGGAGGAGGGAAGGGGAGAAAGGAGGGTGGGTTGAGAGCAGTGAGAGTGGTATAAGGGAGCAGCGAAAACACCCAACAATTAAACCACAACCACAACCCGCGTGGCGCTTTTGAAAGGGCGCCGCGCTGATACAAAGGGGGGGGGGGGTTCACCAGGGCCGACGCGTAGAAGGCGAAGCAGCCGGAATACCCGTGTCCTCCCTGTGACCCCTTGCGCCTCTGAGCTCTGTGCCTGCCTGCCGCCAACCAATCACAGAGCCGAATGGTGCATGCTCCAGGCCTGAAGGCAGCGTGGTTGCAGGAAGCCCGTAGCACTGGCTCGTGTGCTTCACAGCTGTCGTGAAGACTTTTCTTATCTGCTTGTTAAATAAACAAGCAGATGAGAAAAGTCTTCACGACAGACGTGAAGCAAGCGAGCCAGTCCGGGTGGGCCGGAGCAGAAAGGGAGGCAACGAAAAACCCTCCTTTCCAATGGGAGGCCAGCGTTTACCATAAACGCTGACACTACACAATGGAAATGAGGGACGGGGCTTAAAGCCCTTTTCTAAAAGTACTCATATGCAATAAATGTCGCCGAGCGAGCTGCGCATGTGCGCAGCAACGCTAGGCGAGACCTAAAAAACATAAGTATATGTAGGTCAGGATTCCTTTGTTCAGCAGTAGTTGTTCACATTAATTTGAATGGTATAGCTGACAGTATAAATGATACTGGGAAGAAAGAAGGAAAACAGACTGCAGTTATTTCCATTATCGGTGACTAGTTACAGAAGCAAAAGCTTCATCCGTACATGACACTGCTCTATATGGGCCTCTACTCCAAGCCATACTTTAACCGGCCTATGGGAGAAATTACAAGTTATTCATAATAAATATTCACGCAATCTTTGATCATCAATTGCTTGTGAAGTTCTTCCCTGAAAGGGAACCAGAGTACTTTGCACAGCAAAACAATAGAAGTCTAAACACATGTACATTATGTCCTGTCCAACACTGTGCAGCATCTACCAGGGCACATATTTCATTAATTGATTAAATACTGTTGCCTCTTCAGTTTGTTGGGTGCAAAAACCTAATCACTGTCTATCTTCCATTGCATTTGGATTATTCATTCATGTTTCTTTGCACTTTTAGTGTCCAGCGCGCCACTCTTTAAAGGGTTAACTTTTATTACTACATTAATCTACACTGTATTAGCTAGAAGCTGTTCAATGTTTAAAACATATTCAGTGCATTTCTGGCATGTAGCCTTCATGAGGAGGTAACAGTTCTCTTCATCTGTGATCATGCCCTAAAAGGTTCAAAATACATTGGTGTGGCCTGAGGCGTCAAGATGGCGGTCGCACTCTAAGAGTGCTCCGGACCCCCTCCGTCATCCGCCTTCTATCCGCCCATCTGCACCTGCCATCCGATCCTCCTACCTGCCTGCGGAGGTTCCCTGTCTCGCCAGCATTGCTCTGATCTACTTCGTTGCTGGGTTCTGAGCTCCCGCCGCCCTGTTTGGCCTCCTTCTTCCCGAGACCTTGGATCTGCAAAATGGCGGCCTCCGCTGCATCTCGTCTCTGGGCCTGATGTCTCTCCCCTGGCGGTCCGCTGCCTGCTCCCCTCTCTGCAGCGGGATAGCGGTCGTGCCTGGCCTGGGTCCACCTGCTGCTCCTCCCGCTTGAGAGCCATCCTGGGGCTGTGCCGCCCCCCCCCCCCCCGGCATCATCTTCCTGCGACGCGCCGGCGACCGATACCGCGGCTGCGGACCGCGAGGGCCTGCTCCTCTTCCCGACTGGTGTGAGGAGAAACGTGAGGCGGAGGGGACCCGACCGCAGTGGTGACTCCCTCCTGGCTCCAGCGGAGACTTCAGCAACCGTACGGGGACTCCCAGCGGGGCCCGGTCCCAGGCCTGTGCGGGAACGACTGTCCGGTGAGTGGGGCTGTGCCGGTTTCGGCTACCTTTGTCGGGTAGCGGCGCGGGGGGTCAAGCACCGGCCCTCCCGCCCCCCACCCTCCCCCTCACCGAATTTGTGCCTTTCACCCATGTGCTGCCGACCCATCACCGAGACGACCCACCCCCTGCGGCTGGAGGTGGGGGTGTGGAGGCCCGTGAAGTTGCCTTGGCCCCCTCGGACACTGCCTCCCGCCTTCCATTGTGCTGGGGCGGTGGACTCGGCCTTCGGAGTGGCCTCTCACGCCATCTGAGGTCCCTTTCCCGATCTGCTGGCGCCATAATACTCACGCGAGGACAGTGAGCTCGGCCCTGCCTGGGCCCCTATTCTTCACGGGCCACGAAGGTGCTGCCGCCTCTCCCCGGCTCTTAGGCCTCACCGGCCTCCCAGGACAACAAGGGCCCCCGAGGCCTCCATCTGCAGGCCCTTGGTGAGTGGGGTTGGAGTTTGGGATCAGCTGCCGTGCCGGGTGGCGGTGCAGAGGGACGCTGGCGTTCCCCTCCCCCTCCCCCCCTCACTGACCTACCCTGCCTTCCCCTACGCTACGGATCCTGCCTGGGGGCGCCTCTTGGCGTGTGTCAACCTGTGGGCGCGAGGTGGACCTGCCTGGCCGCCCCTGTTTCATGGTGGCCCCCTCCCAACGCTGGACTCCACGTGGGAGCTGGGATTTTGACCTGCGGCTTCGCCCCCCCCCCCCACCCATTTCCTGGAGATGCCTTCCTCCCCCCCCTTGATCTCCTGCATTGATTGACGGGCCTCTCCGGCTGGGGGGTGATCTCGGCCGTCTTTGCCGGGCGGCGTAGGGCCCAGATATCGGCCTCCCCTCCCACTGCCCGCCCGCCTGCGCCCTGCCCCTAATCCGCCCTTGCGATCAGACCTTGTGGTCCGCCTTCGGCCGCAGCCATCGAGCGGCGCCGGACCCTTGCACTCTGCGGGTTCAGGGTGGAGGGAATAGATCGGAGGGTAGCCGCGGACGGGTTCCCCCTACTTTTCCCCCCCATCGATCCACCGACATCCATTTTAGGCCGAGAGGTGGTGCTTCCCTATCGTCGACCCTGCCTGAGACTGCCGACCGCCTGACCGCCCCCCTGCCTGACTAGACACCAGGGGCCTGTATCCACGGTCGAGATGGGTAGGGATCGTGCCCCAAAGACACCTGCTCCGCAGACCCAAACCAAAATGGACCAATACACCACCAGTGACCGAGATCCCAGAGGGGAGGTGTCGGGTGCCTCTGCTCCCACTGGGGGGGACGGACCTCTCCACTATCCTCCAGGCAATTGGCGCCTCTCAAGCCTCGGTGGAGAACAAGATCGGCGAGGTGCGGGTGGACATGGCCCTTATCCGCCAAGACCTACAAAACGCCACAGCCCGGATCTCGGAGGCAGAATTGCGCATCTCCACAGCCGAGGACGAGATAGGCCAACTGAAGACCCATGTGGCCCGGCTGCAGACTCCGACCTCGGAACTGCTCAGACGGGCCGAGGACGCCGAAAACAGATCAAGAAGGAATAACCTGCGCCTCATAGGCTTTCCCGAAGGGGTTGAACAGGGCTGCGCGGACACATTCGTGGAGACCTGGGTGAGATCCTGGATACCTAAAGATGCCCTCTCCCCATGGTTTGCGGTCGAGCGCGCCCACCGCTCCCTGGCCCCCCGGCCTCCACCCGGGGCTCCACCCCGGCCCATCATCATGAGGATCCTCAATTTCCGAGACAGGGACGCCATCCTTAGGGCGGCGCGGACGCAGAGGCCCCGTGAAATACCAAAACAGCACAATTATGCTTTTCCCGGATTATACAAGAGAAGTGCAGGCCCAGCGGCGGACACATGATGATGTCAAACAGAAGCTCCGTAATCTGGGTTTGCGTTATGGTCTCCTCTTTCCGGCCCGGCTCATAGTTGTTTTCCAAGACAAGACACTTTTTCGACACCCCTCAGGCGGCCTGGACTTGGCTCACGGAGGAGCGTCCCCTTCGGACTCGTCCCACCTCCCCCCCTGGCCGGCGGGAACCTACGCGGCCCCAGCCACCCCTTCCCAAGACACAGCGGCGCCGCACTCGGTCCCGAAAGAAGGGTGACCGGCAGAACGGGCGTCACGTTCACCTGATGCAATGTCCCAGTTGCTCATTTCCACTGAACTACCTCGAGTCTATGGGACTCATAACCTGTCCGGCTCCCTGATTGATCTAAGCCGTGTCCCCGACCCCTCCGAGACACTACGCCCTGCCATATCTGACTCGGACTTGTCTGGGAGTCCCGCTCTTCGGGGATCTGGGGAGGATGATGGAGTCTGACCCTGAGGCTCCGCAGACTTGGAACCATAAATCATTTCTTAAGTTCTACTGCAGCTGTTATCACTAGATTATCCGTCTGTATGGAGGGGGTCCATCATCGCCACGAATCTGCCCTGCTAATCGTTTTAGCTTAGCATTTAGATTAGTTTTTCGTTATTGTTATTATTGTTTTCTGTTAACTTTTTCCTTTTCAGGGCGACAGATGCTTCATTTCCGGAAGTATAGGGTGGGGGGTGTTGGGGGGATTGGGGGGGTGGGAGGGCCGTTGCCTTCTGGTTGCTTTTTTCTCTCGGCCTTGTTCGGGTCACTGTTTTTTGTTTCACATGACAGCTCATTGCACACATACGCCACTGCTGATGACAAGAATCCTACCACGACACACGAGCCATACCCCTATACTGTGACTCTGCTGTGTCACCTTCCCTGGGACCCGGGCCCCTTCGCATTTGTCCACCCATGCACCACCCACTCCTTTGATGCCGCCTATTGGTAGACCCCTCCACATTCTGTCGTGGAATGTCAATGGCTTATTAGACCGTATAAAACGCACCGCTGTCCTTCGGAGTGCCCAACGCCAAGCGCCCGATATTCTTTTCCTACAAGAAACGCACCTCCTGGGAACCCATTGCACCCGATATGGGTTTGACAGGGTCTGGCACTCCGGGTTTGCACGGGGCTCCCGGGGCACAGCCATATTGATCCGTAGAGGTCTCCCCTTCACTCTGTTAAATGTAGAGACCGAGACACGGGGACGATACGTGGCCTTAACTGGTAGGCTTGAGGGTCAACTTCTCAATCTCCTCTGTGCATACATTCCTCCCGCCACACTGTCCTTTGCCCTTCGACACCTCACAATGTTAATTTCTACTTTCCCTCAGGGTCTGACGGTCATTGGGGGCGACTTCAACGCGGTTATGCAGCCTTCCCTTGACACGACAAGTGTTCCCTCCGAGTCCCGCCTAGCCTCTGCTAAGCGCCTTTCTGACTGGTCCTCTGCCCTGGGTCTCTGCGACGCTTGGAGGGTCTGGAATCCCCGCCGAGAACAATACACACACACCTCCGCAGCTCACCATACCCACTCCTGTATTGATTTGGTCCTGTTGCCGGCCACCGATTGTCAGTTGGTATCGGGTGTTACTATCCTCCCCGAGGTATATCCGATCACTCCCCTATCTCCCTCCGTCTGGGGCGTGCCCCGATGGAGTGCACACGATTTGGCGACTGAACGCATGGTTCCTACAAGACGCGGAGTTCGCCGAGGCCATCGGGCGGGAACTGAAGCAATACTTCCTAATCAACAAGGGATCGGTTCCCTCCCCGGGCACACTGTGGGAAGCTGGCAAGGCTACCATGCAGGTCATAGCCAGAGGTTTGGTCCACGCACGGCGAACGGCCCATACCGCCCGCTTGATGCAGCTTGAGGATCAGGCCGCTCAGTTGGAATCGACCCTTGCCACCGCAGAAGCTGCTCGTTCTACGAGACAGCTCACGTTGCTCCGCGAAGAGATCTGTCACATCTCCCTAGAATCAGCTAAAATGGTATGGCGTTCCTCGGTGGCACGTGTATATGGATGGGGGGACAAGAACGGAAAACTACTTCACAATTCGGTCTCCTATCCCAAAGCCAACCGCATAATCCCCGAGGTCTGCGACGCGGCCGGCACCCACCATTTTACCTCGCATGCCATCGCCCGGGCTTTCGCGGGCTATTATGCCCAGCTCTACGCGGTCCAGCCTCCAGAGGCATCCCTAGCTGACCTGTTAGACGGGGCCGAGGTTCAACTACCCCGCCTTGCTCAGACTGTCTCGGAGGATCTGGACCTCCCCCTTACCCCGGAGGAGATACATTGGCCATTTCCCTCTTGCATTTCGGCAAGACGCCAGGGCCGGACGGCTACCCTCAGGAATACTACGCGGCCTACCGCGACTTGCTGGTTCCTCATTTAGTCGATCTCTTCCGACACGTGGTGGAGGCGGGGTCCTTCCCTCCGGAGACTGACGTGGCCACTATCGTGGTTATCCCTAAGACACAGCCACCCTCCCTCTCCTGCGCGGATCACCGCCCAATTTCCCTCATCAATACCGAGGTTAAAATTTTTGCCACTGCCTTGGCCCAACGCCTCTGCCCCCTCCTACACGAATTGGTCCACCCAGACCAATGTGGATTTATGCCTGCCCGAGGTACCCGCCACTGCATACGCTGCCTCCACCTTGCCCTCGCACACCGCCACCAGCTCACCCCGTACTTGGCCCTGCTTTTCATCGACTTTGAAAAGGCCTTTGATACGGTTGACTGGAGTTATTTGGAGGCTGTGCTAGATGCGATGGGATTCGGCCTCCCATTCCGGCGTTTTATTCGTGTTCTGTATTCCAGCCCTAAAGCACGGGTCCTGACCAATGGCGCACTATCGGAGGCTTTTTCCATCCAGAGGGGCACCCGTCAGGGTTGTCCCCTCTCACCGCTCTTATTTGCGTTGGCGATGGAGCCCCTGGCCTCCCTCGTACGCAAAGATCCCCGCATCCGTGGCTGGGCTTGGGACCCCCATTACGTAGACAAAGTCGCCCTGTATGCGGACGATGTCCTCCTTTTCCTAGCGGACCCCGAGGACTCTGTTCCACATTGCCTTTGAGCGGTTCTCCGGACTGCGGCTCAACCCGGCGAAGTCTACCCTGGTTCCCCTCCACCCATCGCAAGCCTGTTTCGACTGGCAGACAACTATTCCCTTGCGCAGACAGTCATTCAAATACCTAGGAGTGTGGGTGACCTTGCTCCCAGAGCTCGAGTGGGCCCTCAACCTTACACCTCTGGTTACCAAGGCGAAGGCAGACCTCAAACGCTGGCAGTCCCTTCCTCTTAATCCCCTTGGCATAAGTGCACTCTTTAAAATGATGATTCTCCCCCGCTTCCTATATATTCTCCCAAACATAACCTTTCATCTCCCGGGGAGCTGGTTCCGCGAGATTGATGGTCTGCTCACCCGGTTCTTGTGGAAGGGCGGAAGGCCACGCGTGGCCCTGGCTCACTGTCGGATACCTCCTTATGACGGTGGCATGGGTGTGACTAATCTTCACCTTTATTATTTGGCCACCAGACTCATTGTTGTCCATGACTGGTTTGCCGGCGGCTGGTCCGACCCGGCGTACCAGGTTGAGCTCCGGACTATGGACTTTCCACAGCTCCAGGCCTATCTGTACGGGGCCCCCGTACCACAAGTCCTCCCCCCTGTCACTAGGGCAGTCTTAGTGGCTTGGCGCACTGCCTTGCGCCATACGAGATGGGATGGGAAGCTCACCCAACACACACCCTTGTGGCACGGTAACTGGCTGCGCGAGACCTCGAATCTCCGGGACTTCCGTCAATGGGACCACATTGGGATTTCGCTTCTTGGTGACGTCTGGGCTGGGGATCATATTAGGGCCTTCTCGGACTTTCAAGAACGCTACTCCCTTCACGCCTCCCAGTTTTACAAATACCTGCAGCTTCGTCACGCCCTCACTGTACATATTCCATCAGCCACCTCCCTTCGCGAATTCAGTCCTCTTGAAGCCCAAGTTATGATGGGGAACTTGGGCAGAGGTGGGGTGTCACGGATCTACCGCTCCCTTGTGAATAATGGCCCCGCGACCTTGGACTCACTGCGCGCCCGCTGGAAGGGCTGGCTTGGCCCCCTGGAAGATGCAGACTGGCAGGATGCTCTCATGGCTCCCAAAACCTTGACGACCTCCTCCAAACTACGCCTAATCCAACTCTACTATCTGCATACGGCGTATCTTACTCCCGCGCGTCTGTACAGAGCTCGATTGCGCCCCTGTGCGCGGTGCGAACACGCCCCAGCTGATTTTTATCATGTAGTTTGGCAGTGCCCTGCCCTTGCAGCATTTTGGGCGGGTGTGGAACTAGAGCTTACACAGACCTTGGGTTGGGCGGTCCCTCATGACCCACTACGTCTGCTCCTGGGTGTGTTTGTTGGGCTAGATGGCTCTCGAGCCGATAAACGTTTCCTGGGGACCGCAGTGGCGGTGGCAAAACGGGGCATTGCGGCGGCCTGGTCTCAGGCCAAACATCCTACTGTGCGGAAATGGCGACGGGGGGTGGATTGGTGCGCGACTCAGGAGGAACCCCTCTTTGAGGCCCGGGGCTGCCCCGAACTGTTTGAAAAGATCTGGTGTAAATGGCTCAACCTATTGTCTTGATTATCGTGTGTACTCATATACATCCTGTTAAACTTACACAGGGGCCTACTTTAGGGCCCATTGATCAGGTCTATGTCATCGTCTTCAATGTAATTGGTCTTCGAAGTACTGTGCTTGATTTTGCTGTCGTTATGAATGTTTGTTTTCACCGAAATGTCAAACTTGATTATTAAAAAAAAAAAGTTCAAAATACAGCAAACATCTGTTCAATACTATTTACAATTAAATATAAGCCTATAGCAACCTGAAGCTTTATGTTAAAGTTCAGGACCAGTCGGCTAAAACCATGCTATACAGTGCATAGGGTACTGATGTAGAGTTCAAGATTACTGGAAAACATGGAATGTATTTGTAGTGGGTCAGGTCCTATGCAGCCTGAGCACATTCACCGCATAGTTTAAGCCTTCTCTGACACACTAGCAATTCTTTTTCTCTTGTTCTATCGTGGACTCACAAATAACACTTTCTAGACTCTTCCCTCTTCTATCCCTCCATTATCCTTTTCAGTCCAACGAACAGACTCGCATGTCCACCGCCCATATCAACACACATTTCCTTTTACTAATCCAAGACTAATCCTTTTTGGGTTCCAGAGTAGCGTGCTCCTCGCTGAAAAGCGATTTGATGCCTCGTCCAGGGTAGCAAGCGATATATAAATACAATTACAATAAGATACAATAACCTGGGTGGGAAGGTGGGATGCTTATATAAAAAGTAGGTTCATGTACTTCTAGAATAAAACTTTGAGGCGAGCAACTAGTATGTTCTCCCATGCCTCAACCCAGCCCCCTTTGTTTTTTTTGTGTTTTTTCAATACCCGAAATGATTACCAAGCATATAATGCAGTTGCTACGCCGATTTGCGGGACTAGCCCTGATGATTGCAAAGAGATTGATTACACAGCGCTGGAAATCCCGCATAGCGTCGTGACGGTAAATGGAAGGAGGAAGTTCTCCGATGGGCTATAGCAGAGAGAGAAGCGCTGCAACGTGAGGAGTATAGGGGATTGAGAAAACGTCCAATCTCCCTAGAATGGGCACAATTGATAGAGCTGTTTAAGGCAGACACAGAAGAGATATCAGAGGGCTCCCAGAGAGCCTAAGAAGATGGTGTTGAGGCTCTTTGATTTTTCCCCTTTTTTTCTTTCTCACACAGTGACGAGGATCATGGCGGGTATCTCCCCGGGGGTTTTCCTTTCCCCCCTCCTCTTTCCCTAAACCCTCGTCCCCTCCTTGCTCCTTTCCCTAGTCCTTCCTAGTACTATCAGATGCGATTATCACTTGGCACTATACACCAAGTAAGGTGTAGTTGCACCACAGCAGCAATTGTTTTCTTTGTTATAGGGTTTGTTTAAGGGGGTGGGTATAGTGTGGGAGCGGGGTTTAGGGTGCTAAGAAATTGTCACTGAATACCATACTATAGTTTATTACCTTGCGATTATACTATGCTCATATTATACGGCTGAATACGACAAAATGTACGTGGAATTTGTATAACCAATAACACTTGCTTGTAATCAGCTGCGGCTATAACCCCTATGTCATTTGATAAAATTAAAAAGTATGATTGTATAATTTGGGATTGCAAACTGTATATGTCACACTCAATAAAATATGTGTTAATAAAAAAAAAAACAAGCATATAATGCAGTGGAACTGGCAGCTATTACTGCGCCTTAGGATTCTGCTAACACTTTGCCTCAACATGGCCAGGCTAAAAACTAACACCCAAAGTGGGGGCTTGTAGATCATCCCAAGAGCAATGCGAGTTTCCATCTGAAAAGGGGCCAAGCAAATGGCAGACCTTGCTCTTTATGAAAACCACCTAACAATAAGTAACAGTCTGTTAATGGAATCAAAGGATTTTGTACAGAAGAAATTGAACATGGGGGTATTCTCAACATCTTAATTATGGAGAATCCTTTTAGCATTTGAACACGTAAAAGTACGCTGGATGAAAATTTCCTAACTATGTGAAGACCTCGGAAGGAATGAAAGACCAGTGCCAAAAAATATCAAACACACAAAAGTTGATGGGGGGATCCTTGCAATTTGACTAACCAACTGCAATCGCTCGCAGTAGTATTCCAACCCATCATTTCTTGGCCCAGCATGCCACCTCAGTTTAGACCCAGCCCTATGCAAATCAGTCCTGACCATGCCCCAATAGGAACAGTCCAGCACGAAATGCCAGGCCAGTTCGCTGAACAGAAACACAAGCGGCCCAAGACCGGTTTCACCCTGACTGGGGCTCTTCAACAGGGGTAGCTTGGTTCTAGTGGCACAAGTGAGCTTGGGACCGACATTTGGGCCTGTCCATGCCACTTAGGGAGGTAGATCAAACACACAAGAGGTGCCAAGAATAATCAGGTTTATGGTTGATCACCCAGAAAACAGAAGGAACAAAAATATAAAATGTCTTCCAGGTTATGGAGTCAAGTGGTGTGAAACACCGCAGAAAGCATTAATTTAAAATGTTAATGAGTCAACCAAGGAAATAAATCTATTCAACAGTCAAACTGGAAAGTGTCTTGTTAGTGAAGTATGTGCCATTTGGCACACCTCTTCCACCGTCTGTGTAATACTCTCATAGTAAGAATTCTAATGTGTCTGAGAATCACCATATATATCTGTGCTAATAGTAGAGGAGCAAATACTAAGAGCCAAGTAATCAAGTTCAGCAACGTGGGTTACGGATATGTCTCCCGAGGCTTACATAATGAGTTGTGATGGACTGGTGGTCAAGAAAAGTCTGGGGCATTTCAATCAAATGTGAGAGCCAGGTTTGCCTGGCCCACAGTGATTTAACAAGTACACTCGTCACTGAAGACTGATTCACTTTCTGGACAACTTGTGGGATCAGAGCAGATGCTGTAAAAGCATAGGCAAATATTCTGCAATTCTTTGGTACTCATATTATAGGTGGATAGCAATTTGAGAGATGTTTTCCACTCTTGAAAGATCAAAAATGTGTTTATTTCCCACACCGCACCTACAAGACGTTAATCAAAACTGCACCTGCATGAGGTAAACAGCAGCTGACATTGTATTGCTGGATAGCCTCAAGAACAGACTCCCACTGAAAACCACGAGAGACAAACAAAACACCCTCAACATTCAAAAACATTACACCTGCATAGGGACAAGCCAAAACCTTCAAATAACCCACCCACATTAATCTAGTTTGTCAATTAAGATTATTATGCCACTCTCCACAGAAATGTGGAAAGGTCAGAGTGCTGGTTCTACTGTCTTGAGCTCGGTGTTGCTGGACATCTGGGGACCCCACATGTGCTTGACATATGTTCGACACACTGTGATGGAAGTGTCTGAATAGGTTTGTCTCTATTCAGCCGCTGTTCGAGACCCCTGGTATGCCATGAGAGTGGGCCGTGGTTGAGTGAAAGGGCCATCACCCTGAGGTAGCATGCAGTCAAGAACGCCGTGACCCGCAGAAGAGCAACGATTCAAATACTCGAATCCAGGAGCACCCGAGACCTGTTGCTGGATTCAGGAAGACTTACCATGTGATTGGAGAAGCACCGTGGAAGCCAGCCACCCATCCGCAGGATCCAGATCTCTGCACGTTGCCAGTCTGCAGATGCGCGCTTGGCCATTGTACAGTGACTCCAGCAAGAGCGAGTAAGAGTGAATACTGGCCCACCAGATCTCAGGGGAACTTGCTCTGACTTGCGCACTACGGCGCAGGACAATGACTTTTGCCAAGCCATTGTGGAATGTCTAAGACTTTAACTCACTTGGGTGGGCCTAACGAACAAGTTACTTACCTTCGGTAACGATATATCTGTAAGAGACATAGATTAGTTATGGATTCCTCACCTTAGAATTACACCCAGGAGTCAGACTGGATCCGGAGAATTTTTCTTCTGCAGTACTTCTGCGCGTCGGTAGGTGGTGTCGGTCGACTCTGCGTTTATCGTTGGCGTCGTGGTCGCCGGAATGACGTTGCGGTATCTCCTTAGACGCCGCCCTCGCACGATGTCAGTTCTTTACACGACATTCCACGCCAGAAGCGCAGAGCCATGCAAGACACTGACAACTGGTGCACAAAACTAAGGCCTTAAATGGGAGTCCCTTACCCTAGAAGTCAGTTCGCAGAACGGGGAGGATGGGTGGGGCAGTGAGGAATCCATAACTAATCTATGTCTCTTACAGATATATCGTTACCAAAGGTAAGTAACTTGTTCATCTGAAAGAGGCAATTAGTTATGGATTCCTCACCTTAGAATAGATATCCCAGCAATACCAACCCTGGAAGTGGGTCTGCGAACCAAGTTCACACCAGAAAGTCCTGGAGAACTGAACGGCCAAAGAAGCCGTCTCTCCGGACTTGGCTGTCTAGGCAGTAGTGTTTGGTAAACGTGTGCAATGAAGCCCACGTAGATGCCTGGCAGATGTCATGAAGGGGAACTCCACGACCCAAAGCAGTAGTGGCTGTCGTCACCCTGGTGGAATGGGCACGCAACCCCACTGGAGGTTCCTTTTTCGCTAAAGAATAGCAAATTTTTATGCAAAGAACGACCCATCGAGAGATGGTCCGTTTCTGCACGGCCCAACCCTTCTTGGCGCCCACATAGCCAACAAAGAGTTGGTCGTCCACCCGGAATTGTTTTGTGCGATCCAGATAGAAGGAAAGTGCACGTTTTGGATCCAGACGGTGGAGCCTCTCTTCCTCTTTAGAAGGATGTGGGGGCGGGAAGAAGGTGGGCAAAGTGATGGTCTGTCCTATGTGGAAAGAGGTAACCACTTTGGGAAGGAAAGAAGGCCTAGTGCGAAGGACAACTTTGTCCGGAGGAACAGCCAGGAAAGGAGGTTTGGAAGAAAGAGCCTGAAGCTCACTCACCCTGCGAGCAGACGTGATGGCAACCAGAAATGCAGTTTTAAGTGTCAGAAGCCTGAGAGGACAGTTATGGAGCGGCTCGAAGGGAGCGCACATAAGATAGGTCAGAACCAGGTTTAAGTCCCACTGAGGCATTACGAAGGGAATTGGAGGATACAAGTGAATAATGCCCTTAAGGAAGCGATTTACAACAGGGGACTTGAAAAGAGAAGGCTGGTCAGGAAGCCGAAGAAAGGCCGAAATGGCCGAAAGATAGCCTTTGAGAGTGCCCAGAGCAGAGCCCTGCTGGGCCAAAGAAAGAATGAAGAGGAGAACCTCTGAAAGAGGGGCAGAAAGGGGATCCACAGCCTTTGCTGCGCACCATGCCACAAATTTGTTCCATCTACAGGCGTATACCGTTTTGTTGGAGGGACGCCTGGCTGCCAAGATAACGTCACAGACTTCGGGAGGAAGGTCAAAAGCTGTCAACTGTCGCCGCTCAATCTCCACGCAAGGAGGTGGAGGCTGGACAGGTTCGGGTGGATGACCGTCCCCTGCTGCTACGACAGAAGATCCTCCCGAAGAGGGAGTCGGATCGGAGGATCGATGGCCATGTGCAACAGCTCAGGATACCAGACTCTTCGTGGCCAGTCCGGGGCCACAAGAATGACTTGGGCCCGGTTGCGCCTGATCTTCTTCAGCACTCTGGGTAGAAGTGGTATAGGCGGAAAGGCGTATAGAAGACCGCAACTCCACTCGAGACGAAAAGTGTCGCCTAGCGAGTCAGGCCTTGGAAATTCCAACACGCAGAACTGCTGACATTGCACGTTCTCTTCGGTGGCGAATAGATCTAACCAAGGCTCTCCCCACCGCTGAAAGAGACCTTGCACCACCTCTGAGTGAAGAAGCCTTTCGTGATCCATCATGCACCGGTGGCTGAGTTCGTCCGCCCAGGTGTTCAGAGAACCTGCCAGGTGTTGAACCACCAGGGACATGCCCTGATGTTTCAGCCACTTCCAGAGACGAAGTGCCTCCTGACATAGGGTCCACGACCCCAACCCGCCCTGTTTGTTGCAGTACCACATGGCGGTGGTGTTGTCCGTGAACACCTGCACTACTCTCCCTTTGACAGGAGGAAGGAATGCCACCAGTGCAAGATGGATCACCCGAAGCTCCAGAAGGTTGATGTGGAGCCCGGACTCCGCCGGAGACCAGAGGCCTCTGATCTCCGCCTCTCCCATGTGGCCGCCCCACCCTAGAAGTGATGCATCTGTCACCACTGTGAACTCCGGTTGGGGAAGGGAGAGGGATCTGCCGTTGACCCAATCCCGGTTCGACAGCCACCACTGCAATTGGTGTGCAGTGTCCTCCGAGATCTGGACGCAATCGGAAAGATTTCCCCGATGCTGTGCCCCATGGAACTTCAGGTCCCACTGCAGAGCCCGCATATGCCACCTGGCATAGTCCACTAGCAGGATGCAAGAGGCCATGAGGCCCAGTAGCCTCAGGGTCATTCTGACCGCAACCCGGGATAGAGGCTGAAAGATTGGAATCATAGCCCGAATATCCCGGACTCGCTGCTCGGGAGGATAAGCTCGAAACTGCGCGGTGTCCAGAACCGCTCCGATGAAAAGGAGCTTCTGAGAGGAATCATGTGTGACTTCGGCACGTTGATGGTGAACCCCAGTGAGTGCAGGAGGTCGGCCGTAGTCTGGAGGTGGTAGACAACAGCCTGGGGTGAGCCCGCCTTCAACAGCCAGTCGTCAAGATAGGGGAAGACTGGAACCCCTGATCTGCGCAGATGAGCTGCAACCACCGCCATCACTTTCATGAACACCCGAGGGGTGCTGGTAAGGCGAAAGGGGAGCACGGTAAACTGAAAGTGCTCGTGACCTACCATGAACCGCAGGTAACGCCGATGGGCCGGCAGGACGGGGATGTGAAAATAAGCGTCCTGCAAGTCCAACGCTACCATCCAGTCTCCAGGGTCGAGGGCAGACAGGACCTAAGCCAGTGTCAACATTTTTAACTTCTCCTTCCGGAGGAAGCAGTGGACGTTCCTGAGATCCAAGATAGGACGCAGGCCCTTGTCCTTCTTGGGCACCAGAAAGTTGTGGGAATAACAACCACGACCTACTTCTGGGGCAGGAACTCACTTGATGGCTCCCTTGGCCAAGAGAGCCATAACTTCCTGTTGGAGAAGGGCCAAGTGATCCTCCGACATGTGATGACAATGAGGTGGCATGGATGGAGGGGTAGTCTCGAAGGGGAGGGAGTAGACCCTTTGGACTATCTGCAAAACCCACCTGTCCAACGTGATGGTGAGCCAGTGGGGGAGGTGATGGCGAATACTGCCGCCCACTGGCAAAAGGTCGGACTAGGAGGGCTTGGAGGCTGCTGCAGAGGGGGCGCTGGTGGACTGGCCCGCCCGCTGG
This sequence comes from Calotriton arnoldi, assembly GCA_963921515.1. NCBI lineage: Eukaryota > Metazoa > Chordata > Amphibia > Caudata > Salamandridae > Calotriton > Calotriton arnoldi. Next base: position 298,817 of record CAWUFW010003945.1, read on the forward strand.
CCCCCAGTCCCCAACACGGTGGGTCCCACGTCCACAGATGTGCAGAGGTTGGACAGCTTGCGCAGACCTGTGGCTCTGGACGGAACGTGGCGGGAGTGCCCTTTCCGTAGCCACGAAAGGGGCGAAAAGCAGACTGCGCGGAGAGAGAGGTGGAAGCGAGGCCCAAGGACCTGGCGGTAGCCCTGGAGTCCTTAAAACGCTTGAGCGCGTTGTCTGCTTTGTCGCCAAAGAAGCGACGGCCATCAAAGGGCATGTCCATGAGTGTAGCTTGAACATACCCCGAAAAGCCAGTGGACCTCAGCCAGGCGTAGTGTCGTAGGGCTACCGACAGTGAAATCATCCTGCCTAGCGAGTCGGCGGTGTCCAGCCCACACCGTATGGTGAACTTCGCTACGTCTCTCCCTTCGGCCACTGCACGGGAGAGCACGGCCCGGGCCTCCTCCGGGCTCTGAGGCAGCACCTGCGCAACCGGTCCCACACAGAATGGGAGTAACGGCCCAAGAGACATGCGGTGTTCACCGACTGCAGTCCTAAGCTGGAGGAAGAAAACATCTTCCCAAGATGGTCCAGCTTCTTGGATTCCATATCAGGTGGTGCGGTAGGGAATGCGCCCTTGGAAGTGGAAGCTTGGACCACCAAGCTCTCAGGGGTGGGGTGTTGGGAGAGGAAAATGGGGTCGCCCGGGGCCAGGTGGTGGCGTTGGGCAATCATCCTATCCACAGGAGCCCCTGTGTTGGGCTTGGACCAAGTGCCCAAAAGGAGGTCCGTGAGGGCCTCATTGAACGGCAGCAGGGGCTTCGAAGAGGCTGCTGTGGTTGAAGCACCTCGGTCAGGAGGTTAGTCCTGACCGCCACCGTAGGAAGCTCGAGGTTTAAGGCCTCAGCCGCCCTACGCAACACCACTGCGTACGAGGCACCCTCCTCCGTAGCCACGGTAGGAGGAGAAAGCATGCCAAGGTCTGGGGAAGTGTCCAGACCACTGGCCTCACCCAACTCCTCTCTCCAGTCCGGTTTGTCCAACTGTCTGCGAGAGGGTCCACAGACCCCTCCCAGTCCTCCTCACCCTCCTCTGGTAGCCACTCAGGGCGACAGGGAACAACCAGGGGAGAACAGGGGTACAAAAGTACCGGTCGGCGTTGGTCCGGCTCAGTGTCCACGTTGAGGGGGAGGCCGGGGTCGGTTGCGGACACAACCAGCGTCGGAGGGAGCGGGGGTGTCGCCAAAGGATTCGGCGCCAGAGGTGTCACGAGGTCGACCGGCGCCGATCCGGATCTAGGCCTGGATCCCTAGGGGCCCTGCGGCGCCTGAACCAAAGCCGCCGGCATCGAAGGTCTAGAGCCCCCAGCTGAGTCCGCAGGGCCCGAAGGCGCGACAGCGGAGTCGGGCTGCCCAAAAATAGAATGGAGGGCTTGATAAAAGCTACGAAGTTGGGCAGGAATCGCTCCGGGTCCCGGAAAGGGAGGGAGGCTCGGAGTCGACCCAACAGGCTCTGCGGTCGGAGCTGGGCGACTACCTTCTGCAACCCGCGTCGCGTCGGCCGACGGACGGGGAGAACACAAAGAGCGACGGTGCTTCTTCGCCTTCTTTTTGTGGTTCGACTTACCCGAAGGTGAAGACTTCGACAAGGAATGGTGGTGATGGCTCCGCGACAGGTCCCACGACCTCCCTCTCGACCGGGACCTCGAGCGGCGCAGATCCGACTGCCGGGCCTCCAGAAGCTTTCGGGACTGCTCCCACAAAGACTTCAGGGCCATGGCCCGGCAGTCGGAACACGACTTTGGGTTGTGGTCGAGTCCAGGCACCAGAGGCACACAAGATGAGGGTCCGTCACCGACATCAGCTTGTGGCAGGAGCCACAAGGCTTGAAGCCGGTTCGCCAAGATGACATCCCTGTGCACCAGGAGTCGTAGCGACTCAAAAAGACGTCGACAAAAAGTCGCAAAAATTGAGTCAAAAAGTGACTCTAGGTACCGCTCTCTCCGGATCTCCGGATATAACGGACGTCAGCGCGCGAGGGCGGCGTCTAAGTAGATACCGCGACACCATTCCGGCGACCACAACGCCAACGACGAACGTGGAGTCGACCGACGCCACCTACCGACGTGCAGGGGTACTGCTGAAGAAAAATTCTCCGTATCCAGTCTGACGTCTGGGGGTAATTCTAAGGTGAGGAATCCATAACTAATTGTCTCAGATTTGGGTGTCACCTCAGGTAACTTGGGAAGAACAAATCTTAGACGGGGAGGTGGGACTTGAGAAACTGACCTGGGGAGCATTAGTGGGCTTGCTTTGAGAAGACTGTGTGCATTATTTGTGCTGTAGGGGACTTGGCACGGTTACTCAGAGCTAGTACATCTTGTATGGGTACATCAGGAGTAAAGGCCTCAAACACCACGATTGGGCTGAGTAGCTCCTGCTTGCCCCGTGGCCATGTAAAAGGGGTTCTGACTCAGGTAAGCACTTCATGTCAAACGGCAGATGAGTAAATGGATCTTTTTTTCATCTAACACAAAGTGCAAGAATTTATTGTGCATATGTATATGGAGCTGACATCTTTCCAAATGGCCATCCTAAACTCCTGTTCCATCATATTTATTTAGCGAACTTCAGACCACTGTAGGCCTCAAAGTCCTATCTTTCCTCTAGAAATATGTGGTGCAAATTCAACTGTCAGAACTTCAACCATTCCTTGGACAAAACAGCTTGCACTTCTTTTAGGAGCAAATAAAGAGGACTGGCTCATGTTCCACGCTTTTTTCCTAAATGCCTCAAGGTCAACTACATTAATATGACACCAACATGTATGTGGTCCTTTGTTTTTGATCTGAACAGACAGGCTTTTAAAACTTTTTAGCAGCTGAACTAAATGAAGGAACATGTGTTTGAAGATTCAAGCATGTGCCCTTTCTTCTCAATAATCCTGAAAATTGTCTAGAGTCCCAACAGACTCAGTTTGATCTGCCTCAGTTTGGAGCGTGCTCCTTATTCAGACTAGGTAAACTTGGCAGATATATACCAAGTTGCTCTGCCTTCCACAACCACTGCAAAAGCAATCCAAAGTCTCTCACAAATTTCCAAACCCTCAGGAAGAAAACAGACACCTACTGTTGTTATAGACCTGCGAAAAGAAACATTATACAGTATGTCAATCTACAGGAATGAGTATGGGACTAAATGTAACAGTCATATTCTCCATTTCCATGGATAAAACAAGATCCTGAAATAAAATCTTCAGAGTCATTCTTTATACAGCCTGGTGCCTTGTCGATCAGTTAGTCATCCTTGAATGTTATCAGACCTTGGAATCAAAGGCTTTCAGCTTTCCTTACCTAAGGATACAACATGTTTCTGAACTTGAGAACAGCAAAAAACATGCTGATGATGACAAGGTGTGAAATGCTGGGGCCTCAAGTTGATGTGTATAGAATAGCTGTACACTTTTTGATTTTGTGAAAAATAGGACTCATAAATAGAGTCCAATCACTAGATGGTGGAATTATGCACAGCAACTGATCCTATAACTTCCTTAAAAGCTCATTTGTTTCATGACAAATTGGAGCTAGATAAAACAATTGAGGACAAAAAAGTCTTATGCTACTCATCTTTTTATCACAACATACCCAAGTTGGTGTAGGAGTCACTGACTGCATCAGAAAGACATGTGGCAACCAGAAAAGTGTGGCGGGACCCATATGCGTGGAAAACCAATCCAACAATTTAGTAAAGACCAGCGATTTCTAACAATACCCATGAAGTAGTGGGTTTGGAAGACTAAAAAAAAAAACTGTACTTCCACGAGTGGGCCCACACCACAGAGGACACTTATGGGAAACAGCACTGGAACCAATGTAAATGCCAGTAGGGTCTAGGAGAGGAAATAAAAAAGGGACAAAGTCAACGTGGAAGGTCTGAGTGTGAGAATCAAATATGTTTTGCATATGGCTTTTTAAAATCCTATCCTAAAGCAAATCTGAAATGTTGAAAAGCGTGATCAGGTGACTGAGGCCAGTGCATGCAAGTCTGTACGTACATGGGTCACACTGCACCTTGCAGAATCTTCATACTTTGCATGCAGACATCTGCAAAATGAAGGACATTCAGAAAGGGAAACAGGCGAAAAAGATCTCATCTGGAACCAAAGGAAATAATGTATGCGCTCCTGCATACTCTAGAAGGATATGCACTACCCAGACGCTAACCATTTAGACCAAAAGGGTATGAGGAAGGTGAAAAGACAGATGTGTGTGAGCAGGCTTAACATACATGTAGGCCTACCGTGTCTTCAATATTCAAAGATCTACATTTTTCCCCATTTATTAAAGGCCCGATGTATAGACCCTAAGATCCAACTCGTCAGAATGCATTTTAGGTAGGCTCCATCGCCACCTTTAGACACTGTAGGTGGCCATTTTAGAGAGTGGGGGTGGCCATTTTAGACAGTGGAGGTGGCCACTTTAGACAGTGGAGGTGGCCACTTTAGACAGTGGAGGTTGCCATTTTAGACAGTGGAGGTTGCCATTTTAGACAATAGAGGTCGCCATTGTTCACAATTTATGCAGAATCATTGCCCTGTAGGCCGTTTGACGCAGATGTTGTTTGACCTTATCTTTCTAAGAACTGTGAAAGTATCAGGATATTCGGCTAATGACGGATATAACACCTGATGTGGCAGTCTGAGACAAGTGTCTACTTATCAAATAAGAAGAAAGTACATAAATATATTGCCAAAAAAGTGTAGTATGAATTGATACCCTCTCACCTTATATGTTCATAAGGAAGCGTCTAGTATGTATACATTGATGCACATAATCTATGTCAAACATTCCTAATCTTATGTCAGAAATTACAATTTCTGCTTAGATTTAGTATATAAGGACTGCCATTTAACCACTTGTAAGGAGAGGTCCTTACCCCCAGATTATCCCACAAGATTCTGCCAGAATACGGTCTCACCTACTGCCAGTGCACTTCGAAGATGGTCCATCTTGCCCCCAGTGCTGATAAAGCCGAGGAAGGTCGCTACCACGGTGCGTATTTGCTCCTCGCAGGGAACACTGCCTTCACGCCTCCACTGATAACGACAGCTTTTGCTGTCAACACTGTAGGCAGTGCGTCCCTTCTCCCTAAGAAACTCTAGACTGAAACAGATGGCAACGGGCAAACCGCCAGGGACAGACGGGTGGCCAGCAGAATTTTACTCCACCTTCTCTACACAGTTAGGGCCTAGACTGGCCGAGGTGTATGCTGAGGCCTTCGAGGCGGGTGAGTTACCGCCTACTATGAGGGAAGCGACTCTGGTTGTCTTACCTAAACCGGGCCGAGACCCCATCCACATGGCCTCCTATCGACCCCTGTCGATGTTAAATGTGGACTATAAGATCCTTGGGAAGTTACTGGCCAATCGACTGATCACTACTGTTCCCCTGCTGGTCCACGAAGACCAAACTGGCTTCATTCCAGGCCGCAGTACGGGGTTGAATTTGCGGCGGTTATTTACACTATTGGAGTGGGCAGGGGGGAGCAGCCCTGGGTTGCCTCCCTAGACATAGAAAAGGCATTTGATACTTTAAGTTGGGCTTACCTTGAGGCGACACTGGCGGGGTTTGGCATAGGCCCTAATTTCTTGCAATGGATCAGACTGCTGTACTCTGGACCGCAGGCTAGGGTGAAGACGGGCCGTACTTACTCATTGCTTTTGTCGATAGCGAGGGGCACGCGCCAGGGCTGCCCCGTCACTGATCCTTTTTGCTCTGGCTATGGAGCCCCTAGCATGCAAATTACGGCAGCGGGTCGGAGACTGGGGTCTGTGGTCGGATCAATGATGGCACATCGTCTCGTTATACGCCGATGACGCATTCATTTATTTATGTGGTAAGGCCGAGATACTACAATCGATTATGGCTCTTTTAAATGCTCACGCAGGTGTCTCCGGCCTTCAGGTTAATTGGGCTAAGTCTGTGGTGTTTCCCATGACGCCTATGACATCGACTCAAAGACAATTGGCGCCACCTACACCGTTAAAGTGGGCATTCGATACTTTTAAGTACCTGGGGGTTCAGATTTACCACCTAGAATCAGACACGATTGATGGGAACTTAGGCCGGGCTATAACATGTGCTCGATCGACCCTCCCGTTTTGGACGGGTCTCCCTTTGTCTCCAATGGGCCGGGTTGCGATATCTAAGATGTTAATCCTTCCTCGTCTCTTATATTTTTTCTGCATGCTCCCCTACCGTCTACCCCGGAGACTCTTCCGAGACCTGGAGTCCTTACTGATATCGTTGATATTGGGAAATGCGCGGGCCAGGGTGGCGCTCCATAAACTATATTTGCCACTGTCGGAGGGCGGCCTGGGCGCGCCGAATTATGAACAATATTATGCAGCGGAGCAGCTGCAGTGGCCGACGCGGTGGATCGCCAAAAGCAACCTCACTGAGCTGACCACTGGTGCCGTGAGCTGGGACCCCCCCCCTCCCGACGCTCCTGGAGAGGCTTTTTGGAACGGTTACACCGACCCAGAAGCGGCGAGGTTACTTATTAGTGTCGGCAGCCAGGCAGCATTGGTCTAGGTATGTGAGGCCCAGAGGTCGCCCACCCCCTTACGCTCACAGTTTACCCTTGGAACTGCTCCCAGACACGTACTCATGCCATGGATGCCCGGAGTTGGGGGCGTGGAGGGAGAATGGGCTGGACACATGGGGTGACATGTATGCGGACTCACAGTTACTAACATTTGAGGGCTTGGTGGAAACGTATGGTGTACCGCAGGGTTCCTTTTTACTACATGCTTTACTGACTCGCTTGTCCATGCAGGCATGGAACACTGAAAGGGTGGAACCTGTTACCTCGCAGTTATTACACACACTACTCACACATGGCCGCGGTCGACGAGCCATAACGGGCATATACACCTCCATTAGACTCGACGATCCTCCTGCATTGACGACACTTCGTGCATACTGGGATAGCGAACTGTCCATTACCTTGTCAGATAAACAATGGCAGCAGTGTCTTAGCCAACCCAAAACTATTTCGGTTAACGCCAGAGTGAAATACACTCAATTTAACTATCTTCACCATACCTACCTCACCCCCCACAGACTGGCACACATGTACCCTACTGCCAGACTTATGTCCCAGATGTAGAGCCCAGGGAGCTACTTTTACACATATGGTCTGGACTTGCACTACCATACACCTATTTTGGTCGGAGGTGGCTACTGTGCTTACAGCGGCAACAGACGCGCTGGTGGAGGTGACACCCCTCCATTTCCTGCTGGGAGTCACAAGACGCAATTCGTCCCGTAAGAATATGAATACATTTCTAGATTTTGCTCTGGGCTTGGCCAAACGAAAAATAGCCATGGCCTGGAAGGCACAAACGGGCCCCAAGATTGACGCATGGCTGCTAGACTTGCGGAGAGCACTGGTCGCAGAATGCACAAATCAGCGAGAGGTTGAGGCAAGGGCATCAGCTCCCCCGAGGCAAACCCCTGCGCGGTGGCAGGAATATTTAGCAGTGATCGAAATTAAAATTGCTGCAGGTACCCTACCTACCTAGGTCTTCCCACATTGACGGGGACTCGGGGTGGTTTCCCTCCCTCCCGCTTGGCTACCTCCCTCATTCCCCCTCCCCCTACACGCCCGCCTTTTTATATATATATATATATATATATATATATTTATATTTATTCTTACTCTTTCCCTTGCGGTGCACGACAGTACACAGCCCATCACACCCCTATGTTCGGGCACACGTCACTTCTTATCGCACCAGACCGACACACGTACCTGCGGTACTCTTTACATCTAGAGATCGGTTCTTGTTCTCTTTTTCATGTTGTATATTTATCTTTTCTTTATATTAATATTTTGTTATGTTTCTTCTGTTTGAATTCATAATTCATTACGCATATGTATGCAATGTGTCATAGAACTCGACTTCTGGGGCAATGACCGATTCTCCTTTTGCTAGGTTAATTGTAAACCGATTACGTTCAGCGGTGCGGCACTGCGGAATGAAGCAGCAAGCCGAAGCAGCATAGTAGACGTGGAAATGTTATTTGGCTGAGTGTTTCCTTATGCCCCTACCTATGCCATTCGATTTTATTGCTAATCTCCAATGTTAACAGTCTGCTTCGATTGTCATGCAAATGTTTTGGATGTTATTACACTAAAAATTCATAAAAATCATTTATCAAAAAAAAAGAAACTCTAGACTGCAACTAGCTCTGCTTCCCAGGCTCTCTCAGCGTGGTGCAAAGAAGTAGGTGTTAGGTTTTAGATAATATTTTAACCATGTTCGAAATCTTCATTTTATTCTCCTTGCTAATAACATGCCTTTTTGCTGTTTCTATGATATCCTGTGTAGTTGTTATAGATGTACTGAGAAACAGGTTATTCCTGTCATGATAAAAGTTTTTATTTAAAAGTGTCTATTCTTCTCAGTGCAGTGGGTATGTGGTATTGTGAATAACGAAATAGGCTTGTTTCTGTTCCTATGGTGCCCCTGATCCCTTAACACGGATTGATAGTAACTCGAAACCAATAACTCTACTTCAACATGTATTGGGTAAGGTTCTGCTGGGCTACCATAACCTGTCTTTCAGATTCAGCACTAGTAGATTGAACCAAGTTCACATGTGTCATCCGTGGGTGGAATAGCAAACCTTGTAGAACTATGCCAAAGTCGTCGTTTATGCAACAGCCCCAAGTGCATACAAATATGTACAAGTTCAGTGGTACTGTGTAGTAGTTCATTTAGTGTTCAATGAACTGACAATTTATTACACCTCTGGTGGCGTTGGTCTGAAATGTTGTTGCCAATGAGCAGCCTTTTATAAATTTGTGGCAATAGGGGGCTTGGCAGACTTACCGGAGCCTATAAAGCATGCACTGTGATGTAACAGACCTGTTGCCAGTTATCAATAATGGATATTGTAAATTGCAATGTATACAAATGAAAAATGTAATGTCACTTCAATATATTGAATTCCTGTATGTACAAATCATTATGCACGTACCAATAAAAAAGTTTTTTAAAAATGGTGGCAATACAGGAGATTTAAACACAAAAATGTGCTTGTTGAAGATGGCAGCTAGAACATTAAAAACAAGTTGTTCACTGGTGGTGTTAAGAAATCCAAAACAGAATTCGTTCAGTTCAGTGATAAAAGTGAGGAACCACATTTAAACTAAGCAAATTAAGCATGCAGTCACTTAACAGCATAGGTCTAAAACATTGTTAAGTATTTTGCAAATATCTCATATTGGTTTTCTAAAATTCCTCGAGAAACCCAATATCCTTAATAGACAAGGTATCATCACTTACAACTTAATTTTAAAGGCAAATTAAATTATTGCAAAATCAAATAGAGTACACTAATAGGAAAACGAAAAGCATAACAATATATCAATCTTCAAACAGATGGAAAATTACCCGCATCATTTCATTCTCCAGCTGTTTCTTCCGATGCATTCTCTGGTGGTGAGACTTTAGGATGTTCTCCACATGCTGCTCCATGAAAAATTTGAAGGCCTGAGGTGAGTAGCTCTGGATGCGAGACTCCCTACGTTCTTCATCTCGCTTGTTTCTCCTCACTGGAACAGGAGAAGTAGTAATTTGCTTCTTTTCTTTGTCTACACTATCAACACACTCAGAACTCTTTTCACTTTCCTCCTCTTTATTCAAAGGCAAGGATAAACCAGGTTGTTCTTCATTGTTAGGTTTTGTTAATGAGGTATCATATGAAGGGACCGAGGGGTTCTGAAGTAATAAGTGCTTTGGATAAGGTGGGGGAGGGCCCTGGTAATTTGGAGCCTCCACAACAGATGCCATAGGAGTCACGTTTGCAGCTGTCCACTCAGTGAAGGGTGCAGACTGGACAGCCTGCATTGGTTGGGGCATCCAAGAAGGATGGGTAGGCGCTAGAGCAGTCTGTAGCTCTGGCTTTTGCACCCGCATGCTTTTCACAGGTTGCTGAATGGGAGCTGGTGTAATTGCTGTTACTGTAGTAGCAGAGGACTGATTGTTATTAAGGCCTTGGCGATTGCCAAGGGGGTTATTAAAGGAGTTTGATCTAACTGGAATATTCTGTTGCCAGGAAGGCATCTCAAGCCCACTTACTGGGGCTGACTGAGGTTGGGCAGAGGAAGGCTGTGGCCAAGATGTTGGCAGGCCAGGCACAGTAATATTGTAAAGCTCCATGTTGTGACTGTTTCGGGTTGGCACCATTAGAGAAAGAGGAAGATTGCCATTGGTGTAACCAGAGGTTGCAGCAGGTCCTCCGGCTTGCATTTGTAAGACTGTAGGGCTCGGTCCATTTGCAGAGGCTATTTGGTGAGATGCTTGACGATTCACCAAATTACTTGTTCCTTGATGTGACATAAAATCTGACAGACCATTGCCACTGCCATTCTGAACTACAGGTCTCCCAGAAGAATAACTGAATTTGTTTGATGAGCTCTGCATTATGATGGGCTGCCTGCCTACTGGAACAGGATTCATGGCTCTTGGGACCTGTGTAGGATGATTCATCGGTTGGGCCTGTGATTGAGTGTACCCATCTGGCCATACTCCAGGTGGAACAGGAGAAATTCGAGAGATCATGTACTCCATATTTCCAGAATAACGTTTAGTTTGAGAACTTGAGTCCCAAGAAGATGGTGGTGGAGTGGTCCCCTTTGGTGGTGGAGTTTGTCCTCTTGGAGGTGGGGGAGGTGGTGTCACACTTCTTACTTGGGGTGGAGGTGGTGGGTTCACTCTCTGTCCATTCCCAGGATAAGCCTGTGCAAATGCAGCTATTCCGGAGCCTGACATGGGTCTTCCCATTTCCTGTTGAGAATTGGGGTTTTCTTGAAGATATACACCATCAGAAAGTGGAGGACCATGTCGCTGAGCGACTAAGGATTCTTTAGAACCTTTCCAACTCTGTCTCCGATTAACTGATTGCTGCACATTCCCTACAATGTAAAATAGAGCAAAAAGGGATTAGACTACTGATACCAGTTACCTTACTACTGGAGCTAAGCAAGACTACATGTAAGCACATCTTTTCTAGCTAAGTGACAAACAGATTCATATAGTATTAATTTAAGAAAATAAAAACAGCAGTAAAATAGTACAAATGCTTTATTAAGGGGAGAACTTCCACACACAGCTATAACTAATTCAAAAATAACAGCTGTGTCCTGTCGGTGTATGTTCAATGACCATTGAATAGATTAGGTACAACAAAATATGTGTCTCCACAGGCATTAAACAACCTGAAAGTTGTTTTGGTTTAGTTGCAACTGACTTTGTAAGATGTCAAGTTAATGCGAAATGATTAATAATGCAAGATGTCAGATAAAATAATGGAAAATGGGAAATATTGTCAAAATACATAATGTGTGTATGTTACTTTGTTTCATAAGAAAATCCATTAAAAAAAAAAGGAGGTTCATGGCGCAGACAAACCTCACCAAGGCCAGCTTCCTACCATTCTAACTGGCTTTCAGATCCTTTATGTCTTATCTCTAGACATAAACAAGCATTGGCATAGCCAATAGGTCTCGCCTTTGGGACCTTATAAGTTTTTAGCCATGCAACAGTTGATGTTGTTGCACCAAGGATATTGTGCTGCATAACTAAATACTTATAAGGTCCCAAAGCGAGACCTATTGGCTATGCCAATGCTTGTTTAGCAAGCAACGTGGTTAGTGAAGGCATGACTACTATTTTATATCATGATTACCTTGGCGAATGGGTTTGGCCAACTTCTAGTAAAGAAAACTTGTGTTACTGACCTCTGTTTTTAAGCACACTTGCGCCTACATATTTTTTTCAGAAGCCTTATTCTACACCTGAGTACAGTTTGGATACCTTAATTCATTTGCTGTTTGACCATTTGTCTTTCATGTAGTATCCGGTTTTTTGACGATTTATCTTGGTAAACTGCTTAACATATTGCCTTCTATGAAAGGCTCGGGGTGGGCATAATTGAGTGATAGAAAGCCAATCCCTAAAGCGCCTAGAGGCGAACATATTTACAGAACTGTGGTACACAAACATCCAAGCAATAAATAGAATATCCATCAGCGTGTGTCACAAGGATCCTTGAAACGTGTGCTTTTGTGACTCTCTCTTTTCACTGCAGACCGTGCTATATGTTGACATCCACCTGTTTACCGCATGAGGTGAAAGCAAGGGGCTGGAAATGTAGGTCAGAAATTCTGTCTCTCACAGAGCGTTGAAGGTCAAAGGCAGGGAACTGTGGCCTGCATAATTATGGTCTGAAGAGGATTTCTAAAGATGCGTTTAAGCATGGGTGAGCTACAGTTCTCGCGCGGGGGGGGGGGTCCTATCCATGACAAAAGGTAGGGCACTAACATCGAAGGTTTGGGAAGTACTGGTCTAGCCCATTCTGCAATTTAAGTGTGTGCCATTCTCACATGGTAAACATCGTGCAACACATTTTTGAGAGTTTTGAAACGCGGGTGGTAATTCTGAATGTTCTTAAGACAAAAATGTGTTAACCAGCTTCTATTTTCAAAAGCCGTTAGAATAAAATGCTCTCACAGAAGTAGCTAGCTAGCAGGCCTTCAGACACGCTTTCCGTTTGTTGTCAACAGCACAGATTAAGTTTTCTACACAGCGGTGATAACGCCTGGACTAAAGGGCTGTAAATGTTAAGAGGTTTGGCAAGCATTCCCCAAGGACATTCACAATTTATGTTGACACAGAGATCTGAGAGGAACTTTCCATTACCTTTCGATAATGACCATATTTTATGCCTCTCTAAATAACGAACCTGGTATGCAGAGTTTGCGGGCCGACTTGACAGGAAAAGGATTTGGTCTGTAACTAACCCGAAGGTCATAGTCGGACTCTATGATGAAAGACGGGTTTAAGACCCAAGCATTTACAGGCCGGTCTCATGAGTGGCAGTGATAAGACACATGGTCTAAAATCAGAATGAACGGTAAACAATTCTTGTGTTCAAAAAAGCGTGCTCATTTTAACAGTAAGTTCATATTTGGTGAGGGGGGGGCAACGTGGGACTGTGAACTGCGTTTCTTCGGTTTTGCTGTAACTCTAATGGGGATGCGGACGTGTCTGGTAGCAAAGCAATCGGTCTTAAGAGGCGTACCTGTGGTATCCAGGGAGTCACTGAGGGGCTATTTAATTAGTTTCTTTAGTTCCGGGCCACCCTCTCGTCACAGAGGGGTTGGCTTGGCGGTCGACGGATCAGGTAATATTCGAGGACAGCGCAAGAAGGCAGCCAACATCTCCCTGTGTTAACGACCTCCAGGGAGTCTTTAAATTACATTTCTAACTAGCGGTGAGGGGCGCTTCCCCGCCTGCTACCACCCACATGGATTTCAAGTCAAAGCTTCTCCAGAAGTCTTTCCCCGTCGTTCCCTGGGGCACAGCTAAAATTAGATTCGGTCTTCAAAGGGTCTCGTTAGTGCGAATTCGTCATTTGAAAGGCAGCGGGAGCAACAGAGACGTGTAAAAAACCTACGAAGAAAGCGTATGCATGCTAAACTGGTAAAAACACACATGGATAAAAGGCGCATTGAATCTTGTATGAAAAAGGGCTCCATCAGCCGTGCGCGACAAGGAGCATCTCGCTAACCTCGGCTAGGATTAAAAATAAACAAGCATTGGCTGCGCGCGAAAGTGAAAGGAGCGCGACGCGGCGGGGGAGGGGAGGAGCGGAGTAGCGTGAAAGCAATCAAGTGAGAGGAAAGACAGATGGCGCCTGATCGGGCGCTGAAAGCTGGCGGTTGCGCGCCTGCACGCTATCGTGAACGCAAGCTGGTCGCCAGCAAAAGCCACTGCTGTTTGCACTTCCAAAACCCGCTTACTAAAACTCTCGCCGAGAGCAGCGCTAAGCGCTGGCTCAGGCGAGACCTAAAAAAGCCACTGTCCTCTCAGACCAAAGTTGTAGGTAAGTGGGTTACCTGGAGGTAGGCGGACATGGAACTACCAGTACAAATGTCACCATGAATAATTTGGACTTAAAGGTCTCCAGGGAAGTTTTTAAGCATCTCCAAATGATGCAGAGGCAGAAAGCGGTTAGCTTTATACCATGTGAAGCCTCAGTCTGCCTTCAATACACAAGGGAGAGGAACCAGAGAATGAGATGAAAAACTATTTACTGGTGCAGCTAAAGGGGGCCCTTAGCAGCAGCTAAAGGATGTCCCAACCAAAGCAAGGAGAAGGAAAGGTCTGCCCAAGGCAATTCTTTGTGCTCCAGTCCTACGTGTATTGCAGAATTCAATGTACCCTGCATTTAGGGAAAAAAGCAAAGCTCCCCCCCTTAGTTTCCTGATGGTAACTGCAGAAATCCGACAGGCATCCCTGTCTATAGGCACCCACATGTAATGTAATGTAATGTAAATGGAAACTTGTATAGCGCTACTATCACTCCAAGGAGCATCTTGGCGCTGGGACGGAAGCCCAGAGATGGCGAAAACTGGTATACTACTCATGCCAGAGGGGAGATAGGTGTTTAAATCAGTGTATTGCATAATGTATCAGGTGCACTGTAGATCCAAGTTTTAAGTGCCTTCCTAAAGACAGACTCGGAAACAATCTGACGGAGCTGAGATGGAAGTTGATTCCAGGCCTTTGAGCCTATGACTACAAGTGATTTTCCTCCCTTTGTCACCAATCTAAAAGATGGAATGGTCAGTAGATTTGCATTGGATGATCTTAGGCTACGGGAGGGAAAGTAGCGTTTGAAGCTAGTTTGAAGATATTGTGGGCCACGTGAATGAAAGGCCCTAAAGGTAATAATAAGGACCTTAAACAGAATTCGTTTGTGAACTGGTAACCAATGTAAGATGTCTAGTGCAGCAAAGGCAGATGATTTCCTAGGCCACTTCAATACCAGCCGGGCAGCTGCGTGCTGGACCATCTGAAGCTTGTGCAAGACTGATTTATTTGTTCCTGCATAAAGACTGTTACAATAGTCCAGTCTAGATGTAATAAGTGCCACAGCAACGGTTTGCCTGGCTGAGAAGGGGAGCAAGTCAAATAATTTTTTGGGACTTTTTATAAGATGAAAACATGTGCCCGCAACTGCCAGAGATTGTTGTTTGAAAGATAGTGTGGTGTCAAATTTTATTCCTAAATTTCTGGCTGCATTTATTGTATTAGGAGGGGGTGGCATCTTCTGGCCACCAAAGTTTAGGCACAAAAAGATTTGGCAAAATCTCTGTTTTTTCCGAGTTACACCTTAGATGGTTGTTACTCATCCATTCAAAGGTTGCTGAAAGACATTTCCTAAGATTTTCTTCTGCCTTAGTATTGTCATTATCCAGGACCAGGATAAGCTGAGTATCGTCCGCATATGAGATGGTATTGATCTTGAAGGACGATATTAGTTTCATCAAAGGGGACATATAAACATTGAAAAGGGTTGGGCTCAGACTCGATCCTTGAGGAACACCTGATATAAGTGCTTTTTCTACTGAATTATATTGTCCTAGCGTGATAACTTGACGCCGGTCTTTCAAAAATTCTCAATCCACTCAAGGACATTCCCGGATACACCATATGATGCAAGACGGTCTAACAGAATGGTATGTGAGACCGTATCGAAAGCCGCGGACAAGTCAAGCAGCACCAAGACTGCTTTCTTTCCTTGATCCAGGGCAGCTCGTAAGGTTTCTGCAGTGTTACAAAAGGGCAGATTCAGTTGAGTGTTGGGCTCTAAAACCTGACTGATTGACATGCCATACATTTGTTTCCTCTAAAAACGTGGTAAGTTGTTTATTGCCACACCGGTCACCGCTATGGCAGTACTTTCAAGGACAAAATCAACTGGAACAACCCAACAAATGCAGACGCGCACACATTTCTGAGGGGTGTGTCTTATCCTTTGCAAGGATTGTTTGATAGTCCACAGTAACCACAGGCACTGGTAGAAACTAAATAAACCTACAAGAATAATAAATGTATTTTCACCTCAAGTAGGCTGATGGATTGGTCCCTCAGGAAATGACCTTCCACCCACATAAATATTAATTAGATATGAATGATGCATTGTACTACAATGCCAACATATTTTTTATTTCATTTATATTATATCATTTCCATTAGACTCCAAAACCACAACAGAAATGTATGCAAGATGTTGATTGTAAATGTTTTCTTCTTCAAGAGACCAGCACGATCGAACATATGTTTAAAGACTGCTGTATTTTAGAGTAAATCAGGGAAGAGGCATTCAAATAGATTTCTCAGGCGGTGCCTACACACAGTCTAATAAACATTGAGTACTAAGCGGGAATAACAAATTTACAACAAAAAGAGTAGGTGCATTTTTTTGTAGGAACTTAATTCTGAAATACTAGAAGGGCAAATCAATACCCAATGATCAGCAATGACAAGCTAATTTAACTAGTTTTATGTTGTTGAAAAAGTGGGTGCATTTATTAAGAAGGCTGCCAGTTTACCATTTAAACTGCTTTTTTACATGCACAATTTAAACAAGCATTGGCAAAGTCAACAGTTCTTGCTCTAGGGATCTATTGGCTTTGCCAATAGTTTTTAATGATGTTGTATAGAATCCCTGATGCACTGCAGAATAGCGAAAGATTTTTTTTTTTTTTTTTAAAAGGTCAATGAAGCATGTGCCTACAAAATGAAGCTGCTACTTAAAATAATAAAAAATAAATGATTCACCGTTCCGAGTTAGATCAGTAAATAAAAAGAAAAAAAATATGCAAAAGAGTTTTCCTAAGTGGTGGGGAGGAACAACACAGGGCAGCGGAGGAAAGAACCCAGGGGCCAGAAACAAAACAGGGGGCATGTGTAGAGGGAGTATAATACAGGGAGCGAGTGGAGGGGCAGGCAGGTGGAGAAAAGCAAACAGGTGTGAGACCACCGTGGAGCTCGGGGGAGAAGCACAAGGGCGAGAAAGCAACGCAGTGGGAAAGCATACAAGGGTGAGCCCATCACAGAAAGAAGGTGGGGATAAGCACAAGGATGAGCGAGAGCAACAGAGTGCGGGAGCGAAGAAAAGCAAACTAGGGAGACAGATGGAAAACAAATGCACTCTGGTTGAGTACTAAAGACAAAAAAAAAAAAAGTAGTGCCCTAAAAGTGAGCAGTGGAAGGACACAAATAAATTGGAAATGCTTCAATGGGGGGACAGACACACTTTGGTCAAGGTAAACCATCAAATAAGAAGCAGATAAATGTGAGTGACAGTAAAGCCAACTAATGGTAAGCAATAGGCGGACCTCAAGCTCCTCTATGTTCTTGGTAAGCCAACAATGTCTTTTACAACCAGACAACTGTGCTGTCTGATAGGCTCGACCTAAAAAGGATCTCTGAGTTACTCACCATGTTTTGCATCATGTTGTCCAGGCCAATTCATGTTAAGATTTACAGGAAGGAGAGTTACAAAATGTGATGTGATATCTTAGCAAAGCTTGCGTAGCTGCAGATTATGCTTCTACCACCATTCTAATGGATGGTATATTGTACAGTGCTACTTACAGCAAATAAGCCAATGCATGTATATATGCATAAGTTTAAATTGTGGAAACAAACCAAATGCAAATTCATTTCTCACAGAATATAAAAAAAATAGATGCAGATAAACAGATAAATACCAATACAGTGAACAAAAAAAGAAACACACGGAAATGAAAAAATATAATTGAAACTGGAAAGTTTGTTTAGCAAGCCAAGGCAGGCACGATAAATCTGAGTAGATATGGATACCAGCAGATTCTTTAGGAATACATTAGAAATATATTAAACTTAACAGTACACAATGATATCGAACACATAGCTAGTTTCTAGGTTCAGGTAGTTTACCAGTGTTTGGTTAGGATTGTTTCAAGCTTAGTAATTTAAGGTGAGTTTGCCTTGTTATTTTATTTTGGTTGGCCAGGTTTCATGTTTTTGACCACATGTAATTTTTTTCAAAAGAAAAAAAAATCAACTGGGCAAAGGGAGTAAGCTATGTCTGAGAATAACTTATGTCCACTGGAATTGGAGAAGGCTACCACCCAGAACCACACAGGCTTGAAAAGCTCACAAAAACATCTGCACTGAACTAACCAGAGGATAAACAGCCAAATAATGTTCAGTTCTAACAGCCAAATAATGTTCAGTTATACAATCAAAAAGAGGTACAATCATGACCAACCATGGTTCACAGTCTACTGCCTATCAGGAGGAGCCCAGGTAGCAGGTGCCAGGATGTGCGTCCAGTAGACCAGTTTGGAAGGGAAATCACAAGGCCACCCAGGAGGACACAGACAGCTTAAAGATCCCTATATATACCTAAGAGAAAGACTTGGTCCAAGGCGACAGAGAAGTGGGGAAAAGGACATCATGGCATGACAGCAAGTGTTTGTGAAGAAACCTCTTCCTACTTAAAACACGTAAACCACTAGGTAAAAAAAAACACTAAGCCAGCCAAAAATTATACAGGAACCTAAATGTTTTACTTAAACCAAATTAAGGAGCTTGATAGCAAGTTTGTTTCAGTCGGTATTATACTTCTGACAGACTGTACACACTGGCAACATTTATTGTGCTGGAGAGACTGTGGCCTGTTGGGAACTAATTTACACAGAAGGTGGAGCTCTGCCACAGTTTTGACATTTCAGAAAAATATTATATCCAGGATCAGATGCATTGCTGGTCTATTAGCCCCAGCCGCCTCCGTGATGTATATGCTTGTAGATGTGGATTAAGACCTTGTTTTTCATCTAAAATCCAATATGGGAGTTTTATCATTCACATTTTAGCTGCCTGAAAACTAACAGTAACCCACTTGTGTATGTACACCAGCCCCCAATTCTTGAAGCTTTCAATTAATAAAATATGGAAACTATTCTGCATGGAGACAATAACTCATTGATAACCGGCATAAAAATCTGAGCAAGTAGGGGATGCCATCGTACAATAGGTACAATATAAAACTCTTTGTTTCTCATAGTAATAAACAATCTCTTCTGAACACAATATTTAATTTGATATATGCAAATCAGAGATGAAGCTCCTCTTTATGTTGCTTCTTTAAAGCCTTTTTGTCCCGATCGCATGCTACTGGTTCCTAGCAATGCGAGTTTACAACATGGGTACTCGAAAAATACACTTGGGTTGTGCCCGAGGGCCGCATCATTGCAGTGGCACGTCCCATCTCAATGCCTTGTTGGTTTTATTTATTTTTTTATTTTATTTTTTAAATGGCACATTAGTGCTATATCAAAAGAACTGCATTTTTCACACAACTTTTATTAACTATTCTATCTGAGATTGGTTAATAAAAAGAAAAAATTATCACCAAATTTTACAGGCGCAAGCATCCATGCTAGTGTGTGCCTACAAAATGACGCATTTTTTCAGCCATGCTACATAGCAGTTGCGCTTCTATACACCATGGCTATAAATCATTGCCAATAGGTGTCATACATGAGGCCTATTGGCTTTGTCAATGCTTGTTCAGTTAAGCTGCTTGTATTACATTTTAAATGCAATTACATGTAAGTTAAAGTCCACAATTTAGTTACAGAATATTTTGCTGTTTTTAGCTATCTGACTGGCCCCTCCCAACACTCACTGACCCCGCCCCATCATACTATCAATCAAGGTTCCCATACATTTTTATGCACTTTTCAGGTATGAGCAGGGCTGCCTTGAAGAAAGTACAAGCTAGACTGGCTGTAGAAACAAAGCCCATTAGCAAAATAGCACAAAAACATATACTAACAACATTGTTTTTCTGTTTCTGGACTTTGTTTCTACAGTCATTTCAGCTTGCTCTATGAGTAGGCCAGTCAATCTCATTAAACAAGCTACACTGACTACAAAAAGCAAGCCCAGAATCACTAAACGATGTTGCTTGGCCAACACAATCAACAAAAAACCAGTACTTAGCAGCTTTCTCTGCTGCACTCTCCTTTTACCATGGGAGATCCCAGAGGAATATCTGCTGGCCGCAAGGGAAGGTGTGCCTGGCTGTACTTTGAGAACCACTGGTTTACAAAACTGATTGTCCTTCTGTACGCCTGGTATTTCAGTCTACACTGCAAATCATCCACTGTGTTTACACTTGTGACACCAACTTCAATGTTTGTAACCATCATGATAAGAGTCTACTAAGGGTACTACTTCTATCATGAAACAAAATGGATACTTACCTGTCTGAGTAGTTTTGCACCTTGAAAGATTATCCGTATTCACATGCTGTGCATTATTCCGACATCTAGTGGTTGGGTCTGGAATCTTCTTGTTGGTCCTCTCCTTTTGTGTGTTGGGCGTCATCTGTAGCCATTTGTTGCTATGTCAGGCCTCCCTTGACATCAGACGTGTGCCCCAGAAGCCCCTGTACTTAGTTGTTTAAGGCATCTCAATAGCTCCCCCTCTTCGTTTCACCTCATTTTTTCAGCGAGGAGGAGTGTTGCATGTGAATCCAGAAAGTTGCAAAACTATGACTGCCAAGTAACCATTTCATTTTGCAGCATGAATCCTTTTCTAGATTCACAAGCTGTACATTGATTTTATAGCGGTATCTTTGGCCATTCTTGGAGGTTGGATTAAAATGAGGTTGAGTTTGTGAACAGGTGTTTCAATACTCTTTGTCCACTTGGATGTCCATGCAATAGTGTTTTGTGAAGGTTTGGATTGATGACTATGTGGCAGCTATACTTATGTCGCTTTTTGGCACATATGCTAGGAAAGCCAGGGTAGCTCCTTTTTAGGTCGAGCCCGAGTCAGCACGCATGCGCTGCTCTGGCCATCTGCTGTAGTAGAGTATGGAAGAGAAGCCCCGCCCACTCTCCACCCATATTTGTCATTGGCTTCTGTCTTTGTCCTTCGTAAATGCAGGCTTCTGATTCAGTAATCGGTTTGTTAGTCCCTCCTTAGTACACCTTTTCTTTATTTGTAACCTCCCATGGCTACTGGCCCCTTTACTTCCGTTGTTACACAGTACGTTTTATTAGTTTGTAAGCACTATTTTCTTTTTTCCTACTGGTCCGCCGCCACAAGAGGAAACACGAGCGGTTCCCCTCATGCGCATGCATGCCAGCCATGCCGACCCTGCCCCTCTTCCGACACCCAGAGGTAGGGCTTGGCGCTCGGGAATATGGCGCCAACCTCAATGCCGCCGCCCCAAATGGAAAACTAAGCAGGCTGCCCCCCTCGGCTATAGGAATCAAGTAAGGCGCGATCTTGTTTGCCGATATTCATATTGAGTTACCCAATTGTCCTAAGCAGTGGTTTCAGTTTTAACAAAAGAGCACACCTTTACTTTGTGGGCCAACATGAGAAGCTGTTCCTTTCAGCCCATTTGCTTTCATTGCCCCCAGGCTATTGGGATTCTGCAGTGGTTTCAGCACTCCAGAGCTTTTGTCAAAATGTTTCTGCTGAGTTGCTTTGTGCTGCAATTTCTTCATATAATGATCCTGTTGAGTGGAAGAAATGGCTCAGAAATGAAAGGTAATCTTGCGCTTAATTTTCTTTTTCTACCCAAGTCCTGGCTTTCAGGGTTGTGGTGCAGTGCTTCGCCTCTCGAGTTCAGTGGGGGCAATGGGTGGCTTCTCGTTCTCGTCTGGGAATTTCTGCGCCTCGGTTTTCACAATTTCAACAGTATGGCGAAATACTGATGAGAGAGTAAATTGTGGTGGGCTGCCCGTGTTAATCATCGGGGTAATTGCATGTTAATGGCATTTCAATTGGCCTCGAAAGTACGGTACTTTCGAGGCCAATTGAAATGCCATAACTGCGTGACGATGTTCGCTCTAATTCATGAGTAACTCGGAACCCTCGGATTTATCTTGGCCCTCGTGTTTGAAAGGAACACATTAATCCTATAAGAAGTTGCCATCTGCCCGTTCTCTGCCATAGGAGCCCACAGGCCCGCTATTATCATTTAACCACCCAGTCATTGGTGGTTTACGGTGCCCCCTACACAGTCCTGAGGAAGACCCCC
The DNA here is from genome assembly GCA_963921515.1 of Calotriton arnoldi. NCBI lineage: Eukaryota > Metazoa > Chordata > Amphibia > Caudata > Salamandridae > Calotriton > Calotriton arnoldi. Next base: position 320,766 of record CAWUFW010003945.1, read on the forward strand.
TTGTAAGGATCAAGGTCACCTACGTATAGCTGGGGTCGAAACGTCGACATTTTGTTGTTTCTATGCCAGTGTGGTCAACAGTGTTTTTTTCACTGTGCCTATTTAGCAACATAATGGCTGATAAGTTGTTCGTATATAACTGTCATGTTGGACAAGTCATTTCTTTGTAAATAATATTGTTGATGTATATATTGTCACTTCCTTTCCTCTCCCATTTAACCCTCACTTTACACACAAATCTTCCCTTTCTCCCTTCTACACATTCGGGGCACTTTGTGTACATATATTCCAGATGTCTGCTGGATTTTGAACATTTAGATTGATGTTCAATATGAATAAACAATATTGAGCAGAAGTTCACAGTATAAGTAATTCAATGGATGCTGTTGCATGAATATTTGTGTTGTTTAAAATTGTCCCACTGAGACCGTTCTCTTCTGTACTGTCAATTACCCAGGTCCCAGTGGCATATCTGGGTTATACCCTTTTTCTGTAACCACCCCTATCTGTGGCACAAGCAGCAGGCAGTGTCCAAGAAATGTGTTGGAAGTTCAAGCTGACTGGGGGTTACTGATTTCGGGTCTGACCCACGTGACAGGATATGCTGGTGACTTCCTTTTGTATGTTTGTGACGCAAATATGGACTTGTCTGTCATAGCACAGGTGTTTTCTGACTTTGCGGCTCTTTTGGGCCTTAAGGTGAGCTGGACTAAATCTTGTACCTTCTCTCTCCAAAAAATCTGCAGGCTTCCTCTTAAAACCAACCCAAGACTCCAACAATCTAATGGTTAACATTTCAGGCCAACCTAACACTGACTTACAGAAAGATACTCTGGATAAGGGACTCTCCTTTTGTCCCACAGCCTTTTGGGACCTTACCAAAACCATGATAGACCTTTTCAAATTCACACGAAAACTTAAATTGACTGCCTTTTTCTATAATAAACCACCTATACCCAAAGAACGAAGAGCACCAATCACAAGTCCTTTGACATTTCAAGAATTGGAGACTATACATCTGTTAACCACACTAGCCGATGACCCAGAGGACCAATTGATATCCCCATCTGCCCTGGCACAGGAGTTGGACATCGACACCACCTATTCTGTCCACAACACAGTTTGTTCAAAATCTACTTTTTGCCCTCAGCTACCTAGTGGGAATAGCATTGACTTATTTTTCACGGCAGTCTCAAGGGATTTAACCAGAGAACATCAGAAATATCAAAAGAGGAAATACTATCTACCTACTAACCTAAAATATCAAGAAATGAATACCTTGAAGGAGCTGAAAAACAACCCCGAACTAGTTATTAAGAAAGCAGACAAAGGGGGCAACGTTGTGCTCCTACATACGGATGATTATATCACAGAGGCACAGAGAATTGAATGACAAATCTTGTTATATGGAACTCCCTATCAATCCGACCAAAAGAATTCTTCAAGATCTAAAAAACAAACTGGATGGATGGTATGCCAATAATACCATTGAAGAACGGAATGATCTATTTATAGAACACCCCACCATGGTGACTATCTATTGCCCAAAATACACAAGAATGGTACAAGCCCACCAGGGAGACCGATTATTGCAGGGGTGAACTCTATCTGTTCCAAAATAGGAGAATTTATCGACCAACAACTGCAACCATTCATGAAGGATCTCCCATCGTACATACAGGACACGAAAGACATTTTACTCAAACTCAACAATATCCCGTGGGATAAGGTTTGCATTCGGACTACCATAGACGGAGTCAGCCTTTATACTTCAATTCGCCATGAGGATGGTATGGAGGCAGTTCGCAAAGCACTAGCCGCCAAGTCAGTCCACTACATGGAATCAAACCAGATCTTGGAAATGCTGTATTTCTGTCTAACCAACAACGTATTCTCCTTCAATTCAAAATACTATTTGCAGCTACAGGGAAGCGCAATGGGAGCTAAATTTGCTCCACCATATGCCTGTATCTTTATGGGACTAGTTGAAAAGTATTGGCTTTGGGATGACACCTTCTCCACCTACACTCCCCATATTTTATACTGGGGACGTTACATCGACGATATTCTTTGCATTTGGCAGGGGACACAAACAACCCTCAATACATTTCTCAGCAAAATCAATATCAACAGGTGGAATATCCAGACCACTTCCACCACTTCTACATCAGAAATTGACTTTCTGGACATTTCGATCTATGTGGAGGATAACAAACTAAAGCTTTCCGGAAACCCACGTCAGCCAATTCAATCCTCAGAGCAGACAGCTGTCATCCACCAAAAACTATACTGAACATCCCCAAAGGTGAATTCAAACGGATGAGAAGAAACTGCAGCAAATTGAACACCTATAGAGATAAATCACAAGATCTAATGGAGAGACTGACATAACGAGGGTACCCTAGAGATCTTCTGGTGAAAACTGCTAAAGACTGCGAAACCCTCTCTCAGGAAGCACTACTCACACCTAAAACCACCAACAAAACAGAAAAGCCCAATAAAATCAGGTTTCTGACAGACTTCCACAACGGACATCACCACATTCGCAAAACTTTAAGAAAAACCATTGTTACTTGTTGACCGATAACATATCTCTCACGAATCGGATGGAAAACTATCCCAAAATGGGTTTTAGAAGAGCCAAGAACCTGAAACAAATTCTATGTAGATCTGAATTTGTGGACAAACAGAAACAGCAAGGACCCAATTTCCTGACCAAACCGCGTGGCTTTTATACCTGCCACTATTGCAATGCGTGCAAACTGGGGAATAATAAACTGTTGGAATTCAGGTATAACCAAAAGACTGTCTACAAGATCAAAGACTGGATCAATTGTAATTCCACATACGTAATTTATGTTATCATTTGCCGATGTAACGAAGTATATGTGGGCAGTACTATGCGCCCCCTCAAGATCAGAATCCTTGAACACTACCGCAATATAAACAGAACCGAAGTTGGTCCCTCTCTAACGGAACTTTACCATGACTACCATCCACATCAGAAAAACTTCAAATTCCTTGGACTAGAACAAGTAAAACCATAGTCGAGAGGTAGTAACCGTGAACTTGTCCTGAGACAGAAAGAGAGCGAGCATATTCTGCGTATGAACACTGAAGAACAAGGACTAAACAAAGATGCTGAGATGCATTACTGGCTCTATTGAATATCGTATTCACTGTACCGGGACTTGCAAGACAGTCTATCAGTACTATGCCTGTTATACTATGCAAGTCACTCATATTTTTATCTTTGTATGTGTAACCCCCCCCTGAAGAAATATGTGAACTACAGATGTAATCAGACTTCTCCTTAGATTGACTTATAATCAAGTATTGTCATTTAAGCCTTAACATAATTTCATCACCGGTGTGGGATTTTACTCTAGGTTTCTGTGCTCCTGTGCCTTGTCCCACCTTTCAGCATTCCCAGGTCTGCCCTGGAGGGCTTCCATCCCCAATGAAACCTACATACTACAAGCTGAGTATAAGCATCTAGTTCCTGTTGTATTTTACTCGTGACTTATACCATCGTCAATAGCATGGATCATTTTGCCTTTTAGGAATTCTACGACATTATGTGTTTATTTTTGCATTTAATCGTAACATTTCCTTTTTCCCATCCCAACTCCTTATTTTCCATGTCACCCTCCTTTAACCAGCATGGCTATTAGGAACTCTTCTATGTCCCTTGGACCAGTCTTTTGATGAGCCCATGTATACCTCTTGACATTTACTTTTTATTATTTTTCTTTATCACTAAGGGCTGCCTGATTTTAGCCCCGTCTTATTCACCCTTTTTCATATCATCATTTCCATTACTTTCAACCTGTGGTATACCAGTATTTCTTTCATGGCCTTTCGACTGCTTTCAGTCGGATGACACATCACGTTTTCTACGTCGGGTTAGAGGCCATAAATTATAGCCTGACTCGGCCTCGCGGTTACTTTGTTCTCCGGACCACAGAGACCACGTTTGACAACCTGAATGATTTGGTGAGTGTATGTACACCGCTACTGTTCCCCCTTCTTGCTTGTCCTAATTTATCAGGCTCGGCCTGTGCATGACCGCATTTCTTCTTTTATGTTAAGCCGTTTTTCAATAATTGCCTCATGTTGAGGGCCACGTCATGCGCGTTTGGGTATTTGTAATCTTTAACTTATGAGGCGGCTCTTAACTTCTTTGCCCACCCCATCCGGGATCTCTCTCCCCCACGCGCTAGGAAATTGTGCACGTTTGGCGTCATGTGCGTTTGGCTGTTCGGTTAATCTTTATTTTATGAGGCGGATTTAACCTCCTTGCCTACCTCATCTGGGATCTCTCCCGCACACGCTGGGGATTTGTGTACACTTGCACATTACCATAGACCATACGAGCGCCCACCTGACCCTGCGCTTTTGCTAACAGCTTTTTCCGTGTCTCACGGTTGCGAGATAACTTTCACACGGACTGCCCAAGTTTGCTATATATGCACTGGAATTACATACCTTTAATAAGGGGGCCTTTTTAATGTTGATACTATCATGGAGGATCAGTTTATTACCACTGGGTTATTTTGATTTACTGCTCCTGACATGCATCCTTTTAATTACAGTTTTCATGAACATTCTTAAGGAATCTTGGTAAGCTCTTGTTACTCTTCTTAAGATTTCAATGTGCAACAAGATATGTATGTTTTGACGCTTTGGGAAGGGTGCCATGCGTTTCATTGTGGAAGCATCTTCTGTACTATTAATTGATGTGCACACACATCACACATGATGACATATGGTAGAACATTCTGTCACTTTGAGATATGTACTTTTAGGCGTGTCTCTCTCCCTGAATTTGTCTAACTCCGGAACTCTTGGATCATTGATATGACTTGATTATTATGCACAAATGGAAGTTGATGACTGTACTTTATGCCATTTCAGATGTTTTTTCATTTCAAACCCTAATGTTTGTTTTCGTTTTGTTTCTCTCTTGGTCTCGTTTTTCCTTCCTTTTCCTTTCCGCTTTTTCGTCCTCTTTTCTCTTTACCCCGTCTTCGGTCTCCTATCTTTGCCTTCTCTTGCTCCCATGGTTGTAATCACTTCATTTACATCCCTTGTATATCCACTGGTTTAGGTTCACTTTATTTTGCGTATTATGCACTCATGATGTATGTATCACTTATACTTGTGGGTTCTACTACCTATCAGCCTTGAAAAAGCCCTCGGCCAACCGGCACCGGGCGAAACACGTGTCGGCTGTTTTTGTCTTTTTTCAGGGTTACTATGTACAACTAAGAAAATAAGGTTACTTTGTTTTACGGACCGCAGAGACCACGTTTGACAACCTGAATGATTTGTTTTCATGAACATTCTTAAGGAATCTTGCCTTGAAAAAGCCCTCGGCCAACCGGCCACCAGGCGAAACACGTGTCAGCTGTTTTTGTCTTTTTTCAGCGTTACTATGTACAACTAAGAAAATAAAAAAAGTATCAACCACTGTTTTTCGGAACACAATCATTGGATATTATTTTCCACAATCATATCAAGATTAAGGGGTACAAACCTCCACCAACTACCTAAAGTCCCATTAAAATGCAGCTAAACCCCAGGCTGCAGGTAAAAATGGTTACATTTAGATAGCTAGGGGTCAACGTTTATCACTCTCCCCAGATGTGTGATGGCAACCCGGGCAAAGCAATGCAAGAGCTCCGGTCTCATTTGACTTTCTGGTCATCGTTGCCTCGTTCGCTGACTGGGCGTGTGGCTTTGGTAAAAATGGTGGTCCTGCCTCGTATACTTTATTATTCTACCAATCTTCCCCTCCTCATCCCGTTACTTCTTTAAACAACCGGATTCATCCCTGGTTGCTTTTCTTTAGGTCACTGGGCAATGCAGAGTGGCCCTTACTACACAAACTCCTGGTGGAGGCGGGAGAGCTTGCCATCCCAGACTTTGAACGCTATTATCTGCCTGCGCAGCTGCAATGGATAGTCCGCTGGCTCTTCGGGCACTCTCTTTATGAGACAGGGCTCTCCAAGGCTGACTTTCAAGATGGTTTATTACACTAATCACTTGTTCCCTTCCACTTGCTTGGATCATTGGGATACGGGCTTGTTTCAAACAGAAGTGTCCTGTTTAGCTATAACGAACAGACTTACTAACGCATGCACTGCCATCTCCCTAATAGGTCTACAGACCAAAAATTGGACGCTTGAGGCCCGGACATTTAAGATACGCTTGAGGCCCAGACATTTAAGATTCTGGCATACTGCTGAATCCCATCATACCTGGCCAGGTAACCAGAATGTTAGTGGTTTGCTTGGTTAACAGCAATACTTTTTTACATAGGGTCCAAAGAGTAATGAGAACCCGGACACGTGGTGTCTTCTCAACCATGCAGCAAAAATAATTATACCGACAGTCAAAACGACCATTAGGGTTAAAATGCAATTTCTGGGGCATGGCTAGGTTGTCCAACATGGTGGACGTGCTCTAGCGGAGCTCCCGTAGCCCTGCATTAATCAGTCACTAATCCTGCCGTATACGGCCTTCAATCCGGTCTCCTGGTCCTCTTCGGCTGCTGGCCCGGTCCCACTGCTGCCCTAGATCCCCTGTCAAGGTTGCCGAGCGGGGCGGCGGGGACAGCCCGAGGAGGCGGCGGCGCTGAGGCCTAGCGGTCCCCGGCTCTCTGTGAAGGAAGTGCGCCAGAGTAGATGGTGCGCTGCTGGGCGGAGCCGCGCATTTCCTAGAGAAGGAGGCAGCTGCCGAGGTCGCCACGGACAGTAGAACACCTGGCGGAGGAGGTGGCGGCTGACTGTGTGGCCCCTGGAAGGTGAGCGGCCGGCGTTCGGCCTGTTATCCTACTCCCGACTTTCGGCAGCATGTATCAGGCCGCGGTGCTGCTCGCACTGGCCTGTATTAATAGAGGCGCCGGAGGGGGATATTGACCTTCCCTTCCCTGCCTGGGGGCATATCGGCAGTGCGGCTCCTCAATATCAGCGGCCCTGTGCCAATAGCGGTCAGTGGACGGGCGGTCGCGGGGCAGAGCTGGTGATTCTGTTGGGCGGCGTCCTCTCATTCTCGGCGGCCATATCGGGCTGCGGTGCGGTTGCGGCAGAGTCTGGGCTGTGTCAGACGTTTGGGGCTGGCTCTGGGCTGTGCCTGCTGAGTGTGGCTTGCTCAGGTGGATTGGCATAAAAACAGATCCTGAGGAAGAGGGCCGCCCCTCCTCTCTCTCCCCCACATTATTTACCACTCTTCTGGACTTACTCGCACTAGGGATTGGTGTGGGGTGGGATGTCTGGGCCCCCCCTTCTTCCGTGGTATAATATTTCGGCCCGGAGCAGTTATTGGCTCTAGAAGGGTGGTGGACGTAGTCTGCCCCTCGAATATCATTGCCGTGAAGTCCTACGCGGCATAAGACAGCGAGGTAGTCTTTCTGGTCAGTGGCCTTACCTTGGAGGGGCAGAAAACAGAACTACTACCAGAATACGACGGAGGCCACCTGATATATAATCAATCCATTATCTGGTGTGGTGTGATCTCTACGCTGTGGCATACAGGGCTCGATTTGTTGAAGTCGCGGAGAGGAAACTCCGCAACTGATAGCGTCTGTAGGTGTGGGGACATCTGTTGGGGGAGTTGAGAGCGCCTGTTTGGGGAAGTGGCTGGGCCTTGCCGCGACTTGCGGACGCCGAGCGAGGGGGCCCCCCATCCCTACCAATATCAGTAGCCAGTCCACCGGTCTCCCTCCCTAATATTATCTGCTGCCCGTCTTGCTGTGCCCCCCCACCCCCCTTACTTGGATATGCGGCGTGGCTCTTATTTGGCAGTGGCCCATATCCCAACCTGCACAATGACTAAGGACAAGCTGGCAAGCGCTACTTCCAAACAGAGTACTGTGAGAAACTGAGTTTCTATTGCAATAACCCCCCCACTTTTTGCCAGACTACTGATGCACTTTTGACTTGATGTGTCCTGGGTCCCTGCCAATCAGGTTCCCAGGGCCTGAGTTCTTTCCCCAAAACAAACCCAAACCCAATTGGCCTCTCTGGCCACAGGTCAGCCCCTGGTAAATGGTACCACAGGTACCCAGGGCACTGTAACCAAGGAAGACCTCTAAGGGCTGCAGCACTTATTGTGCCACCCTTAGAGGCCCTGTACCTTTACACACACACACACTGCCTTTGCAGGCTGCGTGTCTGGGTGCAGAACAAAGTGAAGGGTCGACATGGCACACATCCCTGTGTGCCATGCCTACAACCCACTGCCCTGGCATAGATCAGTCACCCCTCTAGCTGGGTGCCCTATACCAGTGATGAGGGTACAGGTGCCTGAGCCCTGTACCCCTACAGTGTCTAAGTCCATTCTTAGACATTGTATGTGCAGTGCTGCCATTAAGAGTATATGGTGCTGGGAGTTTGTCATTACGAACTCCACAGCACCATAATGGCTGCACTGAAAACTGAGAAGTTTGGTATCAAACTTCTCAGTACATTAAACCCACACTGATGCCAGTGTGGGATTTAATGAAAAATGCACACAGAGGACATCTTAGAGATGCCCCCTGAAAAACGACTCACCACTAGTGTCCAGGCTGAGTGGCTGCTTTCAGCTGCCACCACCAGACATCTTTCTGGACCCCTGGGTCGAGAGCCTGCTGCTCTCAGGGGCCTGAAACAATGCACATCTGGGACGAGGTGCCAAGCCACCTCCCCCAGGATGGGCAAGGTTCACGAAGGGGAAGCTTCAAAGGCTTGCCGCCTAAGTGAGCTTCCCCAGGCCACTTGCTGCTTTCAGCAACTGGTCCCCACTGGTTCTGACCCCCACTTGGGACGGGAGAACCGGCAGGAAAAACAAGTGAGGAAGAGAGGTGTGCCCACCTCTGCCAACTCCACCCCTCAGGTGGGGGAGGCGAGGTGAAGCACAACTCTCAGTCCCCGCCACCTTGCAGATGGGGGGACTCAGCCAACCAGGGAAAGGCTTATGCCCCCCTCCCACTGGAAGGTGGCATAATAGGGGGTGTACCCACCCCTGGGAAGGGACCCATTGGTCCCAACCTTTTACCTACCTGTAATGCCCATAAATCTAGTATTTAGGGGCACTCCTGAACCTTGCTTCCTTAGACAAGAACCTGCAAGAAGAAAAGAAGAAGGACCGAACAGCAGTGCCGAAGCTTACAAGAGGACGACGCCCACTGACTTGGCCCCAGCCCTACCAGCCTGTCCCCACTTCGAACCTGCTCCAGCGAAATCCCGGTACGTCCTGCAGCCAGCAACCTCGACAAACCTAGAGGACCTGCCTGCCTTCAATCCCAAAGACTGTCTCCCGTGAACACTGGATTTGTTCAAACAGCAGACCCCAGCTCCGCAAGGATACGCGGTTCTGCACCACTCTGCACCCGACGCCAACGGCCCGAGTTCGAGTGGCCCAACACAAAGAGGAGGTCCCCCGGCGATCCTGACCCGAGATCCAGCGACCCCGGACCTGCCTCAAGCCTCCAGCCGACACCTGCAGCCTCAAACCGGAAGGTCCCCCCCAACCGCGACCAGGAGCTGTTAAGAAGATCCAACCCTAAAAGGCACCCCTGCACCAAACGCCCCACAGCCTTGGGTGGCCCAACCGACGGTGCCTAACCAACCCCCAAGATCCCAACTTACCTCTCCAAGTGGTGGTCGCACCCAGAAGACATTCGTCCCCAAGCCTGCAGTGCTTTTGCAAACCGGAGACTCCCCATTGAAAGCTACAGTGCTTCCGATGCCAAAACAGCACCCTGCACCCGGCCACCCCAGTGCTGCAGAGGGTGCATCTTTTGTGCTGGCCTAAACCCCCATTTGCCCTGAGCTTAAGTCCAGGACCTTTGCTCCCACAACCGTGGCCTGCACGTCAGCAGCCACCCACCGGAGGCCCCCTATCTCCCATTGGATAACAATGGGCCTCAGCACTCTGCACCCGGCCGCCCTAGTGCCGCTGAGGGTGTAACAAGAGTGCATCCTTGACCCTGGGGGACCCCTGAGCAATGTTCCCTCTAATTTTTTTCCTCTGTGTGCAGCAGTGTAAGGTCAATGTGCGCTGCAACCAAGGTTATGTGCGCCAGTAACCAGACCGCACGTGTGGATGCAGCGCCAAATATCACTCCAAACTTTTGCTTGAAAAAGTGAAAATACGGTGCATTTCCTCACATACAGATCCACGTGAACGGTGTTAAGGCAGGTTTGAAACCGTCCCACATAGCAATTTGAAACCTTGGCAGCTATGTTGCTCCATTTCTTTTCTTAATAGAGCTGGGCTGCGGGGTGATTGTGTGCATCTGTTCAAGTTTTCATGTTAATTTCAGCTCATGATGGGCGCTGCGATTAACATCAAAACTTTAACAAATGCTCTCTTTGAGCAGGAAAAATAAAATTATAATAACGTTATTATAATTTTACTTTTCGCAGTTTCAGGGCTGGGTTAGGGTAGGGCCGGATCAGGCTTTCGACTAACGCATTTTAATGCAAGTGTCCGCATCACCGCATTAAAATGCATTAGTCACGTATTCTAGCGCCCTCTGACAATACTGCAATTGAGGCACGCTGCCAATGAGGCAGCACCAGCACGCTAAAATTGTCTAACATATACGAGCATGCAACTGCGCCTTCAAATTTAAAATGCTATGCGTCAGATAGAATATCCATGAACAGCGCTGAGCAGGCAGGCCAGAATTTAACAGATCAATTAGCCGTGCCCCAACCAGCCTTCCTGTAGGTCTACTCTGGGGGTACCAGCCATCACATGGGTGATCCATGGAGCGGGTCTTGCTTGCTGTTTTCCCACAATCACACCACCCTTTTGGTGACCAGAAGCACACACATGCTTTGAATATTGGACACACCGGCGGGTGGTAGCTTCGTTTTTCCTTCCCGCACCCCCCAGCAGAAAAGTCACATTACCTTAGCCTCTTGCGCAGGATGTTATAGTTTTACAGCCTGCTGGGCCCATTCCCTCCTAAGCCCCCGCATCAGCCTGGACAGAGATTGTTGACAAAACAGTCAACTTCTCAGCCATTGCCGTGCCCTCTGAACATGTGTACTTTCGTGAACCGGAGGCACAGTATTGGTATTGTCACTTGATCCCGGGACTTGATCGTCGTCAGAGCGGCACACAAGCGTAAAAGTGCGACCAGCAGAGGTAGGAGGCGTTTTTAAAAACAAGCTTATAATCCATATTTTCAGACATTCGGTTTGTATGATCTGGGTTTAAAGCAATAATCGCTTATATACTTCAAAACACTGTTTTGGAAATAATCTGCTTTGCCACACTTTTCGAATCATCGTCGTTTAACTAGTCTCACCGTCAATGAACCTTGCTTTACCTCTCAAAAAGACTCATTTTTTTCTTGTAAAATGGACTTCGGGAGATTCAGGTTGTTACCCAACTCTTACCTCAGCTACCACCTTCTCCACAAGGATGGGGCGCCGCAGTCTTACTGCTGTGTCACACGGTAGCTGCTGCTGAGGGCAATTCATTTCAGGGGTCAAAAATTATGTTTTCAGGGAAAGGGAATGGGATTGGTAATTCCAAGTGTACGTGATTCTGGACCAGGGGGGCAAGGCTGTTCTGATACTACTCGATCTGTCTGCGGCCTTTGATACGGTCCCTCATGAGAGGCTCTTGGATAGACTCGCTTTTTTTTTAGGCAGCATATTACTCTCGTCTAATGCGTAATTTGAATTGTGTCGCATCCAGGAGTTTATAGCGGGGCACAATTGGGTTGTAGCTGAAGGTAGTACACGTTTCTCTCAATGGGGCAGTATAGTGTTCAGTGGAGGAGAGGATGTGGCACTATGGTCAGAGCTGCCGAATTTGGAACTGGGGAACCAGGTTCAGCCTTCATGACCAGTCCACCAGACCAGTCTCCTGAGGGAGCACATTCCCTTGCTAGACCTTAGAAGCCCTGATGTCTTAGCAACAGCATGTGGACCCTGGGTGGCAATTGTGAGTTAACCTTAAAGGCCTGTCAACCACAATCCATACTGAAGTTCACCTCCAGTCTTGCAGGCAGGCCTATGAAGCAGCACACCCTAGCGCGACAGTCACTGAGGTCACAGGACCCTTGAGCAGGGTGGCTCTAGGGCGGTGCAATCGCACCGGGCGCTGACTTCAGGTGGGGTGTCATGCTTGCAAGTATATTATGTTTCTAAAAGCACTTGCTGCCTCCTTCCTGTCCTCCAGCAATTTTAGGCAACAATAAAAATGTCATGATAACTCCGGTGGTTAATGTTCTTCCTAGAGAGAGATGGAGTTTTGTCAAGTGGAAGTTTTGATTTATGGAAAGGTAGCGCAGAAGGGCTAATTTGCCTGCAGCAAAGAACATGTACAATCCAGATCACAAAGTGCACATAATGTAAATGGGTCAGTGGGTTACTGCTTTTGTCGGTGAGATTCTTTTGGTACTTGCAGTATAAGTCAAAATCCTAACATAAAACAGTGAGCTATTAACTGTCATGTAAGCACTGCATGTTTTTTCCCCAGTCTGATTATCCTAATGTTGCAAAAAGGGTTCATTTGAATAGAAATCAATTCTGGTTATTAAAGAGAACCCCAATCATGGTATTACGTTCTAAATTCAGTGTTTCTCCAGACCAATCATTATTAAACTATAATGCCTACTAGTATGGATGTCATGTGACTCCTACACCTTGTAGTCCTTTGTCTTATGTAACATTTCCTATACAGAGATTTACACACATATGATTAATTGTCTCTGTGTAATGAGTGTGATGTAAAGTGCTCTGACACCCTACACTGGTATCAGTGGTGCTGTAAATCAAGTTAAATTCATCTGAGCGAGAGTATGGTTATGGAGACTTGAGGGGCACTGTTAAAGGGTGGTAGTGAAGGAATCAGTGGCGGAGGGAGTCATTGGGGGGGCACCAACAAACATTGTCGCACAGGGCTTGTTTCAGCAGTAGTAGCTGTAACTCACCAGGGGTCGGAAATGCAGGATTTGCAAGCACACAAAACTAAGTTCACAAACTTCAGTCTCTCTGCTTCATGCACAAGCACTTTTAACATGCGATGCCTGCTTTGGGGCCACTGGAATTATGCAGCAATGGAGGACAAAATTATGCCGCAGTGTTGACTAAATTATGCAGCAAAAAAAAGGCTGCAGCGTAATGCAGTATATTTTCTGATACTTTATTATTTTTTACATTTTTACAGATGCTAACAGTCTCTGGAAAAAATGTTGCCTTATTAGTACCAGTGTAACATACAAATCCAGCAGTGACAAAGGTGATCAGTCAACCTTTGCAGAGGGCCGTCCACTTCGCAGAAACACAAGTCACATTTTTTAGTAACATTTGATCCGTTTGAGCTACAAACAATTTATTAGTTAAAATCAGCAAATTATGCAGCAGATGATGCATTATGCGTTAAATATTGCAGAACCAGAATTATATAGAAAACATTTGCAAACTAGGATATTTTGCCATTCATGCTTGAACTGCTCTTGTGGAAAAAGGGAGGAGAGGTGATGACAGAAGCTGCATGGCTCGGAGACAAATGGTTTGTGCTTCCACTTTTAAGCTTATGTCACCTGGAAGCAAATGCCGCGTTTGTAGGTTCCTCGGCGCTGCCAAGTACCACGCATCAGGCGTTAGTCTAACACATTTCAGTGAGGTGGTCCGCATCACCGCACTGAAATGCAAAATCACGCATTATAGCACATCCTCAGCTGTCAAGCTGAGCGCTGCTATAATGCATGACTGAACTCCAGTGTGGCAAAGCGCTGTGGGCACCGAGATAACAGTGCACATCCTTCTCAAAATGAGGCTCAGCAGGTAAGGGACGGATGGACTAGTGTAGACAAAAGACGTACATTTCCCCTAACACTAAGAATTCCCAGGCATGCAAATGCGTGTTCAGAAGCTTGGCACTATTTGACGGTCATGGTCATCGTGTACAAAGGCGTTGCAGATAAGTGGATAGAACTTGGGCTATAGACATAAGACATTAGCACATGCTCGCAACACAGAAGGAGGTCAGGAAAACACGCAACTCTTCAAACTGCACTCTGTGTTAAAATCGGGCGGCCCTCTTAAACTAGCCAGGCGCGGTTATGTAATAGTGAATAATCGAAGGCTCATTCAGAACCAAAAAGTTGGAGAAACGTATAGAATACTGAATGAATTGTAAAGAAACAGATTAATTGAATTATAAAATGCATTTTACACATTTTAAACGCAATTATAAAACATTAGTACAAAACTTAACCGTAGTCTACCAAAACGTACACAATAGGTTTAAGATAGCATCCTAACGTACACATTTTATTTTTCTCACAATGACAGTAAAGACTCCTGTATTCAGAAGTGAAACATTCGGTTTCGATATGGCACACATGCAGTGTGCTGACCCGGCAGCAGCATCCTTTCCGTGATGCTAGTGCTGCACAGCTCCTGAGGCTGGGACTGTCGTGCTGCTCGAGCTGTTACTGATGGTCTGCGGACTCCTGACAGTGCGAGTGTCAGCATTACAGCTACCACTGCACACTGTGCGGGTAGTAGTATCATGGTTTTCTTTGCTCGCCTGCCTCCTTGCTATCGATCACATGTCCCTGTGTCTGCTTGGAGTTACCCGAGCGCCCTCGGTGTCCGGAGCACGGCACGTGCCTACTGACTAGCGCATACAATGGGGCGCTATTTTTGTGCCATCACCTGTCCATAGAAAAATATTTTTGTCCTGTGCCGACCTCTTGCATTACACCTGTTCAGAACATGGAACAGCTTACCCCAAAAACCAGGCGTGCCCCATCATACCTGCTGTTCAGTAAGTGTATGAAGAGGCTTCTCTTCAAGACCACTGAACTGTATTTCCAACCGGGTCAGCATTTTGTTGTTTTAGAGTCAATTCACCCGATGCACTCAGAGGTGGTCTCCAAGTGCATAGAAGGCATTATTTGTGTTTTTTCCTGCCTGCAACCATCAGGCCTTTCATGGCGATCATGGGCAGGAAGACCAACGTTGGGACACTTTCCCTAAGTGGGCTAATTAGCCTTCCTAAAGTTCCTCTACCGTAGACGTGAAGGTGTTGTGGTACTGCGGAGCGGGACAGGTTTTTCGACTGTGGAACTGGTTTAGGTCCCCCCTACTTTAAATGAGGCAGGGCAGTGCTTAATATGTAAAATAATAAGTGCCAGGGCCCGAACCAGGAGGCCACTGCAGCTTGCAGCACCCATTGCCCCCACTTCTCTCGCCAGCAAGTGAGACAGTTCAGATTATTGAAATCTGTTTAATATATTGTTTCTCTGCAGCCTCGCACGGAAACAGGTGTCCGACCTAGGCTGTGGGCTGTGCCATGCTACTACTAAGTGTGGGTGACATTATACTTTTCACAAGAAAGTGTCACTCATAGTCGCTGAATCTCACTCAATTTCACTGAAATTATGAAAATGTCACACGTAAGCAATCTGAAACCTTGGCAGCTATGCTTCCTGCATTTCTTCTCTTAATAGAGTGCAGCTGCGGGGTGAATGTGTGCCTTTGTTAACGTTTTCATGTTAATGGCAGCGCCCTTCATGAGCTGCAATTAACATGAAAACTTTACAAAAAGGCACACAATCACCCCACAGCCCAGCTCTATTAAGAGAAGAAATGCAGTAAGTCTACAAACACAGCATGTGCTTTTAGGTGATTCTAAAAGCTCACGCTGTGTTTGGTGCTGCATTTCTTTTGTTTTCTAGAGTGTGGCTGCGGGCAGATTGTGTGCTTTTGTTTAAAGCATTCATGTTAATTGCAGCTCGTGATGGCCTCTGCCATTAACACGAATACTTAAACAAAAGCACACAATGAGCCCCACAGTTGCACTCTAAATGCCTCTTCCTCTGCACGTTGGAAATGCCCATTGGTAATGCCTTGACGTTCCAGCCAAGTCCAGAGGCGCAGAGCCTCCTGACATAGGGTCCACGACCCCACCCCGCCCTGCTTGTTGGAATACCACATGGCGGTGGTGTTGTCCGTGAATACCTGCACTACACTTCCCCGGACAGAGGGAAGGAATGCCTTCAGTGCAAGCCGGATCGCCCGAAGCTCCAAAAGATTGATATGGAGCCGGGACTCCGCCGGAGACCAGAGGCCTCTGATCTCCGCCTCTCCCAAGTGGCCACCCCATCCCAGGAGGTACGCATCAGTCACCACTGTGTGCTCCGGTTGGGGGAGGGAGAGTGATCTGCCATTGACCCAATCGCGATTCGTGAGCCACCACTGCAATTGTCGTGCAGTGCCCTCCGAGATCTGGACATGATCGGACAGGTTGCCCTGATGCTGTGCCCACTGGAACTTCAAGTCCCACTGCAGAGCCCGCATATGCCATCTGGCTTGCTGCACCAGCAGGATGCAGGAGGCCATCAGGCCCAGGAGCCGGAGGGTCATCCTGACTGAAACCCAGGAATCATAGCCTGAATATCCCGGACTCGCTGCTCGGGAGGATAAACCCGAAACAGCGTCGAATTCAGAACCGCTCCGATGAAGGGGAGCTTCTGAGAGGGACTCGGGTGCGACTTCGGCACGTTGATGGAGAACCCCAGCAAATGCAGGAGGTCGGCCGTAGTCTGAAGGTGGGTGACGACTGCCTGGGGCGAGCCCGCCTTCAACAACCAGTCGTCGAGGTAGGGGAAGACTGACACCCCTGACCTGCGCAGATGAGCTGCGACCACCGTCATCACCTTCGTGAACACCCGAGGGGCGCTGGTAAGGCCGAAGGGGAGCACGTCAACTGAAAATGCTCCTGGCCTACCGTGAACCGCAGGTAACGCCGGTGGGCCAGCAGGACGGGGATGTGAAAATAGGCGTCCTGCAAGTCCAACACTACCATCCAGTCTCCAGGGTCGAGGGCAGCCAAGACCTGAGCCAGAGTCAACATCTTGAACTTCTCCTTCCGGAGGAAGCGATTGACGTTCCTGAGGTCCAAGATGGGGCGCAAGCCCCCTTGTCCTTCTTGGGGACCAGAAAGTAGTGGGAATAACAACCACTCCCTACTTCTGGCCCAGGAACACACTCGATGGCCCCATTGGCCAAGAGGGCTGTGACTTCCTGCAGGAGAAGTGCCAAGTGGTCCCCCGACATGCGGTGGAACTGAGGTGGCATGGCTGGAGGGGTGGACTGGAAGGGAAGGGCGTAACCCTTGCGGATGATCTGCAACACCCACTTGTCCGAAGTGATAGCGTGCCAGTGGGAGAGATGAAGGCGGACCCTGCCACCCACTGGCGTGGAATGCCCCACAAGGCTCGGATTAGGAAGGTTTGGAGGCCGAAGCGGCGGGGGCGGAGGTGGACTGACCCCCACGCTGATTCCCAGATCCGCCCCTGCGGAAACCGCGACCGCGCTGAGGCTGGTGCTGCGCAGGCTTGTTGAAAGAACGTGCCTGGGCACCCCTCCCGTTGCCACGAAAGGAACGAAACCCAGGAGCGGCTGGGCTTTTCGTGGAAAGACCTAAGGACTTAGCCGTGGCCCGCGAGTCCTTAAAACGCTCCAGAGCACTGTCGGCCTTATCGCCAAACAGGCGAGTGCCATCAAAGGGCATGTCCATGAGTGAGTTTTGGACATCTGGCGAGAAACCGGTAGATCTGAGCCAGGCGTGGCGACGAAGCGCCACAGTCGTAGAAATCGCTCTACCTAAGGAGTCCGCGGTGTCTAAACCACACCGAATGGCGAACTTAGCCGCATCTTTACCTTCCGCAATGGCTTGGGACAATACAGCTTGGGTCTCCTCAGGACACTGAGGTAACACCTGCGCAACTGTGTCCCACACCGCGCGGGAATAGCGGCCCAAGAGGCAGGCGGTATTCACTGACCGCAGCCCCAAGCTGGCCGAAGAGAACAAACGTTTACCGAACTCTTCCAGCTTCTTAGAGTCCTTATCCGGCGGAGCCGTGGGAAAGGTACTCTGGAACTTCGAAGCTTGGATGACCAGACTCTCAGGTGTAGGATGAGTGGTCAGAAAAGCGGGGTCACCCGGCGCCGGGCGATGACGCCTGGCGACATTCTTATCCACAGGGGCCCCAGTGGATGGCCGCGACCAAGTGCCCAGCAAGACGTCGGTAAGGGCGTCGTTAAACGGAAGCAGCGGCTCCGATGAGGTGGTCGCCGTCTGGAGCACCTCAGTAAGGAGGTTAGTTTTGAGGGCCACCATAGGGAGATCAAGGTTGAAGACCTCAGCTGCCCGACGGAGCACCATCGTGTAGGAGGCGCCCTCCTCCATAGTAGGCGGGGGAGAGGCAAATCCCGGGTCAGAAGAGACGTCGAGGTCGCCGGCGTCCTCCAAGTCGTCCGCCCAGTCCTGCTCGGAGTCACACTGACAGGCGAGAGGGTCCTCGGACCCCTACCAGTCATCCACCACCTCCGCCGCCAGTGGCACCGACCGCGGCGGCGGGGCAGGAGCCGGAGAGGGAACATACGGCGTCGGAAACAGCACCGAGAAAGGCGCCGGTCGGGGCCGAACCGGCACAGTGTCCCAATGCGGATCCCAGGTAGGAACAAAATGGTCCTGGAACCTGGGTAATGGCGGGATGAAAGGCACCCACTGCGGCGCCGGAGGCGGAGCCGAGGGCGGCGCTGGGGCCGGAGCCGGCAGCGTTGGACCTTGTGGTGCTGTGGCCAGAGCCAGCGGCGCAGGATCCTGTGGCGCCGAAGCTGGATCAGCCGGCGGTGCCGGCGATCCAACAGGATCCAGACATGGGACCGCAGGGCCCGAGGGCGCGCCGGCGGGAGCCCGAGGCCTAAAAAGGTGGTCCATGGTAGCAAGAAATTCTTGCACCTGTGCGGGAGTCGCCGACGGACCCGGGTAAGGCGGGTAGGCCGCGGGACTCTCGAGCTCCAAAGGAGCCGCAGGGGCAAGGCCCCTGTCCCCCTCATCCGCATCCGGGGACCGGCAGGGGGGACGTCTGAGAGCGAACACGCTTCTTCGACTTCTTTTTGTGTCGTCTCTTACCCGAATCCGAGGGTGAAGACCTGGAGCCCGAGGAGCGATGGCTGTGGCCCCGCGAGCGTTCCCTGGAACGGCCTCTGGACCGGGAACGGCGCGGGGACGAGTGCCGGACCTCCAGCAGTTTCCGGCGCCGCTCCCGCAAGGCCTTCGGGGCCATGGCCCGACAATCCGGACAAGACCGAGAGTCGTGGTCGGTCTCCAGGCAGTAGAGGCAGTCATCGTGGGGGTCCGCCACCGACATGTTGCGACGGCAGGCCCCACAAGACTTAAATCCAGGCATCCCTACGTGCACCAGGAAACCAACTGGAAAAAGGGAGACAAGAGTCTCAAAAGAGATAGTCAAAAAGTGACTAGGGTACGTGTTCTAACCGGATCTGCGCTTTCTGGCGCGGAAAAAGAAAGAACTGACGTCAGCGCGCATGGGTGGCGCCTAAGTAGTCTCCGTGACGTCATCTCGGCGCTTACGACGCCAGCGATGGACGTGGAGCCGCACGACGCCACCTACTGGCGCGCAGGGGTACTGCTAGCAAAACTTTCCAGATCCAGTCTGACGCCTGGGGATATTCTAAGGTAAGGAATCTATCACTAACGTGTCTCTTTCAGATACAACTACTAACTAGGTCTTTCCAACTACCCCTTTGCCTGTTACCATTGGTTTAAGTTCCACTTTTGTAATGGTCTAGTGTAGTGTTGTGTGTGGGATCAGTAGAATACATGAGGCCATCATGTCCACAGCTTCCCCACAGTTCTCCCTGTCAGAGACTGACCCTTGTGGTAGCAGCGAGCCTGTTTTGTGAATGATTCATTCCTCTTGAGGGTAGGGAAGGCTCTCGCCTCCGTTGTTGATTCTTGCTCCAAGGAAAATAGTCTCTCTCTCTCTCCCCCCCCCCCCCAGCTCCACTGAAAACATTTCCAAGTTGATCATGAACCCTAGTCTGTGAAGCATGGCCATGAGTGCCCTGGCATCCTTTTTGCATTGTGAGGACATGCTTGCTTTGATTAGCTAGTCGTCTAGGTACAGGTAGACATGTATCCCTTTCTTTCTTAGGAGGGCCACCGCCGAGGCTAGACATTTTGTGAACACTCTGGGTGTTAACTTGATTCCGAAGGGGAGCTCCCTGAATTGGCAGAGGTTCTTGTTGACTACGAACCACAAGTAACTTTTGTGTTAGCAGGACATGCGAATGTGTAAGTAAGCATCCTTTACGTCTATGGCTGCCATATAGTCCTTTTCCTGCAGCCACAGGATGACCATCTGTAGTGTAGTCATTTTAAATGTATGCGTCTTTATAAACTTGTTTAAGAAGCGGAGGTCCAGAATTTGTCTTGAGAGACTTGTCCGGTTTTGCGATGAGGAAGTACGCAGAGTAGTTTACCGGATTGACTTTAGTCATAAGCACTCTCTCTACTGCTCTTTTCTAGGAGTTTCTGCCCCTCTGGTTGCTGGCAGAGCCTCTCCTCTTCAAGGTGAGATCTTTTATTTGGCTGGACTCGCAGTGGCTTCTTTGTAAGTTCTATGCAGTAACCATGTTGGACGATGTTGAGGATCAATTTGTCTGAAATGACCTTTTTCCACTCCTGAAGGAGGGGCTCTATTCTGCCCCCAACTGGTATTATTTGGTGGGGCGGTTGGAAAGCAGAGTTACTGTCCCCTTCTTCTGCCCTGAACAGGTGGACTCTGCAGTGTTGGAAATGGCCACTATTGTTGTAACCCTTGGAGTGGAGCTGGATGCTGGTAAGCTGGCTGTGGTGCTGGGCTTTGAAAGCTTCCTCGGTCCCCGGGTCTTCTCATTGGGGTTGCTCCCCTTTTAGGTTGATCCAGGAACTGTAGTGCCCCCCGTGCCCGCCTTTGCAGTGTCATTGTCTTTTTTGATCTGCTGCAGCATTTCATCTACAGCAGTTTAGAAACAGGTTCTCTCCTGAAAAAAGTATATTTATGATGTTTGCCTGAACCTCATTCTGGAAACCAGACACCAGCAAATAGGCATGTCTCCTTATGGATGTTCCCATTACCAGCTGCCTGCTGGCCATGTCTGCCACATCCAATACCTATTTTAAGCATGTGTTGGTGATTATTTTGCTCTCTACCAGTGCAGCGCCTCTTTTTTGGTATTGCTCTGGTAGGTGTTTCAAGAGTTTACAAGCCTCTTCCCTGCAGCAGTGGGCATAAAAGTTGAGGAGTGCATTTTTAGTTGTGATACTCCATTGTGTCGCAGCTCCCCTCTCTACTTTATAACCTACCGTCTCCACTCTCTTTTTCGGAAGCGGTCCCATAGATGCTGGGACACTGGCTTTCTTCCTTGTCGTGGCCATAATGACGGACTCTGCCACACATTGCCCTTGAGGGGTGATTATACTATTTCTCCATTCTCTCTGTGTTGCAGCTTTGCATGATGGTGGTTCACAGAGAGCTTCCCTTCACTGATCCAGGGCACTTCACAGCATGGGGCGTAGTGGTGTTTGATCTGGGATGGTAGGAGTATTTCTAGGAGGATACAGGCCTGCATGGTCTCTTTCAAAAGTACTCTGCACCTATCTGCTGCTCTTTTTACAACAGCAATATAGATTGCAATGTCGACTGGTGATGGACTCAAGGGGTATGGGTCAACAGCCTCCTCCAGTGAATCAGTTTTGAGGTCCTACCACTGCTCGTCACCCCTTTCAGCGTCTTGGACGATACCCTGGTCTTCTGTGTCCTTCTCATACAGGAACATCCCTTGTTCCTCTTCTTTAGGCTCTGGGGTTGCTTGTGAATCCAGCTCACTGTGCGCTTCTTTCTCCTCACTCTTCTCCCCAGGAGGCTTCGAAGGCATTCTGAATTCTTTCATTGAGGCATCGAAATCATTCTTTGTTTGTAGGATCAATGGCATTTCTGCTTTGAGCAGTCTCTCTCGACTTCGAGGCCTTGTTCTTGGGTGACCAGAGCCTTCAACACCCTTTTCTTCACGTCCGTCGAGTCTTCCTTGGCTCTGTCCCCCGCCTTTCAATGTTTCTCGAGACCATCGATGGCTCTTTTACGGGACTTGTGGGGTTCTTTAGTTTTCAACTTCCCTTCAGTTACTGAGTGTTTTGTCACAGAGGTAGCCTTGTGCCACTTCAAGTTCGAAGCCTTCGGCTCAGTCCCAGAATGTTTTTCGGTTATACCTGCTTATGTTTGAGGTTCTACCCTTCTTGGGCTTCTTTGTTGGCTGCTTTGCTTTGATTTTGCGGACTACTTCTACTTTGGCGTCAGAACCTTCCACTTGATCGACCTTTGTGTCCTGGATGTTGTCCCATTTCTCGCTCAACAGTCTGTGGTCCCTCAGTAAATAGCTCTTTCTTTTGTGTCTGCATGATAGCACGGTGTTCTCCCCTCCACTTCTCCCTTGCTCTCACGGTCTTCGGTGTGAATTCATCAGACAGAGGTTGCAGACTTCGTGGTAGTCCTTCTGGGCAAACTTTCGGTGGCACTCAGGGCAGAACCTAGAGGGGGTATTTTCCATTTCCTGAGGTGGTTCTCTCTCCCTTTCCATGCATTCTCTGACAGCATGATTGACGACTTACGCAGTCCGCTTGTTAGTCCTTGTTAGAGGACTAACAAGATGATTCCAGGCCCAACCACTAGACGGTGAAATAATGTACATGTGATATCAGAAAAGGATTCATGCTGCAAAACTTCCGTTTCTGCTATTACTGAAGAAATAAAGGATTTAAAAAATTTTTTTAAAAAGACTAGGCAAAATCAATGTAAGCAGGGCTAGGAAAAATATGAACACAGCTAGTACAGTTTTGACCTGTAACCAATGAACTTCAATGAACTAGAAATAATTGTGACACTTTATAAAATGTGGCCCAGCATGTAAAGTTAGATGAAATATATAAATTCCTGATTTAACAATTTCCAGAAACAAACAAACAAAACATGGTTTGTGGAACAATACAATTAAGCACACAAACTCTGGGGGAAAGACAACCCAGAGTACAATACCTGCTGGTTTTATCCCTCCGTTGGTCGGCCGAGTTTCTGAAGCAATCATTTGATCTCTCCATGACTCTTGGAAACTTATATATTCAATTGCTGCCTCTATACTACTGCTGTTAGTTTGCCTGAGGGCTCGTATAACCATTTCCTAAAAGAAAACAAAAAATGTTACTGCAGCGCTACCTCACATTCTTTTCAGGATTCGCTTTAAATATTTCATGTGACACTGGTACTCAGTTTTCTAGAAATGAAAACAGAAAAATTCTTGAACAGCAGCAGTACAACTTTCAGCTCTTCTGAGTGCTGTGTCTCCCTCGCTCCCAGAGATGTGCACTATTTCTTGCATATCTACCCATGCTGAGTACCCATCTATCCTCAGTTAAAGAAATGTAGCATAATTAGAGCTATAGTACCACAAATATCACTGAGAGTCTGGGAATCTAACTTTTAATCTCAAACATGTTTGGCCCATTAGAGGTGGCAAGAACTGAATCGGTGGCAGGCGACACGCCGGAGGATCAGCTGGTCGTAACCACTTCTCTGGTGCCCTTAGTGGACGCCAGGGAGGTCCATTCAGACCCTGTGGCATCTTTAGTGGGGGCCCCCGGAATATTGGCCTCAATTTGCACTGAACCGTCAGCTAATACAGGAGCAGTCGCGGGGCCAGGCAATATTCTAGGCAGTTTTCCATGTAACGTGCCAACAAAGAATGCGCCCTTAGATGCTCTTCTGTCCTTGGATTTGCGAGCCTGTGGGAATGATTCTAGCATTAACGAGGATCAAATCTGTGTAGATACTGGGGCTACACCACAAGAGAATCTGCTAAACCCAGGGAAATTAACAAATTTAATAAACCCAATGAACAATCAGCCAGAAATCTCTGGCTATTCTGAAGCCCTCGCCATCATTGAAAATCCCTGTCCAGCGACGGATGAGTCAGAGTTATACGAGACTGGCATATCCACATCTAGTGATGGCAGTGGTAGCGATGACAATGGTGCGAAGCATGACTGGGGAAGCAGTATGGACTCAGCGACTACATGGCAGAATGCAGCACAAAACAAAAAGCAAAAAAGGAAAAAGGGGAAAAACGACAAAGTGGACATAAAACTTCCGACCGAGGAAGTAATGCTGATCTTAGATGGGATTATTCGTCATCTCAATTTGCGACCCCTCAGATTGCACGGTACGCTCAGGGGGCAACTTCTCGGTAACGGGAGAAGTGGGAGAAGTGGGGAGCGGACACCTGGGGACTCCCTGTAGCAAGGAAGAACCTACTCTTGCCGCAGTTCTACATTCAATCAAGGGCTTCCAAGAAGAGGTCAAGCAGGATAACCGAAAAACCGACAAGCCACACAGAAATTGCAAGGTGCTATCAGGAAAGTGGGCCGAACCTGCACTGAAATCGTTGAGAGAATGTCGTCTGTCGAAGGGCGCACCGAGAACCTGGAGAAAGATGTTTCTGCATTAAAAGTACAGGGGGATGCGCAGGATGCTATTGTCAAAGACTTAATGATGAAGATGGAGGAGCAAGAGAACAGATCACGGCGTAATAATCTTCGCATTCTTGGGGTCCCGGAAGGGAGCGATCCAAGGGGCTATATCATCTCGCTTTTCAAAGGAGCATTTCCTGAACTGCAATCCTGGGATTGGGACAAGGAGATACAGCGGGCTCACCGATTCCCTTTAACACTTTCTAAACGGCCCTTATCTAATGTACAATACCCCCGTGCCATGCTAGTTTATTTTGGCAACTTTCTTTTACGCCAGGCACTTTTTGATCTAGCCAGACCCACAAGCAAGAAGGAATTTAATGGTGTCACCTTTTTTAGCAGGCCAGACTTCGCTCATGCCACGGTGGAGCGCAGATGGAGGCTACGGCAATTATTTGCCCCTTTTCAACAAATTGGGGCAACTGTATATTTACAAAATCCTGCACGCTTAAAAATTATTTTCAATGGGGTCACCCGTAGCTTTATATCTGAAGTACAGGCCCAAGCCCATTTGCAAGAGATCATGGTGGCTAGAAGAGACAAAATCAAAGTTTAAATAATCATGGATTTAAGCACGGGCTTAGTGTTGTTAAATTGGCGATATTTTAATACACTTTGGCACAGATAGAGTGGATAGTTTAGGGTAGGGGTGCGGACCGGGGGAGGCATGGGACCCTGATTGCTCAGTTGTCATCATCCTGGCTCTCCGGAACCAGATTGCCTCAGTGGGTGGCGGTGGGTGGGGGGTTGGGGGGCCCTTTGGGGCTGCGGGCAGGGTAGGGTGGGGGTTGGGGTTGGCACTAAATTGGATGACTAATGTTTTTTCTTATCCGATATATGGTTTTTGGTATTGGTTTTTGCTATTGGTTGAATCTTTCTACTTCAAATGAGTAAATTACGTATAGCTACAATCAATGTTTGTGGCCTTAATGATCCCAAGAAACGACGCAATACTGCGATCGCTCTTCGGCTACTTAAAGCCGATATTTTGTGTTTGCAGGAGACCCATATCGAAAGAACTCAGATCCACCTGTTAGACTCGCTTGGCTATACAGTAGTAGGGGCCACAACACAAGAGGCTAGGACACGCGGGGTGGCAGTACTATGCGTAAAATGCTCAATTCAATTTATACGAACACAAGCTGACCAATATGGGAGGTGGGTTATCACTGAATGTCGCAGGGAAAATGGGGATTTACTTACGATATGCACACTATATGGCAGCACTGCAGATGATCCAGCGATTTTTGATGTCATGAATAATGAATTGGCTAAATGGCCGTTACCTTTAATCATCTGTGGTGATTTTAATATAAATTTACCCGCCAACAAGAATATAGCTTTAGATAAAAATTGGGTTTATTGTGTCCGGAAACCAAAAGTGTTTAAAGCCCTGAGAACTTTATGTCGCGAGCAGGCACTCACTGATATCTGGCATTCACAATACCCAACCGATTCCGGCCAAACCTTTTATTCTTTTCCACACAATAAACTGGTGAGGTTAGATTTTATGTTTGCATCCCACTCAATTCTTCATCTATGTTCAATAGAAAGGACTCCACGCATAGTCTCGGACCATAATCCCCTAGTTGTGGAAATAAAAGGGGCAACCGGGGTCACTAGAGGAATGGTCAACTGGACATTTGATCGATCCCTGCTATTAAATGATGAATATTGCAATCATATGAGGCTTTGGATTTCACAATTTATTAAGGACAATTTAGATAGCACAGGGGTTGCAATGGTCTGGGATGCGTTAAAAGCAGCAATAAGAGGTGAAACAATGAGTTTTTCATCCTTCTTAAATAGGAAAAAGCGCCAACTTCTGGATAATTTACAAACCCGATTAGCTGTCGCAGAAGGTAACTTAATCACTGTTCTTAGGGATGGTAAAGACCCCGTGGACGCACTTGCCAAAATATTGTCTGCAAAATCATCTGTTATGGAGCAAATTGCCAAAAAAGCGGCAGATAGATTAGTAATTTGGAGGAAGGATGCATATGAATGCAGCGAGCAGGTTGGGCATTACCTTGCGATTAGAGCAAGGCAAAAAACCACAAGGAACATGATCACAGCTATTAAGGATCCCACTCAAGCAATAATTTCAGATCCGGAGGGTATTAGCAAAGTGTTTCTCACCTATTATCAAGCTTTATATTATGAAACTAACACGATACATGTAAATGATATTATCGCCTATCTTAACTCAATTCCAGCGGTGCAATTAGCGCAAGACGACCAGGTCAAACTTGATGAGCCCCCTCAATGGATAGACGCCCTACTTTGTATTAACAGCCTTTCCAATGGTAAAGCTACCGGGCTAGATAATATTCCAGCTGAATTTTATAAGAAATTTTCCACTGAACTAAAAGAAGTCATGCTTCCTTTACTCGTACATGTGTTTAAGGGGGTAAGACCACCTGAATCTTGGTCGCAAGCTAAAATCATTATTTTTTTGAAAAAGCACAAATCTGCTCTGGAACCAGCCTCTTATCGCCCAATAACGTTGATAAACGTGGATAGCAAAATGTATTCTAAAATATTAGCGGTTCGACTAGCTGGGGTAATACATAAAGTAATATCACCTTGGCAACATGGATTTATCCCTGGACGTGGTACAGTCGATCACATCAGG
Source organism: Calotriton arnoldi (assembly GCA_963921515.1). NCBI lineage: Eukaryota > Metazoa > Chordata > Amphibia > Caudata > Salamandridae > Calotriton > Calotriton arnoldi. The sequence goes on from CAWUFW010003945.1 coordinate 347,797, forward strand.
AGAGTTATCTCACTGCTCGACGCTGCCCATATCTCTAAAGATCCAATTGCACTTATGTTACTCGACGCCGAGAAGGCATTTGACAGGGTTTCCTGGCTTTTTTATGGGAGACCCTGTCAAGAGTCGGGATAGGCCAGGGATGTATACAGGCATTCAAGATGTTATACTTTCAGCCAACTGCGAAATTATTTTTAAATGGTATACTAACTGATACGTTTAAAATAACTAGAGGCACACGCCAAGGATGCCCCAGCTCACCACATTTGTTTGCTTTATACATAGATCCTTTTTTACGACTTCTGGAAACTAACCAAAAGATTAGCCCCATTACTTTTCATGGCTGGGAAACGAAAGTCTTGGCCTATGCCGATGACATTGCCCTGATAACTGCAGATCCCGGCATATCTATGGCCGAGGTTGAAACAGAGGCCGAAAGATTCGGTCGTTTTTCCGGATACTCCCTTAATAGATCTAAAACGCAGATCATTTGCAAGAACGTTAGTATGGGCAATGACACCCGACAAGTCGAAAAGGCTATGTATCTTGGAGTGGATATTATGACTGGTGTTGAAGGGATCGTGGATTGTAACATTGATCCCCTGATTAATAGAATAAAATCTGAATTAACTCGACTACATAAAATGCATCTTTCAATAATTGGCAGGTGCAATTTAATTAAAATGCTTTTTTTCCCTAAGTTTTTGTATTTAATAAGAGCTATCCCACTGGAATTTAGTGCTATTTGTTTGAAAAAGATCGAAGACCTGTTTTCTCGATTTATATGGGCTTATGAAAAACCCCGGAGAGCTTATAAGTTTCTTTCTCTACCCAGGGAAAGAGGCGGCCTGGCTCTTCCTAATATTAAACTTTATTATTGGGCAACTACTCTTCTGTATAATTTCACCCTTTTTCTGATAAGTTAACTGATAATCCACTGGGAAGTATACCTACTCCAATAGAACTTATAATGGGCAGAGATGCATGGGGATGGATCTGGAGATTTTTGAATGATTCTCATTATAAGAAGGTTCGTTTCAAGACGTTGATTGCTGGGTTCAAAACTATGAAATCGGTTCGAAAAATGTTGGGTCTGGGCCGTCTGAATTATTACACTCCAATTTACAATAATCCTAACTTGCCAGAAATGTTTAAAGATTTAACAATTAAAAGATGGCAAAATAAAGGCTTGATGAAACTTGGGGATTTTTATTCTCTATCCAAGATAGTTTCATTCGGAATTCTTAAAGAAAGATATGATTTGGACTGGAGAGACTTTTATCAGTATCTGCAAGTCCGTGACTTTTTACGGAAAAAATGTGGCGGTCCGTCCGGCTTTATAAACAACTCTATTATAGACAATCTTAGAACGAAATATTTAACTATTGGCTTCGTGTATGACTCTCTTAATTCACTAATGTCGGATGATTTGGCAATACGGGCTAGGAAGTGGGGGGAAGAGGAAATAGATATCACTGAAGACTTATTTCTCCATTCAATCGAGCTTGCACAAAGTCTGTTAATTCCGGCGCGGCTTCAAGCCCAATATTATAAATCTTGTTTTTCTCTTTACTACACCCCTAAAAAGATTGCGAAATGGGGGACAGGCAGAGGGACTTTCTGCCCTCGATGCTCTCTGTACCAGGCAGATCTCAATCATATTCTTGCCTCTTGTGACGTACTAAGTAACTTGAAATTAGAGATCGCAAACTTTATAAAAGAAGTGTTAGGGAGAGATATTCATCTCTCTTCTTCTTTGATCTGCCTCGGTGTGGATGAAGAGATTCGAGGGAAACCAGGAGAGCAACTTGTTTTTATAGGTATGGCGATATACAGGCTTTGCCTGGCCTCCGCCTGGTTGGATCCATTTCCACCAGGATATCAGCAATGGTTCACACGACTAGTGTCAAACTATAACTTTGAAAAAGCAATCTATGAAAAAAGAGGGTCGCGCACCCGCTCTAAAGGCTTAAAGATCTGGAAACCTCTGACCAGATGGCTTGAGAGATAACTCTTTGGCTTGGATTTTACCCGATGTGAATCACATTTAAAATTGTTTTTCCTTTTCTTTTTCGTGTCCAACCCTGGGGTGGGGGGAGGGGAGGTGGGGTTTAAAAAAAAAAAAAGGGGTGCATGAGTTAACGCATGACGAAATGCCGCTGATTTAATATGAAAGGCGTTCTTTTAAATATTGTACCAGTTTTGCTGGTTTGGGTAAACAGCATTTGTTGATTTAATGTATATATGTCTCTTTCTTTTTATGTAATTTGAAATGTTGGAAATTTGCAGCGCTATACTGTAATATTGTAATCATGCACTAATAAAAAATAAAAAAAAGAGTCTGGGAATCAATCACAAACCTGTAATCTGACACATAAGAACTTGTAAAGTAATCAACCAAGTACTCATTTTATGCTTCACATATAAGTTTAAAATTTGTAATGCTGACCACCCTTGAATGAAATATATATTACATACTGGCGGTCGCCAGTATGTAGTTATAGTTAGGTCTGCTTTTCCATAGAAGGAGCGTTTTTAGCTTGCTAATAACTTTGGCCCTGTTACCAACACGTGGTTTAAACTGCTGCAGTACAACGTGATACATCAGGTTTACCTTTCCCCTAGTAGGTTATATGATATATACCTGGAGCATTCTTCTAGGTGCCTCTGAGGCAGAGGACGGGGTGCGGATTTCTTACATATGATCTGGGGGGTGTCAGAACATAGATGAATACTAGAAGTCAGTTCTCGCATCATCGGCACAGCCTTAGGGTGGACAATCCCCAGGGAGGTGGGTCTTTGTCTGTTGGGATGTAGCTCCATTAAGAACAAGCATTTGCAATGCAATAGGTCTCGCATTTGCGAGAGTTTAAGCTATTGGCATTGTAAATCATTTCATTTATATGTTTTGATAATTAACACATGAATAAAAGGCATTGTCATGTACAATGCCAATAGCTTAAACTCTTGTAAATGCGAGACCTATTCAAAGAAGCGGCCGCCATTGTCCCGGGCTGGTTAGAAAGTGAAGGCGCGCATGGTGCGCTGAATGTTGCAGAAAAGCATGTCGTGCCTGCAGTAGGAGAAACTATTTAAAGAAAATAGTGCTTACAGACTAAAAGAGACTCACCGTGTAACAACCTAAGTAAAAGGGCCAGTCCTCATGGGAGGTTACGAATGAAGAGAAGGCGGTACTGAGGAGGGACTAACAAGCCTATTCACGAATCAGAAGCCAGCATTTACGAAGGACAATGACACAAGCCAATGACAAATCTGGGCAGAGAGTGGGCGGGCTTCTATTCCATACTCCAATACAGCATGGCTCGCAGAGCAACGCATGCGCTGCCCAGGCTCGACCTAAACAGGCCTTACATATTAGTTGTGCAGCAAGAACAGTGGCACCCGGACACCGGGTTTTGGAAAGGGTGAGTGGCCCACCCAATTATGGCTGTCGAGTAACCAAGGCTCCCTTGCTCCAATACTATTTCTATAGCATTCTTACTCACCATTGTCTGCACAACATAAGGTTACACGTTTAATTAAAATGTGATCTTATCCCAAAACTGGATATTTTATTACGTTTTTCAAGCTGCCCACTTTAATTACCTGCACTTCCATGAATGCAAAATGATTTGCACCAACAAACGTGCATTCTGTTATCCCTTAAAATTTGTGTGACTATCTTTATTCCTGTGCCCAAACTTGTTTGCGATTTGCGCAATACTCCCTTTAAATTTGAACCACTATGAATAAGACAAAATGTTGTGTTTACTTGACCACTTGCAATGTAGCGTATAAATCATGAAAGTATTTGAACTCGAAGCACAAACATTTTTTGCGAGTCAGATGAATCTCGAGTCATCTCAACACTTTACCAGTGTTTGTAACGATAAAGACAGCAGCATGAATATGTCGACTCGTCTGCAACTTCTTACATTGCAGTATTAATCAACCATTGAGCTTGGCGATGCCAACCTTGTCATTCAACTGGTTCCCCCTCTATGATTATTTACAGAACGAATCGAGAAGCACATTTCCCATCTTTCAGTACATTAGTCTGATAGTGTTTTTGTTAAGAAATGTATGTATTAAATATATAACATTCATGATTCCTATTTGAAATACGCAATTCTTCCTTAAGCCAGTGGAGAATGGCATGTACACGTGCAATGTGAGTGAAGAAGTAATTCTTTGCTTTTGAAGCGTTCTACTTCCTTTCTTTGACCGACACAAATACATTTGCAGAGTTAATGAGCTGTGTGGACCACACACAGCGGAGGCACGAGTGAGTAAACACGGCACTACATCATGCAACCACAACAGCCAACAGAAGTGTTAAAATAGAAGCTTATTTCCAATTCAAACTTTCAAACTTCCAGCACCAGACCACACCAAGTACGGAAGGGTCTTTGCCACAAATATTTACAGGACTAATTTCCATGCTTCACACCCAGCCGTAACCTGGAGCTCAAGCAAGGCAGACTGGTTTGGCACACAACAGCGAAGCCCACTGTGTGCTCACCTCGGGAATATTCCCAGACTCGCTGTGATAAATAAACACACACAAACAAGTATGTTGAAAGATGTTTCACCATTCATTTACAAGCTACCAGGGCTTCTGCTCCCGTAAGAAGCATCAGTGGCACATGTCGCAATTGAGTAACCTCTAGTGTTCACCTGACTGCTGAATAAGGGGTAAGGGCTTCACAAAATTAGCTCCTCGACTGTCAATAGCGCTACAATATGTCTCTGCAACAATCCACAGCATTACACCCTATGAAAACAAGCGGTAGACTCCCAGCCCCCGATGCCAGTGTAGTACGCCTCCCTAATCCACTAGCACTCGTCACCTCACCTCTCCCTGCCGCCCGTTCCCAGCCGCCTTCTTCCCCAAGCTGCCATCTTGGAGAGTCGGCACGCAAATGTCTCCATGGAGCAGGCCGCGTCACGGAGCTCTTGGGAAAGCCGAAGACAGACACGCCGTGAGCATGCACATCGGCTGTCCGGGCAAGTGCACATCAGAACGCACCGTGAGCGTGCACATTTGCTGTCTGGAGATCGCCAGAAAAGACCAGCGTGACGGCGGCCGCATGGGCTGCGAGGTACATTGATCACCCTGTGAGCTCTGGGGACACGCTGCAGGGCATCGCGTGAAGCATGGCGGAATGACGGAACGACGGTAAGGTGGGGGTGGGTGGGGGTTGGCAGGCGCATGGCTGACTGACACTGGAGGGGGTGCAAGGACAGCTGGGGAGTGCGTGCAATGCGGCTGGAGAGGACGGAAGGGGGACAGGAGATGTGCACATCGCGTGTCTGTACGTGCGTGTTCACGGTTGCAGTCCGTCCTGCGCGTGCACATCTCTTGTCTCCCTTCCGAAGCAAGTCAGTAACAATAGATCTCGCTAGCGACAGTGCTTTCGCGCTGCGTCGCTAGGCGAGACCTAAAAAGACGTTAAGTAGGAAATTTCTTATCCTGGGGCTAGTTTTGGCAAAGCGTAGTAGAACTGCTATGGGGTGGCTGTCATCAAGTACGCCAAAAATTAATGACTGCCTGAAAGATATGGCTGAATGGGCGAATGATGAGGAGAGCCACATGCGCAGGGACAATAAACTGGCGGATGACCTACGGGCCCGGGCGGCGATGCTCACAGAGCTGTTAGCTCACCTAGATGAGTTGCCCTCTTAGGAATGTGAGTGGTTACAGACGAGGAGGTGACATGGTTATAATCAGGGTTATGAGATGGCTTTTAGCTTATGCTTTGCAAATGTTATACTTGAACTGTTGCTCTCCATTCTGTCATGGGAAATTATCAACATTGCACTGTACGAATACATTGTACTGAGACTATGTTAGAGCTTGAGGGGCTGGGGGGGGGAAATCACAAGAGAGATTTTCTTGTTTACATATTGTGTTGATATCAACTTTGTCAGTATTGGGACTGTAAGTATGAAAATGCCAATAAAACCTACACTTTAAAATAAAAAGGTCACACAGTTTGACGAATCTCCACAAAACTTTTAAAAAAAGATTTATCCACTTGCTGGAAAGTTTGGGGGGATCCGTCAAGCAGGTGCCAAGAAAAGGGTGGGGGGGGTCCCTAAAACCAAAATCTCCATTCATTTTCCATAGGCTTCTTTAAGACCGGTTTTATCAAAAACTGCTGAATGGAATTACACCAAATTCGGCAGGAAACTAGATCTTTGTTTGCCGGTTGTGCTTTCTGTGATATGGTGTAAATCCGTTCAGTAGTTTTTTTGAGATATTAAGGGTCAAAAATAAATGTCGATTTTGGAAGTGGGGCTCGAAAGCCTCCCGCGAGAGGACAAAATCAAAAATGGAGCCCTGAGATTGGTTGAGAGATCCATTTTTTCTGTGAGCCTTCACACTCTTGCGAAGCAAGAAGCTTCCACGGGTCTCACGAGCGCTCAGATTGGCTGACTCATGGAATGTTATAAATGAAATGGCAACATTACTGTTTACTGTGAAATATTTGAAGATTCTGTAGAAATGAAGTAAAAAACTATATAAGGAGGCAGCAGAAAGGAATGCTGTCCCCCTAGATTTTGAGAGGAGGTGTCTAAGGACTGGGGGAAAACTTTTGTAAAAATAATAAATGTATATTGTTTTTAACTAATTTTTATGATCTCACTGGATTCTCGCGGGATCCTGAATAGTACCAAGCATTGGCATAGCCAATAGGTCTCGCCTTTGGGACCTTATGTGTTTAGCCAGAACTTTTGGCTATGTTGTAAAGCATTGTGGCTGCTGTGCATCATGCTGAAAAGTTATAATATAAAGTGTTAAGCATTTTTGTTACTTTTATACAAACCAAGAGGACATTATATACAACTGAACAACCTGATTAAAAAATGATTTTAACATAAAAAATGTCTTCTAGCTTTTTTGTAGTTGCACTGCTGGCAACTTCTTCCTGCCTGTTCTCATGCTTGTTTGTTATCATTTTTTTTTGTTATGGGGGAGCGGGACATAAATAACGGGGGAGTGGAGGTTGAAAAACAGTAATTTAATTAGAACACGAGCAGTGGACGGACACTAGGGGAGAATCAACAGATGCCAGATTCCGAGGGCAGACTGACGTGATGCTTGGGTGATGTTTAGATGATGCTTAGGTGTGTGTAATTATGTGGCACTGAGTGGTAATATGTGGAGTGTATTTATGCTGCATTGAATATAGTAATTGTGACGTGTGATTATGTGGTACTGAGTGGTATTATGTGGAGTGTATTTATGTTGCATTGAGTGGAGTGTAATTACGTGGAGTGTAATTATGTGGTACTAAGTGGTAATATGTGGAGTGTATTTATATTGCATTGAGTAGAGTGTAATTATGTGGTGTGTTATTACTTGGCACTGAGTGGTATTATGTGGAGTGTATTTATGTTGCATTGAGTAGAGTGTGATTATGTGGCGTGTAATTATGTGGCACTGAGTGGTATTATGTGAAGTGTATGTTGCATTGAATAGAGGGTAATTATGTGACGTGTAATTATGTGGCACTGGCTGGTATGTTGAGTGTATTTATGTTGCATTGAGTAGAGTGTAATTATGTGGTGTGTAATTATGTGGCACTGAGATGCAGTGGTCATGATGAGTGATGCTGTGGTTGCGCCGAGTGATGCTGTGGTTGCGCCGAGTGATGCTGTGGTTGCGCCGAGTGATGCTGTGGTGGCGCCGAGTGATGCTGTGGTGGCGCCGAGTGATGCTGTGGTGGCGCCGAGTGATGCTGTGGTGGCGCCGAGTGATGCTGTGGTGGCGCCGAGTGATGCTGTGGTGGCGCCGAGTGATGCTGTGGTGGCGCCGAGTGATGCTGTGGTGGCGCCGAGTGATGCTGTGGTGGCGCCGAGTGATGCTGTGGTGGCGCCGAGTGATGCTGTGGTGGCGCCGAGTGATGCTGTGGTGGCGCCGAGTGATGCTGTGGTGGCGCCGAGTGATGCTGTGGTGGCGCCGAGTGATGCTGTGGTGGGGCCGAGTGATGCTGTGGTGGGGCCGAGTGATGCTGTGGTGGGGCCGAGTGATGCTGTGGTGGGGCCGAGTGATGCTGAGGTGGGGCCGAGCGATGCGGTGGTGGGGCCGAGCGATGCGGTGGTGGGGCCGAGCGATGCGGTGGTGGGGCCGAGCGATGCGGTGGTGGGGCCGAGCGATGCGGTGGTGGGGCCGAGCGATGCGGTGGTGGGGCCGAGCGATGCGGTGGTGGGGCCGAGCGATGCGGTGGTGGGGCCGAGCGATGCGGTGGTGGGGCCGAGCGATGCGGTGGTGGGGCCGAGCGATGCGGTGGTGGGGCCGAGCGATGCGGTGGTGGGGCCGAGCGATGCGGTGGTGGGGCCGAGTGATGCGGTGGTGGGGCCGAGTGATGCGGTGGTGGGGCCGAGTGATGCGGTGGTGGGGCCGAGTGATGCGGTGGTGGGGCCGAGTGATGCGGTGGTGGCGCCGAGTGATGCGGTGGTGGCGCCGAGTGATGCGGTGGTGGCGCCGAGTGATGCGGTGGTGGCGCCGAGTGATGCGGTGGTGGCGCCGAGTGATGCGGTGGTGGCGCCGAGTGATGCTGTGGTGGCGCCGAGTGATGCTGTGGTGGCGCCGAGTGATGCTGTGGTGGCGCCGAGTGATGCTGTGGTGGCGCCGAGTGATGCTGTGGTGGGGCCGAGTGATGCTGTGGTGGCGCCGAGTGATGCTGTGGTGGGGCCGAGTGATGCTGTGGTGGGGCCGAGTGATGCTGTGGTGGGGCCGAGTGATGCTGTGGTGGGGCCGAGTGATGCTGTGGTGGGGCCGAGTGATGCGGTGGCGGGGCCGAGTGATGCTGTGGCGGCGCCGAGTGATGCTGTGGCGGCGCCGAGTGATGCTGTGGCGGCGCCGAGTGATGCTGTGGCGGCGCCGAGTGATGCTGTGGTGGGGCCGAGTGATGCTGTGGTGGGGCCGAGTGATGCGGTGGTGGCGCCGAGTGATGCGGTGGTGGCGCCGAGTGATGCTGTGGTGGCGCCGAGTGATGCTGTGGTGGCGCCGAGTGATGCTGTGGTGGCGCCGAGTGGTGCTGTGGTGGCGCCGGGTGATGCTGTGGGGGCGCCGGGTGATGCTGTGGGGGCGCCGGGTGATGCTGTGGTGGCGCCGGGTGATGCTGTGGTGGCGCCGGGTGATGCTGTGGTGGCGCCGGGTGATGCTGTGGTGGCGCCGGGTGATGCTGTGGTGGCGCCGGGTGATGCTGTGGTGGCGCCGGGTGATGCTGTGGTGGCGCCGGGTGATGCTGTGGTGGCGCCGGGTGATGCTGTGGTGGCGCCGGGTGATGCTGTGGTGGCGCCGGGTGATGCTGTGGTGGCGCCGTGTGATGCTGTGGTGGCGCCGGGTGATGCTGTGGTGGCGCCGGGTGATGCTGTGGTGGCGCCGGGTGATGCTGTGGTGGCGCCGGGTGATGCTGTGGTGGCGCCGAGTGATGCTGTGGTGGCGCCGAGTGATGCTGTGGTGGCGCCGAGTGATGCTGTGGTGGCGCCGAGTGATGCTGTGGTGGCGCCGAGTGATGCTGTGGTGGCGCCGAGTGATGCTGTGGTGGCGCCGAGTGATGCTGTGGCGAATCCATCACTGAAACTGTAGTGAATGTCAGTCAGTGCGTGCTGTTCTGGCTGTGACAGGCGGGTTCTCACGCCCTAACTTCTCCGTGTGCTCTGCTTTCCCTTTATTGCAGATATTAGTGAACATCGGAGGCAACTTCGACTCTGAGCGAAACACTTTTATTTCACCAAGGAAGAGGATTTACAGCTTTATATAACAGCCCTATATAACAGGTCTAACATCACAACATATGCTGCACACGCCAGTATTTAATGAGGTGCGATTTAAAATTTTTATCTAATCCGAACTTGTAAAATGTACAAATACCCATAGGGTTTTCGGGCGCTAGTGAGGAGACTGAAAGTGTCAGCAGTAACAGGGAAAACAAGCGCAGAGTTTAACAAGAAAAAAACACGAGCACCATCTGTTTGCAATTAACGCCAACGCGATAATTGGAAACAGATGGGATTAAAGCTCGCTCCCGCGGACCCTAGGCCATGGAACAAACAAGGCAGGACAATCACCCGCCTTGCACCAATTGCGTGCTGTGTTTTTAAAAAAGACACATGCACAGGCCAATTGCGGACTAATTAAAAAAAAAGCACACGCACGAGCGTGTGTTCAGAGCTCAAAAGCCCTTCCTTAATGCCTCGCAGAGCAGAGCTGCACATGCGCGCTGGCTCAGGCGAGACCTAAAAAGGAGTAGATGAGTTCTCAATGTAATCTATTAGTAGGAATACATATTGTGGTCCTTGTTTTGAGAGGAGGTGTGTAGGAGATAAGTACTGTGATGATTAGAAGGTCAAATCTTTTTTTTTCTCTAAATGCTGCGATCTTGTGAGACTCTCACAGGATAGTGAAAAGCAGGAAGGAGAAGGTGATGTTTGAATACACTCTGCTATGCACACTTGTTACTGTATGAAGAAGTCTTGCTGGAGATGGTGTTTATCAGACTCTACTATTTATGATCATTGGTTTGAGTAGAGTTAAGGCTCATCCAAACACCCTATTACGCACACCTATCATCTGAGATGGAGGTCTGAAAGGAAAGCCCAGTCTCTCCTCCACAACCTACTAGGCACATCTATCATAACAGAAAAAGGTCTCAGAAGAGAGGCGTCCCTCCACACACCCTAAGACGCACACCCGTTATCTGAGAGAGAGGTCTGAAAGGATAGGGTAGTCCCTCCCCACACAGTGCTACGCGCACTCATTACAGATGGAGGTCTGAAAGGAAAGCCCAGTCTCTCCTCCACAACCTACTACGCACAGCTATCATAACGGAAAAAGGTCTCACCAGAGAGGCCAGTTCCTCTCCACACCCTACTACGCTCACCTGTAATCAGAGAGAGGTCTGAAAGGATAGAGCAGTCCCTCTCCAGACCCTATTATGTACACCCATCAATACAGAGAGTGGTCTCTCTACACACCTTTCTACACACACCCCTCATTGCGAGAGTAATGACACCTCAAAATAAGATTGCTGGTGACATGTCTTGTTATCAGAGTTACAATAACTGAGCAAATAAACAATTTCTATTGAATATTTATCTGTCTAAAACTCACACATTTTACAAAAGATTTTGCAAACTGTGAACCATATCCTGTTTTCTTACAATAAAAAAACGTTCTTTTACTTAAAGTCAGAACACAACATATATTGTAAAGTCATTCAACCATACATGCACTCACAAAATATAATTAATTTACATTGAAAAAAACTAGAAATTCACTGAAAAAAAACAAAAGGTTAAAGTAACATATAGTTAGGTGTAATAAAAATGTTTTCGTTTAAAAAAAAAAAAAACGCTTAGAAATTCACTGAAAAAACCAAGGTTAAAGTAACGTTATGGTTAGGCGAATTTCTAAGTGCCAAAATTAACATTTTGAACTAAAAAAAACACAGAAATTCACCAGTTATAGTTAGCAGCGCTAACTAAAACTTGCTCCCGCCACGCACTACTTTTGACCTCACATGACATCACTCATGACATGTTCTATGATATCACTGATGACATCGCTGCTGAAACCTCAAATGACAACATTGATGACATCACTGATGACATCATCCAAGATTTGTTTTCCCCGCATACTGCTGTATAAATTGCTATGGCTTTACGCATAGCATAGTTCACACTAACAATCAACCACAGATATATGGGAAACCCTCATTGAGTATGGTGTTAAATCTGTATACAACTGTTCAGAGAAAGCCAAAATAGTGAATGCCAATTCCAAAATAAATGCTCTATTACAGACAGCTTTTATCTGTATCAAACCCCTGACACACACCGAACCTAAATTACGAAATGAAGTTGATATCAGTAGAGAACTGAGTACTGTAAACAGTGCTTACTCTATAGAGAATTTACTTTATAGCACACTGTTTGCAAATACTGGCACTTTCATAAGAAACTCACCACAGACTATTAAAAAAACATCTACTAAGAACAGTTCAAACTATGTGACAGATGTCAAACAAGCATTGGCATAGCCAATAGGTCTCGCCTTTGGGACCTTATAAGTGTTTAGCCACAGCTAGTGGCTTTGTCAATGTCTTTAAGCTCTGTTGTAGAGCATTGTGGCTGCTGTGCAGCATGTTAAAAAGTTATTATAAAAAAGTGTTCTAAGCATTTTTGTTACCTTACATATAAGCAAGAAAACATTATGTACAACTGAACGACCTTGAGAGGCAAAAAGGGCTGGTATGGCGTTAGTGGCATGATACTGACTCTGTCGCAGCCCTACTGACCCTTCAGGGTTGTCAGTCTGTCATGAGATCTACCTTTTTGTCTGGATGGATGGATGGAAGGGTGCAGCGGAGGCTGGATGGCCGAATGAATGAACAGATGCATCAATGGAATTTCTGTGGATATTCGAAATAATCAGAGGATGGATGAAAGGATGGAAAGGTGAAATGCTAATGAATAGGTGGGAGGATGACTAGATCGCTGAGTGGATGTAATGGCGAAGGAAACTCTTCATGGAAGGGTCGGGTTTACTTGGTTTACTCACGCAGTGTCAGAGGTTTGGTTCAAAGCGGGGGGTGTTTTCGTTTTCTGACTGCATCCCAGAAAATACTTTAAAAATACTTCAGAGTCCATCTATAAATGCATCTGATGGGGAGATTTTCCCGAAAAATAAAACACTCCATCAACTAAAATCTCATTTGGAAATGTATGGACTTGCACTTCCTTCTGGCCTCTAATCTACGATAGTAACATTTAAGAAAAGAAAAAAAAAGTTAAGGAACACAGAACTAAGAGTTGTGAACTTATCGTGTTTGGCATTGACTATTTAATTGGCACAAAAATGCAGAGAAGATAAAAATGACCACTGTGCGGTAAATATTCACGGACAAAGGCGTAGTCCCAAGATGACCTCTTGGTGAACCTCGGTGAGGTTCTGAAGTGGAGCAGAGACCCTGAGACCCTGTCTTTAAAACATTCTTCACAGCTGCCACAGTACTGCTGGTTAATGAAATACCACACCCAATTGCCCCCATTAAAGTAGAAAATAATGCATTGTTTCCCTGCACGTAGACCTACTAAATCTTGTTACTTCTTTCCCAGTTCCTTAAACACAGGCAAGGGAGCTGTAATTAGGTTATTTTTCATCTTTCTTTGAAGGGGCTCTAGCCGATCTAAAACTCTTCCCCTGCGCAATAAATAAGCTGCTCACGTGTCCCGATGCTCATACAAACTTAGAAGCCAACAAGCATGGGAAGTGAGGACAGCGCACATCTAAGAAATGAATCCACTCACAGAACCATAGTCCGCAAACTCCTGAAGACGCATTTCACGGTGTGACAATAAGGTACAAGACTGTTCGATTACAGCGTGTTACAACTGTGCACAATACTCATTGTAAGGAACCAGTATGCAGTGTTTGGGATATTGTGTTTTGTTTGGTATTGCAAGGTGGTGAGTATGACAAAATCGAGGACAACAATAATGACAGGAAGTCTGTGCAGACTGTGTAGTGGGTAATACCACTGCAGGAGCGACCACTGCGTGTAACGCATGCACTGCTGTGTTCTCTTCACCTGATCTATGTACATCCGAACGCGCCTTCTCAGCCTCTGCAAATCCATGCTAAGTTGCTCTGCTGTCCGTGTAGGAACGACAGAGAGGCGCAGCCGATTACAGCAACCGGTCTGCGAGTTGAGACCCTGCGAAGGGGCTCGAACACTGAAGCGGCTCTCATAGAACACCGGGAAGGAAAGAGAGCGACTCTACCGCGGCCATCTTGAAATGGTGAGTGGGTCTGCTAACCGGACGACCCATTTGCCTGCAAGCTGCAGGGAAGACGATTAGAAAAAAATCGCAATCTCCTATTTTTAAAACTACAAATCGTTTGTGTTTCTACAAAGACATAACTTGTATTATTAAAACAAAATATCTTATTTCTGGACCGTTCTTAATACTCACACCAAAGCTCTAATATTTTAAATGGAGTTTCAGAAAATAATGTTCAATGTAATCAATAAAGTGTTCCACACCTTTGAGACAATGGACATGCACCGCTCATAGCTGCACTGAACTAGATGAAAGACGGAAAACAAACCAGTTACGTTTTCCTTCATTTATAAAATTTGAAAGCTGCCATGTTGACGTGCAAATCTTGCCTAGCATTTAAAATAAAACCAAATGAGTTTGTAGTTAAGTATGCAGTATTACTTATTTCAATTAATACTTCAAATAGCCAAACTATAACTGATAGTATGAATGAAATTTAAAATACAGCGTAATTACGTATTTTCTTTTTGTAACCAACATGTATTTACGTACTATTTATCATATTATAATGATAAATTAATATAAATAGCTTCTTCGCTTTGCAATGTCATGTCATGAATGATGCGATTGATGTCTACAGCGAGAATATTAGGATGGCCGCCTTTATTGTCTGTTCAAAAGAACCGAGTTCGTGGTTCCGGTCTACGCCTTTAGTGGCAAGACTCTACGAGGAATCAACTTCCGGAACATGTTCAGCGCAAAAGCGGGAAGGAAAGTGTTTTACAAAAGTGAAGTAGTGTCCCACTTTACCTTGGAGGATGCCCTAAAGAAGCAAGATAAATCCCGTGGATGTCAGTGGCTTAACCTGCCGACCTTCCCGCTAACTAAGTTGTTTTCGGTATCAGTTGACCAGAATTTAACAAGGGAGACCGAGAAGCGCGCGCGCCTCGCGCTAAAAGTAACAAGACGCGCGGCCAAGAAACGCGCTCTCTGGTGAGGGAGGGGGAGGAAAGGCAGATGGCGCCTCGCCAGCGATGCGAGGAATGGATAGCAGCTTCGCGAGTGCACGCAAGCTGGTCGCCAGCAAAAGCCACCGTTTGCACTTCCAAAACCCGCTTACTAATACTCTCGCCAGAGCAGCGCATGCGCTGGCTCAGGCAAGACCTAAAAAGACACAATTTGCTAAAAATAACCAAGATCTGGAGGTGCTAAACATACTACTGGCTATACCTTTCACACTATGGTGAAAACTTTATAGATAGCCCATCTTCTGAAGTAAAACGAGCACACGTACGTAGGTTAGTACCTGGTGCACATAGTCTTCTTTGTTGGGTAGAATTTGTCATGTTGAGACGATTCTCTTCAATAACTGCTTGCAATACTTAGTATGTAGTACGTTGAAACTCTGTCCTGCTTGGTTCACAGTTTGGACGGCTGCATGTTGCACACCTGCCCTTATGGAATTAGTGCAGTCTGTTGACCATGGTTTCTTCTTTGATTGTTTAACCATGTTCTTTTGCTACGTAATGTGCATGAGTCTTCAAATGAAAAGGTTCCCCTACCTACACCAGAAACAGGCCGGCAAGAACACTATCCACTCACCACTAGGCACCACGCGCCCCAAGATTGACTCCCGGTATACCAATGACCTCTACTAATATATGCACTTGGAATGTCTGGGGCATACATACACCTGCGGGCAGGTACTCTATTTATTCCTACCTTAAGCGCCATTCTGCCCATATTCCCTTCCTGCAAGAAACACACTTCACACTCTGAAATAACCAAGCTCCAAAGACGACGGCTTGGACAGCTATTCGCCACCGGTTACTCTGCATATGCGCGAGGGGCACTAATCTGGATTAAACCGGGGACACCTTTTGCAGCTGACGAAACTGTCAGACACAGAGGGGTGATACGTCATAGTGAAAGGCCACCTGGATGGCTGACATACTTTTGGGCTACATATATGCACCGAACACTGACCAAGCTACATTTTTTGACACCTTATCTATTAAACTATCCTGTTGGCATGGGCTACCGTGGTTACTGGGTGGAGATTTTAACTGCGTTGTTGACCCAGCCCTTGATTGCACTTTTCCTCCACTTCCAGGGACACCCACGGAACTGGCAGCGAGGGCGCTGAGTGCATGGCTAGAGCACTGGCAACTAGTAGCCATTTTGCGGCATCGCCACCCCATAGATAGAATATACTCCTACTACTCGGGTTCACCCCAACTCCATGTTAGGCTCGACAGATTAGTATGCACATCTTCGATCGCCTCATCGGTGACTAGAACTGAATATATGGCTAGGACCTATTCTGATCACAACCCGCAATTTCTGCAACTAACATGCGATGCAGATGTACCTGCAATTCCCACGTGGCACCTGCACCCAGAGACAGTAGAAGACCCTCCGTTCAGAGAAGCTCGGAGTACTGCCATAATTACCTATTTTAGAGACAACGACCTCACCGCGTCCTTGCGTCTTATAGAATGGGATGCTTTTAAAGTAGCAATTGGGGGACACTGCTTAAGTACAAAGCATGGTCTGCGCAGATCAATTGAGGCAGACCTTAAGAGGGTAGAAAATAGGCTTCTGCACGAAGAACCCCGGGCTGTAGATACTCCAGCAGCTATAAGCCAGCTGGCAAAACAACGGGCGGAACTTAACTCTCTATTGAAGAGACTACGATGCCTGATTAAACAGCACATTCTGCACACATGCAGCTGCAAACTGGGCCGGGCGACTACTGGCCTGGATCATACGTCAGGAAGAGTCCCGGGCACCCATTGCGGCACTCTGCTCCTCCTGTGGTCCGTTGCTCTACATGAAAAAGGAGATCCATGCAGAACTCACGCGACACTATTCAGAACTATATCGGTCATCAGCCGAGGCCACACAAGAAGAGATGCGTTTGTTCCTCTCCAAACTAGAACTACCATGCCTCACCCCTGAGCAGTAGTTGGAACTAGATGAGACGATCACTCAAGAAGAAATACTGTCCAGTATCCAGTTCCTGGCTACTGGGAAGACTCCGGGACCAGACGGGCTGCCAACCGAATTTTATAAAGCTCTTGCTACCGTGCTTGCACCACAGTTAAAACTTTTACATGAAGAAGCATTATCGTCTTCCTCTCTTTTGGATTAACAACACGAGGCCCTACTTGTCTCCCTCCCTAAACCTGACAGAGATCTGACGGAGCTAGGGTGTTACAGACCGCTTGCGCTACTCAACACAGATTACAAAATACTGGCGAAGATCTTGGTGGCCCATCTGGCCCCATTAGTGTAGACTATGGTACATCCGGATCAAAACGGATTTGTGCCTGCACGCAGCACCTCCTTAAATCTCCGGCGTTAATTCCGAATCCAGGCATACGCACCACACTCCTGGGCTCGAGCCAGATGCCTGCTGTTAGATCTTTAGAAGGCTTTTGATTCGTTGGAATGGCCATTCCTATTCACAAAACTCCACCAATATGGTTTTGGAGAGCACTTCATGCAACCAGTAATACTGCTATACATGCACCTCATTAGGGTAAGAACTGGCCCGTTAATATCCGAATCGATACTGATTGGTCATGGCACCCAGCAGGGATGCCCTCTCTCGCCCCTGCTATTCTCTTTGACGTTTGAACTGCTAGCTGCAGAACTTCACAGGAGAGGCACGAATTGGTTATACGGCTGGGAGACAGCCTACATGGAGTATCTCTGTATGCAGGTGATTTACCTACTATACCTAAGGGACGTCTACACTGTGCCGTGCGCAATTGCTGAAAGACTGCATCACTTCACTAGGTTGTCTGGACTCGGGTGAATTGGAGGAAGTCCTGTCTATTTCCCTTTACCCCAGGTATCCCAGGTCCAGGCCTAGTCTTCAATGGAGTAGCGGTACCTTGGCAACCTACCTTGTCCGCTATCTGGGCATTCAAATGGGGCTCTTGAAGACATTACCGATATCGGTAATGGGTCGGATAGCCTTACTAAACACGGTGGTCTTAACTAGACTCCTGTATTATTTTTTCGAATCTGCCCACTTATTTCCCAGCCAAAACCTTCTCTGTCTTTGAACAAACAATGTGCGACTTTATTTGGAACACTGGACGTTGCAGGGTAGCCTTGAAAAAATTACATGCACCTATGGAGCATGGAGGGTTGGCAGCACCAAATATGGAATTATACAATCTGGCAGCTCAACTGCAATGGGTGGCCAAATGGCTGTCGGGCCTACAACTACCCGATAAGTCCACTACGCTACCGTCCTGGACAATGACTAACATTCACAATCTACTCCATCCGATCACTAAAACTACTGCGCCAAGACCCATGCTATTAGCTCTTGCGTATCGCTGCTATAGACCAAGCCTCTATCT
The DNA here is from genome assembly GCA_963921515.1 of Calotriton arnoldi. NCBI lineage: Eukaryota > Metazoa > Chordata > Amphibia > Caudata > Salamandridae > Calotriton > Calotriton arnoldi. The sequence continues at coordinate 365,970 of CAWUFW010003945.1, forward strand.
CACGCAGCCGGCGATCCTGTATGTGCCTGCGTTACCCCTGCTAGGCACACTGAGGCACAGAGCCATCACGACAGGGACGGAACTCACATCCTGGCATTCGGCTGGGCTGCACACACTGGGCGACTTGTATGGAGATGGTGTCTTGTTAACTTATGAAGAATTAACAAGGGGAGCAGACCTACCTCCGGGACATTTCCTACTGCACAACTCGCTGCTGGTGACGCTGACGCGAACATGCGGTGACCCAACAACTGAACCAAAAATCCCATTTAGTTGTACAATATCTACAGGTCATGGGGATGGGTAGCCATATAGTACACTGGTTAACAGCATTATTACTGACACACACGACAACCGCACTCATACACTTGCGTGTCAAATGGGAGGAAGACCACGGTCGTCCTTGGACAGATAGGGAATGGACATCAATATTAGCAGGACCCACACAATTCCGATTCATACAGTTTTATATCGTACCAAGAGCATATCTAACAGCTGCTAAAATAAATTTATATTTTCATCGGACAGATGCAGCTTGCCCTCAATGTGATAGCACTGCTCTGCTGTACACGCTTATTGGCAGAATATCACATCTTGCTTATCCGCCTGCATGAAACGCCCAGAGCTGCACACATGGGAGGTGTGCGTGTTGGGACTGTTATCCAGGCCCTCCCGATTCTTCAACCTAGGTTTTATAACTGCCAAACGACTGGTTACCCGCAGGTGGAAGAGCCCAAACCCTCCTTCAGTTAAGGCCTGGACATAGTCATTCCTTGTGTGGGCACAAGCGGAAAGCACAGCATTACACAGGGAGGAAACATTAGGGCTGCGCCAGTACCCAGTGGCACAAAGCTGAGATGCAATACTTGTGGACTTTCCAATGTTAACACAGGCTCATGAGGAGGACACACATGCCTGAGCCAAGGGCAACGGTTAAGGGGACACAAACACTCCCCATCAATTACATAGGTACTGGGAACTAGTGTTAATACGACATGGACTGAGTAAGTATACTTATGCGGTGCCACTTGAGCATTAATGATTCAAAGCAAACATCGGAATTCCTGGTGGCGGGTGGAGGAAATGACAAGACTGAGAATCATCACGGCTGTAGACTGAAGCTGGGCACATTAGTTTACCCTGAAGTTTTATTTCTTCTATAAATAGTTAAGAATCTAGCAATATGCAATGAACCAAGCTGTTGTCATTGACACCTATATGATCCTATAACATCTCAAATGACACCACTGATGACATTTTTTGGTTTTTTTCTGTGTTTTTAAATCGGGCCTAATCAGTCTATGGCATGACAAAAGCTTATTAAAATTGCTGGTACATTGGAGATTTTAATGGGGCACTTGGGATAGGAACGGGTCACTAAGAATTCAAGACTGAGCCCTTATCCCTCATCTCTATTCTCACCGCCTCCTCACTCTTTTATTCATAACACCCTCTCCAGTTACAGGCCCATCATGAGTCTAGCATAGCATATCTCGGTCACTGCCTAAATCACCACACAGACCTACCAGACTGATTCTCTCCCCCTTTACTGTTTCATATGCCCAGCCAGTTTTAACTTTTTCTACATGTAGCCACCTTGTTCAGCAGTGCCCACCTTGTCTATCAGTGTGCATCTCTCTCATTACTGACCAGTTCTCTCGTCACTCTTCCCTTCTCCTTTCAGTGTTTATTCCTCTAGTCAGTGTTCACCTCTCTCCTGTCAATGCTCCGCCCGTTCCTTTGTATTCATCTCTTCTGTTACTGACCACTTTTCCTACCCCTCTCTGCCAACCCTTCCTCCCTTACGTGGAAGCATCCACTATACCCCTCACTGTCCATCGTTCCTTTCAGTATCCCCTGTTCCAGTCACCTACCACCCCATTTATTAATGCCTACCTCCTCCGTCAGTGCCAACCTGTCGCACCACTTCCCACCTCCTCTAACACAGTCTAACTCCTCTCACAATTCTATCACCTGTAAACATCCACCTCTTCTGCCAATGTCACCATCATTGCTAGATTTTTTTCAGAGCTCACTTTTGCTAACAAACCATCTGCCATCATTTCCGTTTCCCTCTCCCATCACTATCTATACATCACCCCTCTGCTTCTTTACTGTCCCTTGTGAGTGCCCATCTCCCATTACTGACCTTCCCATTTGTCAATGCCCTGCTCTCATTGCTAACCATCACTTTATCACGCCCTCTTCGCTGTCAAGGCCCGTAACTGCCTACCATCTGGTACTTCTGAAAGGTTGGGAGCGCGGAGGTGGTCTAGCATGGGCCTCACTCTTCCTTAGCATTATCCGCTTCCAAAGGAGCAATTAACCCCTTAGGTTTACCCTTTTCTGATTAATAAACCCTATACATCTTTATTTCAGCGGCTGTACCGCAACTAGTTAGATTCCCACCGCTCATTAACTCCTTACCTTTACTCTTCTCTAGAGGACCCACAAAATGACAGTGATAAACATTTCACCCTCATTGTGTGGGTTACGCTTCTATGGGCCTTTTTTCAAAGGTGTTAGTTTTTGCTCCCATTCTAGTACTAAGAGGAATAAAAGGCAAACAAGCTGCTTGTTTCTTTGATGTCGGACTTGAATGCCCTCGTGTACATGGTGCAACTCTTCACATACTGCCTCTGTGTCCCCAGTGCTGTAAGCAGGATAAAAAGGGTGTAGGGGTCCGGGAGTTCTAAAAAGGGCTCCTGCCAAAGAAGCAGAACTAAGAATCCTTTACCAGGGTGTGGCCTATGTAATCAAGGGCATGGCTTAAAACAGGCAACCTATATCAAGTGTTTCATACAGTGTGCTACTTGCTAAGTATTTGAGTGCCTCTCTGTGTTTCCTGTTATTGCATCCAGACATGTCACACAATAACAAAAATATATACCTAAAACTAGCTAGTCGTATTGGAGTTGAAAGTGCTCTTTAGTTGTATCAGATAAATGAATGACAACAATATTGCTGTGACTATTACAATAAAAAATGTTTCTATTTTAAAAACATGAAACTATGAATTAGACATTAGCAAGGTCTGTGGAATGGGTAGTGGCCTTTGGAGTGTCTCATTCACTCCCATTCTCTCCTTCACACCACTTTCTTCTGCAGCCTCTCTCTCTGTTAGACACTTATGCTCTTTTAATCCCCACATCTTTCGGAAAGCTTCAATGTGCATATCTCACACTTTCCCACAATTACCACTGGCACATAAGTTACGGTCTCTTTGTGCGCTCTGCAGTAATAAGGATGGAATATTCATACAGCCTGCACACCTCTATGACACACTAACCGGCAGTGTGAATAAGCTGCACTGCCTAATCCTCAACTGCAGAACTTTCAACTGTGTGCCATCAAAAGCACCCACCCAAAACCTGAGCTCACCAAGACACCTGGAGGTGACTCAGTTCTAACTGCTATTACAAAAGTCATGTTTCATGAAAGAAAATTACAGAACCACAAAACGTCTGGAAAAAACAAATAAACTCAGGAAATGAAATATTTAAGTAAAACATGTGAAATGTAAACAGGGATTGCATCGATGACGAGCAATACCTTAACGGTTTTTACAGTCATTGATGAGAAATCAGTCTTTTTGTCAGTAAAGTTAAAGACATGAATGTAGAGCCCACAATGGAACTGTTACAAAATCAATTTTTAGTTGCTGTCAGGTCTGAGACCCAGCAGGACCTGGCCGACAAAGCTCTGCGACACCCAAACCATTATTTCCATGATTGATCCACATACCATCAGTAGAATGCAAAACTTGGAGACTAATTTCAGCAACCAACTCAAATGGGAAACGAATAGGACAAATGCCTTTATTATTCTTCATAGTCAGTTATGATACCAAGATACAAATGCTCGGATAAAAGAAAGGATCATTAAAACATATATCGTTGACTACCTCGGAGACATCTAGAAGTCCTATGTGAGTGACCAACAAAACTTTCAGTTCCCTAAAAAAGCTATGCATCAGGAAAACCAATGGGGACCAGATACTACATAAAAGAAAAATCATTCCCGGCATGGACCAATAAGAGAAATAGCAAAGGCACCCTCTAGGAACGCACCGTTAGAATTTGGGAATAAAAAAGTGGGACAAGAAAGAAATTAAGAAAAGCAATTTCTAAAACTGACAATGGAGAAATCCTTTGAGGCCATATACATGTAGACTATGAAGGATGGGGAATCTCCTTTCGCCTTACAGGTGAAATGAGTCCCAACTCAGCACTGAGGTCCTCGGGAGTATCAAGATACGGGGTTAACCTCTCCATCCAAACAGGACACATCAAGGAACATAACATAAGCAATACAGCATACAGAACCCAGGATCAAGCTCTCAAGATAGAAGACTTAATTAAATCGAGTCCAGGCAAAAACTTGGAAATCAAGAGAGTGCTTGCTTTGGAAAGGGTGTAGACTGATGAAACAGCAGAACCACGCCATCCGTTGTTGAGTGGCCCACGCTACATTTTCACTGTTTCACAACAAGCTCTCTAAAATTATAACTCTGTGGATACGGTTCCCTTTGGTAAACATAAGAGGAGTGCACAGGGAAAAGGCCCCAATTCTACCATGTACAGATAAAACAGATCATTTCCATGTTTCACGGACAACCAATATGCATCACCTTTCATCAGAGACTCAAGATACAGGACTCGATGAATCATGATAGGATACAACAACCTGCCCAACCCCTGACAAAAACCTAAGACCTCTGAAAGACTCAAAACGATCCAGGCATGACCCATTGATATTAAGGTAAAAACTAGGAATTTATCACTGGGAATTCCCCATCGTTCAGTCTAACAAAAGCACGTGACCTCTAATAATCTAGGACCGCATCCAGTTCACAAGGAAGTAAAAGTCAATAGGCAAACGTTTTTCTTTTTGGAGCTATATATAGCGCGAACTCGACCCGAAGGTATCAGAGCGCTTTACATGAGCACCAGTTACGTTACAGATGGACACTTTCATTTTTGTTAGGCACGGGGAGATTAAGTGATTTGCCCAGAATCACAGGATATTGAATGTCCCTGCCGAAAATCGAACCAGGTTCCCCAGCTCTGAGGTAAACCGCTCTAGCCGTTAGATCACATCCGCTCCCCAAACATAGGAACATTTGAAGACCATGATCAAAACAAACTGCTTACAAACACTGACATACAGTGATTCCATTCATTTAGAGGCATTTGGGAAGAACATATTATGGATGACTTGCTTTCATCAGAAAACAAGCATTTGCCATGCAATAGGTCTCGCATTTTCGAGAGTTTAAGCTATTGACATTGTAAATGACAATGCCTTTTATTTATCTGTTTTGACAATTAACACATAAAAAAAAGACATTGTCATTTACAATGCCAATAGCTCAAACTCTTGTAAATGCAAGGCCCATTTCATTTCAAAGAAGCGGCCGCCAGTGTCCCGAGCTGCTTGGAAAGTGAAAGCATGCATGGCACGCTGAATGTTGCAGGAAAGCATGTCATGCCTGCAGTAGGAGAAACTCATTAAAGAAAATAGTGCTTACAGACTAAATAAGACATACCGTGTAACAGAAGTAAATGGGCCAGTCCTCATGGGAGGTTACAAATGAAGACAAGGCGGTACTAAGGAGGGACTAACAAGCCTATTAACGAATCCGAAGCCAGCATTTTACAAAGGACAATGAAAAATATGGGCGGAGCTTCAAGTCCATACTCAAATACAGCATGCCTCGCAGAGCAGTGCTTGCCCAGGCTTGACCTAAAAAAGGTATACAGCCAAAGTCTGATCCCAAAGAAAAAAAAAAAAAAAAAAAAAGATTTCAGTAAAGTTAAGGATTTACCTTGACACTCTTGAAAAATCATCCTTGGGTTAACATAGAGCAATTTTCAACGATAGATGCAAGAGAATGTACTCCCCCTGAACAGGATTCAGAAGGAAAGTACCTGGGGGATGAGGCTCCCTAAAGCAATCAAATCACACAGAAAATGACATAACAATGGAGCAGGATCCTGAATCAGTCTACTGCACTCTTAACTATGATGATGAAGACCAAAAGATAAATCTTGTCCTACCCTACTTTTAATTATTCTATCTCCACTACCAAAGCTGAAGATGAAAACAACCAACTTACAGGTGCTAGCTTCGAGAAAAATGGTTTAATACAGAGTTGAAGAAACTCTCAATCCCACTTAATACTGACAACTTCCAACTATGCCAACCTTTTAAGCCATATACGAATGTTGTACCATATAAAGTTATGAGGGGGTTCGCTCATGAAGGAAAGACACCGGAATCTATATTCAGCTAGTTTATTTTATTCTGGCCAGGGATCTGTGCCCTGATAACTGTTTACTGTAAGCAATGTCCTGTGTGCATTTCTCAGACTTTGTTTGTCACTGAAGAGGTTTCTAGGGGCCAGTTCATGCCTACGCTAGGGTGCACGGATTAACTTCCAACTAGAAAAACATCCAAGTTACACAAAAACATTCATGTGTAGCATAAACACACCATGCAAACAATAGAAACAAATAAATGAACATAGAGGCATGGTACAATGCCAATGGCATTCTTGTTCAGAAGTAATACCACACTTAAAGAACTGGAGAAACCGAAATTAAAACAGTTGTCAAACATAACAGCCATGCTGGGAACCATGATCATATAACTTTATTCAACCATCAAGATCATAAAATTACATTGAAACAACAAAATAGCAACAATTGTGATGTCAAAAAACCATACAGAATAAAAGCAGCAGGGTTAACTAGGGTAGTTTGGACAGTGTCTCTACGTACTACAACACTACCCCAACCATGCCAACATTTTTATAACAGACAAGGCATCAGTGCAAAGTTTAGCAATAAAGTGCAAATTTCTTCTATTGAGCATAAATAGCCTAGATTTTAAAATATAATCACATAACCGGAGAATAAAAACTAAAAGAACACATAAAAGCATCAAGCCATATAAAAACAACCATTCCATGGCCCACCCATCATCTACGTGTAGTATTATTGTGGCTCGTGCACTTCTGCAAGGATACACTTTGCTCACCATAACCAGGCGGACATAAGATATTTTGCCACTGAAAAAGTTACCAGCCTGGTACAATCTGTTCTTCGAATACTGGCTACGTCCAAGTACCTCCTAACACCCAATTCTCTGCAAAGCGGCAAACGCCATTTCTTCCTCTGGAGGCCATAAGCTGGGCAGAAGAAAAGAAAAGGAGGCGAGGGATGTCTTCTTGGGGCCTTTGAAGGCGGGCCATTTTTCCCCTCCAGGATGAGCTTGTGCCCATTTAGCACAAAATACTTGAGTAGGAAGTGTCACATACCTAAGCTGCAGATACAGTTTGCCAGCTAAGGGGTGGCCAAAGTTCATCAATTGTCTTCTTATATACAGGGAATGGTTTGAAAATTATAAGTTCTGTAGTTAAAATGACTCGGTCTCCCCGAATAATATCAATTGAGAAGGACTCCCAATACATTGTTTTAAGATTCATTTTTGACAAACAGCTAAGTTCCTCCAGGCAGGCCCAGAACCTTTCAACCCCCAAGCCCCAATTTCATTAGTGTCGACTTGACAGGCGTTAACCAAGGGATTTTATGAACAACTTCGGAGGACACAAGCTCCTTTTTAGGTTCACGGTACACACCTAAGAGCGGAAGTAGTCCAAAGCCTGTGCCAATATTGCAATGGCCTGACTCAGCTGTCCTAGAGATCTGCCTAAAGACCATGTCAAGACACAGTGGGATCAAAGGAGCGCTTGTGGAAGTGTGAAAAGGGACCTAATGAACCTGTTTCCACCACAGTTAATATATTACATTTGGCATACCCCCAGAACTTGGAGCCGTATAAGACCGCTCCTAGGGCCTTAACATTATAAATGTCTATGGCAAGAGAGACCCTTTTTAGGTCGAGCCTAGTGGCAGCATGCATGCGCTACTCGCTCTGCGAGGCATGCTGTATTAGGGTATGCACTGGCAGCCCCGCCCACTCTCCGCCCATATTTGTCATTGGCTTTGGGTTATTGTCCTTCTTAAATGGTGGCTTCTGATTCGTAAATGGGCTTGTTAGTCCCGCCTTGTCTCCATTTGTTACGGCCCATAACGACTGGACCTTTTACTTGGATCGTTACACGGCCTGCTTTATCTAGGAGGTGAGCACTATTTTTGTTATTGGCACTGATGGGGACAATGGCGGCTGCATTTTTAGGAATTTGCATAATGGGCGCGGCGCCCGCTTTAGGGACACCGCGATCATTTTCAATTTTAATTTTATTTATCTTTCATGTTGAGCGCGGCGTCCACTTCTGGGGTACCGCGCTCGGTTTAAATTTTTTTTTTTTTTTTTTTAACTTTCATAGCGAGTGCGGTGCCCGCTTCAGGGACACAGTGCTCTGTTTGTTTATTTTTTTTTTTACTTTAAAACTGAGCGTGGCACCGCTTCAAGGACACCGGGCTCAGTGTTAAAGTTGAAGAAAAAAAATAAGAAACCGAGCTCAGTGTCCTTGAAGCGGCGCTTCGCTCAGTTTTAAAGTTAAACAAGCATTTGCAATGTAATGGGTCTCGCATTTACGTGAGTTTAAGCTATTGGCACTGTTTTTTACAATGCCAATAGCTTAAACACGAGTAAATGTGAGACCTATTACACTGCAAATGCGTGTTTGAGTGGGTTTCATTAAAGATCTTCAATAGTCCCGAGGTATAATGCAGTAGAGAGTAATGTGATTATTGAAACTGTATGGTCCAGTCCATGGTTGGGGTTAATCTTAGACCCAAATAGTCAACTTGTAAACCTGTTCTATGGGATCTGTGTTAACAAACAGCTTACACTTTGTGGTCTTACTTCTTACAGAATTAAATACCATAAATGTGTTTTTTGTGCTATTAAGCTCTAACCAACGCATGTTACAAAATCTTGTTGAAATCGTCCAGGAGATCCTGCAGGCCTTTAAGTGATTTTGAAATCAGCAGCGTATCATCTGCAAAAAGTAAAGCGATTGCACGTTGGCCTACGATTTTGGGTAAGTCACAATCGTTCCTGCCCAGACAATCCACTACGTCGTCAAAGTACAATGAAAATAAGGTAGGGACCAGGACGCAGCCCTGCCTCACCCCTGGCAATATCCTTATGGGGTCGGTGAGTTGGCCCTGCTCCCGCCACCTAATCCTTGCATAATTTTCTTTGTGTAACTGTGCGAGAATTGCCAGTAGATTGGAGGGGATGCCCATCTTATCTAAGGCTCCCCACAGCAGTGGTCTTGGGACTAGATTAAAGGCGGCACAGAAATCGACAAAGGCAACAGGCAACAAAAAGTCGACCCCCGTTGATTGTTACAGCCTTCCAGAAAATACAATTAAAACGGAAGATTTGATCAACTGTGCTAATGCTGCATCTAAACCCTGCCTGAAACTCAGAGATTATGTCTTTCTCCTTGGTCCAGTCCAAAAGATGCACTAGCACTTTTCTGCAAAAAAAATCTTCTGCGAGGTGTGTATTAAACTAATCTGACAGTAGTTACTTGAGAAGCTATGTGTGCCTTTCTTAAAAATCTGGATAATTTCAGCTGTGAGCCAAGTGGGTGGAATCTTCATGCTCTTAGATATCGAATTTAATGGATAATTCATGTAACGAACCCCAAGTCAAGTTGGCCTTAAAAGGCTCATTGGGATCCAGTCAGGGACTAGCGTTTTTTCTCGAAGAGTGGACCTGATGGCATCTATTGTTTCCCTAACCTCTAATTCCATGGAATTGTGATTCTCAATTTATTTTTGCTGCCAATGCTGGATCAATGCCCACCCATGCAGGTTCTGCACTACAATTTACTGAAGTGCAATACCCAGTCCCAGGGTTGTACAAAGCATTCCACTGGCTTCCTCCCATCATTTCCTCTCAATGCCAAGGTATTCCAAAACCTTCTTTTATCTTTAGAGCACCTGGCAAAGGTTAGCTCATCCCATAGTGCATCTTCCCAATCCCTCTTGGCCTTAGCCACTTCTCTTTTATAAGTCACCCTACAGTGGGTTTGGGATTTATTTTTAGCTTCAGCAGCAAGCAGAAGCTCTGTCCTGGCCACCCTATAGGATTTGGTATACCATGGAGCTTCCTTCTGCAATTTGAGAGTACTCTTTTTGCCCTGCATCAATGTCTCTCTTATATCGTGAATGGTGTTTCATGGGCCTTTTCCAGGTATGGGCCTCTCTCTCCACTGGGAGAAGTCCATCCAACATCACTAGCAGGTCTTTGGCCTTGTTTACCACCTTCTCCAAGGCATCTGGGTGTTTTTCAACCCATCCCCAACTGATAGCTTTACCATTATTGGAGAGCCCAACCTCCCCTACTTGTGCGTGGCCTTTGGTACGTGAGGCTTGAGCGAACAAGCCCAACATCGACAAACTCAGGACTATATGATCGATATTGATCCTTTCAACTACTACCATACCATGCATGAGTGGCCATCCAGTCAAGCTTATTAAAGAATAGTCGATCAGGCTACAGTGGCCAGGTTGATTGTACATATGGCTGCCCTTGCCATCTGACCTAGGTCTGCCATTTACAGCCCTAAGGTCAAATTTTAGGGAAAGTGTCAACAACTGTGCAGCCCTAGGGGTCCGTTTCACTATAAGAAGATCTATGGGAGGGATTTTCCATCTAGTATCCAGGTCAACTGTCAGATTTAGATCAGCTGGCACAAGTTGGCTCAAAGGTTGAATTAAAATCACCCGCTACCATGACCATACCTTTACCCTTATACTTCAAGAGAAAATCCTCCAGTGTGCTTATGGCTTTGGTTTCTTCATTCCTGTCAACCACCCGATTGTACACATTAAACAACAATAGTGAGCTACCATCATGAAAGTCCACCCTAACTGCTAGCACACCCTGGGACTTAAGTGGTAGTTCCCTTACTATGCACAGGAGGTTTACCCTCACCCATATCGCTAAACCTCCCAACAGTCTTCCCCTAGGTGACGGAGTGGTGTCAATGCAGAAGGAGGAATACCCATTACTAGTGACCAGAGTTGTGCTCCAAGTCTCCTGTAAGAGACAGGTGTCATGTCCATCTATGAACCGACCCCACTCAAAGTCACCCAGCTTAGGCCCACATTCAAGGGAGGAATTTGGTCAAACTGGGGATGGTGACTGTGGATGCCTCCTGCTCACCCAAGGCGCTAGCCCCCTCCTGCATAAATTCATTATGGCAACCCAACAGGGGTCATATGGGAACTTTTCCCCAGCGGGGAACATTTTTTCCGGACTTTATGGAGAAATGTCAACGACGAGAGAAAAAGAAGAAAAAAAAAAGAAAGGAAAGGAAACAACAAAACAAAACCAACAAAAATTAAAAAATAAAAGAAGGGGAAGAGCTAGCCATGCAATAGACCAACCGCCATCTTTGGAGTATGCAGTGCAGCTCTGCCATCAAGTGGGGTTCAGGGGCCTTGGATGTGAAAAGGCTTGGAAGGCAGTATAACTCTGGTTGGTGGAAGAGGAAGATCACTTAGGGACTGGTCTCCACAAAAGAGGGACACACAATCGCCTGAGATATTCTGGCTATCTCTGCTCCTTATCATAGTAACAGAGATGCTTCAACCAACATCCAGCACGCTTAAGTGCTTAATTAGCAGAAGCTCCCCTTAATTAATATCTAGTGAATGGGTTCGACTGTTGGCCAGCAGCCTATAAATTGAGATGGTTTGGTATTTTGTTATCTAGATTTCCATTATTAGCATAAATAATCTTTCAAGAAGCGTTTCTTCCTTAGTTAGCACCAGTCTCCACTCCTTTAAACTGATGTCCTCTGTTGCCCTGCAGTTCTCTAACTAACTTATACCAAGGTAATATATCAACTCCTGCTATATACATTTGCATGGTAGGAGATGAACTTAGGTACACAGGTCTGCAGCCTGCTCTGTATGCCCTAGGACCACCTTCAAGTGCTTGTACGGTCTGTTTAAAAAGTGCAGGAACTGACAGGTAACACTAAAACGAATAAGCAACAGAGTCAGATGTGAATTTAATTATTTAATGGAGGATGCTGTTGCTTGCCGCATGCTTGACAAAGATAAATGATTGAAAGAAAGACATGCAACTCCCGTCGCACTGAGGAGAGTGAAAGTTAAGAGAAAAACAAACGTAAATAAAAGAAATGTTACGGGTAAGCATTCAGAAATGGTTCTACTTATTTCCTGGAAGGTATTTTAATATACCACTAAACGTTGCTCTATTTCTAAACACTACTGAGTTCGAAAAAACTAAAGCACTGCACAGAGTTTATAAAAGTCTTGATGCAGGGAAAAGGCGCACACACACGAACTGCAGACCTTTGAGTAACGATCTGCTTAAGTTTAATATTTTTGCTGATGTACAAAACCCAAAATAGATGTATGCAGTAAACAAATCAGATTTTCTGGCACACTATTAATCTAACATGTACTTCATTATATAGCCCAAGCAGAAACTCTACTGTAATAAATGTGGCAGAAGTGCACAAAAGCATATCGGTTTTTTAATCCAGGCAAACATCCATTAAGAGTGGAGAACTCCTCTTTCCTTTCCCACCATGGAAAGGCGTTTTCTTCACACAAGTAAATTTTCTTGAATTTCAAGAGTGGAAAACTACACAACTATTTGCGAACACATACAACTGTACAATAGGAGTAAAGTCTGCACTGTAGGTCCGACTTGTAAATTACACTTAGGTGTGCAGAAAATAACTTTGTGAATCAAAGCGATTTGATGAAGAAGTCGGGTTGAGAAGTCAGGATTGGACCACTGTTTAAAAATAAGACAATTAAGGCATTGCACCACAACCCTTTTCCCTCTTGTTATTCCTCACATTCCCTGGCCTAAACCCTTCGTGATGGGATCTCTGCTTCTTCCAGCTGTCAGTTGTTTCCGTTATTGTGAAGAGGGATTTAATGTAGATGACAGAGAGAAATATAATTTAAAAATAAGACCGATTTGGGTGCATTGCTGCGTATTTCTATGTATTCCACAGTAGGGTCACTTGGAACAGACTAACAACATTTATTCTGACAGACAATTTGAATAGTCAGAAAAAAATTAGGGTTTTACCCTTCACATTGACAGGCATTGCATCCTACTGGAATAAATTAAGCTACTTCCAGATTCAGCCTCCTGGATACTCGTACTACGCAGGAAGCAAAGGAGCTTTTGTTACCTTCGACAGCTAAAGTTTTGCTTGCAAACTTTCCATTTGCTTAATAATCTTGGAAGAAACAGGCTCAAATCTTTGGATGTCTATGATATTTTTTTCTTCTGTCATGCAATGGAATCAGTTAATTGAGAAATTAAATAAATACGAGTTTAGGTAACATTGCTCGCAACAACTTTAGAAATCCCTTTCCACAACAAGCTTTGGAAAGCAAATAGGTCTCACCTATGGGACCTACTGGTTTTACCAATATTTTGTCATGCTGTACAGCATTCCTGATAATTTGGACATGCCAAAATAAGACAAAAAAAGCCTACTGCTTAAATTTGTAGCTGTGCGCACGAAACGTGTGCCTACAAAATAAACCAACTGCTATATTCTTTGCAGATCCACCTCGGATCAGCAAATTTGAAAAAAGTGTGGCGGAAGCAACATGGGCGAAAGGAACATAGGGGCAAAGCGGGTGAGGGGAAGTAACACGGGCAGGGGGCGCAGAAGCAACATGGGGGACTAGTTGGAGATGAAGCAACAGGGGGGCAGGACGCAACACTGAGGGTGCAGGTAGGGGAAGAAGGAACACGGAGGGAGTGGGTAGGGAAGGAACGTGGAGGAAGTGTGGGCCGCAAACTGGGAGAGAAAAAACACAACATGAGGGCAGGGGAGAAAAGCAAATGGGAGACAAAGAGCATTTGGATCTGAGAGGGGGTAAAAGCACACGGGTGAGAAAGCAATGCGTGCGGGGGAACCACCAGGAGCAAGTGCATCAGTGAGAGGGCGGGGGAACCAAACGGATGAAAGCGGGGAGTGAGAAAGAGAAGCACACTAGGGAAAAAGCTGGAACACACTGGCACTCTCACAGAGTGCTTAAACAAAAAGAAAAACAAGCATTGGCATAGCCAATAGGTCTCGCCTTTGGGGCCTTATAAGTGTTTAGGCAGAGCTATTGACTTTGCCAATGTGTTTAATGGTGGTGGAGTGGTGGTGGAGTTGTGATGGTGGAGTGGTGGTGGAGGAGTGGTGGTGGAGTGGTGGAGGAGTGGTGGTGGAGTGGTGGTGGAGTGGTGGTGGAGTGGTGGTGGAGTGGTGGTGGAGTGGTGGTGGAGTGATGGTGGAGTGATGGTGGAGTGATGGTGGAGTGATGGTGGAGTGATGGTGAAGTGGTGGTGGAGTGGTGCTGAGGTGGTGGTGTTGTGGTGCTGAGGTGGTGGTGGTGTTGTGATGCTCAGGTGGTGGAGTGATGCTGAGGTGGTGGAGTGGTGGTGGAGTGGTGGTGCTGTGATGCTGAGGTGGTGGAGTGGTGGTGTTGTGATGCTGAGGTGGTGGAGTGATGGTGGAGTGGTGGTGTGATGCTGAGGTGGTGGAGTGGTGGTGGAGTGGTGGTGTTGTGATGCTGAGGTGGTGGAGTGATGCTGAGGTGGTGGAGTGGTGGTGGAGTGGTGGTGCTGTGATGCTGAGGTGGTGGAGTGGTGGTGTTGTGATGCTGAGGTGGTGGAGTGATGGTGGAGTGGTGGTGTGATGCTGAGGTGGTGGAGTAGTGGTGGAGTGATGCTGAGGTGGAGGAGTGGTGGAGTGGTGCTGAGGTGGTGGTGTTGTGATGCTGAGGTGGTGGAGTGGTGGTGTTGTGATGCTGAGGTGGTGGTGTTGTGATGAAGAGGTGGTGGAGTGGTGGTGTTGTGATGCTGAGGTGGTGGTGTTGTGATGCTGCGCTGGTGGAGTGGTGGTGGAGTGATGGTGGAGTGGTGGTGTGATGCTGAGGTGGTGGAGTGATGCTGAGGTGGAGGAGTAGTGGTGGAGTGGTGGTGGAGTGGTGGTGGAGTGATGCTGAGGTGGTGGTGATGTGATGCTGAGGTGGTGGAGTGGTGGTGATGTGATGCTGAGGTGGTGGAGTGGTGGTGATGTGATGCTGAGGTGGTGGAGTGGTGGTGTTGTGATGCTGAGGTGGTGGAGTGGTGGTGGAGTGATGCTGAGGTGGTGGAGTGGTGCTGGAGTGGTGGTGTTGTGATGCTGAGGTGGTGGAGTGGTGGTGGAGTGGTGGAGTGGTGCTGAGGTGGTGGAGTGGTGCTGAGGTGGTGGAGTGGTGCTGAGGTGGTGGAGTGGTGCTGAGGTGGTGCTGAGGTGGTGGAGTGGTGCTGTTGTGATGCTGAGTGGTGGAGTGGTGGTGCAGATGTGTATTGTGGCTACCACCAAGCGCCTGTGCCAAGGTATATTTGCAGATTCCTTTGATGATATAACTTTCCTTGCAAAGCTACCAAATAACTTTTTGAAGTTGAAAGAGGCGCAGGTTGACATCATGCCAAGAACAGTCTCGAAGTGTCTGTTAAAACTTACAACGTGGAAAAAAAAAAAAATGCCCATGTTTTCCTCCAATGCCGTGCATCAAAAGGGTCACAACAGAAGCATGGCAGACGTTTCTGTGGTGGGGGAGAGGGAGGGGCATTGAAGCGAGGCGCGCACGCTTGGCCGAGCGAGAGGAATGCCAGATGGCCCTTTGCTCGTGCATGTGCGCGTAATCGCACACTGTATGCCATGCCACACAAAGCTGTGGTTGCACTTTTAAAACCCCACTACTATAGGTCTCGCCAGAGACCAGCGCAAGCGCTGGTTCAGGACGAGACCTAATAAAAAAAATAAGAATATAGTACTGGAGTCACTGGCTGCAGTAAGCGATATTCCCCACACGAGGCCGCTACTTCCCCATCCTGTAATCCTCGAATGTCAGTCTGCAATAGCGCCAGTCAACCGGCAGAGGGGGCAAGTTCGCAAGCAGGCCTCGGATCACCGGGCTGTAGTAGTTCCAGCTCCCCGGCAGGCGTCGCCCCTTGCCGGGCCACGCAACCCCGGACACAGCTGCAGGATGGCGGCGTTGCCGCCGGAGGATTCCTCGGACAGTGACCCGGAGTCCGAGCCCGGAGCCCCTCAGAAGCTCATCCGCAAGGTGTCCACCTCCGGACAGATCCGGCAGAAGGTGAGCAGAGCTCCGGGATGGGGGTGCAACTAGTGCTTGGGGGCGGGCGGGAGGCGTGCAATTAAAAAGCCAGGGAAAGTGGACAAAAAAGCACACAGGCCCAGACCTCCATGAGAACCCGGAACTAAGAGAGTATGGTTTGGGAGAGAATAGTTGAAATGGTGTGCTGCCTGTAGACGCAGAGAAGGGAGAGGGCACCAACTGAGACACCGGAGGACGAAAGGGCGCATGATGGAGAGAGGGGTGAACGGAGACCGGCCGAAGTTTGAGTGAAGTGTAGGAGAGTCATTTCAGTCAAAACGATTCTGTTCAGTCGCGTGGAAATGGCATGTTACAGAAAGGTGCAGCGGAGAACAAGGGTGTCAGGGAGAGGGGCAAATTCGGGAGTGTATGATGCAAACGGGAGTGGGCGTTTCTGGGTACTCGGCGAGACGAGGACAAGCTGTATGAGACCGGATAGGACATGCTTGCTACGGACGCGAAGGCAAGGCAGAATGACTGAGGGAGAGCCGGCAAGCAAAGGAGACACGAGTAGAGGGCATGGCTATGGAGAGGCAGTGGAAAGGGCAAGTTGGATGGAGGCAGGAGCGAAGGGCACGCTGAGAGGATCGGGGTACGCTGAACAGAAGAATGGGAGGGCTAGCTGGCGAGGAACGTAGCTGGGCTGCCGGAGACGCGATGACAGGGAAGAGGACATGCTTCAGTGCAATTGGCGTGGGCATGCTGGGGTCAGAAATGATAGTATACACTGGATAGAGGATTTGAGGGGCATAAGAAACAGCTAAAAAAACAAGGACAACAATGGAGGAGCGGGGGCGAGCGAGCGCGGCAGCCTGCTCAGCTGACGGACGCTCGTGCGTCATGGCCTTTTCCCGGCATGTGTTTCCAATTATCGCGCCCGCGTCTGGGCACGATAATGGGAAACAGATGTCGGCCGCGCGGGTAACCGCCCGAAAAAGGCCATGACGCACGAGCGTCTGGTCAGCTTTGAAAACCCCCTACATAATGCTTCGCCAGAAGCAGCGCTTGCGCGCTACTCTAGGCTCAACCTAATGAAGTGTCTGAAAAAACGAGCTATGTAAGTATACAGTAATGCATCAATGCTACAGGGAAGGGACAAACACAAGAAGAGGAAAGAGAGCGTACACACACGCTTTCGGATAAGAAGCAAGCAAACAAGACCGACAATTAAATCAACCAATTGTAAGCAATGGGCGGGCTCTACGCACAATGTAAGCTAACAATATGTCTTGCAACAGACAGCACATGCATTATCAAGTAGGCAAGCCATAAGAATGTAATGTTTCACTAAAATGCAAATAACAAAATATTGAAACAAAGGTTTAAAATAATATTTAAAAAAATTATTGAAACTAATTAAGCAACTCAGTTACAACAACTGTCACAAAGCAACCAATGCTCACCTCTTCAAACCCAGCTTCGAGCAGGTCTTGATACATTTGCTGGTTGATATCAGAGCCCCCACGAGTTGAAGAGCTTGATTCATTTGCAAAGGGAAGCAGGGAGTTCCGGATCTGTTGTAGGGCTTTATGATGTGTCACAAATTTTGGAGGATTGCGTCCTTGTCGAGAGTCTTCAGCAGACACTTTTGCTATCTTCTGGTCAGCCTTGGCAGCCTCCGATGGCTTCGGCAGATGGCGAAGGCTTTCCCTAATTTCCAGCAACATCTGGCGACTACTGCCAGTGAAGTTACTGGCAGGAAATGTTTTAGGCCTCATTTGCCGATGGCCTTCCGATTTCTCGCCCCTCTTCATGAAAACATGTAATATATGCAGCCTCTACCTGGTACTTCTGCACACAAATCCTCAATGAAAGGTGCTTGGCTTCAAGATTCGGAAATACGCATGGATTCAACAAACTGTCTCTCTTCTGTTCTCGTAATGTTGCACATCAAAGAGTTCATCCTGGAAGGAACACAGGGTGGTTATCAATGAGACAGAAAATAATGCTTCATGACTCCCTATAACGTGTTCATCCTTAAAAGATACTTGATTTGTGCTGGAAATTATTCAAAAAGGTTTTGTACATCTCCAGATAAGATAGAGCAACAGAACAAGTGGGACTCAGCATTATCTCCCAAACACATTACACAAATAGAATGGAAAAGTGTAAGAGTTTTTCATAAGCCATGGCCACATAAACTTCACCCTAACTTCTTTGGCATTCATATCGGCACCTCAAAACACATTCCTCCAACATAAAAGAAACCTGACACTTTTATTGGAAGATTTAGTTATTTACTGGGCACTGCATACTATGCTTAACACCTGGGGCTAACCGACCATTAACTCAACATGAGCAATGGCTCCATGCGAAGGAGAATGAGAAGAAACTTTTCTCTTAGATATACAGGTTTCTGTTTCGTACGGGAGACGCCCAGAGATCCCGGAGTCAAAAAAAAGTGGGAATGTAAATAGGAAGTATTTTGGGGGATCTAGAGTGGAGGGGTGTTTACACCAAGATGCACAACACTGCGAGATTGGCTGCGTCAAGGAAACCTTTAGCCAAAATAACTACATACTGGTACCAAATATCAGTGAAACCTTGGGAATAAGTCAAATGAACATACGAGAAATCCTGGAGAGGAGGAAGGAACAGTGGTAATCAGACACCTATTATGGATGTGTCTGAAACTTCAAATAATACAGGAAAACATTATTCAACACAATTGGTGACATGTTCCAACCCAATAATCTGGACAGGTCATACTTGGCCTGACAAATAAATATGCCTACACCTTGAACTCCTCCAATGGTAGGCATCTGTCATTGCACTGTGTGCGGTGAAAATGTCCATCTCTATATTCTGGGGTCAGGACAGACCACCATACCAGAAAGAATGGCTCTACAGAGTTTTGGATGGACTGGTAATAGAAAAATCACATACACTATCTCAGGAAGACTGCAGAACACTGAAACCAACAGTGTACAGTTCTTGCAGTGTTAGCCAATCAAAAGCAGAGAACTCACATCCCTTCTGTACCTTAAAATACATAATATAGAATGTGACGATGACACAAGGGGGTGACCAGCGGGGGAGACCGGCAGTTACCCACGCTGACCAGTATGCGCCATGTGAGGTTTTTCCATTATTTAAAGAAACTGTATTTCTGTTAAATTGTTTATCCACTAAATGAGGTTTCTGTTATGCCAGTTCTCTGAAAAAGGTTTCTATCACTTATTTTAATGAAGGTACAGACTATATAGCTAGGCTGAGTAGAAGCCAGAGGTTTGCGGTCCCGGCAGTCTTTGACAAACAAGGCTCGTAAACAGCAGAACACTGGACAGCTGGGCTTAAGCTCTGGGCTGAATAAGGAAGAACCTTTAAACCTCATTTTTGGGTCTTCGCTAAAGAGAGATATCATTATTTGCTGGCAGACCTATTATTCCCAATACACAACTTAAACTTGGAGTGGGCTTTGGGTTAGTCCCCCTTGCTCTTGACTGGATAGCTTTGTTGTCTGTTTCAGGTGTTTCCTTTTGGTTTGATGGCTTTCTTCTTAATTATTTTGTTTCTCTCTCTCTCAGAAGCATTAGAGCTCAGTGTTCTTACTGAATGAGATGGATCCTTTCAGTAGTGGCTTGAACAGATTTTTTTTTAACTTGGCATTTAGCACTCCATGAGAGTGCCTATGTTCTTTGCACTCTTCCCTGCTTGTTCCTCTGCTTCCTACAACCAGTTGATCTCTTTTCACACTACCATGCACAGCTTATACCCTTTCATAATATGGATAACGCTATTGAAAGGTAAAGGTACAGTTGTAGTGTTCAATTAATGAGGATTCACAGAGATCGACACCGGTAGTTTCATGTGGAAAAGATGTTTATGCAAGCTTTAGAGTTCGTCAAAACAAAAACGCCAGCCGACACGTGTTTCGTCAACAGGGCAGTGACCTGTGACTCTTCAGGGCTGGGAACAATACAAGACGTATATTGGATTATAAAAAAAAAAACAGTGTCTATACTATGATAATATCAATGTATAATAGCAGTGAAATGAGTGAGGTGACAACACACGACACCCAACTTAAAGTGGAAACCCTAATGAGATCTTTCAGAGGATCGAAAGGGAGAACAAAACAAATAAGTGAAAAAAACAAGAGTTGTGACTTCACAGAATTGTTTAATATGGATTTGTTCATCACAAGAATGACTATCAGTATCCCCCACAACAAATGCCTGTATTTGCAAATGGCCATGGTGACTGTTACTGCGGGTGAAAGTACGGTCAGTGACCGGGTGTTAACGTGAGAAGAACAAGTGACATCTGGTGACGTTGCATGTAAAGACATTCAAAATTAAACATCGGTTCGGTTGTTTATTATAAAATGCCAATAAAATCGTAAGTCCTGCGACAGCAGAGTAATGTTGTATCAATGCCAGAATTAAGGCCAACTATGTTAACAGAGGAGAGATTTAGTAATACTGAGTAGCAAAATTAGCTGGTGAAAAAAGAATAGTCTAGCAGCCTCAAGAGAAGCCGAAGAAACGGCGTGCACGAGAGTAGAAAAGTTTCTATGCGATGATAACATGCTCGTGTATATAATAAGAATCAAAGAATTCTGTGAAATCACAACTCTTGTTTTTTTCACTTATTTGTTTTGTTCTCCCTTTCGATCCTCTGAAAGATGTCTCATTAGGGTTTCCACTTTAAGTTGGGTGTCGTGTGTTGTCACCTCACTCATTTCACTGCTATTATACATTGATATTATCATAGTATAGACACTGTTTTTTTTTTTGTTTTTTGTTTTTTAATCCAATATACGTCTTGTATTGTTCCCAGCCCTGAAGAGTCACAGGTCACTGCCCTGTTGACGAAACACGTGTCGGCTGGCGTTTTTGTTTTGACGAACTCTAAAGCTTGCATAAACATCTTTTCCACATGAAACTACCGGTGTCGATCTCTGTGAATCCTCATTAATTGAACACTACAACTGTACCTTTACCTTTCAATAGCGTTATCCTTAAACGTGTGCACAGGATTTGTTTTGAACTTGTTATGTGGGTGCTTGGCCTACATATTATATAGGGGTTTCGGGTCTTCCCCTTACCTTTTGCACCGTGAAACACTAGTGCTTGTTCATTATACCTCACCGCTAACTTGCTCGAGCGCCACTATCCTGCTTATCTAAAAACCCTTGCAAGAATTGTCCTTTCATAATATATCACTTATACCATCTGAAATCAAAGCATTTATAATAACAGTAATGACATCTCAAATCACATCATTTCTGAGAACACAGTGCATGGTAGAGTGGCGAGTTATGGTTATTGTTGTGTGGTTAGCAAGATGAAAGCAGTGTTATGGAGGAACACTAATTATAATAATGTGAATGTGGTGCATAAATTATACATTTAAGGTATAACTAACTTTAAATATTTTATTTAATATGCACTTTAAGTTTGGTTTGTATAGAAAGTAGAAATAAAGTTATAGTAATTTAAATGTGGTACGTACATGAGAAATTTAAGGTATAACTATAACTTTAGAATTTCTAATGTTAGTCATTTAAGTTTGGTTTGTATAGAAATAATAAACTTCTCCTAATATATATATGTACACATATACATACACACAGGCACAAACAAAAAGCGCTCCTTCCGAAACCAAAAATCCCTAGGGAGGTGGTGCATGCGCCGGTGGAGCATGCCGTCAAAGTTGTCACCAAAATAGAATAATATGCATTCTCAGAAACAGGCTCGATAGATGCAGGAATCTGTTTATTCACACATATAATTGCCAGACACATGGGAACGATACAACAGGTCTGAGAAACCAATATATATTTTGTCCACCACATTTTATTACTCCTCTTGGAAGATGACAAGATTTTGACTAATCTATATACAAAACCAAGTGACCGTAACATATTACTGCATTTCATAATTTGCCATCCTATCGTGAACAAAAAAAAAAAAACTTGCCATGGGGCCAGTTCCTTCGGTTCAGGAGGAACTGCCATAAAAAAAAATTGCTTTAAGAATGCCAAAAACCTAAGCATTAACCACACAGAAAGGATTCCCTAGAAGACTGGTACGCCAGGCAGTAAAAGGGTATGGTATACCCGGAGGGAATCACTGCTGACACCAAAGAATAGAACTGAGGAGACAGCCTTAAGATGTGGCATGACGTCCTCGTTCATCTTTACTCATGGCAAAGATAGTAGCCTTTCACCATTATGAGGCTAGTGCTTTGAGCACCCCTCCTGGTCCAAAAAGACCACAATTGATGAGACAAGCCTATGTCATGGGGCACTCACATGATCTGTGGTCGCCCATGACAACAAAACAGCACCTGGGAACCAGGTATCATTGCAGTTGGGGACACTCATTGCAGTTGGGGACACTCAGGGCAGGGGTACACGTCCATCACTGTGCGAGGGACTTGCCAATCTCAACGTAGTTTGGTGATCATGTTCTGCATGTAAGAAGATGAACTCATAAGTAAGGACTGTGACGAGCAAGACGTGTACTTGGAGTAATGAAAATTACGGGTAAGTAGCCGAGCATTTCCGTAGTTCTGCCAGTTGTTACAAAGCAATGTGATAAAATGTGTTCTCCAACAAGTGTCTTTTATTGCCTCCCTTTTCTCCTTTCTGTTCTTGGTTCCTCCTCGAACACTGCGCTCGGAGGATTGCGTGAGAGCGCCTAAGTTATTGTTCGTTGATGCCGAATGGAGATTTGGATGAATTAATAGACGGCAGACTCCAAGTGAGGGAAAGCCTATCCCTCACCTGGAGTCTGCCGTCTCGTTATTCTCCCTGATCGCAACACCAGTACCTTTGTGCTAAGCAGGTTGCAGCAACCTCTGTTGTACATAAAAAGTATGGGAAGCACTCCAACCGTTACTGTCACATTCTGGTACTTGAGATCTTACACTAATAAAAGTAAAAAACACCAGGTCCCAGAATATATATTTTTAAAAAGTTGGTGAGCAGCTCACACCTCACCAATTCCTCTATTTACCGAGCATAGGAGCCCATCTGCGAACAGTAAAGATTAGACAATGACAGGCTCAATTTCTTCTGAGTTAAACACACCGCACTGTGATGACAGTAAACCCAAGGACGCGGTCATCGCCGTTAACTGGATGGGGTAGGGGAATTCTAGGTGTTAACAAGGGGAGATGAAGTGGGCTCGAACACATAATGCTTTGTGTCTGGCTACGGAGTCTGCCGTACTAATAGGAAAAGACAGCCCGTGAATTCCTTTCACTTCCTCGCGCAGGAAAGCAAAACGCCTATTCGAAGGTGCCCTCGTCTTTCTCTGAGCACCAGCGCGCCCATCTCCCTGGGCCTCTGCAGCACAACGGCACACCCTCCCGCTCCCGTATACCTCGATTGGCCGGGTCGGGCTCCTCCATTCTCTCCACAGGCGGGGGGGGGGGGGGGGTGTTGCTCGGTCGTTCCGCCCTTTCCGGTACCACTAGTCTTCCGTCGGCAGAAACAGCCAATCACCGACCGTGGGTTTGCAATGTTGTGGCGTAATCATGAAAAGAGGACAGAGGCTAAAACAATGGACACGAAAAACAGACGTTTTGGACAGCCACGGCACTTTTTCTACTGCTTATAGGTCTCAAGTCGGTGTGCTGGTGAAGTGTTCATAACAGACCAACCGACAAACAGCGCACATCTACTTAGGTAGCAGCATAGAATTGACAGGGGAAAGAGTAGCGTACTAGCAGTAGTATTATTACGCCCAATGTATTAAAAACTCATTATATATGTGTTTTTTTCAGAAATTGAAAAAGTAACACACTCACGTGGCAAGCGTTGTTTCTTTGCTAATTGTATGTCGAATGCGAAATTGCTCGACGAAGATCTGGAAGCCTTGCGATTCTAGAGTACCAACATTCTATAACTGCGTCATGGAGTCCTTTTCCCGTATACATTGTGGCCCTGGTAGTCCGTCTTCAGTTTTCGCTTTTTGGAATACGTCAATGTAAATAAAGAAACCGTCATAAGAGCGATGTGGGAAGGGTGTCGGGGGGGAAGCTGCACCTTATCTGCCATTTCCTGCGAGTGCGGCGGTAGTTTGCTGGCGGTGAACTGGTCTTCTAGAACAACTTAAAAATCTGATTACCCCTGCTTTCGATTATAACGGACTTTAACGTATGTCGGAATAAATAACTTTGACAAGTGTGCAGGTAGAGGCCAACCTATACCCAGATTATAGTGATTGACAGGTTAAGGGACAGTTCTAGCTTGGGGGCCTTGTTATTCTTGTAAATCGTATGCTGATCCGCTGAGTGAGTTGGCCAGGACGGAAGGCTAGGCTGGCTTGACCGGCTGGCCGAGGGTTTGACGGATAGATAGAAAATTAAAAATTAAAAAATCGTATCGATTTTTATGACCCCCAAAAGAATTAGGAGAGGCGTACCTGCAACGTTTTCATATTGTTTAAATATGACTTTCCCAATATTTGTGTGTGCCATTCCACAGCACTATGTGTAGCACGTTGTGTGATAGTCAAGTAAAAACAAGCATTTGCAGAAAGAAGAGAGTATAATTGGGTGTAGGTTTGTTAGTTGTCGCGCAGACCGAGTGCTCCTGCTCCAACAGTGCTTGGACGGAGCTCTCTGCCTGCAACAGCCTCAGGTTCATCTGTTCTGACCAGGGAAAGAAGCTAGATTCCCAAGGTCAAAGGACGCATCCGAAGAAGTCGGCATCGACACCCTCACCGAGGCCCAGTTCTCGCCTGACTTCAGCCCATCTGCCTGTGTTATCGGTACAGTCCTCGGCTGCCGCTAGGAGAATATTTCGTAAAGGCTCTTTTAGAAGCACAGGCTCTCCTAGACTCGTCTAATCCCTCTTATACACCATGAGTTCCCAGGTGAGGCAGAACTACCACCAGGACTGTGAAGCAGCCATCAACCGCCAGATCAACCTCGAGCTTTACGCCTCCTATGTCTACTTGTCTATGTCCTACTACTTTGATCGCGATGACGTTGCCCTGAAGAACTTAGCCAAGTTCTTCTTGCACCAGTCTCACGAGGAGCGTGAGCATGCCGAGAAACTGATGAAGCTGCAGAACCAGCGGGGTGGCCGGATCTTCCTTCAGGATGTCAAGAAGCCGGAACGGGACGAGTGGGGCAGCGGTCTGGAGGCCATGGAGGGTGCCCTGCAGCTGGAAAAGAGTGTGAACCAGTCACTTCTGGATCTGCACAAGCTGTCCATTGATCGCAATGATCCTCATTTGTGCGACTTTCTGGAGACCCATTATCTGGAGGAGCAAGTGAAGTCCATTAAGGAGCTGGGTGACCACGTGACAAACCTGCGCAGAATGGGTGCTCCTAGCAATGGAATGGCAGAGTACCTGTTCGATAAGCACACCCTTGGTGAAGAGTCCAGCTAGGCTCAGTTTGGTGCCCATTCCTGACTAAGTTTCTTTCTTATCTTTCCCTGTGTGCATGAGTTTTTTTTTTTTTGGCGTCCCAATTGAGAGAACTTGTGTGATAAATATTCACCTTTTTTGCTGTAATGCTTTTGCATCCAATAAAGTGACTCAGTTTAACGTAAAAAAAAAAAAAAGCATTTGCAATGCAATAGGTCTCGCATTTGCAAGACTTAGAGCTACTGGCTTTGTAAATTACAATGTCTTTTATGTATGTATTTTTGTTTGGAGCGGTGTGCCTGTATGTGATGTGGAGTGGAATTATGTGGGTTGAATTGGAATTGTTAGTTATGGAATTGTGTGGTGTTGATGCAGCGGTAATTTCACAGTACTTTCTCAATGCAAAACCTCATTTACCTCTATTTACCGCTGTAAAGATGTTGGGCCCTTGACACACTTTACATAAACATGAAAAATCAAAAATGCAATTAATATTTAAGCCAATAAAGAGAGTTGTGAGTATTTTAAAGGGTTTTATTTTCTAGTTAAAAGTTAAAGTTCTCTGACCCTTTATTCATTAGTCAAATATCAATCAGGTTACAGAATTGAAAATAGGAAAAATAGAATTAATACAAAACATATTATAGGTTGCATACAAAGCACTCCATTAGGAGGGAAAAAAAACTAATTCTATGTCAGTCAGAACTCTTTGAAGAGTTCAGGAAAAATATAATTCAAGCGTGAGTTTTGCATGGCTAATCAATAATTAATAATTGTCAAAATCTCCCATAAAGAGAAATAAATGCATAAGACAAATAAATCTTTTCAAACTAATTAGTTAGTCAAAGCATAAACTTAGAGTTTTAGCATCTAAATCTGAACCTTTTCTATCAGTTGCACCCTCTGCCCTGGTCTGTTCATCTGTGTGAGGCTGCTTCACAAGGAGCGAGACAGCCCGCCCTTCACAAGACCACAGAGGAATGTGATCTGCCTTGCCAAAAATATGACGTGCAAGGCTAGCCTATGGCCCCCACCTCCCTCTATCTCTCCTCGGACGCAATCTGCTTCCAGGCTGCACCCCCTAAAGCTTCTAAAGCCCCCCAATGCCCTAAAGAGGTAATTATTTATACTCTAATTCTTGGCTGACTATATTAATAATGTTGCAATTTTCAGTAAAGCTTGCACCGTGATTGGTTTGGATAGATGACGAGGGTCTCACCATCCTGTTCTCATTGGCAAATCCAACCCATACCAGTTTTAACAAAAGAAGCGTTAATGATTAATACAATTATATGTTTTAGCAACATTTACTAGGAAAAATGTTTTAGTCTATTTCCTCCTTCCTGTCACATCGCACGCAGGAAGGACACATTCCACAAACACTGATACATTGGCAGGGTAACAAGAATGTACAGTTCATGGTGGCCTTGAACCAGGTCTTCACTTGAGGCACTTGGCAGTATGTAGCTGGTTCTGCGCATGCGTCTCTCATTCAATACAATTCACAGCCTTGCTGGATTCACAGGCAGCCATTTTATCTTAGGCCCAAAAACAAAATAAACACAAAAAGAGTATTAATTTACAAAATGAAACCCATTATGTTTTACCTCCCCATACTAATACCCTGTATAAATGATTACCTAGCAAAAGCTATTAGTTTAAAGCAGCTTTTCTTATTATTTGTGCACAACATGCAAATATGTGCAATGTACAACATAGCATAAAACATGCACTAGTGTAAATTTTGAAAGCGCACACAGTTAATACATACTCATAGCAACATGCTCTAATGTTTTAGATAGCTTTTCATGCAAATGCTTTGCCCCCGTGTAGTGATGGTGCATGGTTAATTAATACACATTATAAAAAGATGTGTTATGAACTGAATATGCATTGTCTAAATATGCAACAAAGCCAAAGTCTCTTGAGACAGGAACAGGGAGTGTAGATTATAAGGGAAAGGAAACTGGGAAGAGAGAACACATTCCATGATTCAAAGCTAAAGAGGCCACTGAAATCTCGAGTTTTCTCTACACTGCAAAAACACGTTAATTCAGCACAAGCATTTCAGACTGAAAGCATTTATGACCAAGCCTCATTTTATGTTTTTCACTTTGCATGCACCAAAAGTGCCACTTTAAAAAAATGTTTGACTAGGCATGTGCCATGTGTTTTCACTTGCACCAAAATTTGTGTGCCATTTTAAATGCAGTCTGTCTGAAACATAAAAATAAAGCAATGCTTAATTTGAGAAATCTAGCTCTATCAGTGTTATTTGTGTACAGGAATTATGTGGCTTGGTGAATAGATAGTGGTGAGCGCTACACAGAATAGATAGAAAGGAAGATAGAGAAGGATAGGTAGTTTGTGCACGGAGCGGTGAATGAACTCCAGACAGAGGAGCAGAAAGAGTATGTGAGAAAGAAAGGGAGAGCAGGCTATGGACTCTTAAAGAGGGAGCTTCTGTGTACGCAGAAGACACCATAAGAAGAGGAAAAGAGTGTAGGTTTGCGGGATGGAAATCTTGAAAAGGCACGGGAAAGAAACTGTGCTCGAAGGTCTGAAGCAAACCATATGAGAGAGGTGGGAAGAGCGCGTGAGAGAGCGAGAGATGAACTTCAGAGAGAGTTAGTTTACGCCTGAGGGAAGCCCCAGATGTGTGTTGCTGACACACTTGCACGAGTAAAATGCCTCTTTCTGAGCGTACGAGGTTCTGGAAGTAATTCACCAATAAACCTCTCGGGTCCTCATAATTAAATATAAGATTATATTTAAGAGGAGCACAGATTTTATTACTTAAACGGGCCAGCGCGCCATTTAGTTGGAGAAATACCCCATTGTAAAACAAATTGCCTAACCAGAAAGAAAGAAAATGTTGTTTATATTTCAACTGTAAAATGTGACTTTGGACTGTCAATTTTCAAATTTTCCTAACATTGGATTGAAGTTAACGTAAACCATGACAGGATGCACAGTTGACCAATCACATCATTGTACACTCATAGCTTTGTACACTGGTAAATATCTAATGACAGGCACTAATGTATACTTAGGAATAAATTGCTCAGTATAAAATACGTGAAAGTGTATGCAAAAAAAAACGCACATTGAATGTTCCAAAACACATGCTTACAGAAACACTACTATTTATGGTGAAACACAAGTGTGTGCACCAGGGTCCGAGTGGGACAGAGAGTAATATCCCCGTGCACCACCAAAATAAGAATGGACCCAGTTAGTGAATTAAATACCTAAAAAAAATGTCCCATGTTTTAAAATTGGGGCAGTTTAGAACTTGTGTAGAAACTCTGTACAAGTCTTTTGCAATGTATGCAAGACTGCATGGATTTGTGCTTGCTGCAGACAATGTTTGTTTTAATATCAGGGAAATCAACAGAAAAAGAATGGCCCGAGCAGGCCGTAAAACAGGCTGACGAACAGCCAAAAAACGACCCAAATCATTTGTGTACACAACAACCCAAGCATGGTTACAGAAAAAGAATAAAGTGCACAGGAAAACAGAAACACAGGTGGTGGCAGGGAGCAGTGTGTGTGCGTGGGTTTGTGTGTAAATAAATAGGCGTCTATGCTATAGCACGTATAAAATAATAGATGTGAAACTGGTATTTTTGTGTACAGGAGTTGAAATCTGTCTACAGAATCAATCAGACATCTGTGGACATTATTGGAAGCACTGTAGCACAAGTGTGTGGGAAATAATGGTGTATAAAAACAAACATATCCTCTACCACCCGAGCGAGTGTATGGATGTGTGCGTGTACACAAACATAAGGGTGTGTGCAGAACAGCACTGTACAATAAATGAGAAGCATAAGTGTTTACACAGTAACACAAGCATGTGCAGAGATACGCAAGTATGTGCGGGTACACAAGACTATGTAAAGTAAAACAGAATGTAAACAAAACAGTAACAAAATAGTGTTGCCATAATCAGAAACACTTGTACAGCTCCCCTCCCCTAATTCTTAAACAAGCGCCAAGAGTGACAACAAACTAAGGAGATGCTGCCAGCAAGATAGACTGATGCACGTTCCCTGTGTCACTGGTGCCAAGCAAAAAGAAAAATGCAACCAACACATTGAAAACAGAATCTAACAGAACTTAAAGATGCAACTATTTAGAAAAGGAAAACTTGGCAGTCCATTTTCTTCTACCCAACAGCACTTTTTATAGTCACTGTAAGCTGAGTGCTGTTGCTGCGGACATACCTGCAGTGTTTGCCATCGGGGCTGTTGCACAGAGGATTGTGTGTTATGCTCCTGCCTGCTGGGTGTTGGTCCCACTATTGCTATCCCCCCAGCCCTCTGTGAGCGCTGCACACCACTGGAAGGAAACTGAACGTGTCTGCAGACTCCTGGAAATCAGCTGATCCGAGTGAGTGAAAGTGAAAAAGCAGCGCTGCTCTCACGTGTTAGAAACTGGGTAGCTTGGCGCGGAGCGGGTAGGCTAAACTCAGGAGCAATGTGTAAAGCATCTGCGCAGCACACACTCACAGGCGAAACACTAGGCACACTACAAAGAGACTCTACACAAGGTTATGTAAAAATAACGTTTGTATTGTGTAAAACACATCAGAGAACAATCACAGTAATCTATACACTGCGCCAACCGGCGCCAGGTCACAATTTACAGGGGATTATGTACAAGGCAGCGCCAATCTGGTCGCTGCCAGAACCATCACCAAGTACAAACAGTAAATGCAAAACCATCAGCAATAAAGGTATAACAGCCAGTACCTACTGGCTAGATCATGAACTTAGCAATGTATCACGATAGGCATAATTCACTGTGTGAGCAGACCTGAACCGAAAACCCCTCAACATCTCATTAGGCATAGAAACATATATTATGTATTCTCATTAGGCCGGAGACACATTAGATCAGGCACATTATGCAGGAAACCAGCAGTGTGAGCATTGGGGAAAAGCATTAGGCACCCTCATTAGCATGCCATTTAGGAAAAATCACAGTAACCCCATGTACACTCTATAACGGCATTAGGCATTGAATTACATTAGGCATGACCACCAGCATAAATGCAACATTAGGCATAAACTTCTTAGACTTAGGTCTAATCACAGGAGCATGAGGCGCAAACATGTGAGCATAGAGGCATAACCTATTAGTGGCATAACCCTAAAACATCATGGCATGACTGTAGGCATCATCACATTAGGCATCCCCTTAGGCCTCATCCTGAGCATGAATACATTAGGCCGTGAAATACATTATATATCACGTCTGCATAAGTCATATTGGGCCTAACCACATGAGCGTGAATACATTAGTCACAAACTCAGCAATGCAGACCTTAGGTAAAAGCTGAACACAAGATAAGTGTCCCCAACGTTGCAGATTAGCTCTCGGCGCCACTGCGCCTGGTAAGCCCCAACTCTGGGACTCTAAAAGAAAGGTTTGTCCAACGTTGCAGCGACCTGCAACTGCGGCGTCGCTGTGTAGCCCCCGGGGCACTGTGACCCGGTCCGTGGTGGAGCCCCACGGGGGCTTCAAAACAAATGTGGCTGCACGTTGCAGCTGCCCACTGCCAGGCGGGGCAGCTGGAAAAACAAGGCCAGCACAGCACTGAACACGGGGGAGCCCCCTCCTCGAGGGCTTGGGGACACCGGGGGAAGGCACCGACAATGTGCCTCGACCAACCCCCCTAGGCCCGACACAAAGCCCCACTCACCAGGCTCCTCTTGCTGGCTGAAGGCGGGTCGTCACACATCACCGGCAGGCCCCGGTCTCGGGACCTCTTCGTCGGCTCCGGTCTCCAGGCTCCTCGTCGGCTCGTCCCTGCTCCTCTCACTTCCCCCGGTCCCCCTTCTCAGGACCGGGACTTTGGTGTGGAGCCCTCGGGGCTCCGGGCTTCCTCCGGCCACAGGCACTGCAACACGCGGCCGGGGTGGGCTGCGCTCCAGCCCCGATCAGGCCGCCATCACTCGACCCCCTTCAGGACGCTCTCCTGACTTCCCCCGGGCCACCGTCCAGCGCGGGGTGGGCTCCCGCCTGGATTCTCCTTCCGGCGCTTCTGTTGCCGGGCAACTCCCGGCGCCTGCTCCAATACCAGCGTGGCTCCCCTCTGACGTCAGCGGGGGAGCCCGCGCGGGACTCCTGAGCCTCCCGGGCCGGCGGCGGTGCTCCTCGGCAACAGCTTCTGGTGCTCCGGGACTCGGGCCGGCGGCGGTGATTTCTGGCTGCACTGAAGGCAATGAGGGGTAGGCATCCTCTTAAATTAAAGTATCAAGCGGGGTGGGCACCCACCTTAATCCAAAGGCAGACGCGGGGTAGGCACCCGCTAAAGTCGGCAAGGTGCGGGGTAGGCTCCCGCGGTATTTTTAAAGAAGCAGCTCTCCCTGGCAGCACGCGGGGTGGGCTCCTGCGATTAGGCAAGCAGGCAGGGGGAATCCCTCACGCCGGGATTACCTCGTAGCGCTTTGGCAGCACAGCGCTGCAGGCGTCAGCTCCTCTTCTCCTGGGCAGGTGCTAGATGCAGTGCTCACGAGGCGCTAGGTAGCTGGCAAAGATTCAAGGTTTCACACAATAAAGTAGCGCCCACGAGGCGCTAGGGGGAACAGACAGGCAATGTTGGGCAAGATCAGCAGGCAGTGGGCAGCTCATCAGAACAGGACAGCAGTTCCTTGGAACAGTCAACCCCCATTATGTGGCACTCCCCCTGGCACAGCAGTCTTCACTCCAGCAAAGGTCTCTCACTGGTCCTGTGGACAGCAGAGGGGTACAGATGGGCACAGGGGCCAGCACGCAGGCCCTTGCGGCGGTACCTCCTGGCAGAGTGTCCCCTCCAAGTCAAAGTCCAAGCACGAGCACATGGAGTCTCAGCTCCTCTATATATACACCCCTCACCCCACCTACTAGAAAGGGCCAGAAGCTTCTGGAAGGGTCTCTGGGGAAACCGGTCCCAACTGGTTTTGGGGGAGGTGTAGAGCACCATGTCTGCCAGACTTCCCTCCTCCCTTCCTGAGCTGGGGTCTGGGAGACAGACACACCCCAGGGGGCGGAGCCAGCCTTACACAAGGCAGGCACACAGCACACCGAAATGCCAAGGTTTAAAAGTGGCATTTCCACAATGGTGAAAATAAATCTGTGCACACCATTGCACAGCATTTGTCATTTTCATTCCATACACACCAAACATGACATACTTATTTTATTCCATGTAGGAGATATCCCATGAGGGGGGGGGTGTTCCTAATGTAAGCCTAAGGAAGGCAGAAAGCACACGCACTTTGCACTGCTAACCAGCGCTAAAGTGCCCAGAGTCCTGAAACCACCAACCTTATGTCAGGAGAAAGACTAGGGGGAAGGCCAAAAAGTTTAGGGATGACCCTGCAAGCAGGGCTAAGTCCAACATGAGGCCCCTAGGGAAACGTTATCCTTGCGTCCTGTGCTCTTCATTTCCTCTTTGCATTTTTATTTTAAATTAATGCAAGCATTTGCTTACTTCTTTAGCTCTGAAGATTACAAAGTTATGGAGGGCAAAAAATAAAGAGACACCCTCATTGCTACAAACCACAAGTATTTAAGACATCTATCTTCCATCAACTATTTACAGTTCATCAAATTCCTCAGTCGTTTAATGTTTCTAGGTATTCACTTCACAATTGTCCCGCATGAGCAGCACAAGCTTTTGCTGCCCATATTTAGCGCTGTTTACGGAAAATCAGCCATGGTCTGTGGTGTTGCCGAAAAGTCTGCATTCACAAAACAGACCCAGGATATTGAGTAGGTAGGTAATTCATACTGACCTCGAGGCACCAGGGCATCACTGTTATTCTCACTACGCACGTCACAAGGAGGAAACCAACATGTTTTAACACAGCAGGGGGCAGGGCGGATATGCCCCATGTGGTAATGCGCATAGGCACACTACAGCGCCCTCAGAATAGAAATTCCCGGTCGGATCCCCTACCCCTCGGGTGTCTCTGGACCTTGGCCACTTTCGAATGCCATTAGCTGAGGACATTTTACTACTCTGGGTTCTTTCTCAGCGCTCTCTCAGCTGGCAGAAAAGTGTCTCAACTCTGCCACGGCAGGAACAGAGTAGCCGGAGCAGGGACATCGGCGGCAGCTTAGAAGGAGCTGTACGTTGCAAGTGCACTTCTTTCACCTTTAAATTCAGCAGCCACATGATGTCACACACTGTGTGACCCTGACCAATGACGTCTTTCATGTGTGTAACATTCAGTACTGGAAAAAACATATTGAACTGAGCATGTCCACCCACATCTAAACTACAGTATTAAGCAGCTATGGCAGGGTTATGGGATACAACAGGAATCACCATGCAACGTTTATACACTGCGTTTATGTCAGAGGGTGGTGGGAGAGCGGAAGCAACGATGGGCGTAAAGGAACTTGAGAAAAAAACGTTTCCTAAACCCAGGATTAAGAAAGTAAGAGTAAGGGGACTGTGCTTGGCTGGTGCTCCTTAGTCTTGACCGGAAGTGACGTATCGGCTGAGTGAACGACTTAGGGGGCAGCAAAAAGAGCGGTGCAGCAGTGAACCAGTGGGAAGTACCAGGCGGGGGTAAAGTGGTGTCTTTGAATACAACACGTCTTGCAGACAGCGCATGCGCGCTGCCTAGGATCAACCTAACAAGCAATGAAATTCATGTAATGGGATAAATATCAGAAACTATACACTTTGCGCTGTGTGAAGCTTTGGGGAAATGGCCTTGAAACCTCTGCAAAACATCTGAAGTGCTTTTGGACAGTCACTCATCTACTTCCCCTAACATGATCGTACTGGAAACAACTGTGGTGCCATAATATTAAACAAGTATCTTATTATTATTTTTATCAATTCTTCATTGAAAATTTTCAAAAGTACATAAACATTGAATAACTTTCATTAATCAGTCCAAAAACAGAAAAACATTATGTTCATGAATAAGATATGCAATAAAATAAAAGATGGAGAAAAGGGAGAAAGGAAAAAAAAGACATCAAAGAGCAAAAAATAAAACTTAGTACCTTAATTACTGTTTTCAAACATTGATAAAGTGAATAATAGAATAAAAAATGTATATTCACAAAAAATAAAGAAATATATACATTCTAAACTAAAATCCCTAGTGTAAATCCATGAACATCACAAGCATAGGCAAAGCCAACAGGTCCCACCTTTAAGACCCATGATGCTGTGCAGCATGACAAAAATAAGGAGGAAAAAAGCTTATGACATGGCTAACAGTGTCATTTTGTCAGGGCGCAGAACAAGCATGCACGTGCTTACAAAATGACGCAAAAGCTTTCTAAAAAAAAATTATTTTACCGATCAATAGGGCAAACCTTCTGTGCCCAAATAAAAATTGTAGTCTAGGTGGTACAGCTCCGTAAAATTACTTTTTGGATTGGAGTTGTTCGTTGTCCAACGCCTAGTTTTGCTTTTTTGCCTGCCGTTTGCTTTTACCAGCAAAACCAAGCTGTCAAACAGCGGGTTAAAAAAGTAGGACTATTCAATTGTAATTCGAATCAAACACTCTAAAGGAATATGACGACTTCTTATTTCTGTAAAATTTAATGTGGATTATCTAGGTACTACTGCTTTCTTCCCTGTGTTTTTTTTTAAACTGTTGTTCCTTCTATTTCATGCACCACTGTCCATGTCATTATCTCCAGGACAGGAACTTTTCTACTTTTGCCATTTCCTTGGGCACTGTGGAATAATACCCCTTTTTACTCTTCAGAACTACTGCTTATTGTTATTATTAAAACTATAACTTCCTCTTTAAGTCAGTTTGTGCCAGAGTACTAATTCCTCTTTAAAGAGAGTGGGCCAAGGGTGCCGGCGTTGGTATTTCAATCTCTTCTTTGGAGATGGTAATATTAAGTCAGTACCATTAGTAAAATGGTTTTTGTGTTCAGTAATTAAACTGTGCTTTTAAATCATTGATGTGGGGTCTCCTTAATGACAGCTAAGCACAAGAAAGACAGCTCAGAACATACAATTAGTGTGGACGGAGGGGAGGCCTAATTAACAGCGCTGAACGGTGGGAGAGCTGATAGGAAACAATTATTTGCACAAGGTGGTGGATAAAGACATCAAAATGTCCTCACCCCCTTCAGAAATGAATGAAGTGGGCGCTGTCTGCAGGGCAGCCATTGGTTCAGAACCGGAAGAGAGACAGCCATTGGTTCGGGTGAAGAGAGACCGCCATTGGTTCGGAACCGGAAGAGGGACAGCAGTGTTTGTCGCTAGGACACTGGCGCAGGTCTTCAAACAAGAGAAATAAGTCAGTTTGCCCTAAAAATACAAAACCAGATGCCTTTTGGTACAAGGGCTGGGCAGAGACGCCCAGCTCTGTGGATTGTCACCGAATGCTGGCCTCTGTGGTCAGTAGGTATGGCCCAGATAGCCCAGAGGAATGGCTGGAAGTACCACAGGAGGCTGTGGAGAAGGGTAAGAAGCTGGTGGGATTGATCCGTGCTAAACCAGTGTTTGAGAACATTCCAGGCAAGGTCCTAGAAGGAAGTTGTAAGATTTGGAGTGTCTTTAAAAACGTGAACCCAAAAGTGGAGTTCAGAGAAGAACTAACTAGATTTTTTTTGGTCTGCTGTCCACGGGCGTTTCTAACTAACAATATAAAGACACGTTCCAGCTTAAAATTCATTCGAAGCACATTTCGCTTTGAGGAAGACCGCACTTTGAGCAATACGCCAATAACACATTTACACCCCATTTACGTCATTTGTTTTCAGCACAGCAAGAGATGGACAGCGAACAGGAAGTAAAAAAAAATATTTGCAATGCAATAGGTCTTGCATTTAAATGCAAGACTTATTGCATTTCAAAGAAGCGCCCGCCATTGTCCCGGCTGCTTCAAAAGAGAAAGCGGGCATGGCGTGCTGAACGTAAGTAAAGCACGTTGTGCCTGCAGAAAGAGAAACTCAATAAAGAAAATAGTGCTTACACACTTAAGAACACGTACCGTGTAACAACCGAAGTAAAGGGGCCAGTCGCTATGGGAGGTTACAGATGAAGACAAGGCGGTAGTAAGGAGGGACTAACAAGCCTCTTTATGAATCAGACGCCAGTATTTAGGAAGGACACTGACAGAAGCCAATGACAAACATGGGCGGAGAGTGGGCGGGGCTTCTCGTCCATACTCCACTACAGCAGTCTCGCTGAGCAGAGCATGCGCGCTGACTCAGGCTCGACCTAAAAAGTATAAAACCTAATCAAAATCAGCGTGAATCTATAAAAGGACCCCATGCATGGTTGAAATGGACCAAATTATCATTCAATTTATAAATAATTTTCTCAAAATTAGCCACGTTAAAAATATCTTCAAGCCAAGAACGAAGATTCGGAATCACATTGGACCTCCAAAAACGTAGAATGTTAATTTTTGCTAAACTAAGAGTTGTAGAGAGCCACTTAAAGGCATGAGTGTATATGGGTGTCAGTTCCGAAATATGTAAAAGTAACAAACGGTTTGAATGAGAGACATTAATAAAAGAATGTGTTTTCAAATAATTTTCAATCTGAAGCCAAAATGTACGAATGTTGGGACATTTCCACAATATATTAACAATATCACAACTTAAAATCCCACTTCGCCAACAAAGAGAGTCAGGACTTAGTTTAGCTGAATGTAACTTAGACGGGGACCAATGCCAACAATGTAGTAGTTTGAAATAATTGAATTTAAAACGAGAGTCTCTTAATCCTTTGTTACAGCTGTCTAGGATAGTATCCCATTCCTCATCTCCAAAATCCACGTTCAAACGTGTAGACCACCATGATTTTAAATTATGGGAAGTTTCAGTAGAAAATGAAGAGTCAATAAGAATGGCATAGAGACCAGAGACTGAACCCTTAAAATGCCTCTAAGTATGAATATAACGTGCAATCAGAGAGTGAGATGTTATGTCAGGACTTTTTGTCGTTCTTAGAGCAGTGGTTAATTTGTAAAAAAAAATACAAGGGCAGAGGCTCTCGTCAGGAGGCAGCTTGCACCAGCCCATTTCTCCTGTTAGCGCCGGCTAAAACAGAGGCAACTACTAACCATGCAAGTGGGGAGAGGATGTGGCGTAATGGCCAGAACTGCCGACTTCGGAGCTGGGGAACCAGGTTCAAATATCTGCGTTGGCTCAACATCCTGTGATTCTGGGCAAATCACTTAATCTCCCAGTAAAATAAAATGTGGCCTTAACTGGTGCTCATGAAAAGTGCTTGTGTTGATGATTAAGTGCCGGTGCTGAGCACCGGAAACCATTGGCTCAAATTAAGCACTGGGGGCGTGGCCAAGACCCTGATGGAGTAGGACGTGTACCGCGAGAGCTCCGTCCTCCGAGGGTCAGCCGGGGGCCTATTTACAGCTTTTAAGGCACGGGGGTGCATTCGTGCCCCCCCTCGAGCACAGCGGTGCCCCTGGGTGTCTTGACTGGAGAGCCGGGGACCCGGCTACTGTAAATCCGCCCGGTGCGGGGGTGACGGCGGACGGCAGCGCCGCTGGCCGCCATCTTGCGCCCGCCTGAAGAGTGACCTAGGACCTGCGGGAGCCCCGGGCCGGGCAGAGCTGGCCACTGGGGAGCGGAGTGTCGCCGGAACGATCTGCGGGCCCCGGTGCCCACGCACCTCCTGGCGTGCCCCCATGGAGATCCCGGCCACGGTGAGAGCGCTGGAGGACGGCCCAGTGAGGCGAATTCAGTAGAGCCCGGAGCTGGGGGCTTTGTGCGACCTGCGGGGGCCGGAGACCATCGGCCCGACGTGGGGGGCGGGTGACTGGCGGGCCTAACTGCTGCAACGACCCTGGCAGAGGGCTCCGACAGCGAGGCATGAACATTGCGAATTGCCTGGAGTAGGAGAGGCGGCGGTCGCTGGCTCTTCTGGCCGCTATCTTGAGCCCGCCTGCAGAGTGCTCAGCGGCCTGCGGAGGACCCAGGCCCGGCGGCGGAGCTGCGCGCTGGTGAGCGGAGTGCGATCGGAGTGATCCACGAGCCCCAGTGCTTCCGCATCTTCAGCAGTGCCCCAGCAGAGATCCCGTCTGTTGTGTGCGAGCTGGAGGGCGGCCCCGCGAGACGGATCCAGTGGGGCCTGGAGCTGGGGTGCGTGGGAGCTGAGGGCCGCTGACCCAGACGTGCGGCCTAGAGGTGCAGTGGCTGGCAAACCCGATGGCCGCAGTGACCCCGGTGGAAGAGCACGATAGCGGAGCCTGCAGTGCAACCCTGTGAGTACGGCGACCCTGGCCCCCGCCGCACGTGGTGACTGTACGCTTGCATCAAGTGAGGAGGAACTTGCGCAGGTGGCCCCACCGGTGGCTGGCGGGCCCCTGACCCCGTGGGTCGTCCTGCCGATCGCCCTCTGCTGTTTCTTCTGCTCCCTCCCCGAAATTGAGCGGGCCTACTGGGGGGGAGCCCCTCTCCCTGACGCGCACTGGACTGCGGTGGCGCTGGGACCCTGGTTGTTTTGCGCGCCGCGACCTAGTCCTGGAGCCTCGAGGGACTCGGGCCTGCACGTTGGCTGACTTCCCGTATCAGCACAGGGTCCTGGCGCGGGGGCAGGCGTCTAATATAGCATCGACGGACCGGCCTAGCTGCTCTTGACGCACCAAAGCGTTCTCCTCCGCCTTCAGTTGCCCCACCTTGCAACAATATCCTGGCTGGTCTGGAGCGGGTGGAACTGGCCGATTGCGCGACCTGAGTGGCGCTGCCTTTGAGACTCACTAGGGGGGCTTGGGCCCCTGCCTGAGCCCGGAGCGCCGGGGGGCCTGGGTTCGCGAGTGGACTGCATTCCAGGGGCGTGGCCCCCTTCGCTCTGGGCTGCCCAGCTTCATTGCCCTTCCTACAGACCTAGCGACGGCTGGGTGGCCCGCTGGTGGCCGAGGGGGGTCCCGAATTGATCGCTGAAGCGGGCTTCCGTGGACTGAACATCCTCACTGTCCGAGCCATGCCCCGCGGCAAGATCGGGAAGACCACGGTTCAGTCAGCACCAAAAGACACATCAGTGGCGGACCTATGGGCCAAAACTGCCCCGGCGCCTACCCAAGAGGATCATACGATGGCAACCGGGCAGGAGACCGCAGAGGCCGGCCCCATCACTCAGGCCTTCATGACTAACTTCCTCCAAGAGATCAAGACCGAAATCAGCTCTCTCAAAATGGAGGTCAAAACCTGTCTCAAGGACATCCGGCGGGACGACGCCGAAATCGGCACCAGAGTGGACGATCTTGAACGTACTCTTGACACGCGCACGGAAGACCAGGAGGAGCTGTGGCGCCGCGTGACGGCACTTGAAGAGCAACATATCGAACTCCAACTCAAACAGGAGGACCTTGAAAACAGAAGCCGCCGGAACAACCTCCGCATCCGGGGTGTTCCTCGGGGAACAGAAGGCCAGGACATCATGACCTATGTTGCAGACCTCCTCCAGGCAGTCCGGGGAGATGATGATGCCTCACCTCCGACGCTGGACAGGGCGCACCGAGTTGCACCCCCGCGTGGAAAAGCCAATGTGGTCCCTGACATCCTGACCCGGGTGCATTTCTTCACTGAGAAAGAGGCAATCCTCCGGGCATCTCGGGCCTCTAAGGACCTAATGGATGAGGGCCACCGCATCCAAATTTTTCAGGATCTCTCCCCACTCACATTGCGCCGCCGTAGAGACTTTAAGCCAGTGACTGACAAGCTGAATGAGCTCAACATCAAATACCAGTGGGGCCACCCTTTTGCCTTGATCTTTCAGTGGGAGGGGAAACGCAGATCTTTGAGATCCTTCACGGAGGCTTCCCAGATGCTTCGCCTCCTGCCAGCCTCCCGGCCCTCCACCCCCCCTCGCTGGCTCGGGGCCCCAGACCCGCCTGCGCCCGGAGTGGGCGACGGTTCGGCCTCCCCGCAGTAGAACCTCCGGGGCCGACATGGCAGCACTCCAAGCCAAGCAGGACATTATTCATCATTTGAAGGCCGTGGAGGCCTCGCAGTCTTCGGGGGGAGGAATAGCGGCGTCGGAACCCCCTTCGCCCTCTGGCTCTGGAACGGGGGTTCCCTGACGCGAAGAGCTTGTCTCAGAGCTGGAGGGGGCTGCCCCCTCCCCTTGCTGGAGCAGATTTGAGCCTGCCTTACGGGGACTTGAACAAACTGAGGCCGACCTGGCGAGATGGTCCCCTGTGCTGTTTTAACTACTGCAGGCCTGCTATAAGCAGATTCCAGAGACACGGAACTCGACCGGATGCTGCTCTCAGGGGAGAGTACATTTGATGGGCCCCTTCTGAATCGTGAGAACCCTCGCTCC
Source organism: Calotriton arnoldi (assembly GCA_963921515.1). Classification (NCBI taxonomy): domain Eukaryota; kingdom Metazoa; phylum Chordata; class Amphibia; order Caudata; family Salamandridae; genus Calotriton; species Calotriton arnoldi. The sequence goes on from CAWUFW010003945.1 coordinate 406,733, forward strand.
CTTGACCTGTGTGGTATAACATGGACATAGCCCCACATTGTAATAGAGAGGCGGGAATGTTCTTCGGGGTGGGTTCCCGTGTCTCCCTGATGCATGCATAGCGAGTCGGCCGTCGGGGGACGGACAGCGGTTATTTCTCTACCTGTTGGCCCACCCCGTCATTCCTCTAGTCCCCATGGGGAGTGACTCCCTCAGAGCCGCCCTGGTTTACACCACTGGGCTGCTCCAGGATTGGAATGGTGCACTTTGGCCCAGTTGGCCATATTCTTGTTTGCCTTGTTGTTACTTTCTCCTGCTCTCTATTCTGCTCCTTTCTTACTCTTCCCTTTCTTCTCTTGGTCTCCTGGGGAGGGGGAACACAACCATCTTGGGATACCTTGTGCCTCTGGCTGGAGACGGGCGTGGGGGGGGACCGGCTCTGCTCCCCGCCTGGACACCTCATGCCACCCTCATCCTGTCCCATCATCCCAGACGGCTGCCTCGCGGCGGGGCGCGGCCTGCATGTCGGCTAACAATCCACTCTCTTTGTGATAAGTAATGGCGCACCTCAAATGCCTTTCCCTTAATGTAAAAGGCCTTAATGCCCCTAGCAAAAGGAGACAAATATGGCGCTACCTCCTCCTGCAGGACCCGGATGTTGTTTTTCTTCAGGAAACCCACCTCCTACATACTGATACCCAGCGCATGTCCCACCCACGATTCCCCACACGGTACTGGGCCTCCGCACAGTCTAAAACGGCAGGGGTAGCCATCTTTTTTAAAGCGGGCACCCGCGTACAGGTTACACGAACAAAACGCGACAAGGACGGGCGTTTTCTCAAGCTTGCGACCCTTATTAATGGGAAACCATACACGATGCTCAATGTTTATGCACCTAACCATGCACAAGACACACATCTCCAGGCCTTACTTAAAAACTTGCTCACTCGGGAGCCTGCCCCTATTATCCTCGGGGGGGACTTCAATTTGGTGTGGGACCCCTGCCTCGACCGCACGACCACGTCTTTTCAGGGAACCGGAGCCATGTCGTCAGCACTCAAGGGAGACTTAGAAGCCCTGGGCCTTATAGATGCGTGGCGCTACAAGGAGCCTGACACACGAGATTACACCTTCTACTCCCATGTCCATCAATCACATTCACGCATTGACTACTTCTTTCTGTCCCAAGCTCTCATTCGATCCCTAGAGTCCGCGGCAATATCAGACATCTCAATTTCTGACCATGCCCACTTAGAAATTACTCTGGCGGGTGTGGGCAGGAACCCCGGCTCCATCCCTAGGTGGCGCCTCCCCCCTCATGTCCTCCGGTCGACGTGGCGGACATTCGGCAGGCGATACAAACTTATTTTGACACTAAAGACCTCCCGGATACTCCTGGGCATGTCCTATGGGACGCCTTCAAGGCCAAAATTCGAGGTGTTATCACATCCATCTCTATTGCCCGCACCCAGGAATCACGCCTGGTGGAGGACAACCTCGCTCGAGACATCAAAGCGTTGGAGAGGCAGGGACATAGGACGCCCTCTAGGCAGACACGGAAACAGCTTGCCTCACTTTGGGGTCAACCTAAAGCTCTCCGAGTTAACAAAGCGGAGCGCTCCCTCTTAGCCCTCAAACAAAAATTCTACGGAGAAGGCAATAAGGTGGGATCTATGCTAGCGCGTCACCTCCGGCTCCAGGTATCCCGTAGCCATATCTCTAAACTCTCGCTACCGGGGGGGGGGGGGTGGGCTACCTCAGAACAGAACAAGCAGCAGGCATTCGGTGCCTTCTTTACCGCTCTCTATGATCGGGGTGACACCTGTGAGGACCAGATAGATCCCTTCCTGGCTTCCTGCACATGGGAGCCACTGGACCCCTTTTTTACACAGCGGCTGGAAGAACCCATCACGGCTGAGGAGCTCCACAAGGCATTAAAATGCCTTCCCACGGGGAAGACTCCAGGCCCTGATGGCCTTACAGTAGCCTTTTAACGTCTTTTTCTCTCGGAGCTACGGACACCGCTGCTGAGACTTTTTAATTCCTTTGCAGACACGCAGACTGTCACACCGACGATGGCCGGGGCCGAGATAGCGCTTATTCCCAAGCCAGGCAAAGACCCGACCTTGTGTGCATCATACCGCCCTATCTCGCTGTTAAATGTGGATGTTAAAATCTATTCCAAAATATTGGCCCTACGCTTAGCCCCCCACCTCCCCGGTCTAATTGAGCCCGACCAGGTGGGTTTCATCCAAGAGCGTCAGGGAGCAGATAACCTTCGTTGAGTGGCCCACCTAGTGGAAAAAGCCCAACGCCGCAATATCCCGGCTTTCCTTCTTTCTCTCGATGCCGAAAAGGCCTTCGACCGGGTTGACTGGTCCTTTCTCAGGGCAGTGCTGCAGTGGATAGGGCTGGGCCCGGTCATGATTGCTCGGATTATGGCCCCATATGCAGCGCCACAAGCGCAGATTAGAGTCAATGGTCTCCTTACTTCGACCTTCTCTATCCACCGGGGCACGCCCCAGGGGTGTCCACTGTCACCTCTTCTCTTCGCCCTCGCCGTGGAGCCCCTGGCGATCGCCATTCGCCAATCGGAGGCAATACAAGGCATACGGCTTGGGGGGGGTTGAGCATAAGGTGGCCCTCTTCGCTGACAACCTCCTCTTGACGCTCACCGACCCCGCAAACTCCCGTCCCGCGTTGCTCGATATACTCTCTCAGTTCGAACTGATCTCGGGGCTCAAAATTAATCTTGCCAAGTCACAGGCGCTTAATCTTACTCTCTCCCCGCAGCAACTTGAGTGGGAGATAACATCCCCTTTCAATGGGCGACACGGTCTATCCGATACCTAGGTATTAATGTTACGGCTACTTTAGACTCGTGGACACAGGCGAACTGGCCGGTTTGGAGACACTCAATACGGGAGGACCTCCGCCGTTGGAAATCACTCCCCATCTCTTGGCTGGGCCGCCTCAATGCGGTCAAGATGACAATTTTACCTAAAGTGCTCTACCTTTTTCAGATGCTCCCAACGCCTATACCCCAAAAGGATATCCTGAGCCTTCAACGTGAGGTGACTGCGTTCATCTGGGGCGGGGGGCGACCGCGGTTCTCTACAAAAATTCTAATGCTACCGAGAGACCGGGGCGGATTGGCATGCCCTGATTTTCTTGTCTACTACTGGGCGTCGCACCTACGTTATATATCGGAATGGGCGGTCCGCGAAAGCGAAAAGCACTGGTTCCATATGGACAGAGCCGTGGCCTGCCGCCCACTGTGGGACCTAGCCTGGCTACAGAGAGGTGCTAGACATCGTAGCGCCTACATTGCCACCCCGACAAAAACTGTTTTAGAGATCTGGGACAGAATAGCGGTGTCTCGTGGCCTTACCTCCTTCCCCTCCCCTAATACACCTTTGGCGCGTAACCAAGGGTTCCCGCCGGCCTTCCACCCTGCCTCCTTCCTGGCATGGGCAGCTGGTGAGTGTCGTGTCATAGCGCAACTCTTTGAAGAAGGACTCTTCAAAACCTTCACGCAATGCAGGAAGGACTTTCGACTCCCAACAACGGCGCGTTTAGAGTACTTTCAAATACGCCTTTGGCTGCACACCCCATCCTACACAGAGGGCGCCACACGCCAGCTCACACCTTTTGAAACTCTAGTTCGCTCTTTTGATGGCTCCCATGGGCTGATCTCCAACACTTATAAAGTCCTTCAACACTCACATACAGTCCCACTTCACCCTTACTAACACCAATGGCAGAAAGATCTCGAGGAAGATATTCTCCCTGGCCAATGGGAGCAGTTATGGAGGGATATTCCTCGCATCTTTAAAAGTACAGCGCAACGGGAGACGGCATATAAACTCATGACCCGTTGGTATTATACCCCTCTCAGACTGCAAAAGATGTTCCCTGGCTTCGCTCCTCTCTGCTGGCGGTGTCAGTCGGCCCAGGGCTCCTTCCTACACATATGGTGGTCTTGCCCACTCCTAAAAATCTTTTGGAAGGAAGTCCTGAGCCACATTAAGGGAGCAGTGGGATTCCCCATACCAAACACCCCGAGGGTAACGATACTGGGGCTCCATCCGATATCCCTTAAAGCCATGACAGACTCAGACTGGCGTTTGATCCTTCACATGCTTACAGCTGCAAAACAAGTCATAGCTCTACATTGGAAGAAGGCTTTCACACCCCCACTCTCGGTATGGCTTACCCGCTTGTGGCATGTGACGGCAATGGAGCTCCTCTCTCATAGATTAGCTCACACTGATGCTAAATTTGAGCGCACATGGCAACCTCTAATCACACATCTTTCTAAAATGGAGCATGCCCGCTCTGTCCCTCCCCGCCTGCGAGCTCTCCAGCTCTATGCTGACCCCTTACTCCCAAGGGGAGAATCTTATGAAGAAGAGGTGGGCTAGCAAAGGATTGTGTCCACCCCTTCCTAGGGAACACTTGGCCGAGGCCCCATCTCCGGAGGGGTTCACCCGCCCTCTCCAATGGCTCCCCTTCACCACTGAGCCGTAGCGTTATCCTCTCCCCCTCCCTCTTTCCCCGCTCTTCTTTCTATTCTCTTCTTCTATTTCTTCGCTACTGGAGTTCTGTTCTTTGACTTCTAGCCTTTTCACCATCCAGCAGACCTGGGGGCTCCCCCTGTCTTTTCGTTGCATGAAGTGCTCGGCATCCCTCCAAGCAGTTGCTCCCTATTAATTTGCTCGCATTAGACCTGTGCAAATCTGGACAGACCCACACACTGCCCTCTACTAACCTAAACTTTATGGTGCTGCCTTCAAACCAGGATGCCCCCATTAGAATAGCTATTGATAATATATTGGATTTGTTATGAGCTTAGCACTCCCCATCCGTCGGGATCACCTACTCTCTAACAGGCCTGTACTATTCTTTTGTTTATGTTATGTAGGCCCTTCCACATACTGGACTACAGTGAGTGCGCCCCGAGGGTCTTGATGGTATTGGCACAGGTATCCCTGATAACCCTACTTATTCAATGTATACTGACGCTGTAGCGCTGAATGGAGACCTCTTGTGTTCTTCTCGATATATAGCGCCCTACCATTGGGGTCTGTGCCCTATGGTTATTTTCTGGACAGCATATTTTATACATTTCCTAAGCGGGACCAACGATGTATGCCTTGTAATTTACCTGCAACTCTCTGCCCTCTATTGCTGTGTACTTGGTGAATGTTATTGAAAATCAATAAAAGAGATGTTTAAAAAAAAATAAAAAAAATTAAGCGCTAGGGCTGAGTTAAGGAGCGATGAAGGCAAATCAAATTCCTGTTGTAAACTGGAAAATGACTTGACAGAATGAGACGGCATAAATATATCTGATAACCTATGTATTTTATATTTAATCCAGAAAGGCCAATTGAGTTCAGATCCCTTGTATAGAATGTCAGCATTATCCCACAATGGAGCTTCATAATGGAGACAAGAATGAGTGTTCATAAGCTTATGAGCTTTCTGCCATGCTAGTTGTGAAGAATGAATAAATAGGATTAGTGGAATTTGTAAACTTCAATCTTTTGGTGTAATAAATTGCTAACATTAAAACAGATCGAAGGATGACTTGATAGAATGAGACGGCATAAATACATCTGATACCCTATGTATTTTATATTTAATCCAGAAAGGCCAATTGAGTTCAGATCCCTTGAATAGAATGTCAGCATTATCCCACAATGGAGCTTCATAATGGAGACGAGGATGAGTGTTCGTAAGCTTATGAGCTTTCTGCCATGCTAGTTGTGAAGAATGAATAATAGGATTAGTGGAATTCGTAAACTTCAATCTTTTGGTGTAATAAATTGCTAAAATCAAAACAGATCGAAGGATGGATCGTTCCATCGTAACCTATAACGGTGTAGTCCTGAGTGGGTAGCATGTAAATAGAAAAAGCCAATTGTTGAGCAATCCAGTAAAATTCCAAACGAGGAAGATGCAGGCCCCCCTTTTCTGACGAGAAGTGCAATTTGGAACTGCTTAAACGAGGTCTGTCTCCACCCCCATACAAAACGTGAAATCATGGACGTTAGCGATTTAAAGATAGAGCTCAGAATGGAGAGTGGAATCATTCCAAAAATATAATTACATTTGGGAGTCGTATTTATTTTTATAATATGTACCCTACCCCATAAGGATTAGTTTAAGAGCATCCATCGCTGAAAATCTCTTTTAGTTTGGTCAATTATAGGATTTAAATTATCTGTAATCATATCCTTGAGGCCACTATTAAGGAAAATCCCCAAATATTTAAATTTTGAATGTAGCCATTTAAAAGGGAGACCATCAATAATGGCTATAGTAGTAACAGGGGTTAGAGGTAGGGCTTCGCATTTAGTTCAATTAATTTTACAACCAGAATTTTTTTTAAATATAATTGAGAAATTAGAGCGTTTGCAGATGATTTTGGGTTTGAGAGGGTCAAAAGTATATCATGATATCAGTTTTAGATCTTATGGCTACAGCTAAAGGTTCAAAAGCCAATAAAAACAATAATGGGGAAAGAGGACAACCTTGTCTAGTGCCGCAATGAATGTTAAAGTATGATGATGTGAATCCACCACATGATACAGATGCAGTGGGTAAATGATATAAACCACTTGTTAATGTGAGAAAGTCTTTGCCAAAACTCATCCTTTCCATCGTACAAAATAAATATCCCCATTCAACTCTGTTGAAGGCTTTTTTGGCATCTAATGAAAGAACAACGTTTTCCTCTTGGCCGTTCAGTAATTGCCACAGTAAATTCGAAATAGTGCGAAGATGAGTAGTAGAGGATTAACCTGGGACAAATCCAACTTGAGAGGGATATATCAAGGAGGTGATCACTGAGCCAAGGCAATGCACCAGTACTTTAGCAAGAATTTTGACGTTTGAATTAATTAACAAGATTGTTTTACTATAACTAGAACGTTCTATGAGATCTTTACCTGGTTTAGGAATTACCGTAATTCTAGCTCTTAAGAAATCAGAAGGAAAATGTCCCAGATGCAAAGCTTCATTAAATACAGATACCAATAGTGGAACAGTATGTGTTTTAGTAATTTTATAAAATTCAATCAGAAGTCCATCCTCTCCTGGTGGTTTACCAGTAGCCAGAGAGTCAATCGCCCTCAATACCTTATCACTGTTGACCTCTCCCTCTAATTTTTGTTTCTGTTCTAATGTATATTTTGATAGATTAAGTTTAGAGAAGAAGGCAGTTTCTTCGGAATGATCGGAACAATCAATGGAAGTATATAAAGTTTCATAAAACGTCTGAAATATAGAAAGAATCTCTGATGGGAGTGTAAGTAGAGTACCATCGGAATTTCTGATGGCGGGGTTAGCTCTAGAACATTAAACAGATATCTTAAACCAATCTCAGAGACTAAAGCTATTTTCTCAAGACTGCCCACGTGTTTACAGAACAGTCAATAGATTTTTCCTTGCAGCTTTGTAAAGCGGTGTTGGAACCGGCAGAGTCTGGTTGGCTGAAGGGATGCCCCCAGCCAGGCAGAACTACCACTCCCGTAAGGAGCAGGTGATTACACTCGCTGTATAACCCTTGTTCACCCTTGGGTAGCTTGGCAATGAGCAGTCAGGCTTACTACAGCGGCAATGTGTAAAGTAAAGGCACAGCAGCTACTCGCAAGAAATACACTGTGCATCACGAGACAGACCACGCTGGATGTATATAAAAACGTTTATATTCAACACACATTCAATCATTATAACATGACCATCATATACTTTTGGGCATAAAACACATTCGGAAATATTACTAGCAGTACTAGGCCCCCTCATATTGTTATGATATCACTATTATGCACACTGTGGACAATTCTTAATCTATTCTCCCCCCCCCCCCTCAATTAAGACAGAGCACCCATATGCGGTGCACAATATCAAAATTATACACATACACGAAAATAAAACACTTTTTTGCATCACCGCGAGCCGGAGCCACACAGGAAAACCCAATGTCAAAAGGTATCGTGCTTTAGGCAACAATCAACATATAATGCAGGACTGCCGGCCAGTGTCGTGAATCTCAGGCAGTTCACACATGATCACTCCCACTCACACACACTCACTCCACACCACTACTACCCTAATACGGTGCCACTGGTACCCAGCAGGTCAGTGGTTCACCCTCTGCAGACTCGATGGCCCAAGCCTCCCTCCACCCACTAGTTCACCCCGATTGTCCTATACCCCTGGATGGAAGATAACCAACCCTGCCTCCCAGATACTGGAGCGCACGCGGCCAAAGTCACACTTAGTCTGGGTCCTCGGGAAGCAGGTGGGAATATGTAACAGTTTTAATTAGGAGGTAGACGTAAACAAGGGAAAGGTTAGCAGCCACTCAGGAAGTTCACCCACCGGTCTCAAAACACAAAGGAGTCACACAGTCTCCTGACCCGCTTCCGAACTGTCTCGGAAGCGTTTCTTCAATCCAGTCGATCTCTCTCACTACTACCTGGTGCACAGATGTCTTCGGTAAGGGCCAGGTGTGGAGAGGGCCATTGGTCCACCACGTTGAGGGTCAACAAGGGAGCAACCGATGAATGGGGAGTAACACAGGGGAGCTTCTCAATGGGATGAGGCGCCCTGATCGGTAGACAATGATCCGGTTCGTGCCCGGGCCATCAGGGCACAGCACTTGGTGCATGTTGGTATGAGTCTCACCAAGAACTTCAGATTCCAAACACGATGAGTTGCATAATCCGCACCTCCCGGGAAAGGAGGCACATTGACCGGTGCACGTTGGGATGGATTGCACCAGGCAATTCCGGTCAAACGCAGCAAAGAGATGCAAATCCGTACCTCCCTAGAAGGGAGGCATCACATCCAGTGCAAGATGATACATCTGCTCGAGACCAGTCTGGTCACACACACAGTTGCAAGTTCAGCAGAACCACATGAGGTAGAATGAGGCACTACTCTGGGTACACCCCCACCTCCAAGGGTCGCACACTGTGAATTGGACACCACCCACAATGAGGATGCAGCTGGCTATTGCACAAGAGAGATGTAGCACGATCGACTAAACGGGTCACGCTGAATCCCTCAACCAGTGAATCCGCTCACCACCAACTAGAAGCTTATGAGTGTCATGGTCACCGCAGTACAAGAACCACATGGCTGAGATAAGGGGCACAATTTCTGGGGCTCCGCACTAGACAATCCGGACTCCAGACACAAGTCTTATTTCCATGCTCACACCACGCTACCAGTGGAGATCCATTAGCCGAGGTTGGCACTTGAGAGGGCAGCGCTCTCCAGATGTCACAGATAGATGGTGTAGGTCCCTCGCAGTAGATCTTTGATGTCCCTGATATCTCAGAGAGAATAGGAGGCCCGCGGTCAGGCCCTTGGAGAGCACACTTCAGGGCGCCACACTTCAGCAGGTCCTCGGCCCAGGCCAGCCTCTATTTGGACAGTTATCCTCCATGTGCACAACAGAGTCCTCTGACAATGTGCACCATGCAGTCCGGGTTCTCCAGTCCCACGTCCCCGCAAGCGTATCTCACCCTTTGCTGAAGGATGGCACCCGTAGTTATACTGTTGTGTGTCTTTGAAGTTCGGGGTGATTTAGGGGTTTCCCCTTTGAGCCACAGATGTCTCCCCTAAATTGTATGCCGGTCTGCCATGGGCCCATGGATTGCAGATCTTAATCTTTAGTGGGACCATGATCCAGCCCGTAGAGGCCCGAAGTGTCACAATCTATATCTTCAATCTATCCTATTCGGAATTCAGAATTCTACAACTGGCAGTGTGGGCTAAGAACAAGGGCGCACTGGTGTAATATCAAGATACTTCCCTCAACACATTTCCACGCTCAACTTTATGTGGTCCCACTGCCCCTGGGCCATGTTAATGTAAAGTTCAACTTTTGAAGAAAAGGAGTGTGTCAAAGTCAACCAATAATTTTCTTTCCAAAATTCAAATAGTCATCTTTATTCCATAACTCTTTTCAATCCTCATTCAACAAATAATCACTTCGGAGTCTTGTGTTTCTTAATGTGGATCCAAATTTTAATCAATCATTGCTTTCCATGAGAAGTTGTTAGCGCAGTCCAGCCAACGTGTTTTGTCCCTATGGACATCATCAGGGTTCAAAATCATGTTTCAATCAAAAGACTCTGTTATTCCTTCAGTTGTATATGTCAAGGTGCAGCCCAAGTCACATAAAGGCGTGATCCCTCGTTCTCATTGATCTCTTTTTGTCAGTCCATAGCCCTTGTTCATCATGACCTCCTAACTGCTGCTCCTCATGTGACCATCTGGAAGACGCTTCTACTAACTGTTTCAGTTTAAATAAGCTTAGTGAATTAGACAAATCTGCTAGAGGAGAATCTTTGTCAAGGCTTCTAGCCAGTGAGAACAGTGTTGCTGTCAATTTAACCCCTTTACTCCCTATAAGTGACTCCCGAGCTAGGTACAATAATTTGGCCTTGCTTGAGGTGTAGCCTTGTAAAAATAGTGGACAGATCGCACATTGGCTAGTAAATTCCATGCATCAGGGTGGCCATCTAATGGAGGTTGCCTTGACCATCGTCCTAGAAGAGATTGCCAAATGCCTTTTTATACATAAACGTTCAAGTGATCTCCAATCACACCTCTGGTCGGATACAAACAAATCTGCTCCATACAGAACTTGGAGTATTAGTTTACCACAGACTGCTCCTAAGAGCGGTTCGAGGGAATACCTACCATAGGTAACATCAAATCTTCTCAGGGCATTAACAGTACACATTAGGGAACTTCTCCATAGAGAAAAGTTTGTTGACTAATTCAGCTTGGATTTAAAGCGGAGTCCCATATATTTATATGAATTAACCTGTTTAGTGGTTGAGTGTTTGAATGCCACATTAATAATCAATTTGTTCTGTCTACAATAATCCCCCAAAACAATAGTTTTGCGGACTATAATCTAACAAAATTACATTGTCTTCATACATTAAACATGAAACTTGATAGTTGTCATTTTTATGTGAAAGGGAATGACTGATTTTAATTGATTTGGGAAACTCTGCCAGAAACAGACTGAACATAAGAGGTGCAAGGATATAACCTATCCATAGACCATTTTCAAAAGGAAACCTTTAAGTCAAAATCCCCTGCCTGTTTAAGTCTACTTGCACCCAGTTATGGGAGTGTAACTGCTGGATCATGTGCAGAAGGCCCGCAGGTATATCCATGCCTGAAGTTTGCTCCAAAGAATATTATGGTCTACCAGGTCAAAAACAGAACAAAAGTCACCACAAAACAACAATAGGGTTTATCTGAAATCTCTATTGCTGTTTTTTCTAATGACCAGACAGTAGTTGATCATACAGTGGTCTGAGAGGTAACTTCCCTGCTCCAATGGGATTAGATTTTCTGTTGCAGACCAACACATTAAGGATTTTAAAATAACTGTGTACATTTTAGATATAACATCAAGCATAGAGATTATTCTATAGTCGAATGGTAACAATTTATCGCTTTTCCGAATGGTTTTAGGATCACACCTAACCATGATTCAGGGAACAACTCCTGTAGCGGTAGCCCATTTCAAACAAGCATTGGCAAAGCCAATAAGCCTCACCTTTGGGACCTATTGTTTGTTACTTCCCTAGAATGGTAATATCAATAGCACAGAAAATACTATTTGGGTGCCTTCTAGGGACCATTTTTATTTGTTTTGTGTGACACCACATATCATATTACACCTAGATATCGAAAAGGGATGCTGATGATTTCTCCATGTCATACATTGCAGAAACCAATGTTCCATTTGTAGGTGAATACCCACCATAATGACGATTCAAAACACATCAATGTTAACCTGTTTTTAGGACTCACCTAGGCAGCACATGTGCTGTCTCTTCGAGACATTTTGTATTTAGAAAATGGGATTCAAGACCGCCCATCTTTTTCATTGGTTTCTCTTACTGTCCTTTGTAAATGCCGGCTTTTGATTGGTGAATACACTTAGTAGTCCTTCCTTTTGGACTTTTGTATCGTCCCATTAGGACTGCCCCTTTTACAAGTGCTCTTACTCGTCAGGTTATTTATACTTTGAGAGCACTCTTTTTTTATTGGTTGGCCTACCTCTGCTGGTTAAGTGTTCTGTTTTGTTTAATTCCTGCATGAATCTTGTGGTCTGCTTCATTTGCCGTGCCTTCACTTAATCTTCCTCTGCCTACCCGAGGTCTCTGCTCCTTTTTTCTTTTGTTTAATTTTAATTACGCTTCATTTTCAGTGCCGTCATTTGTTTTTTTCGCTTCATTTAAATTAGATTTATATAGCGCGGCTACGCAGGCGCTCAGGGGAAATTAAGGCGATCTCCCCAGAATCACAGGATGTTGAGCTGACGCCGAGACTCGACAAGTCAGCAGTTCTGACCGCTGCACCACATCCTCTCCCTTTGGGGATCCAAGTTTGAGTCTCCCTTGGTTGGCATAGCAGTGCCAGCAAAAACGTGGTAGCGGGTGCAAGAAACAACATGGTTACATTCCATCAAAAAAATATATTTGAAAAAACAAACATGCAAATATATTCTTTGATGTTCCTTGCACCTGCTACCAAAAAAACAAAATGTGTGCGTCTTTCTGCATCTCCCTGTGCCATCTCCCCCCGACCCCCTCACCCCTCCCACAACACTGCTCGTTTTAATTTTCAACTAGCACTTCTCCTTATGTGTGCTCGTTTTGATTCCCTTGCTCAGCGCGGTGCCCGCTTCACGGCCGCCGTGCTTCCTCTCCTCTCAATTGTGTTTCCTTAGTTTTGTTCTTGTCTTTACGAGCGCTTATGGTTTACCATCTCTTCTGTAAACAGGGTTGTAAATCTTCATTTAAGACTTGTGTCCTGTATTTACTGATAAGAAAAGAGCATGCTCATCACAGAAACACCACTAAATTGCCACGCTCTGGCCTTCCTGCTGTCTACATGCATCTCTTAACCACTCCTTCTCTTCGTAATATGTTTGAACGTATCACTAGACTTTACTCGCTATGCTACAAGTGACATGACACGTTTATCACGTGACAATGCGTCATTGCTAAATGGTAGTTCATCTAATGGATTTAGGTCCTTACCCTGTTGACTGTTTCATGTGAAGGGGCGTGACCTCGGCGGCTTGTGGTGGCTCTGGAGTCATTCACTGCTCAAAGGGTTACTCCCTGAATTACAGTCCGCAGTCAGGATAAAGAGCAGAGGAGCAATTATACTTGTTTACCCTCTGTGCTCGTTCATCCTTTTTCTGCTCTCCACCTCGCACACACCTGACCCCGCTCCTATCTGCCCCCTATTTCTCAACTTCCCTGTGTTTGTGCCCCACCTGCAGAGAGCGCACTTAGTGGGGCGGCATCGCTCACAGGGTGAGCTGTCTTTCAGTCCCAATTCCCACCTCAGCCTCTCTCCCGTCTGCCGATACCAGCATGGCGCAGTCTATTAGCGGGGTCCCTGACGGGCACAGACAGTGCACTCTCACACGGGGACTCTCGCTCTCCTCCCTTTGTTTCCTTGTTCTGTGTCTGATAGGAGAGTAAACAACTGTCTTCAGTTCTTATATTTTCTTGTTGGTTCTGCAAATTTTGTTTATTGTAGCCCATGATTTATGAGATGTGAAGAAAATAAAAATGTGCCCGGTTTGACTCAGATGAGATTGCTACTTTGTTAAACAAACCCATTTTGTTACATAGCTGTGTTGTGCACCACAGAGCGTCTCTTCTCCCTGGGTGTGGTTTGGAGCTTCTCACCTTCTCATTGTTCTACCAGATTCTGGGTATGTTTTCTTTTTTTCCCCTATGTCTTAAATGTGACACATGCACAGGCATGGACAGTGCTTTAAATGGAAATATAGAAGTGCAGCTACTTACTATTTAGAGTACATTTCTGCTCCTGAGAAGTGCTGGTCCCCTCTCCTTAACTGTATTGCAGCAGTGATGATAAGCGCAAGTACTGCCCCTTTCAAATTAAAGAAGTGCAGGTACTTAGTACTGGACTGTATCTGCCCATTTAAAGCACTGGATACTGGTCCCGTGCTCACTGTGCCATTGGACTCCAGCTGTACCTCACCGACGAGGCACCAAAAGCCAAAATGAATCTGGGGTTGTTTGCATCCTGTTTAGAGGGCCCCCTGTAAGCCTGGGTGAAGTGTGCATACTTTTTGCAATGGAAATGTCCAAATATTAAGCAAAATTACACTTTATTAAGCTAAAGGCCAATTGTTCTATTTGTTCTTATTGTGACTGCATCCTTATGCTAAAAAAAAAAAACCAAAATATGATGTCTCAGAAAACAGCTTCTCACATTCAGTTCATTTGTGTTGGTCCTGCACTCCCTTAATAGGATTTTTATCTGAATGAAATCTTTATTATGCAACACAGTATTTCACCTGGGCTTATCTGGCAGTTGGGGCTAGGTTGTTCCTATTGAAGCAGGACCAATCAGGGTTTGGACAATGGTGGTTTTTGTCTGTTGTGGCCCAGTGAGCAAAAATGGACTTGAATGCTACCCAGTGTTGCGACTATGGCTGAAATTGATTCAAGCGTCCCACTTACCCGTTTTTTAGGTCAAGCCTAGAGGCAGCGCGTGTGCGCTGCTCTGCAAAGCATGCTGTATTCCCTCTGTGGGCTTTGAACATGCCTACCACACACCCACCACTTTTCATTGATTGCTTGGTCTGCCTTTACAAATTCCATAGTTTTCGTTGGTGAATAGTGTACATTTGTCCCGCCTTGTGGCTGTTTTGTTCCCGCCCTGGTGACTGCCCTTTCTACATGTAACCTTTTACTATAAGCCATATGTTTTGTTTGAGTGCACTACTTTTTCTTTCCGCCCTCTCCTTGCTGGCACACGGCACTACTTGCAGTTCACTTTATCTCACCGTGCCTTCTCCCAACAACATCTCTTGCCCCTCGCAGCTTATTTCCAGTGTCATTGATCACGCCACATCCCACCCGTCGCTGCTTCTTTGGTTGTCCGCTCCGGTAGTCTTGTGTTTATTGTGTAAACAAAGGAGCATCAACTTATCGTGCCTGCGACTGCTTTCTGTGCTGGCTTGGTAACATAATCTGTAATAAACTGCCTCAGCTCGCACACACTGGATGCTGCGGCTACCATCCAGGCACAGGGAGCATCATCATCGCAGAGGGCAAGGAGAGCAGATGTTAGCCTCGGAAAATGCACCAGTGAGCCTCAGCAGTCCTCATGCACCCACCCCTGTGTGCACCTTAATACACAGACAACTCTCGGTGTCTGGTACCCATCCGTTAAAGTGGTTTCAGATCCACTTCACAGAACCACCTACAATAGTACCTTTAAAGAAACAGCCTTTTAAATGTTGTCTCATCCTCAGCAGCTTGCACCTTTCATTGACTGCGTCTGCATATAGGCCACTTTCAATTGTTTACCTCTGGCTGCTCTCCCTCCCATTCCGCCATCTTTCTGCAGCTCCGTGGCCCTTTCCAGGTAGCACAGCCGGAAGTTCTCCCGCTCTAACTGCTGATGCATGAGGTGCAGGGCCCCTCGGCAGCTCTCCAGCTCGTGCTCCAAGTTTGGGCCAAGTGCAGATCCATTCATGGAGCAGAACAGCTGAGGAACTGCCCCTACCAGCAGCAGCTTTTTCCTATCTCGTGTGGCCCTGCTGCCTCCTGACCGTCTGCTCTCTGTGCTATCTTGGGGGTGCCTGATCCCTTTACTCCCCCGTAGTCTTGCACTTTCCTATCTCTCTGCCCCTCGCAGACTTGAAAGCTTCCGGCAGATTCTCTGTTTCTTGCTCGTTTCCCTCCCCTCCCCTCCCCTCTCAGCCCCAGCCCCACACTCCACAGGACTGACAGCAGGAGCTCCGCCGACAACTGCCTGTGCCAGCCTCACAGGGAAGATGCAGTCAGGGTTTATGCACAGGTTACTTTACTGTAACCCCCCAACACTTCCAGCAAGGGCAGCTTTACTGTAACCCCTCACCCAGACACAGGTACAGTAACTGGGATTGGTTGGCATTTATGCAGAAGTTACATGAAAGTGCGCAATGTGTTTTTTAGAGATAAATTCACAACAGCGACTTTATCTGCAGATACACAGTTCGCTAATGTTGCTATTGCTGGAGAGTTAGGGAACTAAATTACAGGTGGTGATAGTTTTCCACTATGTCAACTATCATAGAGTAAAATATCAAAAACTGATAACAGCAAATAACAAGGACATGCATTTTAATTTCCACAAACTTACACAGACTTCTTTGTCGGCTCCACTTTTTTACACATTTATTTAAAATGTATCAATAATTTAATTTATTGGTCTTCAGCCCACTCCTAAGAGCTCAAATACCACTTTCACTTGTCTTCTGCCAAATCTACTGCCAGACCCTTGATCACCGCCACACAGTCCATAGCTGAGCTACGTTGAAGTAATATGCGATATTGTGCTGCATTGTTAAATACTTATAAGGTCCCAAAGGCAAGACCAATTGCATTGCAAATGCTTGTTATTGCATTCATTTGGCTCTGGATGCATGTGTCCGTTGATGTCGCATGACCTCTGACATTCCCCATGGAACAGGCGATTGGCTCGGTCAATCAGTGCCTGTGTTGTCAGTAGGTTAGATAAGGTGCGAAGGCAGTGCATAGAGCTCAGTCTTGTGTGTCATCATTTATTTTTTGTGTAGTGAAAACCGGTTTATTTTTTTAGTGGTGTAGTGCAGTCCAAAAACGTTGAAAAGACAAAGGAACATTTGCATTGCATCGTTGTGATTGGCTTAGGGGATTCTGGGAGGCTCTGTGCTTCCTCCTTCCAGGAAGAGGCGCGACTGAGGAGAGACGGTGGCCGTCGAAAGGGAAGGGTTTTTTTTTTTTTACCCATACCCTCTATACTACCCCCTCACCCCACCACCCCCATTTCCTGCCAGCCACCACTGGTATTCAATACTCCTCATTTTGAGCATACACAGTATGGGGAATGTCTGGAGGAGCTCTTGGCTGTTGTAGACCTTACCGAACCTAGCTCTATCGCTTCAGAGGAG
This sequence comes from Calotriton arnoldi, assembly GCA_963921515.1. Taxonomy (NCBI): domain Eukaryota; kingdom Metazoa; phylum Chordata; class Amphibia; order Caudata; family Salamandridae; genus Calotriton; species Calotriton arnoldi. Next base: position 423,732 of record CAWUFW010003945.1, read on the forward strand.
AGGATTCCCACCTTTAAATCACGAGGGCGGGATACTAGAATAGATTTTATATTTATCTCCCCTGTTTTATTATCTCAAGTAATCTTTCATAATGCTAGGTGGTCCCATTTTAGTGACCACAACCCAGTCCTTCTTGTGCTGGGCAGGGGCTGTGGCCTAAAGGGGAAATTGGAAATGCAAGGTTCTGACATTTGTCTAAAATCATCTGATCAGGGACGGAGGTTAAAATGGGCCAAAGTAATCCCGGATCTTTTTTTTTCAGGACCTTTGCGAGAAGGTTGATGAAAAGCTTGTAACCTGCCTTGATAATTCCAGACAGGGGGCGGAGGTACTTACAGCCTTCGAAGGTATTTGTGCGCAAGTAGCGTTAGACCTCTCTTTGCCCACTAGAACTGGGCAACACACTGGCGAGAGATGGTTCGATAGTAACTGTTCTGAAGCACACCGTAAACTGGTAGTCGCACTGAAACAGGTCCCACGAGACAAGGTTCGTATATCCACTTTAAGAAAGTTGTATAAGTCTGCCCTAAACACCCGCAAAAATGAAATTAAGGAGGATGCATGGAATGAACTATTAGCAGTGGAGGTCCTAAAGGACAGCTCTAGATTCTGGGCTACTGTAAATAAACCTTTCTTTTCCGGAATAGAGAATGCCCCCCCCCCCCCTAGAATGTAACATCACAGAAGCTCAATGGCTCTCTCATTTTGAATCTATATATGAGGCCTCCGCCACTTCAGATTTATCTGTTAGTCTAGAACACAGAAGGGAACCCCCCTAAAATTGTTTTTAACGAAGGCGAAGTAGAACTGGCAATAAAGCAAATGACCAGCAATAAGGCCCCTGGCCCGGCCGGTGTCCCGGCCGACTTATACAAACAAAACCCAACTCTTTGGGCCAAACTTTTGACAAATGTCTATAACGTGTCAAGTTATCAGGGTTTCCCATCGTCGTGGTTGTCTTCCACTATCATTCCAGTTTAAAAAAAAAGTCCAGAGAGGGGACCCAAGCTGTTATAGGCCAATATCTCTAATGGACCCTGCAGTAAAAGTTTTAGGGAGAGTGATTTTAACTAAATTAATGGACTGGCTGAACGAGAATGAGGTTTTAACAAACCTCCAATATGGCTTTAGACGAGGAAGGGGTACACTGGATCAGTGTTTAAATTTACATTTAATAGCAGGGAAATACACATTAGCCAAAGCGGGGACACTACTTCTGGTCTTTATGGACCTTTCGTCAGCTTTCGATCTGGTAAATAGATCGAAGCTTTGGTCTATCCTGCTAGATATGGGAATAGACCCATGTTTAGTTCACTTCTTGGCTGACTTACATAGGGATCTCTCCGCAAGGGTGAGGGTCAATCAAGAAGGTAAATGCACAAAGCACTTTAAATCCGGAAGAGGCGTCCGTCAAGGCTGTATTTTAGCTCCATTGCTTTTAACTTTATATATAAATAATTTAGGAACGTTTTTAGACTCTGCCAGCTTAGATATACCGCGAATAGGGGACAGGGCTATCCCTGTGCTCCTATACGCGGATGATGCTGTTTTACTGGCCCGTAGGGCTTCAGAGGCTTCTGGACTCCTTTGGGGCTTATATGAAATCACTGGACCTAGTAGTCAACATAGCTAAATCACATACAATGACTATGGGTCAGAAACAAAGAAGACCAAAAACTTTTTATTGTGAAGGTGCAGAGTTGTCCAGGGTGACCTCTTTTACCTATCTGGGGGTACTATTTGACGAGAGGGGCTCGTGGGTCCCCCAACAGAAAGTAAAAAGAAATGCGATGGCAAGGTCCACGGCTGCTGTCCATGGTTTTGCACAGCGATTGGGGGCCAGGCCAATCTCAGCCATGCTTAATATCTATAGGTCCAAATGCATAGCCATTGCACTGTATGGATCTGCCGTCGGAGGGGTTACAGACAGTTGAAAATAGGTTTTTACGTACTCTCTTGTCGGTCCCCCAATCTACCTCAACATTTGTAATACACCAAGAGTTAGGCGTTAGATATGTTTCAGATTGGATGAGGTTGGCCCCGGTGGTTTGCTGGCTTAAGACCTGGATTAATCCAGAATTAACCCTGAACCACAAGATCATTAGGGATTGTCTCTCTCTGGAGCGAGGTAGCTGTATCCCGTGGCTACAATATGTTAAGCAACCCTTAAACAAACTAGGGCGCCCAGATCTCTTTGATTTTCCGGATAAAACAAGAAAAGAGGACCTGGTGTGGGTAAAAACACATTTTTTTTAATTTAGTGTTGGCAGAGAGAGAGGCGACTGAGCTAACGAAATCTTCAGTAAAAGCCTATTTCTGCCTAAAAACCTCTCCCCAGATCGAACCTTATTTGACAATTGTCACTATGCCCTTCCATCGCCTGCTCTTAACTAGGTTTCGTTTTAACTTGATTCACTTTTTCTTAGGCGACTTGCAAGGCTGGAGCAGGGTGTGTGACTTAGGCCCTTGCACATGTGACAATTTCTCAACCCAGGACACTATGCATTTTGTAATGTTCTGTGATCATTACAGTGTTATTTGTAGGAGGTTTTTATTTCCAATTTTAAGGGGAAAAGGTTTTATACAGGTCAGACCCGCCTTACTCTATCTTCAGATGCTGAAAGACCCATGGGAGATATTTAACATTGCGAGTTTCCTAGTCGCAGCTGTTAGACTTAGGAGAAAACGGTATCCTATGACAAGTGTTTTAAGAGTACCCGTTATGCTTAAATGATTACCGTTCTTATGCTGGCATTTTAAATCTGAACTGTTATTATTGAGGTGATCTGTTACCATATATGGAGTAAAGTTGTATTCAAACAGTATTGTTAGATTTCAAGTTTGTGAGGCCTTTACCTGCAGAAATCCAAAGTGTGGATTGAGCCGGTCTGTCTCCTAGGAGATTCTGGACAGGAGAAGCAGCTTCCAACTCCCTGGGCAGCAAACCTTGTCTGAGGTTGCTGGGACCTTATATAGTCTGCTAGTGGCTGCTACATGTATACACTGATTGGTGGTTGTATCTGATGTTTCTATTGGTTTGAGTTAGTGTCCTCATTGGTTGGGTATTTGAGGGTTCTGATTGGTTTCTGGATCTGTGATTCAATCAATGTAGGGTTGGGACTAGGGCTAGGGTTATGATTTCTATTGGAAGCAGGGACTAGGGCTTCCTGTTTTATTGGTTGTTGGGACTAAGGTGGAACTAGGACTAGGGTTAGGCCTTTAATTGGAAGTAGCGATTAGGGCTTCTGGTGTTATTGGTTGCTGGACTAGGTGTGGGACTAAGAGTAGGGTTAGGCTTTCTATTGGAAGTAGTGACTAGGGCTTCCCGTCCCATTGGTTGCTTGGACTAGGGTTGGGACTACTGGTAGGGCTAGGGCCTCTATTGGACATAGAGATCAGGGTTTTTGAACTGATTGGATGCTTGGAGTAGGGCTAAGATTGGCTGTAAGGTCCTGATCTCCTATTGGTTCTAGCTTTTAGGGCTAGTGTTGTGATTGGATAGTATTAGGGCTAGGGTTCCCATTGGCTGACGGGGTCACCTGATTACTAGGGGTATCAAAGGCCAGGGTTAGGGCGTCTCAGCCCGGGCGTCGAGGCTAAGGGCAGAGAGGACAAGGGTGAGTGCCTGTTTGAGCCTGTTAAGGGCAGAGAGGACAAGGGTGAGTGCCTGTTTGAGCCTGTTAAGGGCAGAGAGGACAAGGGTGAGTGCCTGTTTGAGCCTGTTCGAGACGGGCCAGGGCCAGGGCCAGGAATGCTGCCCATCTTCCCATTAATTAATGTGTCTATTACTTTTCTCCTGAAAAAGCATATCTAATGCACTACCCTATTTCACATCCGCTACCTCTATCAATATTTTTAATCTGCATATACTTACCTCCTTTATGCATCTATATACTCTCAATGTACTTATGGATCTATATATTTATCACTTTCTTCTAATTTAGCATTTCCAATGCACTACCCTATTTCTCAGCCTATACTTCCCTCAATATATCTTCTAGCCCAACTTTTTGACTCATCTCAAACTTCTTTCTACTACTTTTTCCAATTCACTACCCTATCTCACCCTATACATCTATCACTATATCCTCTACACCCACTCTCTCATTTATCGCAAACGCCATACCACTACTATGTTCCCCAAAATAACCCTTTCTTGACTCTCTCCTACTCTACCCCTCCTTGTATCTTCTGACACCTCCTTTACTGTACCAATGCCCAAGACAAACCTTTCTAAACTCTTCCCTCTGACTCTTCCCCTCCAAAAACCCTTTTTACTCATCAAAAAGCCTCCTCCTACTGCTATGACCTACAAAAAGAAATCCTTCACTCTTCTATCCCACAACTATCCTTTTCAATCAAAATAACAGACTAGCATGTTCACTTCACTAATTCCATATTCCACTATACTAATTCACCACTAATCCTTTATGGGTTCCAGAGTAGCGTGCTACTCGCCAACAAAGCGCTTCAACACCCACCAGGGGTAACAGGCGCTATATGAATGCAAACCTTTCTTTCCCTTCTATCCCTCCACTATCCTTCTCACTCCAAATAACTGACTAATATCCACCACTCAAATTACTTTCATATTTCACCATACTAATTCACCACTAATCCTTTATGGGTTTCCGGAGTAGCGTGCTACTCGCCCAAAAAAAAAGCAATTCAACACCCCATCAGGGGTTAGAAGCGCTATATATATGCAAACCTTTTTCCCTCTTCTATCCCTCCGCTATCCTTCTGAATCCAAATAACTGACTAACATATCCACCACTTAAAATTTACTTGCATGTTTCACTATACTAATTCAACACTAATCCTCTATGGGTCCCGGAGTAGCGTGCTACTCGCCGAAAAAGCGCTTCGACGCCTCGTCAGGGGTAGTAAGCGCTATACAAATGCAATTACAATACAATTACAATATATGTACTAATGGCAGCTGGGGTTTTTGTGTGTGTTAATGGAATCTGGCTTTGTAACCTCTTATCTCACTTTTTTAGGGCGCCCATATTTATTGATGATTTGTATTTTAGATGTTTTTATTGTGTAGCGTAATTTGTCATATGTGTTGTACTTTTATGGTTTTTATTAACCGAATAAAGTGGTGTTGACTGACAATAGTCGGTGGAAGCGGACACAGGGCCGCGCAAGCCTGAGCAGGAAATGTTATGCAACATATCCAGTAAAATGAGAAACTCTGGATTAAATTAAGAATAATTTGTATTGGATGGATAGCAATCACTAAATGGGAACAAAATAAAGCCAGTGAAGCAGTTGTTTTTGGGGTTTTATTTTCCTATCTGAATTGGATCGGCAAACAAAAAGGATAAAAATGTGCAAAAAACGTTTTTTGTGAGAATGGACAAATAAGGAAGGAGGGACAGAGAACCACTTGGGCGAAAAAGCAACATGGAGCATCAGTGGGTGGGGGGGGGGAGAAAGCATATCTGGGAGACAGCTAGAAATGACATGCATTCTAATGGAGTGCTTCAATGAAAATATAAAAATAGTTCCTGGAGAACCAGCACTCATGGAACAGGAGATGCCAATGAAAAACAAACTATGTTTCACGGGTGGAACAAACACAAATAGCACAGGCTAAAACAGATAAAGGTAGCGAATAGAATGCAAGCAAATATGAATGACAAATGGCAAAGCCAATGGGCATAATGCATTGCCTAGGTAAGCTTTCAGCATGTCCCCAAGATGTCTTTCGCAACCAGAAACCTGTGCTGTTTGGTATGCTTCGCCCTAACAAGTGCTTAAAATAGAGACCCACCAGATGGCATCAGTTATTAAAAGTGTAGCTGGTTGGCAGTCATGACCATCTTACTTTTAGATCTTCAGTTATTTTTGCAGAAGGTCCCACCTCCAATAATTCACAGAGCCAAGCTTCGGGCTGATCACATCCTTCTTCCTTGGAAGGCATTGATTTCAGAATTTGTTTTATATGACTCTTGGCTATAATTCTTCCACGTTTCTTCTGAAATAACACTCAGAAATCACAGGGAGGCACCAAATACCCTATTTACTACAGCCCAAAGATACCTTGAGTTTCCCGCTTCAAGCGCTTACTTCATTCCCTCCCAACAAGCTTAAAAGTAATCTGTTGTTTTTATGGAGCAGAAAACTCCTACTCCTATTTTTAACCATTTTGGGGCCTGAGAAAGCGAGGCACTGTCATCATTTTTTAGCCTCTGCCAAATCCTGTTGAGGCTCTTTCTAGCTTCCTGACAGTGGGCATCAAATCATCCACTATGTAGTTCACTTTTTAGGTGACGCCTACCAGACAGTGCAGCTGTCTGGTTGCAAAAGACTTTTTGTGGGCATTCTGAAAACTTTCCTGGGAATTATTTACCATTGGCTTTGTGGTTTGTAACTCACATTTTCTCTTTCTATTTGCTAGCTTTATTTGTTTTCGTCTGTCCAGCATGTCTTCCCGTCCGTGAAGAAAACCTTGTTCACCATCGCTCATTGCATTCTTCCAAGAGTCCGCGTTTTTTGTAAACAGGTGTAGGAAGGTGGAGTGTTATGTGGTAATGCTGGTTAGCCTTCACCATGCAATACTCTCACATTTCCCCAAAGATGGTCCTTGGATTCACAATAACAAATCCTGAGCTCAGTGCTGGTAGAGTGGCAAAAAGCAGTCAGGCTTTACTAAAGGAACATGTGTTAAGCATTTCAGAGTACCAACACAGCCCTGCCAAGTACCACGCATCGGGTGTTAGACTAACGCTTTTCAGTGATTTTGGTCCGCATCACCACATTGAAATCCAAAGTCACACATTATAGCGCCTCCTCAGCTGTCAAACCAGAGTGCTGCTATATAATAATGCACCATACAGGCTGCAGTGGCAGCGCGCAGTGCACGCTGCTCCCGGCAGGCCTGGGGCCTCTGGCTCAGGTGCTAGAGCTGCACAGTGGTACAATGTAACACTCAGGAACCAAACACTGTGCGACATTAGCATTCACTGACATCAGGATGGCTACCGAGACATTGTGAGTTTAGGCACATGAATTTACAGGTAGGTCCCCTCCTGCAGAGCGAGTGGGGGCAGTTCTCAAAGTTTTCCTGGCCTGCACTTATTGCTGCTGGGGGAATGGCAGCGCAGCTCGCACCGTGTGGCGGCATCCCACGACGGATCCAACCCCACTGGCAGCTCTTTGTATACCTGCTGGTATACACTGCTGCCACTGGCAAGATGGCAGAGAACTCGCTGCTGCAGTGCTCGCTCACGTTCTCCCACGGCCTGACCCCACCGGCCATGCCGGTGGCTGGGATAGTGTGTGTGTGTGTGTGTGTGTTCAGGGCGGAGCCAGAAACATGCAGCATGAGGACTTGTTGCGGCCACGGGGTGACCCGCCAATTGCTGCAGCGCTGGCTCGCCGCCCTCGAAAGAATGAAGAGTGCCTGAGTCCGGTATAATAGAAGTTGCTAATGGCTGTGTTCATAATAAATAAAATTTGCGACGTGCGTGGTCTAATCAAGCTGCCTGCCCCGGTACAGACTAGAACTGCACTGCAGTCACGGTCTGCTCTGTTCATTTTTTTCAGCTGCTGCATTAGCGCACAACTCGTTTTGGGTCAGGGGTGTGTTAGTTAGAGCCACTGTGAAACTCGCCGTGGGCGGCGATTTCCCCAGCCAGGTGGCAAACCTGCTGGACCGCACCCGTTTAGCTCAACTACATGTGTTTGAACACATGATTCTAAAGACCTTCTTCATACTCAAATGGTTGTAATGTCTGATATTTATATGTTTCCCTCCTCTTCATTACTTGATTTTGATCGTGAGAAAGTGTCATTCATAGTCGTTGAAATGTCACTCACAATAATCTGAAACCTTGGCAGCTATGCAAACATGGATAAGTAAATGACAGGACTCAAAAGAAATCCGGCACCAATTTATAAAAAAGCAGATTTGATATGAATTTAGACACAAAAACACAGTAAATCGGAAAAATATAACCAGAGTTATGGATTTTAGAAGCAAAATTAAAACAGTACTGCAAAACATTATCATTTCGGTCAATAAGGAAAAAGCACATGTGAGAATCGGTCAATTACAGGTTGAGTTGCTTGAAACCCCAGGAGGGTAAAGGTGATGCGGGTCCCAGGACCAAGCCACAAAAATCAGTTTGATTTTACCCGGCTCAAGAAGTCCGTGTGCAGAGTTGTCCTGGCTGTCCTTAATGCTGAAGTGGGAGCCGCATGGGAGCTGATTTTACCACTTACATTGTGCTGGTGGGGAAAAAAAGTCAACAACAAACCCCATGCTGATGTCGGATGGAGTTTTGCAGAGTGCAGCATCGAGTAAAAGGGGTGGTTGCCGACCTGCAACCAACAAGCCTTAGCAGCAGTAAGCTCAGCAGAAAGTTATTTCAACGCCCGGAGGGAAAAGAGTAGCCGCCTGAAACTTGGTGGAGGTCAGGACCACATGGCCAGAGATTCTTTGGTTCCGGTACATTGTTTTTATCTGCGGTGTGCAGAGGACTAGTTCCGGGGAGTCTGGAGTTGCCTTTGGCTCTCAAATGTGTCTGGGTGAACAGAGCATTGGTCCAGGACCAGTCACCATAGTGCAGTTCCAGGAAGGTTGCCACAGGTGCAGAGTATCACCCCTTTGGTTTGTGCAGCTCCTGTTGTCGCAGACTCTGGTCTCTTCTTGTGTCCTTTGTTGCAAGTCATATTAGAACTGAGGTTCTGGTGTCAGGAGTAGCCCTTAAATCCTAGATTTAGGGGTGTTAGTGCAAGTGGCCTCAGCAGCTAATCCACCTCGGAGGTGACCACATCTGGGGGGGGGGTCACCTTTTCTACCCAGAACGCTCTATTCTACCACTTTTAAAAGAACTTTTGCTGCATGCACGGAGTCTTTGCATGCTAGGACCATGCTGCCATCTTTAACCATGGAAGAGTTTGGACCGACTGACCGGAGAGCGTACTTTTATACTGGTAGAGAAAGTACCATTGGTTGAATACAGACCAGGGCAGACATAGCCAACCTGTGAGCACCAAAGAGAGGGTAGTAGCAACTTCCTCAGCATCCCTAAAATTGTTCTTCCTGGACCTCAATGAGATCACTCTCTACAAACACACAATCCCACTATTACACATTGAGTTTCTGGTTGGTGGAGGTATGCATCCTGCCCAAGCAGGAACCACAATCCTAGTCTAGGTGAGTCACAACACACCCCAAATTATCTGTGCTCACCCTCTGGTTGCTTGGTACAGAGCAGTCAGGCTTAACTTAAGAGGCAATGTGTAAACTATTTATGCAACAGTCCTAACAGTAACAGTGAGAACACCACAAAAAGAAACCACACCAGGTTAGAGAAATAGAGCTTAATTTTATAAGTAAAACAAGACCAAAACAACAAACATCCAACAAATAGAAGTCGAGATATGAATTTTCAAAGAATAAATGTAAAATAGCACTTAAAAGCAATAAGCGCTTAAAGGGGATATCTAGTCGTGCTGGATCACGAAGGAGTGTGGGACGGATACAGGGACCCACGTGGGCGTGCTGAACCAAAGTATCTTGATCCAGGATGTGTGGTCATCAACGAAGATGCGAGGTGCACCTGAATGGATCCGTTGGTGTTGAGCCACGCAGTGGACGAGATTCGTCAATTTTCTCCATGCAACTGTGGCGATAAGTCGGTTCAGAGTGTGAGGCTCTGGTTGCGAATGCAATGCACGGTTGCTGCTCCAGTAATAGGGGATGCATCGGTTGTGAAGGCGATGCGCTGAATCTGAAGGCGAATCACCGGGTTTGCTCCACACAACAAAGAGGATGCGCTGGTTCTGAATGACGCAAAGACGAAGGTGCGCTGGTTCCAATGAGAATGCATGGGTTCTGGTTGCAGCAGCACTTAATACCCACTTCCAGGGGCCCAGGACTGGGGTGGCACCACTTAGCAGGGCAGGACTTGCAGCAAGCAAAGTCTAGATGCTGTAGCAGGACAAGTTGAAGTCTGATGTCCACGAGACTTAGAACAGGAGGCAAGTTACCAAGTCCTTGAAGGTCACTCTGGATTCAAGTGATGCAGGTCCAGTCCTTGTCACCCAGGCAAGAGAACAGCAGGCAACAGGGCAGCACAGCAGGGCAAGAGTCCAGCAAAGCAGCACTCCAGGAGAGTAGGAGTCCTTTCAGCAGCACAGCAGTTCTTCTTGGCAGAGTCTTCACAGGTCCAAAAGTGTCCTGAGGTTATGGTGTCAGAGGTCCAGTACTCATACCCAGTTGTGCCTTTGAAGTGGGGGGTGACTTCAAAGAAAGCTTTAAGTGCACATATGTCCTCCTCCCTTTCTGCCCTGACTCCAAACTCATTACAAGGGGGGGGGGGGAATGCAGCCCTTTGTGTGTTGCCAGCACACAGCCTATTCAGGTGTAAGTGTTAGGCTGTGCCCAGCTCCTCCCTTCCATCACCCAGGATGGCCCATCAAGACACACCTAAGCTTCCTTTGTGTGCGACTGTCAAGAGGGAATATGGAAAGGCCAGCAGTCACCACAGAGACAGGCTGCAAGCACCAAATGGCTAAAGTAAATGCAAACTTTCTAAAAGTGGCGTTTGCTAAAATGTAACTTAAAATCCAACTACACCATAAGTTGTGATTTTAAATTGTGAGTCAAGTGACACCAAACTTGAAAAGTCTATCTCTTCACAATTGGGAATTACACTTAAAAGATGAAATATGATAATCCTAATGTTATCCTATGGGAGAGATATGCCTTGCAGTAGTGAAAAACGAAATTGTGAGTTTTTCACTACCAAGACATGTAAAACTTAAAAGTACATGCCCTGCATTTTAAATACATTTCACCCTGCCCTGTGGGTCAAACAGGGCCTACCTTAGGGGGTGACATATGTATAAAAAGGGAAGGCTTACGCCTAGCAAGTGGCAGATCGAAGTGGCAGTGAAACTGCACATACAGGATCGGCAATGGAAGGCCTGAGTCATGGTTACAGGGCTTCTAAAGTGGATGGCACAATGAGTGCTGCAGGCCCACTATTAGTATTAAATGTACAAGCATATGTAGTGCACTTCACTAGGGAATTCTATGAAAACTAAATATGCCAATTGGGTATGAGCCAATGTTACCATGTTTAGGGGAGGGAGCACAATCACTTTAGCATTGGCTAGCAGTGGTAAACTGCACAGAGTCCTAAAGCCAGCAAAAACGAGGTCAGAAAAATGGAGGGAGGCAGGCAAAAAGTTGGAGGAAGACCACCATAAGACTGTCGGGTCTAAAACCCACCCTCCTAGGAGACTCCATAGGTTGAGAGAGCTAAAGTGGGGTGAAGGAGTGGAACGACTACTCTATATGGATGGTAGTGGGCATATTAGAAGTGGTAGCTACGTGTGAGTAGCTACAAAGTGGCAGTTATGGTTTTAAGGAAGCACATCCGTTTTGCAGAAGTGGCGATGCCATCGAATACTATAGAAGCATTTGAACTGCCAGGATGCAACATGGAAATTGTGGCCGTCTAAAGACAGAACACAGGAGCATGTGAGCTGCTAGCGTGTGCTCTGTTGATACAGTTAGGTTATTACCAGGGGAAAATTATCATGCTTAAGGCAATGGAAACACCAGAAGCACATCGGTCTCCGGTTTCTCATCAGGAGGTGGTATAGTGCCTGTCAGGTTAACTTTAAGAAGGGATGCCAGCTTATAGAAGTGGACAAAACACCTCTTAACTTCCATTATGCATCGCAATCTTGGTTTAGGGGTAGTAGATAAGCCTCTCTTGTCAAACTTAGGTCACAGTGCTCTGGAGTAACATCAGAGTTTACAAGAGGTGGCATGCTGACTTCCTGCTATTGTCTGTCTCACCAACTCTGTTTTGGCCTTGGAGCATGGGACTAAGTAGGGACGAAGAAGCCATGGGCAAGTGAGATGTCTGCATCTCTCCAAACGTCAGGTGCTGTAGCCACCTTTTGAAAGGGTTTGATAGAGCATACAAACAGACTGTAGTACCGGGTAAGAGAGCCGTGATATGAGAATTAAGAATGTCCTGTGGCATGTACACTTAGGGCTGCAATGGGTGAAGGGAACCTCAAAAGTCTTGAAAGCTCTCCTGCCTAGATAATTACTGAGTTCCGTGAGAATTTATACAAATGCTATTCTCCCCCATGGTGTGCTTTGGGGTTGCGAGCTTCCTGCTAGGGGCCATAAGAACTAGGAAGAAGATGTCCCTGCAGTAGTCAAGTAACATCTATTTAAACATGGCTACGGCATTATATGCACTCCTGAGTAGCTTTTAAATGTTTAATTATGTGGGTCCTTATTAAGTAACTACACTTATGGCATTTTAACTGTTGGAGTTTTATGAGCGTCTCTGTATTTGTTGTTCGATTCTCCGTAATGAGTTTTAATTCTAACTGTTAAGTGATTAATTTTACGATACACAACACTTGTATGATGGGGCTTCTTTCTATGGTCATGTGTAATTTCTTCCTCTCAAATGTATTGATTGCTTTTTAAAGTCTCTTAAAATGTTTTTAACTGTCTGCTTTTATTGGCTGAATAAAGTATTTTTGAATTGAATTGAGTTTGTCATTTGAAGCAAACTCTAGTGCAGCCATAGGGATCAGACGATCAATTTTGTGTTCAAGGTTGAAAATGCAATCATGCTAGAATTAATTATGCAAGTTCAGGGATTTGTGCCTGACCAGGAGCGAGAGTTCCAGAATGTAATTCTGTGTAGGAGACTTCTGAGTTACTACTAGGGAGAGTGGAGGTATTCCACCTGTAGCAAAGAATGGGATCTACCAAGATACCTCATGTGTGAGATCGCTAGCTGCTAGATCAAGAAAGATGAGCATGTTTTGTGTTCACTGAGTGAATGAGTTGTACTTGCATGTTGACCCACCTATACAGTGGGTGGCTGTGGCAGTGTGTATAGTTACAGTTACTGCTAATGCAAATTTAATTATTTACAAAATGCTTTATTAAAAATACAAATGTGCAGAATTTACGTTTAAAAATTAAGTTCGTTTTTAATGCAAAAATTGTAGTAAGCAGCCATACTTAAAACCTAGAAATATTGTAATTGCATGTATATAACGCTTACTACCCCTGATGGGGTGCTGAAGCGCTTTTTCAGCGAGTAGCACGCTACTCCAGAACCCATAAAGGATTAGTGGTGAATTAGCAAAGTGAAATATGAAAGTAATTTGAGTGGTGGATATGTTAGTCAGTTATTTGGATTGAGGTTAGTGGAGGGATAGAAGAGGGAAAAAGGTTTGCATTTATATAGCGCTTGCTACCCCTGATGAGGTGTTGAATCGCTTTTTTTGTGACAAGTACCACGCTACTCCCGAACCCATAAAGGATTAGTGGTGAATTTGTATAGTGAAATATGAAATTAATTTGAATGGTGGACATGTTATTTGGATTGAAAAGGATAGTGGAGGGATAGAAGAGGGAAGCATTTAGAACCTTTTTTTTTTGTTTTGGAGCTCATAGCAGTAGGAGGAGGCTTGTGATGAGTATGAGGGAGGTGGAGGGGAAGAGTCCGAGGGAAGGATTTAGAAAGGCTCGTTTTGGGAGATCGGAATAGTAAAAGAGGTATGAGATGATGCAAGGAGGGGTAGAGTTGGGAAGAGTCTAGAAAGAGTTATTTTGGAGATCACAATAGTGGTATGGGGTTTGGGATGAAAGAGTGGAGGTAGAGGATATATTGATAGAGGTATAGGATGAGAAATAGGGTAGTGCATTGAAAATAATAGAAAGAGGCTTGAGATGAGTCAGAGAGCTGAGGTAGAGGATATATTGAGAGTGGTATAGGGTGAGGAATAAGGTAGTGCATTGGATATGCTGAATTAGAAGTAATAAATATATAGATCCATAAGTACATGGAAGATATATAGATGCATAAAGGAAGGTAGTATATGTAGATTAAAGATGCATTAAATAAGCTCCGGCTTTCAAGTGTTGCTGTACTTTAAATTACATTTTTTTAAATTCAATAGTGAAGCAATTGTAGATAGTTATGATAAAAGATGTACTTATTTATGCAGTCACTTATATACATGGTAAAAACAGAATAATGTAACTATCAGTAATATGTATATTTGCTAAGCAAAATTAATGAGTATCTATATTTTTTAAAAACAATTATGCTACGCGTTTATACAAAGCAATACACATACCTAGGTACATATCTATAGTACAAATAAATGCTTATATACAGAGGGATATGCTGTATATTTCCGTTTACATATGGTGGTTATGTGGGGAAGAGCTAGTTCTTGAGTACTTTTCTGAAGATAAGGTGGTTATCCGTGGATCTTATGTTGGGGGGGTGGGGGGCTAAAGAGTTCCATAGTTTGGCTGCTTGAACAGAGAAGGGTGTGCCACCCATTGTTTCTTACTTGTACGTTGGGATTTTGAGGCGAGGAGCCACTTTGGAGCGGAGGTTCCTTTGTTGAATGTGTTTGGTGATTTTATTCCCGATTAAGAGCGGTCCTGTTCCATATATCGCTTTGTGGGTGATACAAAGCAGCTTCAATGTGGATCTTCTGCCATCCGGTAATCAATGCAGGGCTTTCAAGGCAGGGGAGATGTGGTCTTGCGGTTTTATACGTAAGAGTAGGCTGGCAGCAGAGTTCTGAATCCGTTGTAGTCTTTTCATGGTCGTTAAAGGAGATCCGTGATGGAGGCTATTGGCGTAATCTAGTTTGGACAGAACAAGAGCGATAGTAGCCTGGACCTTGTGTGGAAATCCCAAATGGGGGAAGATTCGTCGCAGAGTTTTTATAGTAACAAAGCTTGATTTTGGTAGCTTGTCCACTTGGGCATTCCTTGATAGCTTGGAGTTCATGGTCATTCCGAGGTTTCTTACTTCCTTTGATACTTTAGGCGGTGTTCCCAGATCATCAGGCCACGTGTCAAGTGGGTCATAATGTTTCCAATCACCACATGAGTATTTCCGTTTTGGAAATATTCAATTTGGGATGGCTCCACATCATCCATTGATCCACGACTCGGAGACAACTGAAAATTGGCGCGTTTCCAATGTCTTTGGGGTATTCTAGTTGAAGGAGTATTTGCGTGTCATCTGCATAGTTATAGCACATGAGGTGAAATTGATTGATTAGTGCAGGTAATGACTTCATGTAGATGTTGAAAAGCATGAGTGAGATGATAGAGCCTTGAGGGACCCCTGCTTTTGTGACGCACGGTTTAAACGAGAAAGGGAGGGGGGGTATGGATGACATTAGTTCTGTCACAAAGGTAGGATGTGATCCAGTCTACAGCAGTCCTCTCTATTCCGGCTTCATAGAGTCTTTGTATCAGAATGTCACGGTCAACCGTGTCAAAGGCAGCCAAGAGGTACAAGAGAAGTAACGCAGAAACCCCCTTGCAGTCAACTGTGTTCTTCAGGGCATCCCCAATGGCAAGGAGGGCAGATTCTGTGCCTCTTCCTGGACAGAATTCCCTTTGGAAGTCTGAAAGTATGGCATTACCTTCAATTAATTGTGACAACTAGGTGAATGCTGCTCTTTCTATCCGTTTGCCCAGGAAAGGTCCATTTGTAATTGGTCTATTGTCAAGGTTCAGCGGGTCCAAGTTTGTTTTCTTCAGTAATGGGCGTATGTATGACTTTTTGAGTTCTTCTGGAAATATTCCAGTAGTTAAGGAATTGTTGAGGATTCTTCTTACTGGAGTTGCAGCAGAGGCTGTTAGAAGAATTGTCTTGAAGGTTTGCGGTGGACACGGGTCAGAGGGCTGCCGGAAGGCCTGCTTGCTTGCCTTGACCAGGTCCAAAAATTCATTGTGTGAAATATGTTGGAAGGAACGGAGAGACTGGGTTAGAGTATTCTTGGATTGTTGTTTTGGAAAAAGGTCAGTGCTGGTGCGTTGTCTTTGTTTTAAGTACGAGTCCAGCGTGTCTGCTTTGTCTGTGTAATGATTAGCCAGTTTGTCAAATGTTTTTTTTGAAAAAGCGCCCCATGCCGCGTTTTCACTTTAATAGCGACCGTGGAAATTTCTTTAGATGCGGCTCACCTAAAGAAGGGGGCACAGCCTCTATTAACGTGAAAGCGGCATGGGGCACTTTAAACAAAGAATATTTGCAATGCAATATCTCGCGCATTTGCAAGAATTTACAATGCCAGTAGCTCAAACTCTCGTAAATGCGAGACCTATTGCATTGCAAATGCTTGTCTTCTCCATGCTGTAGACGTTACATTTTCAGAAGCTACGGTTTATTAATGAATAGACATTTGTTGTATTAGACGACTGATAGTGAGGTTCATAGCACAAGAATATGTAGATAACAGGGAGGATGATTCATGGGAAGACAATATTGCAAACAAGAAAGGATGTGCCTGCAACATTCAAGGAC
The DNA here is from genome assembly GCA_963921515.1 of Calotriton arnoldi. Taxonomy (NCBI): domain Eukaryota; kingdom Metazoa; phylum Chordata; class Amphibia; order Caudata; family Salamandridae; genus Calotriton; species Calotriton arnoldi. The sequence continues at coordinate 440,081 of CAWUFW010003945.1, forward strand.
ATATCGTTGAAAGACTATTGTACTCTGGTGAGATGGGGAGTAGACATGTTCCCAGGAGCATGCTGAAACCTTATTGGTCAAGATGAAGAAGAAAGAATATTAATGTTGCAACATAGAAAACATGTGTTTATATTAGTGTTTGCTCCTAGGCTAGCTTTAGACTCTTCGGATTTCGATTAGGCAGATTCTTCCACTCTTTCCATGCAGAGCAGACTGAGTTTTCACTCATCCTTTCCTTAGACTGAGAGTAGCATCTCATTCTGTCCCCTTTTCCTGACTGAGAGGAGGCTCTGTACTGAGTTTCCTGGACATCTCTTTATGAGAAGTCTTAGGGGCATCAACAAGGAAATGTGCAGCGCAGCAGCAAATTTTACAGCGCCGCATTTACAATACGCACCCCTGTGTTTTCCCTTGAGCAGGCACTAAGAATAGCTGCCTAGCGCCAACACAGACACCCTTGGGATACAGTGCAAGGTTGCCTGCGTTGCAGGGAACGACTGTTTATGTGCAGGAAGGTGTCCTTTCCTGCACATAAACAATCAATAATGGCGATCTGCTACTTCTATGTCTGCTGCAGAATGCAGCAGACATAGATGTAGCAAATCACCATTATTTAATGATTGTTTATGTGCAGGAAGGGACACCTTCCTGCACTTCATCATTAAAGGTGTTTTGCTCTTTTATTTCTCCTCGTTGCGCCAATCTAACATCTGCTTTTGCAATATGGTGCAGGGCATTGCACCACCGGAACGTCGAAAAAGTGATCTTCCGGTGACGCAATCCGGCAGTAAATATGCCCCTTAGTTTATTCTTTGATCTGCTATTGTTTGAGCTGGGAATGCTTTCCAGTTTTCTTTTTCTTTTTACATTCCAGCTTATTATGCTAAAGCTTCATGCTTATGCTTGGATCTTTCATTAGAACGCTTCATGAGTTTCTGAACTACCACCTTAAATTCCTTTCACATTTATCCTGACCTAGCTTAGCATAGGGATGTTTCTTAATGGAACGGACTTGTTACATTTATTGTATTATTGCTTTATTCTGATTTACTGAATCGATGAACAAGTTACTTACCTTTGGTAACGATACATCTGTAAGAGACGTATATTAGTTATAGATTCCTTACCTTAGAATTACCCCCAGGCGTCAGACTGGATCCGGAGAATTTTTCTTCAGCAGTACCTCTGCGCGTCGGTAGGTGGCATCGGTCGACTCCGCGTTCATAGTTGGCGTCATGATCACCGGAATGACGTCGCGGTATCTACTTAGACCCGCCCCTGCACGCTGATGTCAGTTCTTTACATGACATTCCACGCCAGAAGCGCAGAGCCATGCAAGACACTGACCACTGGTGCACAAAACTAAGGCCCTGAAAGGGAGTCCCTTACTCTAGAAGTCAGTTCGCAGAACGGGGAGGATGGGTGGGGCGGTAAGGAATCCATAACTAATATATGTCATACAGTCATTACCGAAGGTAAGTAACTTGTTGATCTGAAAGAGACTATTAATTATAGATTCCTTACCTTAGAATAGATACTCCAGCAATACCAACCCCGGAGGAGGGTCTGCGAACGAAGTTCACACCAGAAAGTCCAGGAGAACTGAACGGCCAAAGAAGCAGTCTCTCCGCACCTGACTATCCAGGCAATAATGCTTAGTGAACGCGTGCAGAGATGCCCACGTGGCTGCCTGGCAGATGTCACTGAGGGGGACTCCACGTCCCAAAGCAGCAGAGGCTGCCGTCGCCCTGGTGGAATGGGCGCGCAACCCTACTGGAGGCTCCTTTTTCGTCAAGGAATAACAGATTTTAATGCAAAGAACGACCCATCGAGAGGGTTCATTTTTGCATGGCCCGACCTTTCTTGGTGCCCACATAGCCAACAAAGAGTTGATCATCCACTCGGAATTGTTTTGTGCGAACCAGATAAAATTCTAGTGCACATTTTGGATCCAGAGGGTGGAGCCTCTCCTCCTCCTTAGAAGGATGCGGGGACGGGAAGAAGGTGGGCAAAGTGATGGTCTGTCCTATATGGAAAGAGGTAACAACTTTGGGAAGAAAATAAGGTCTAGTTCGAAGGTCAACCTTGTCCGGATGAACAGCAAGAAAAAGAGGTTTAGAAGAAAGAGCCTGAAGCTCACTCACCCTGCGAGCAGAGGTGATGGCAACCAGAAAAACAGTCTTTAAGGTCAACAGTCTGAGAGGACAATTAAGTAGTGGCTCGAAAGGAGCACGTAAGGTAAGACCATATTCAAGTCCCACTGGGGCATTACAAAAGGAATAGGAGGAAAGAGGTGAGTAATGCCCTTCAGGAATCTATTAACAATAGGGGACTTAAAAAGAGAAGGCTGATCAGGAAGGCGAAGAAAGGCCGAAATATAGCCTTTAAGGGTGCTCAGAGCAGAGCCCTGCTGGGCCAAAGAAAGAATGAAGAGGAGAACCTCTGAAAGAGGGGCAGAAAGGGGATCCACAGCCTTTGCTGTGCACCATGCCATAAATTTGTTCCATCTATAGGCGTATACCGTTTTAGTGGAGGACGCCTGGCTGCCAAGATGACATTACAGACTTCGGGAGGAAGTTCGAAAGCTGTCAACTGTCGCCGCTCAATCTCCACGCAAGGAGGTGGAGGCCAGACAGGCTCGGGTGGAAGACCGTCCCCTGTTGCTGCGACAGAAGATCCTCCCGAAGAGGGAGTCGGATCGGAGGATCGATGGCCATGTTCAAGAGCTCGAGATACCGGACCCTTAGTGCCGAATCCAGAGCCACAAGAATGACTTGGGCCCGGTCACGCTTGATCTTCTTCAGCAATCTGGGCAGAAGTGGTATAGGCGGAAAGGCCTATAGAAGGCCGCAATTCCACTCGAGACGAAAAGCGTTGCTGAGCGAGTGCCGCCTTGGGAATTCCAACGCGCAGAACTGCTGACATTGCGCGTTCTCTTCGGTGGCGAACAGATCTAACCAAGGCTCTTCCCACTGCTGAAAGACCTTGCACCACCTCAGAGTGAAGACGCCATTCGTGATCCATCATGCACCGGCGGCTGAGTTCATCTGCCCTTGCGTTCAGGGAACCGGCCAGGTGTTGAACCACCAGGGACATGCCCTGATGTTCCAGCCACATCCAGAGGCGGACAGCCTCTTGACATAGGGACCCCACCCCACCCTGTTTGTTGCAGTACCACATGGCGGTGGTGTTGTCCGTGAATACCTACACTACTCTTCCTTCGAGAGAAGGAAGGAATGCTTTCAGTGCAAGACAGATCGCCCGGAGCTCCAGCAGGTTGATGTGGAGCCCGGACTCCGCCGGAGACCAGAGGCCTCTGATCTCCGCCTCTCCCATGTGGACGCCCCATCCCAGAATAGACTCATCTGTCACCACTGTGGTCTGGTTGGGTAAGGGAGAGGGCTCTGCCGTTGACCCATCCTGGTTCGTTAGCCATCACTGCAATTGGTGTGCAGTGCCCTCCGAGATCTGGACGACATCGTAAAGATTCCCACTGGAACTTCAGGTCCCACTGCAAAGTCCGCATATGCCACTTGGCATAGTCCACTAGCAGGATGCAAGAGGCCATGAGGCCCAGTAGCCTCAAGGTCATTCTGACCGAAACCCGGGATAGAGGCTGAAAGATCAGAATCATAGCCCGAATATCCCGGACTGGCTGCTCGGGAGGATAGGCACGAAACTGCGCTGTATCCAGAACTGCTCCGATGAAAAGGAGCTTCTGAGAGGGAATCAGGTGTGACTTCAGCACGTTGATAGTGAACCCCAGCGAGTGCAGGAGGTCCGCCGTAGTCTGGAGGTAGGAGACGACAGCCTGGGACGAATGCGCCTTCAACAGCCAGTCGTCGAGCTAGGGGAAGACTGGAACCCCTGATCTGCGCAGATGAGCTACGACCACCGCCATCACTTTCGTGAACACCCGAGGGGTGCTGGTAAGGCCAAAGGGGAGCACGGTAAACTGAAAATGCTCGTGGCCTACCGAGAACCGCAGGACGGGGACTGAAAATAAGCGTCCTGCAAGTCCAACGCTACCATCCAGTCTCCAGGGTCAAGGGCAGACAAGACCTGAGCCAATGTCAACATTTTGAACTTCTCCTTCCGGAGGAAGCGGTTGACGTCCCTGAGATCCAAGATAGGACGTAGGCCTTTGTTCTTCTTGGGCACCAGGAAGTAGTGGGAATAACAACCACGACCTACTTCTGGCACAGGGACTCGCTCGATGGCTCCCTTGGCCAAGAGAGCTGTGACTTTGACGGAGAAGGGCCAAGTGATCCTCCGACATGCGATGGAATGTTGGTGGCATGGAGGGAGGGGTAGTCTTGAAGGGGAGGGAGTAGCCCCTTCGGGCTATCTGCAAAACCCACCTGTCCGACGTTATTTTGTGCCAGTGGGGGAGGTGATGGCGAATCCTACCACCCACTGGCAACTGGTGGCCCGAAAGGTCAGACTAGGAGGCTGATGCAGAGGGGGCACTGGTGGACTGGCCTGCCCACTGGCCCCCATACCCACGGCGCTGGGACCCACATCCCTGGCCGCGCAGGGGCTGAGTAGTTTGCGCTGGCCTGTTGCCCAGGGTGGAACGTGGTGGGGCACCCCTTCCGTAGCCACGAAAGGGGCAAAAAGCAGACTGAGCGGGGTGAGAGGTGGCAGCGAGGCCCAAGGATCTGGCCGCAGCCCGAGAGTCCTTGAAGCGCTCGAGCGCATTATCCGCCTTGTCGCCAAAATGGCGACGGCCATCAAAGGACATGTCCAAAAGGGTCGATTGGACATCCCCGGAAAAGCCAGTGGACCTCAGTCAGGCGTAGCGTCTCAAGGCTGATGTAGAAATCGTTCTACCTACCGAGTCGGCAGTATCCAGCCCACATCGAATGGCGAACTTCGCTGTGTCTCTACCCTCTGCAACCGCACGGGAGAGTATAGTCCGGGCCTCCTCCGGGCACTGTGGCAGCACTTGCGCAACCGTGTCCCACACAGAGTGGGTGTAGCGGCCCAGGAGTCATGCGATGTTCACCAACCGCAGTCCTAAGCTGGCAGAAGAAAACATCTTCCCAAGATGGTCCAGCTTCTTGGATTCCCTATCTGGGGGAGCAGTAGGGAACGCGCCTTTGGATGTTGAGGCTTGGACCACCAAGCTCTCAGGGATAGGGTGTTGGGAGAGGAAAATGGGGTCGCCCAGGGCCGGGCGGTGGTGTCGGTCAATCATCCTATCCACAGGAGGCCCTGTGCTGGGCTTGGACCAAGTGCCCAGAAGGATGTTGGTGAGGGCCTCATTGAAGACAGGAGGGGCTCCGAAGAGGCCGCTGCCGGCTGAAGCACCTCAGTCAGGAGGTTAGTCCTGCCACCTTAGGAACCTCAAGGCCCAAGGCCTCCGCTGTCCTACGCAACACCACAGTGTAGGAGGCTCCCACCTCCGTGGCCACGGTAGGGGGAGAAAGCATACCAAGGTCTGGGGAGGTATCCAGACCACTGGCATCACAAACTCCTCTCTCCAGTACGGCTTTTCTAGCTGGTCTGCCAGAGGGTCCACAGACCCCTCCCAGTCGTCCTCACCATCCTCTGGCTGCCACTCAGGGCGAAAGAAAATGCCAGGATAGAACAGTGGTACAAAAGTACCGGCCGGCGGCGGTACCTGCGTCGATAGACGCCGGTCCAGCTCAATGTTCAAGTCGAGTGGGATGCCGGGGTCAACGCCAGCCGGGGACACAACCGGCGTCTGAGGCGTCGTCCGAGGAATCTGCACCGGGGGAAGTGTCTTGAGGTCAACCGGCACCAATCCGGATCCAGGCCTGGATACCTGAGGGCCCCTGTGGCGCGGGGCCCGAGCCGCCGGCATCGAAGGCCTAGAACCCCCAGCTGATTCTGCGTGGCGCGAAGTCGCGCTGGTGGAGTCGGGCTGCCCAAAGATGGAGTGGAGAGCTTCGTAAATGCATGAAGCTGTGCAGGGGACGCTCCAGCTCCCAGGAAGGGAGGGAAGCTCGGAGCCGTCCCAGCAGGCTCGGTGGGCGGAGCCGAAGGATGACCACTGATGCAGCGCGTACAATAAAAACTATTCTCCTCCTAGGTTATTTATAGGTCATCCAGGGGCAAACTATATTTCTCATATCCACATGACGATGGGGCCCATAAACATCGTCTAACACACACGCACACTCCTGGATTTCCTTTTACACCTTTATGAAATTCTGTACTCCTAGGAGAAGCATGAGAACTAAATGGAGAACACCATTTTGTGTACCGCTGGAAGAGCAAGGATATCTATTTACCTTAATTTGTCACTTTCTTTTAGTTATTTCTTAAGATATTCCTGCTCATTGTTTTGTCGATGAATCATTCATTTAAGAAATTAGTTTATAGTGATTAAGACCAGCTGAATCACAATCAACCAATTACTCATGTCACAATCATTTAGGAAAATAACCACTGAGTCATTTTGGGTTTAAAGAATCTTAAATTTTATATAATTTTAAAAGCATGTAAAGAATTTAATACTTTATTCAATTATTCATTTTTAAATTCACAATTTTATTAAGCATAATCAATTTATTGCAGAAAAGGAAATTTTGTCATGAAGCCAAAAACCCTAGTTACCTGCCTAGCTTCCTAATTTAGCCTAATGATTTCTAACCTAACTTTGGGATTAGAAATAGCCTGATTCTCATACTCAACTGTAAAGTTAAGACAGCAACAGCAACTTCAGCTCGTCAGCATCAGCTACCTGCAACCCGTCTCCTCTACTGCAACCCCGACTCTCGAACTGCCTGGAACTCTGACTGGAACTCACTGGAACTGACCCCCTCCCACTAAGAGTAGGCCCTCTTATACCCTAATTCTAACTTTGCTAACTAACTGTTGCAACATTAATATCACGCTTTTCTTTCATTGGTCCATGCATGTCAGCTTATTCATTCTTTAATCAAGTTCTCTTGGATTCAAGGGTCCTTGGATCATTTCCTTTCCCATACGCTTAAACATTTCCATCCGATTCGATCAGTCCATTTGTATCTTATTTTGACACATTCAAGAACTCCGCAGTCATTGTCCTTTCTCTTGGGCTCCTTTCCCACGGACTCTCTCCTGATCATCACGGCACACTATCAGTTCAATTAGGTCACACCAGCCTTGACCATTTCTTGCATCCTAGCCTCTCAGAGACATCACGAGGTTCCAGATTTCTTCAATCTCATCCCGTACCACGTGTCCCCTTGCGCCTGCGCACATCTTCCCACTGGCGGCCATTTTATATCGCCACTCGGTTCTACTTTAGAAGCACTAATTTGAGGCAAACAAAACATAATTAAAATAGAGAAAAATATCCCTTTCGTTTCCCTCCCGTCTACGTACCCCAATTAGTTGTTACCTAGCAAAAAGCGACATTTAAGCTGCTCCTTACTTACCATCACTATTGTTTTTGCAACGACACATTTTATTTCTATGAAGCACAAACATGCATTTATTTTATTTAGTACGCTTTTTATTCTTACGTTATGATTAGACACACGGACATTCATTAATAGATTATTTAGCACATACATTGGCATATTACCATTCCCACATATACAATGTTGATTAATACATTTAAACGAACATTTTTAATTAATTAATTATATAATTTGTTAGGGGTTAAATTTTTTATTTTCCCTGCTCCATCAACTCCCCCTTTGGTGATTTTTAAATCACCACATAAAACCCAAGTCATACTTCTTTTCAGGCAGCATGTCTTTCATCCTTTACTTTCTGTTATTCATATCTCTGTCTCTTCTTCATCTTGCCTTTTAGTCTCTTTATACATGCTTTCTTTCAATTTCTCCAATTCAATTTCACCCATTTCTCTCTCTCTTTCTCTCATTATTCTGTTATTTCTTCTTATCTTATTCTGTCTTACTTTTCTCTTTATACATGTTATTACTATTTTCAATATCATGGCTAACAATATCACTATAGTTGCTACTATTATAACTTTCCCTATTACTAGTTTACTCATCCTAGTTAACCAATTTGCTACTGAGGAAAACCCTCTACCAAGTTTTCCCAAAACACTTTCAACCTCCAGTGGAACTAATTCTTTGTGCAGACTTGTAATATTTGTAATATACTTCTGTATATTTTCACTGTTATCCGGAATGTAAGTACAACAATGTTGGACTTTCAACATTCCACAGACTCCACCCTCTTTTGCCAAAAGAATATCAAGGGCAAGCCGATTTTGCATCACCATAGCTCTCATGGCAACCATTTCGGTATTTACCATTAAGAACCCTCCCGCAGTATCTGTAGACAAACGATCTACTACTGTGGATAACTTCCGAATTTTAAATGCATTCAAAGATATTCCCACTGCTGGTATTAATGCTCCAAAAATATCACCTACAATTTCTGAAAAACTTTCCCTTTTTCTACGTGTAAATCTATTAATCATCTTGTATGTTCCCTTTTCTTCTCTGTCCATGTGAAAAATTTTTGGAAAGACCAGGCCTACATAGCAAGTTCCATACCAATGGTCCGGTAACCTGTAATAAGCTCTATTCCCACAAATATAATAGATACCTGGAAATATTGGGTCCTTTCCACCTTTGAATCCCCAACCTCCCAGAATTTGATAATTGTCATGGCAGATACTGGAACCTACAAAGTAATTGTCATAGACTGTCTTATTTCTCTTAATGCACAACTTTCCTGTTTGTGGCCAATCTAAAGTCATTGCTGCATTTATCTTTTTCCCTTCATGATTTCCTTCCTCAAACGTCCATAAACGTTTTCCTTCCTCTTTTATTGCTTCTTTTTGAAATTTCATTCTTCTTTCTTCTACCATGTCTAAAAATACTTTTTCTTCTTTCTTTAACTCACAGGTAAGATTGTTACTAACTATTTCTTCTAACGTTAATTTTCTATGTTCTAAAAAGAATTCTCCTAAAACCTTTGCTGGTTTCACTTTGTTAAGTTCTGGTACTACTGGAATGTTTGCAAATATCTTATCTATATCAGTATAATAAGATTCTAATCTACCTGTTTTATAAAATAAACTTGCTATTACACTACATGTTATTCCATAAGTCAAAGGTAAGTGATGATAAGTCACACCTTCCGATACTGACGCAGGCAACTGCATACAAACATAACAATCTCTTACTTCCATTGTTTTTACGTACTCATACAACAACTTTGTAAAAACATTCTTTGAGAAATCTGTTACTGACCTATCCTTATGCAACTCTGCACTACTTCTTAAAACAACTTGTTCTTTAATATTAGTTTCTTTTTCTGGTTTAGTATCATTCTTTGCTTCTATCACAGCTACACTAATAGGAATTGTGATTGCTAAAACTATCCATATGGTCATTAATAACCCTGTACAAAAACAGCACATTTTGCACCATCTCTTTATAAATTCACATTTATCTCTTCTATCCCTATTATTTTCCATTTTTCTTTTTCTATTTATTAAGTTTCAGAAAATTGTGTCACTACACCTCAGAAATGACTTAGATGCCACTCTGCTTTCAAAAAAGTCTTTGCTTGGTACTTTCTTTAATTCTCTCCAGAATTCTTTCGTTGTCACATCCGGTGATTTGTCACGTCCAGTAAATTTGTCACGTCCGGCAGAAGCACTATAAGTCTTCACTTCAGTTTCGTTGCATCTCACCTTTTCCCATCCGACTTCTCAGTCTCTGGTTTCCGTGAGTGTTTTCTTCTTCTTCTTTGTAATCAGTTAATGCAATATACAGCCACTCAGGTGACTTAAATTTTGAATTCACTTTCTTTGTCCTTTTGGACTTTTGTAATCTTTTTCCACTGGGTTTTTCTTGTCCCTTTTGACTTGTTACCTCATTTACTTGTTCAGCATCTTCATCTTCTGCTCTTATTATTCTATATCTCAATTTTCTTACATAGCTGTTGGGCCAATTATCTCCTTTTCTTGGCCTTTTGGCTTCACCTTCTCTTTCTTCTCTTTCTGATTTCCAATTTCTTTTTCTTGATTCAGTCTTTGCTTTTTCCTCTCCTCCACTTTCTTCTGTTTCTGTTTCAACTGTCTCACTATTGTCTCTTATTTTGAAACTTATAATCTCGTCATCTCCTACTGGTGGATCTGTCTTCTCCTTTTTGTTTTCCCTTATCACTGTCCCTCCTCGGGGTTCTTCCGATTTGGTGTTTTCCTCCTTATCTGTTTCTGAATTTCCCTGTTCTCCTGTTTCTCTATCTATCCCTATTGCTCCTCGGGGTTCTTCTCGATTTTCTAACTTTTTGTGTACTTCTTTCCCTACTTCATCTATTAATATTGTTTCTGAAGGATTTCCACCATAACTTGTACTTGGTTGTTCATCTAACTCAATTTCTTGCTCAGTTTCTTCTCTAATTGGTTTATAACCCCAAGTTCTCTTTCGGAATTCTTCCCAGTTTGCAGCTGAATCATCAGATCCTGAAGTTGTGTCAGATATTTCCAGATGTCGACTTACAGGTCGATCTTCAAGTTCTGGAACTTCTGAATTTCTTTTCTTCTTCTTCTTCTTGTTCCTCTTCTTCTCTAGAGGTGTTTTCCGTTGGGGTCTCCAGATGTCGACTTTCAGGTCGATCTTCAAGTTCTGGCACCCTTTCTTTTATCTTGGTTGTTCCAGCCGTTAAACTTTTATCCCACACTTCCAGACGCCGACTCACATGTCGATCTGTAGGTTCTGGAATTCTGATTGTGTGGCTGGCATGAACCCAGTTCTTTACTCCTGCACACTTGACAGCAGTCGTTGTTACTAGGATTACCTGTCTTGGCTCATCCCAACGCGGAACTAGACAGTTTCTTCTCCTGTGGACTTTAATACGGACCCAGTCTCCTGGATTCAAGTCGTGGGCTGGTTTTCTTTCAAGAGTGGTCGCATCCGGTCCAACCTGATGAAACACAGAACGCACCACATCAGCCAGTCCTTTGCAATAATCCAGTATTAGATCATCAGTTATTGTTAATAACTTGTTGACTGGTACGTGGGCTTGTCTCATTGCTCGTCCCATGATCATTTCATGAGGACTGAGTCCCGTTTTCTTTTCAGGGATGCTCCTGATGGTCATCAGAACAAGAGGCAGTGCATCTGGCCATTTGAGTCCTGTAGCTTGACACATTTTTCCTAATCTGTTTTTAATTGTTCCATTTATCTGCTCTACTACCCCAGAAGCCTCTGGTCTGTAAGCACAATGTAATTTTTGTTTAATACTCAGTGCTTCACAAATCAATTGGATCAACTCATTTTGAAAATGTGTTCCTCTATCTGTCTCAACTGTGACTGGAAAACCATACCTCGGAATGAACTCTCGTAGCATAAGTTTTGCCACTGTTGTTCCATCATTCCTTCTTGTGGGGTATGCCTCCACCCAACGAGAGAACAAACAGACGACCACCAGAACATATCTTAATCTGTTACTAGGGGGCATCTCAATGAAATCCATCTGTATCCTTGTGAATGGACCTCCTTCTCGTCCTATTGTTCCTAGACTCACTACGGTTTTCCTTCCTGGGTTAAACTGTTGACAAATAAGACATCTTTGACAAAGACTTTCAGCAATGGCTCTGAATTTTGGGTTATACCAAGTTTGTCTAAAAAGTCTAATCATTGCATCTCTCCCAATATGAGCTTGTCCATGGTACATCCGTGCCATGTCTGCAATCATGCTATCAGGCATAACTGGTCTTTCATCTCTGTATACCCACACTCCATTATCTTCCTGTCTTCTACATCCTGCTTTAATCCAGTAATCCTTTTCCTCATCTCTTGCTGTTTCTTGTAACTGCCTTACTTCATCCCATGTTTCGACTGTATTAGTGAAAAGCAAAGGACAAGAGACATGCTCCCTTTCTCTATTTTTGTTCAGGGACGCCATGTTTTCCGCACAATATCTAGCGATCTCATCAGCATAGTTATTGCCGACCGCTATGTAGTCTTCGTTTTTCTTATGCGCCTTGCACTTCACTACAGCTATTTGTTTAGGCAGCTGTATCGCCTCAAGCAGTTTTTTAACATAATCTCCATTTCTGATAGGTGTTCCTGCAGATGTCAAAAATCCTCTTTGTGACCAAATCTGGCCAAAATCATGTACGATGCCGAAACCATATTGGCTATCGGTCACAATCGTGATTCGTACATTTTTCCCCAATTTACATGCTTGAATCAAAGCAATTAGTTCCGCAACTTGGGCAGACCTAACTCCTTTCAGACAAGACGCTTCCATCACAGTTGCCACTGTGCATACTGCATAAGCTGCGCTTAACACTCCTTCCTTTGTGCGTAAACATGAACCATCTACAAACATGACATAATCGGATTCCTTTAACGGTTCATCTTTTATGTCAGCTCTTGGTTTTGTGCAATATTCCAGCACATTCAGACAATCATGATCTACTTCATCTTGTTCAATTATACTCTCTTCATCTGGCAATGATGTCGAAGGATTTACATTTATGCATCTATCTATGGTCACATTTTCTGCACTCAAGATGACTTTTTCGTACTTAGTCAGCCGACTATGTGTCATGTACTGTGTTTTTGTTCTTGTCAAAAGAATTTCTACTGAATGGGGAACATATACTCTCAGTGGATACCCCATCACTATACCTTCACTTTGTTCCAGACTTACACAAGTAGCAGCAACTGCTTTCAGACATCCAGGCAATGCTTTTGCTATAGGATCTAAAACAGCTGAGAAGTAAGCTATAGGCCTCTTCATGGTGCCGTGTTTTTGTACCAGTACTGAAAATGCACATCCATCTCTTTCACTGCAGTATAACTCAAAATCCTTCTCATAATCAGGCATGCCTAATGCAGGGGCCTCACACAGTTTCTTTTTCAATTCTTTGAAAGATTTCATTTCTTCTTTGTTTAACTCAAAAGGGTCTTTTACATCTTTCTTTGTCAGTTTTTGTAATGGTTTTGCAATCAAAGAAAATCCACTTATCCATTGTCGACAATATCCAACCATTCCCAAAAACATTCTTACCTCTCTCTGAGTCATTGGTGCTCTCATTCCTTGAATCATTCTTACTCTTTCTGTCGCTATTTTCCGCACTCCTTTCTCAATTTTATGTCCTAAATACTGGACTTCTTTCTGACAAAACTGTAATTTTGAAGGAGACACTTTATGTCCTCTTTTCTCTAAGTGGTTCAGCAAAGCAATTGTGTCACTTACACATGCTTCTTTGGTTTTCGATGCCACCAATAGGTCATCGATATACTGCACCATCACTGATTTTTCTGGCATTTTTAAATCTTCCAGAGATCTCTTTAGAATCTGATTAAAAATTGAGGGGCTTTCTGTATACCCCTGTGGAATTCGGCACCATGCCAAAATACGCTCTCCGAAACGGAATGCAAATAATGGCTGGCTATCTGGATGCAAAGGAATAGAGAAAAATGCATGACATAAATCTATCACCGTATACCACTCAGCTTCATGCGGAATTTGATATAGAATCACTGCAGGGTTTGGCACTATTGGACAACATGGTACCACTATTTTGTTGATCTTTCTCAAATCCTGTACTATTCTGTATGTTCCATTTGGCTTTTTCAGTCCCATAATAGGTGAATTACATGGACTGCTCATGATTTCTTTCAGAATTCCCTGTTCAATCATCTTATTTATCACAGGAGTTATTCCTTCAATTATTTCTGGAGTTAATTTGTACTGTGGCGTGTTTGGATAACTTATCCCTTCTTTCACTGTCACTTTTACGGGATCAACTTCTCTCATTAATCCAATGTCCTCTCCTGTAAAATCCCACACGCTTTCTTTTACTGCACCTTTTAGCTCTTCTGGAAGTTTTTCTGCATCAAATGCAGGAAATAAACCATTCGTTTCAGGTTCTTGATTCATCAAAGTTACTTTATACAGAACATCTTCATCTGAAGTCTGAAAACCTATTCCTTCTGGTGTACAATAAATTGTGCAATTCATTTTACACAAAAGGTCACGACCTAGAAGATTTACAGGACTACAATCGCACACTACAAATTTATGCATTTTACTAAAAGAACCAATTTTTACTTCTACCAATTCAGTAAGTGGGGTTTTAATCTGCTGATTGGCTACTCCTACCACTTGGATGCATTCACCTGAGAGAGGAAGGTTCGGAATTTCCACTGACCTAACAGTAGAACGGGTAGCTCCAGTATCGACAAGGAATGTTACGTTTGCTCCATTCACTTCTCCATCCACAAAGGGACCAGACTGATCTACCTCTAGAGTTGCGCCAAGCACGCACTCTTTCCCCTCTCTTGCGCACCGTCAGAAACTTTCATCCGGGTCATCCTCACTCTGATGCAACCAATACTGGGAAATGTTAGCTGCTCTCGGCAACTGTGTTACCTGCTCTCCTCCGTAGAATCCTGTTTCTGTACTGTATCTTTGCTGGTTAACAGTGTTGGGAAGTGGTGGTTGTGGCACCTGACTTTGTTGAACAACTACCTCATTCTGCACCTGTGGAGTTAATGATTGATGTTCCGGATTAGGTTTAGGTGGGAACTTACACTCATTTCTCCAATGCCCTAATTTTCCGCAATTATGACATGGCCATTTCTTCTTTGCCTCTTCTAGACTCACTTGTCCTTTTCCTTTACCTATATTTGGTCGCATCTTATTCTGTCCTGATTCGTTTCCATTATTATTATCCAATTGGGCTTCTTGTTTTTCTGCCACTTTCACTTGTGCCCACATTGCTTTTTCTTTCAACTTACGCTGTTTACTCTCTATTTCATCACTACAATACTTAGCATACCTCAGCACCTCATCTACACTTGCATTCTGCCAGTTTATCATATGTTGCTTAATCATATCGCTTATTTCTTGTTTCAAGCCAAATACAAATCGGTATACAAAATGACTCATATCCTTCTCACTTAATTCCTCATAACCACTATACTGTTTGAAAACCAACAACAATCGCTCATAATATGCATGTACACTCTCCTTACTTTCCTGTGTAGTTCTATCAATCTTAACCCAATCTGTCTCTTTTGGAGGAATCTTATTTTTCAAAAAGGTAATCACCTTGTCGTATTTCTTCATCACATCTGGTCCTGGAGCTCCTGTCTTAGGATCTCTTGGATATTCTGTAGTTGGCCAGTCAACTGTAATCTTACATTCTGACCACAGATCCGTTGGTACCACTATGTCAAACAATCCATCCAAATCTATCCACAACACTTTCGAGACCTTTACAAACCTTTCTACCTGTCGGTACCACTCAACTGGCTTTTCTCTTAACTTTGGAAAGTCATTTGTAAATGACAGGATGTCCTGCCTAGTCCAGGGAACATGCACATAACTACCACCTGGAGTTTCTCTCATAGGGTACTCTTTAACAACATGTTCCTTTTCTGTTATCATAAAAGCCAATGAACCTTTGTCTACACTTTTCTCATTCTTCTTTGTCCATCTAACCTTCCATCTGTCCACATCACCCCATTTTCTCAACAAAACAATCAACTCTTTTATCTGTGTCAGCCTTCCTGCTGTATTCAAATTTTCAATATCTTTTTCACAAAAATCTACTCTGTATGGTTTCTGCAACGTTTTTACTTTTGCAAAATCTATTCCAATCTCACCGGCCACTTCTTCTAGTTTGTCATGTAAATTCTTTGCCCTCCATGTTATACTTTTGCACAGAAACATTATTTCATCATCCTGATAATTCTTTATCTTTTCTGTACCAATCGTTCCTAGAATTAATTCTTCCATGTCAATTTTCAATCTGATCACATCTAATGGTTTTTCTTCTGTTTCTTTTATTTTAAAAGCTTTTATCCACTCATTTAACTCATCAGGAGTCGGACCTATAGGAGTACTATTTATTTCTGTCCAATTTCCACTCTTTTCAGGTGTCACTGTTGCAGATTCAGTTACCATAGGCATTTTCCTACCGCTACACTCATTCACTGTCAAATTTTCAGGTGGACTTGGTCTGTAAGCACTAGTCAAATTGCTCGTACCTGGACTTGTTTCCATTCTTTCCTTTTCTCTTTGGAATTGCGAACTCAAGGGAATCACCAAAGATCGTTCATCAATTTTCTGATTCTCGAAAACTGGTATTACTGGACCTATTGTTACGGGTACGGTAACTGCTTCCATATTCTTGGTTAATTCTCTAATTTTCTCAGTTAATTCTTTTGTTGTCCTTGCCAATTCTCTTGCACTATCATTTTCTATTCCCTCATTTTGGGAAGTTCTTATTTGTTCTTGTGACCTATTTATTTCTTGTCTTTTTTCTGGACTTTTATTTCGCATAGTTTCTATTGGTGGCGCATTTGGTGTCACCACTGTAGAATTCTGCTGATACGGAGGTGGATTTTTATTTAATATATCTTCCAGCAACTCGTCATCCGTTTCGCTCTCATGCATATACTTTTCTCTCTCTAAATGTTTCTTTTTCTCAGTCCGTTTTTTCTTAGTCCCTTCCTCAACTGTAAAAGCTGGAAACAAACCTCCTGTCATGTTAGCACATCTCCATCGTTTTATTCTGTCCTCATGATTCATTCCCCACAATCTTCCGGGCACGAACTCATAACCTTTCATACCTCTGAATCTTTCTTTTTCGTACATCTCATCTTCCCATTCTGTTAAAGCCTCAAACTGTGTCGGTCTAGGTCTAGGTTCCAATTTAAGCATCTTTTCTTTTAAATTCCGTAAAATCGCTACATTAAAAGAACCATTTTCAGGGAAAGCCAATGCTCCATCATTCTTGGTATATTTTACCCAATTATCCAACCATATGCACGTATGATATCCATATTTCAGCATCATATGTGAAGCTGCTGATTTCGGCGGAGGAATTACTTGTCCCTCTCTAGTCACAACCTTTTTGTCTTTCTTAAAGAAATTCTTTAATTTCGTTGTCCATGACGTTCTCTCCCTTTCATACTCGTAATACGGCATGTTTTCTATTTGTTTTCTCTTTACTCTAACGCTGTTTCTGTGTACGGAACTTCGTCCAATTACAGCGCGATTCACACTAACGTACCAATCAGAACAATTTCCACCGTCCGCGAACCAACCAATCCTAGCGCGGCACTTTTCTACGTCACTCCTGCTCTGTATTCACGTGACTAGTGCACTAACCAATCCTAGCGCGGCACTTTTCCACGTCACTTCTACTCTTTACCCCTCCTTTACAAAATTTATCGGCAATTCTTCTTTTCACTGTTTTCTTCGTTAGTTACAACAAATAAACAATTCCATAGTCTGATTCGCTAAACAAAGTGACAGCTTTGTCCTTTTACACAAGAATCCTGTTTTTCCAGTAGGCAGCGCTTACCTCTACCCTACCACAGAATTATTTACTCTCGCCGATAAAGTAGCACTTCCCTCTACCTTACCCTTCTTTCAAACAAACAATTTACTCGTTTCTCTGGGGATAAGACACATGTGGAGACTAGGCTCCTGAGAATTAAGGCCAAAGTTTCACAAGTAAACGTGATTTGCTATTTCATTTACACACTTTTCACACCGAAATCCCTAACATAACACAACCTGCGTTATAACCAAAATGAATTCAGACCATGTACCAAATTCCATGTGACTTCTCTTGCCACACGTGTTCCACTTCCTACATCCCAGAAGCGTGAAAACTTACATATAACATAACGCGACTCAACATATAGTGTTAGTCATCAAATAATCAATAATCAATAAACAATAATCACTAAACTAATCTATAGAAAACCATAACTCTGCTACCAAGAAATCTGATGCAGCGCGTACAATAAAAACTATTCTCCTCCTAGGTTATTTATAGGTCATCCAGGGGCAAACTATATTTCTCATATCCACATGACGATGGGGCCCATAAACATCGTCTAACACACACGCACACTCCTGGATTTCCTTTTACACCTTTATGAAATTCTGTACTCCTAGGAGAAGCATGAGAACTAAATGGAGAACACCATTTTGTGTACCGCTGGAAGAGCAAGGATATCTATTTACCTTAATTTGTCACTTTCTTTTAGTTATTTCTTAAGATATTCCTGCTCATTGTTTTGTCGATGAATCATTCATTTAAGAAATTAGTTTATAGTGATTAAGACCAGCTGAATCACAATCAACCAATTACTCATGTCACAATCATTTAGGAAAATAACCACTGAGTCATTTTGGGTTTAAAGAATCTTAAATTTTATATAATTTTAAAAGCATGGAAAGAATTTAATACTTTATTCAATTATTCATTTTTAAATTCACAATTTTATTAAGCATAATCAATTTATTGCAGAAAAGGAAATTTTGTCATGAAGCCAAAAACCCTAGTTACCTGCCTAGCTTCCTAATTTAGCCTAATGATTTCTAACCTAACTTTGGGATTAGAAATAGCCTGATTCTCATACTCAACTGTAAAGTTAAGACAGCAACAGCAACTTCAGCTCGTCAGCATCAGCTACCTGCAACCCGTCTCCTCTACTGCAACCACGACTCTCGAACTGCCTGGAACTCTGACTGGAACTCCCTGGAACTGACCCCCTCCCACTAAGAGTAGGCCCTCTTATACCCTAATTCTAACTTTGCTAACTAACTGTTGCAACATTAATATCACGCTTTTCTTTCATTGGTCCATGCATGTCAGCTTATTCATTCTTTAATCAAGTTCTCTTGGATTCAAGGGTCCTTGGATCATTTCCTTTCCCATACGCTTAAACATTTCCATCCGATTCGATCAGTCCATTTGTATCTTATTTTGACACATTCAAGAACTCCGCAGTCATTGTCCTTTCTCTTGGGCTCCTTTCCCACGGACTCTCTCCTGATCATCACGGCACACTATCAGTTCAATTAGGTCACACCAGCCTTGACCATTTCTTGCATCCTAGCCTCTCAGAGACATCACGAGGTTCCAGATTTCTTCAATCTCATCCCGTACCACGTGTCCCCTTGCGCCTGCGCACATCTTCCCACTGGCGGCCATTTTATATCGCCACTCGGTTCTACTTTAGAAGCACTAATTTGAGGCAAACAAAACATAATTAAAATAGAGAAAAATATCCCTTTCGTTTCCCTCCCGTCTACGTACCCCAATTAGTTGTTACCTAGCAAAAAGCGACATTTAAGCTGCTCCTTACTTACCATCACTATTGTTTTTGCAACGACACATTTTATTTCTATGAAGCACAAACATGCATTTATTTTATTTAGTACGCTTTTTATTCTTACGTTATGATTAGACACACGGACATTCATTAATAGATTATTTAGCACATACATTGGCATATTACCATTCCCACATATACAATGTTGATTAATACATTTAAACGAACATTTTTAATTAATTAATTATATAATTTGTTAGGGGTTAAATTTTTTATTTTCCCTGCTCCATCAACTCCCCCTTTGGTGATTTTTAAATCACCACATAAAACCCAAGTCATACTTCTTTTCAGGCAGCATGTCTTTCATCCTTTACTTTCTGTTATTCATATCTCTGTCTCTTCTTCATCTTGCCTTTTAGTCTCTTTATACATGCTTTCTTTCAATTTCTCCAATTCAATTTCACCCATTTCTCTCTCTCTTTCTCTCATTATTCTGTTATTTCTTCTTATCTTATTCTGTCTTACTTTTCTCTTTATACATGTTATTACTATTTTCAATATCATGGCTAACAATATCACTATAGTTGCTACTATTATAACTTTCCCTATTACTAGTTTACTCATCCTAGTTAACCAATTTGCTACTGAGGAAAACCCTCTACCAAGTTTTCCCAAAACACTTTCAACCTCCAGTGGAACTAATTCTTTGTGCAGACTTGTAATATTTGTAATATACTTCTGTATATTTTCACTGTTATCCGGAATGTAAGTACAACAATGTTGGACTTTCAACATTCCACAGACTCCACCCTCTTTTGCCAAAAGAATATCAAGGGCAAGCCGATTTTGCATCACCATAGCTCTCATGGCAACCATTTCGGTATTTACCATTAAGAACCCTCCCGCAGTATCTGTAGACAAACGATCTACTACTGTGGATAACTTCCGAATTTTAAATGCATTCAAAGATATTCCCACTGCTGGTATTAATGCTCCAAAAATATCACCTACAATTTCTGAAAAACTTTCCCTTTTTCTACGTGTAAATCTATTAATCATCTTGTATGTTCCCTTTTCTTCTCTGTCCATGTGAAAATTTTTTGGAAAGACCAGGCCTACATAGCAAGTTCCATACCAATGGTCCGGTAACCTGTAATAAGCTCTATTCCCACAAATATAATAGATACCTGGAAATATTGGGTCCTTTCCACCTTTGAATCCCCAACCTCCCAGAATTTGATAATTGTCATGGCAGATACTGGAACCTACAAAGTAATTGTCATAGACTGTCTTATTTCTCTTAATGCACAACTTTCCTGTTTGTGGCCAATCTAAAGTCATTGCTGCATTTATCTTTTTCCCTTCATGATTTCCTTCCTCAAACGTCCATAAACGTTTTCCTTCCTCTTTTATTGCTTCTTTTTGAAATTTCATTCTTCTTTCTTCTACCATGTCTAAAAATACTTTTTCTTCTTTCTTTAACTCACAGGTAAGATTGTTACTAACTATTTCTTCTAACGTTAATTTTCTATGTTCTAAAAAGAATTCTCCTAAAACCTTTGCTGGTTTCACTTTGTTAAGTTCTGGTACTACTGGAATGTTTGCAAATATCTTATCTATATCAGTATAATAAGATTCTAATCTACCTGTTTTATAAAATAAACTTGCTATTACACTACATGTTATTCCATAAGTCAAAGGTAAGTGATGATAAGTCACACCTTCCGATACTGACGCAGGCAACTGCATACAAACATAACAATCTCTTACTTCCATTGTTTTTACGTACTCATACAACAACTTTGTAAAAACATTCTTTGAGAAATCTGTTACTGACCTATCCTTATGCAACTCTGCACTACTTCTTAAAACAACTTGTTCTTTAATATTAGTTTCTTTTTCTGGTTTAGTATCATTCTTTGCTTCTATCACAGCTACACTAATAGGAATTGTGATTGCTAAAACTATCCATATGGTCATTAATAACCCTGTACAAAAGCAGCACATTTTGCACCATCTCTTTATAAATTCACATTTATCTCTTCTATCCCTATTATTTTCCATTTTTCTTTTTCTATTTGTTAAGTTTCAGAAAATTGTGTCACTACACCTCAGAAATGACTTAGACGCCACTCTGCTTTCAAAAAAGTCTTTGCTTGGTACTTTCTTTAATTCTCTCCAGAATTCTTTCGTTGTCACATCCGGTGATTTGTCACGTCCAGTAAATTTGTCACGTCCGGCAGAAGCACTATAAGTCTTCACTTCAGTTTCGTTGCATCTCACCTTTTCCCATCCGACTTCTCAGTCTCTGGTTTCCGTGAGTGTTTTCTTCTTCTTCTTTGTAATCAGTTAATGCAATATACAGCCACTCAGGTGACTTAAATTTTGAATTCACTTTCTTTGTCCTTTTGGACTTTTGTAATCTTTTTCCACTGGGTTTTTCTTGTCCCTTTTGACTTGTTACCTCATTTACTTGTTCAGCATCTTCATCTTCTGCTCTTATTATTCTATATCTCAATTTTCTTACATAGCTGTTGGGCCAATTATCTCCTTTTCTTGGCCTTTTGGCTTCACCTTCTCTTTCTTCTCTTTCTGATTTCCAATTTCTTTTTCTTGATTCAGTCTTTGCTTTTTCCTCTCCTCCACTTTCTTCTGTTTCTGTTTCAACTGTCTCACTATTGTCTCTTATTTTGAAACTTATAATCTCGTCATCTCCTACTGGTGGATCTGTCTTCTCCTTTTTGTTTTCCCTTATCACTGTCCCTCCTCGGGGTTCTTCCGATTTGGTGTTTTCCTCCTTATCTGTTTCTGAATTTCCCTGTTCTCCTGTTTCTCTATCTATCCCTATTGCTCCTCGGGGTTCTTCTCGATTTTCTAACTTTTTGTGTACTTCTTTCCCTACTTCATCTATTAATATTGTTTCTGAAGGATTTCCACCATAACTTGTACTTGGTTGTTCATCTAACTCAATTTCTTGCTCAGTTTCTTCTCTAATTGGTTTATAACCCCAAGTTCTCTTTCGGAATTCTTCCCAGTTTGCAGCTGAATCATCAGATCCTGAAGTTGTGTCAGATATTTCCAGATGTCGACTTACAGGTCGATCTTCAAGTTCTGGAACTTCTGAATTTCTTTTCTTCTTCTTCTTCTTGTTCCTCTTCTTCTCTAGAGGTGTTTTCCGTTGGGGTCTCCAGATGTCGACTTTCAGGTCGATCTTCAAGTTCTGGCACCCTTTCTTTTATCTTGGTTGTTCCAGCCGTTAAACTTTTATCCCACACTTCCAGACGCCGACTCACATGTCGATCTGTAGGTTCTGGAATTCTGATTGTGTGGCTGGCATGAACCCAGTTCTTCACTCCTGCACACTTGACAGCAGTCGTTGTTACTAGGATTACCTGTCTTGGCTCATCCCAACGCGGAACTAGACAGTTTCTTCTCCTGTGGACTTTAATACGGACCCAGTCTCCTGGATTCAAGTCGTGGGCTGGTTTTCTTTCAAGAGTGGTCGCATCCGGTCCAACCTGATGAAACACAGAACGCACCACATCAGCCAGTCCTTTGCAATAATCCAGTATTAGATCATCAGTTATTGTTAATAACTTGTTGACTGGTACGTGGGCTTGTCTCATTGCTCGTCCCATGATCATTTCATGAGGACTGAGTCCCGTTTTCTTTTCAGGGATGCTTCTGATGGTCATCAGAACAAGAGGCAGTGCATCTGGCCATTTGAGTCCTGTAGCTTGACACATTTTTCCTAATCTGTTTTTAATTGTTCCATTTATCTGCTCTACTACCCCAGAAGCCTCTGGTCTGTAAGCACAATGTAATTTTTGTTTAATACTCAGTGCTTCACAAATCAATTGGATCAACTCATTTTGAAAATGTGTTCCTCTATCTGTCTCAACTGTGACTGGAAAACCATACCTCGGAATGAACTCTCGTAGCATAAGTTTTGCCACTGTTGTTCCATCATTCCTTCTTGTGGGGTATGCCTCCACCCAACGAGAGAACAAACAGACGACCACCAGAACATATCTTAATCTGTTACTAGGGGGCATCTCAATGAAATCCATCTGTATCCTTGTGAATGGACCTCCTTCTCGTCCTATTGTTCCTAGACTCACTACGGTTTTCCTTCCTGGGTTAAACTGTTGACAAATAAGACATCTTTGACAAAGACTTTCAGCAATGGCTCTGAATTTTGGGTTATACCAAGTTTGTCTAAAAAGTCTAATCATTGCATCTCTCCCAATATGAGCTTGTCCATGGTACATCCGTGCCATGTCTGCAATCATGCTATCAGGCATAACTGGTCTTTCATCTCTGTATACCCACACTCCATTATCTTCCTGTCTTCTACATCCTGCTTTAATCCAGTAATCCTTTTCCTCATCTCTTGCTGTTTCTTGTAACTGCCTTACTTCATCCCATGTTTCGACTGTATTAGTGAAAAGCAAAGGACAAGAGACATGCTCCCTTTCTCTATTTTTGTTCAGGGACGCCATGTTTTCCGCACAATATCTAGCGATCTCATCAGCATAGTTATTGCCGACCGCTATGTAGTCTTCGTTTTTCTTATGCGCCTTGCACTTCACTACAGCTATTTGTTTAGGCAGCTGTATCGCCTCAAGCAGTTTTTTAACATAATCTCCATTTCTGATAGGTGTTCCTGCAGATGTCAAAAATCCTCTTTGTGACCAAATCTGGCCAAAATCATGTACGATGCCGAAACCATATTGGCTATCGGTCACAATCGTGATTCGTACATTTTTCCCCAATTTACATGCTTGAATCAAAGCAATTAGTTCCGCAACTTGGGCAGACCTAACTCCTTTCAGACAAGACGCTTCCATCACAGTTGCCACTGTGCATACTGCATAAGCTGCGCTTAACACTCCTTCCTTTGTGCGTAAACATGAACCATCTACAAACATGACATAATCGGATTCCTTTAACGGTTCATCTTTTATGTCAGCTCTTGGTTTTGTGCAATATTCCAGCACATTCAGACAATCATGATCTACTTCATCTTGTTCAATTATACTCTCTTCATCTGGCAATGATGTCGAAGGATTTACATTTATGCATCTATCTATGGTCACATTTTCTGCACTCAAGATGACTTTTTCGTACTTAGTCAGCCGACTATGTGTCATGTACTGTGTTTTTGTTCTTGTCAAAAGAATTTCTACTGAATGGGGAACATATACTCTCAGTGGATACCCCATCACTATACCTTCACTTTGTTCCAGACTTACACAAGTAGCAGCAACTGCTTTCAAACATCCAGGCAATGCTTTTGCTATAGGATCTAAAACAGCTGAGAAGTAAGCTATAGGCCTCTTCATGGTGCCGTGTTTTTGTACCAGTACTGAAAATGCACATCCATCTCTTTCACTGCAGTATAACTCAAAATCCTTCTCATAATCAGGCATGCCTAATGCAGGGGCCTCACACAGTTTCTTTTTCAATTCTTTGAAAGATTTCATTTCTTCTTTGTTTAACTCAAAAGGGTCTTTTACATCTTTCTTTGTCAGTTTTTGTAATGGTTTTGCAATCAAAGAAAATCCACTTATCCATTGTCGACAATATCCAACCATTCCCAAAAACATTCTTACCTCTCTTTGAGTCATTGGTGCTCTCATTCCTTGAATCATTCTTACTCTTTCTGTCGCTATTTTCCGCACTCCTTTCTCAATTTTATGTCCTAAATACTGGACTTCTTTCTGACAAAACTGTAATTTTGAAGGAGACACCTTATGTCCTCTTTTCTCCAAATGGTTCAGCAAAGCAATTGTGTCACTTACACATGCTTCTTTGGTTTTCGATGCCACCAATAGGTCATCGATATACTGCACCATCACTGATTTTTCTGGCATTTTTAAATCTTCCAGAGATCTCTTTAGAATCTGATTAAAAATTGAGGGGCTTTCTGTATACCCCTGTGGAATTCGGCACCATGCCAAAATACGCTCTCCGAAACGGAATGCAAATAATGGCTGGCTATCTGGATGCAAAGGAATAGAGAAAAATGCATGACACAAATCTATCACAGTGTACCACTCAGCTTCATGCGGAATTTGATATAGAATCACTGCAGGGTTTGGCACTATTGGACAGCATGGTACCACTATTTTGTTGATCTTTCTCAAATCCTGTACTATTCTGTATGTTCCATTTGGCTTTTTCAGTCCCATAATAGGTGAATTACATGGACTGCTCATGATTTCTTTCAGAATTCCCTGTTCAATCATCTTATTTATCACAGGAGTTATTCCTTCAATTATTTCTGGAGTTAATTTGTACTGTGGCGTGTTTGGATAACTTATCCCTTCTTTCACTGTCACTTTTACGGGATCAACTTCTCTCATTAATCCAATGTCCTCTCCTGTAAAATCCCACACGCTTTCTTTTACTGCACCTTTTAGCTCTTCTGGAAGTTTTTCTGCATCAAATGCAGGAAATAAACCATTCGTTTCAGGTTCTTGATTCATCAAAGTTACTTTATACAGAACATCTTCATCTGAAGTCTGAAAACCTATTCCTTCTGGTGTACAATAAATTGTGCAATTCATTTTACACAAAAGGTCACGACCTAGAAGATTTACAGGACTACAATCGCACACTACAAATTTATGCATTTTACTAAAAGAACCAATTTTTACTTCTACCAATTCAGTAAGTGGGGTTTTAATCTGCTGATTGGCTACTCCTACCACTTGGATGCATTCACCTGAGAGAGGAAGGTTCGGAATTTCCACTGACCTAACAGTAGAACGGGTAGCTCCAGTATCGACAAGGAATGTTACGTTTGCTCCATTCACTTCTCCATCCACAAAGGGACCAGACTGATCTACCTCTAGAGTTGCGCCAAGCACGCACTCTTTCCCCTCTCTTGCGCACCGTCAGAAACTTTCATCCGGGTCATCCTCACTCTGATGCAACCAATACTGGGAAATGTTAGCTGCTCTCGGCAACTGTGTTACCTGCTCTCCTCCGTAGAATCCTGTTTCTGTACTGTATCTTTGCTGGTTAACAGTGTTGGGAAGTGGTGGTTGTGGCACCTGACTTTGTTGAACAACTACCTCATTCTGCACCTGTGGAGTTAATGATTGATGTTCCGGATTAGGTTTAGGTGGGAACTTACACTCATTTCTCCAATGCCCTAATTTTCCGCAATTATGACATGGCCATTTCTTCTTTGCCTCTTCTAGACTCACTTGTCCTTTTCCTTTACCTATATTTGGTCGCATCTTATTCTGTCCTGATTCGTTTCCATTATTATTATCCAATTGGGCTTCTTGTTTTTCTGCCACTTTCACTTGTGCCCACATTGCTTTTTCTTTCAACTTACGCTGTTTACTCTCTATTTCATCACTACAATACTTAGCATACCTCAGCACCTCATCTACACTTGCATTCTGCCAGTTTATCATATGTTGCTTAATCATATCGCTTATTTCTTGTTTCAAGCCAAATACAAATCGGTATACAAAATGACTCATATCCTTCTCACTTAATTCCTCATAACCACTATACTGTTTGAAAACCAACAACAATCGCTCATAATATGCATGTACACTCTCCTTACTTTCCTGTGTAGTTCTATCAATCTTAACCCAATCTGTCTCTTTTGGAGGAATCTTATTTTTCAAAAAGGTAATCACCTTGTCGTATTTCTTCATCACATCTGGTCCTGGAGCTCCTGTCTTAGGATCTCTTGGATATTCTGTAGTTGGCCAGTCAACTGTAATCTTACATTCTGACCACAGATCCGTTGGTACCACTATGTCAAACAATCCATCCAAATCTATCCACAACACTTTCGAGACCTTTACAAACCTTTCTACCTGTCGGTACCACTCAACTGGCTTTTCTCTTAACTTTGGAAAGTCATTTGTAAATGACAGGATGTCCTGCCTAGTCCAGGGAACATGCACATAACTACCACCTGGAGTTTCTCTCATAGGGTACTCTTTAACAACATGTTCCTTTTCTGTTATCATAAAAGCCAATGAACCTTTGTCTACACTTTTCTCATTCTTCTTTGTCCATCTAACCTTCCATCTGTCCACATCACCCCATTTTCTCAACAAAACAATCAACTCTTTTATCTGTGTCAGCCTTCCTGCTGTATTCAAATTTTCAATATCTTTTTCACAAAAATCTACTCTGTATGGTTTCTGCAACGTTTTTACTTTTGCAAAATCTATTCCAATCTCACCGGCCACTTCTTCTAGTTTGTCATGTAAATTCTTTGCCCTCCATGTTATACTTTTGCACAGAAACATTATTTCATCATCCTGATAATTCTTTATCTTTTCTGTACCAATCGTTCCTAGAATTAATTCTTCCATGTCAATTTTCAATCTGATCACATCTAATGGTTTTTCTTCTGTTTCTTTTATTTTAAAAGCTTTTATCCACTCATTTAACTCATCAGGAGTCGGACCTATAGGAGTACTATTTATTTCTGTCCAATTTCCACTCTTTTCAGGTGTCACTGTTGCAGATTCAGTTACCATAGGCATTTTCCTACCGCTACACTCATTCACTGTCAAATTTTCAGGTGGACTTGGTCTGTAAGCACTAGTCAAATTGCTCGTACCTGGACTTGTTTCCATTCTTTCCTTTTCTCTTTGGAATTGCGAACTCAAGGGAATCACCAAAGATCGTTCATCAATTTTCTGATTCTCGAAAACTGGTATTACTGGACCTATTGTTACGGGTACGGTAACTGCTTCCATATTCTTGGTTAATTCTCTAATTTTCTCAGTTAATTCTTTTGTTGTCCTTGCCAATTCTCTTGCACTATCATTTTCTATTCCCTCATTTTGGGAAGTTCTTATTTGTTCTTGTGACCTATTTATTTCTTGTCTTTTTTCTGGACTTTTATTTCGCATAGTTTCTATTGGTGGCGCATTTGGTGTCACCACTGTAGAATTCTGCTGATACGGAGGTGGATTTTTATTTAATATATCTTCCAGCAACTCGTCATCCGTTTCGCTCTCATGCATATACTTTTCTCTCTCTAAATGTTTCTTTTTCTCAGTCCGTTTTTTCTTAGTCCCTTCCTCAACTGTAAAAGCTGGAAACAAACCTCCTGTCATGTTAGCACATCTCCATCGTTTTATTCTGTCCTCATGATTCATTCCCCACAATCTTCCGGGCACGAACTCATAACCTTTCATACCTCTGAATCTTTCTTTCTCGTACATCTCATCTTCCCATTCTGTTAAAGCCTCAAACTGTGTCGGTCTAGGTCTAGGTTCCAATTTAAGCATCTTTTCTTTTAAATTCCGTAAAATCGCTACATTAAAAGAACCATTTTCAGGGAAAGCCAATGCTCCATCATTCTTGGTATATTTTACCCAATTATCCAACCATATGCACGTATGATATCCATATTTCAGCATCATATGTGAAGCTGCTGATTTCGGCGGAGGAATTACTTGTCCCTCTCTAGTCACAACCTTTTTGTCTTTCTTAAAGAAATTCTTTAATTTCGTTGTCCATGACGTTCTCTCCCTTTCATACTCGTAATACGGCATGTTTTCTATTTGTTTTCTCTTTACTCTAACGCTGTTTCTGTGTACGGAACTTCGTCCAATTACAGCGCGATTCACACTAACGTACCAATCAGAACAATTTCCACCGTCCGCGAACCAACCAATCCTAGCGCGGCACTTTTCTACGTCACTCCTGCTCTGTATTCACGTGACTAGTGCACTAACCAATCCTAGCGCGGCACTTTTCCACGTCACTTCTACTCTTTACCCCTCCTTTACAAAATTTATCGGCAATTTTTCTTTTCACTGTTTTCTTCGTTAGTTACAACAAATAAACAATTCCATAGTCTGATTCGCTAAACAAAGTGACAGCTTTGTCCTTTTACACAAGAATCCTGTTTTTCCAGTAGGCAGCGCTTACCTCTACCCTACCACAGAATTATTTACTCTCGCCGATAAAGTAGCACTTCCCTCTACCTTACCCTTCTTTCAAACAAACAATTTACTCGTTTCTCTGGGGATAAGACACATGTGGAGACTAGGCTCCTGAGAATTAAGGCCAAAGTTTCACAAGTAAACGTGATTTGCTATTTCATTTACACACTTTTCACACCGAAATCCCTAACATAACACAACCTGCGTTATAACCAAAATGAATTCAGACCATGTACCAAATTCCATGTGACTTCTCTTGCCACACGTGTTCCACTTCCTACATCCCAGAAGCGTGAAAACTTACATATAACATAACGCGACTCAACATATAGTGTTAGTCATCAAATAATCAATAATCAATAAACAATAATCACTAAACTAATCTATAGAAAACCATAACTCTGCTACCAAGAAATCTGATGCAGCGCGTACAATAAAAACTATTCTCCTCCTAGGTTATTTATAGGTCATCCAGGGGCAAACTATATTTCTCATATCCACATGACGATGGGGCCCATAAACATCGTCTAACACACACGCACACTCCTGGATTTCCTTTTACACCTTTATGAAATTCTGTACTCCTAGGAGAAGCATGAGAACTAAATGGAGAACACCATTTTGTGTACCGCTGGAAGAGCAAGGATATCTATTTACCTTAATTTGTCACTTTCTTTTAGTTATTTCTTAAGATATTCCTGCTCATTGTTTTGTCGATGAATCATTCATTTAAGAAATTAGTTTATAGTGATTAAGACCAGCTGAATCACAATCAACCAATTACTCATGTCACAATCATTTAGGAAAATAACCACTGAGTCATTTTGGGTTTAAAGAATCTTAAATTTTATATAATTTTAAAAGCATGGAAAGAATTTAATACTTTATTCAATTATTCATTTTTAAATTCACAATTTTATTAAGCATAATCAATTTATTGCAGAAAAGGAAATTTTGTCATGAAGCCAAAAACCCTAGTTACCTGCCTAGCTTCCTAATTTAGCCTAATGATTTCTAACCTAACTTTGGGATTAGAAATAGCCTGATTCTCATACTCAACTGTAAAGTTAAGACAGCAACAGCAACTTCAGCTCGTCAGCATCAGCTACCTGCAACCCGTCTCCTCTACTGCAACCACGACTCTCGAACTGCCTGGAACTCTGACTGGAACTCCCTGGAACTGACCCCCTCCCACTAAGAGTAGGCCCTCTTATACCCTAATTCTAACTTTGCTAACTAACTGTTGCAACATTAATATCACGCTTTTCTTTCATTGGTCCATGCATGTCAGCTTATTCATTCTTTAATCAAGTTCTCTTGGATTCAAGGGTCCTTGGATCATTTCCTTTCCCATACGCTTAAACATTTCCATCCGATTCGATCAGTCCATTTGTATCTTATTTTGACACATTCAAGAACTCCGCAGTCATTGTCCTTTCTCTTGGGCTCCTTTCCCACGGACTCTCTCCTGATCATCACGGCACACTATCAGTTCAATTAGGTCACACCAGCCTTGACCATTTCTTGCATCCTAGCCTCTCAGAGACATCACGAGGTTCCAGATTTCTTCAATCTCATCCCGTACCACGTGTCCCCTTGCGCCTGCGCACATCTTCCCACTGGCGGCCATTTTATATCGCCACTCGGTTCTACTTTAGAAGCACTAATTTGAGGCAAACAAAACATAATTAAAATAGAGAAAAATATCCCTTTCGTTTCCCTCCCGTCTACGTACCCCAATTAGTTGTTACCTAGCAAAAAGCGACATTTAAGCTGCTCCTTACTTACCATCACTATTGTTTTTGCAACGACACATTTTATTTCTATGAAGCACAAACATGCATTTATTTTATTTAGTACGCTTTTTATTCTTACGTTATGATTAGACACACGGACATTCATTAATAGATTATTTAGCACATACATTGGCATATTACCATTCCCACATATACAATGTTGATTAATACATTTAAACGAACATTTTTAATTAATTAATTATATAATTTGTTAGGGGTTAAATTTTTTATTTTCCCTGCTCCATCAACTCCCCCTTTGGTGATTTTTAAATCACCACATAAAACCCAAGTCATACTTCTTTTCAGGCAGCATGTCTTTCATCCTTTACTTTCTGTTATTCATATCTCTGTCTCTTCTTCATCTTGCCTTTTAGTCTCTTTATACATGCTTTCTTTCAATTTCTCCAATTCAATTTCACCCATTTCTCTCTCTCTTTCTCTCATTATTCTGTTATTTCTTCTTATCTTATTCTGTCTTACTTTTCTCTTTATACATGTTATTACTATTTTCAATATCATGGCTAACAATATCACTATAGTTGCTACTATTATAACTTTCCCTATTACTAGTTTACTCATCCTAGTTAACCAATTTGCTACTGAGGAAAACCCTCTACCAAGTTTTCCCAAAACACTTTCAACCTCCAGTGGAACTAATTCTTTGTGCAGACTTGTAATATTTGTAATATACTTCTGTATATTTTCACTGTTATCCGGAATGTAAGTACAACAATGTTGGACTTTCAACATTCCACAGACTCCACCCTCTTTTGCCAAAAGAATATCAAGGGCAAGCCGATTTTGCATCACCATAGCTCTCATGGCAACCATTTCGGTATTTACCATTAAGAACCCTCCCGCAGTATCTGTAGACAAACGATCTACTACTGTGGATAACTTCCGAATTTTAAATGCATTCAAAGATATTCCCACTGCTGGTATTAATGCTCCAAAAATATCACCTACAATTTCTGAAAAACTTTCCCTTTTTCTACGTGTAAATCTATTAATCATCTTGTATGTTCCCTTTTCTTCTCTGTCCATGTGAAAATTTTTTGGAAAGACCAGGCCTACATAGCAAGTTCCATACCAATGGTCCGGTAACCTGTAATAAGCTCTATTCCCACAAATATAATAGATACCTGGAAATATTGGGTCCTTTCCACCTTTGAATCCCCAACCTCCCAGAATTTGATAATTGTCATGGCAGATACTGGAACCTACAAAGTAATTGTCATAGACTGTCTTATTTCTCTTAATGCACAACTTTCCTGTTTGTGGCCAATCTAATGTCATTGCTGCATTTATCTTTTTCCCTTCATGATTTCCTTCCTCAAACGTCCATAAACGTTTTCCTTCCTCTTTTATTGCTTCTTTTTGAAATTTCATTCTTCTTTCTTCTACCATGTCTAAAAATACTTTTTCTTCTTTCTTTAACTCACAGGTAAGATTGTTACTAACTATTTCTTCTAACGTTAATTTTCTATGTTCTAAAAAGAATTCTCCTAAAACCTTTGCTGGTTTCACTTTGTTAAGTTCTGGTACTACTGGAATGTTTGCAAATATCTTATCTATATCAGTATAATAAGATTCTAATCTACCTGTTTTATAAAATAAACTTGCTATTACACTACATGTTATTCCATAAGTCAAAGGTAAGTGATGATAAGTCACACCTTCCGATACTGACGCAGGCAACTGCATACAAACATAACAATCTCTTACTTCCATTGTTTTTACGTACTCATACAACAACTTTGTAAAAACATTCTTTGAGAAATCTGTTACTGACCTATCCTTATGCAACTCTGCACTACTTCTTAAAACAACTTGTTCTTTAATATTAGTTTCTTTTTCTGGTTTAGTATCATTCTTTGCTTCTATCACAGCTACACTAATAGGAATTGTGATTGCTAAAACTATCCATATGGTCATTAATAACCCTGTACAAAAGCAGCACATTTTGCACCATCTCTTTATAAATTCACATTTATCTCTTCTATCCCTATTATTTTCCATTTTTCTTTTTCTATTTATTAAGTTTCAGAAAATTGTGTCACTACACCTCAGAAATGACTTAGATGCCACTCTGCTTTCAAAAAAGTCTTTGCTTGGTACTTTCTTTAATTCTCTCCAGAATTCTTTCGTTGTCACATCCGGTGATTTGTCACGTCCAGTAAATTTGTCACGTCCGGCAGAAGCACTATAAGTCTTCACTTCAGTTTCGTTGCATCTCACCTTTTCCCATCCGACTTCTCAGTCTCTGGTTTCCGTGAGTGTTTTCTTCTTCTTCTTTGTAATCAGTTAATGCAATATACAGCCACTCAGGTGACTTAAATTTTGAATTCACTTTCTTTGTCCTTTTGGACTTTTGTAATCTTTTTCCACTGGGTTTTTCTTGTCCCTTTTGACTTGTTACCTCATTTACTTGTTCAGCATCTTCATCTTCTGCTCTTATTATTCTATATCTCAATTTTCTTACATAGCTGTTGGGCCAATTATCTCCTTTTCTTGGCCTTTTGGCTTCACCTTCTCTTTCTTCTCTTTCTGATTTCCAATTTCTTTTTCTTGATTCAGTCTTTGCTTTTTCCTCTCCTCCACTTTCTTCTGTTTCTGTTTCAACTGTCTCACTATTGTCTCTTATTTTGAAACTTATAATCTCGTCATCTCCTACTGGTGGATCTGTCTTCTCCTTTTTGTTTTCCCTTATCACTGTCCCTCCTCGGGGTTCTTCCGATTTGGTGTTTTCCTCCTTATCTGTTTCTGAATTTCCCTGTTCTCCTGTTTCTCTATCTATCCCTATTGCTCCTCGGGGTTCTTCTCGATTTTCTAACTTTTTGTGTACTTCTTTCCCTACTTCATCTATTAATATTGTTTCTGAAGGATTTCCACCATAACTTGTACTTGGTTGTTCATCTAACTCAATTTCTTGCTCAGTTTCTTCTCTAATTGGTTTATAACCCCAAGTTCTCTTTCGGAATTCTTCCCAGTTTGCAGCTGAATCATCAGATCCTGAAGTTGTGTCAGATATTTCCAGATGTCGACTTACAGGTCGATCTTCAAGTTCTGGAACTTCTGAATTTCTTTCTTCTTCTTCTTCTTGTTCCTCTTCTTCTCTAGAGGTGTTTTCCGTTGGGGTCTCCAGATGTCGACTTTCAGGTCGATCTTCAAGTTCTGGCACCCTTTCTTTTATCTTGGTTGTTCCAGCCGTTAAACTTTTATCCCACACTTCCAGACGCCGACTCACATGTCGATCTGTAGGTTCTGGAATTCTGATTGTGTGGCTGGCATGAACCCAGTTCTTTACTCCTGCACACTTGACAGCAGTCGTTGTTACTAGGATTACCTGTCTTGGCTCATCCCAACGCGGAACTAGACAGTTTCTTCTCCTGTGGACTTTAATACGGACCCAGTCTCCTGGATTCAAGTCGTGGGCTGGTTTTCTTTCAAGAGTGGTCGCATCCGGTCCAACCTGATGAAACACAGAACGCACCACATCAGCCAGTCCTTTGCAATAATCCAGTATTAGATCATCAGTTATTGTTAATAACTTGTTGACTGGTACGTGGGCTTGTCTCATTGCTCGTCCCATGATCATTTCATGAGGACTGAGTCCCGTTTTCTTTTCAGGGATGCTTCTGATGGTCATCAGAACAAGAGGCAGTGCATCTGGCCATTTGAGTCCTGTAGCTTGACACATTTTTCCTAATCTGTTTTTAATTGTTCCATTTATCTGCTCTACTACCCCAGAAGCCTCTGGTCTGTAAGCACAATGTAATTTTTGTTTAATACTCAGTGCTTCACAAATCAATTGGATCAACTCATTTTGAAAATGTGTTCCTCTATCTGTCTCAACTGTGACTGGAAAACCATACCTCGGAATGAACTCTCGTAGCATAAGTTTTGCCACTGTTGTTCCATCATTCCTTCTTGTGGGGTATGCCTCCACCCAACGAGAGAACAAACAGACGACCACCAGAACATATCTTAATCTGTTACTAGGGGGCATCTCAATGAAATCCATCTGTATCCTTGTGAATGGACCTCCTTCTCGTCCTATTGTTCCTAGACTCACTACGGTTTTCCTTCCTGGGTTAAACTGTTGACAAATAAGACATCTTTGACAAAGACTTTCAGCAATGGCTCTGAATTTTGGGTTATACCAAGTTTGTCTAAAAAGTCTAATCATTGCATCTCTCCCAATATGAGCTTGTCCATGGTACATCCGTGCCATGTCTGCAATCATGCTATCAGGCATAACTGGTCTTTCATCTCTGTATACCCACACTCCATTATCTTCCTGTCTTCTACATCCTGCTTTAATCCAGTAATCCTTTTCCTCATCTCTTGCTGTTTCTTGTAACTGCCTTACTTCATCCCATGTTTCGACTGTATTAGTGAAAAGCAAAGGACAAGAGACATGCTCCCTTTCTCTATTTTTGTTCAGGGACGCCATGTTTTCCGCACAATATCTAGCGATCTCATCAGCATAGTTATTGCCGACCGCTATGTAGTCTTCGTTTTTCTTATGCGCCTTGCACTTCACTACAGCTATTTGTTTAGGCAGCTGTATCGCCTCAAGCAGTTTTTTAACATAATCTCCATTTCTGATAGGTGTTCCTGCAGATGTCAAAAATCCTCTTTGTGACCAAATCTGGCCAAAATCATGTACGATGCCGAAACCATATTGGCTATCGGTCACAATCGTGATTCGTACATTTTTCCCCAATTTACATGCTTGAATCAAAGCAATTAGTTCCGCAACTTGGGCAGACCTAACTCCTTTCAGACAAGACGCTTCCATCACAGTTGCCACTGTGCATACTGCATAAGCTGCGCTTAACACTCCTTCCTTTGTGCGTAAACATGAACCATCTACAAACATGACATAATCGGATTCCTTTAACGGTTCATCTTTTATGTCAGCTCTTGGTTTTGTGCAATATTCCAGCACATTCAGACAATCATGATCTACTTCATCTTGTTCAATTATACTCTCTTCATCTGGCAATGATGTCGAAGGATTTACATTTATGCATCTATCTATGGTCACATTTTCTGCACTCAAGATGACTTTTTCGTACTTAGTCAGCCGACTATGTGTCATGTACTGTGTTTTTGTTCTTGTCAAAAGAATTTCTACTGAATGGGGAACATATACTCTCAGTGGATACCCCATCACTATACCTTCACTTTGTTCCAGACTTACACAAGTAGCAGCAACTGCTTTCAGACATCCAGGCAATGCTTTTGCTATAGGATCTAAAACAGCTGAGAAGTAAGCTATAGGCCTCTTCATGGTGCCGTGTTTTTGTACCAGTACTGAAAATGCACATCCATCTCTTTCACTGCAGTATAACTCAAAATCCTTCTCATAATCAGGCATGCCTAATGCAGGGGCCTCACACAGTTTCTTTTTCAATTCTTTGAAAGATTTCATTTCTTCTTTGTTTAACTCAAAAGGGTCTTTTACATCTTTCTTTGTCAGTTTTTGTAATGGTTTTGCAATCAAAGAAAATCCACTTATCCATTGTCGACAATATCCAACCATTCCCAAAAACATTCTTACCTCTCTCTGAGTCATTGGTGCTCTCATTCCTTGAATCATTCTTACTCTTTCTGTCGCTATTTTCCGCACTCCTTTCTCAATTTTATGTCCTAAATACTGGACTTCTTTCTGACAAAACTGTAATTTTGAAGGAGACACTTTATGTCCTCTTTTCTCTAAGTGGTTCAGCAAAGCAATTGTGTCACTTACACATGCTTCTTTGGTTTTCGATGCCACCAATAGGTCATCGATATACTGCACCATCACTGATTTTTCTGGCATTTTTAAATCTTCCAGAGATCTCTTTAGAATCTGATTAAAAATTGAGGGGCTTTCTGTATACCCCTGCGGAATTCGGCACCATGCCAAAATACGCTCTCCGAAACGGAATGCAAATAATGGCTGGCTGTCTGGATGCAAAGGAATAGAGAAAAATGCATGACATAAATCTATCACCGTATACCACTCAGCTTCATGCGGGATTTGATATAGAATCACTGCAGGGTTTGGCACTATTGGACAACATGGTACCACTATTTTGTTGATCTTTCTCAAATCCTGTACTATTCTGTATGTTCCATTTGGCTTTTTCAGTCCCATAATAGGTGAATTACATGGACTGCTCATGATTTCTTTCAGAATTCCCTGTTCAATCATCTTATTTATCACAGGAGTTATTCCTTCAATTATTTCTGGAGTTAATTTGTACTGTGGCGTGTTTGGATAACTTATCCCTTCTTTCACTGTCACTTTTACGGGATCAACTTCTCTCATTAATCCAATGTCCTCTCCTGTAAAATCCCACACGCTTTCTTTTACTGCACCTTTTAGCTCTTCTGGAAGTTTTTCTGCATCAAATGCAGGAAATAAACCATTCGTTTCAGGTTCTTGATTCATCAAAGTTACTTTATACAGAACATCTTCATCTGAAGTCTGAAAACCTATTCCTTCTGGTGTACAATAAATTGTGCAATTCATTTTACACAAAAGGTCACGACCTAGAAGATTTACAGGACTACAATCGCACACTACAAATTTATGCATTTTACTAAAAGAACCAATTTTTACTTCTACCAATTCAGTAAGTGGGGTTTTAATCTGCTGATTGGCTACTCCTACCACTTGGATGCATTCACCTGAGAGAGGAAGGTTCGGAATTTCCACTGACCTAACAGTAGAACGGGTAGCTCCAGTATCGACAAGGAATGTTACGTTTGCTCCATTCACTTCTCCATCCACAAAGGGACCAGACTGATCTACCTCTAGAGTTGCGCCAAGCACGCACTCTTTCCCCTCTCTTGCGCACCGTCAGAAACTTTCATCCGGGTCATCCTCACTCTGATGCAACCAATACTGGGAAATGTTAGCTGCTCTCGGCAACTGTGTTACCTGCTCTCCTCCGTAGAATCCTGTTTCTGTACTGTATCTTTGCTGGTTAACAGTGTTGGGAAGTGGTGGTTGTGGCACCTGACTTTGTTGAACAACTACCTCATTCTGCACCTGTGGAGTTAATGATTGATGTTCCGGATTAGGTTTAGGTGGGAACTTACACTCATTTCTCCAATGCCCTAATTTTCCGCAATTATGACATGGCCATTTCTTCTTTGCCTCTTCTAGACTCACTTGTCCTTTTCCTTTACCTATATTTGGTCGCATCTTATTCTGTCCTGATTCGTTTCCATTATTATTATCCAATTGGGCTTCTTGTTTTTCTGCCACTTTCACTTGTGCCCACATTGCTTTTTCTTTCAACTTACGCTGTTTACTCTCTATTTCATCACTACAATACTTAGCATACCTCAGCACCTCATCTACACTTGCATTCTGCCAGTTTATCATATGTTGCTTAATCATATCGCTTATTTCTTGTTTCAAGCCAAATACAAATCGGTATACAAAATGACTCATATCCTTCTCACTTAATTCCTCATAACCACTATACTGTTTGAAAACCAACAACAATCGCTCATAATATGCATGTACACTCTCCTTACTTTCCTGTGTAGTTCTATCAATCTTAACCCAATCTGTCTCTTTTGGAGGAATCTTATTTTTCAAAAAGGTAATCACCTTGTCGTATTTCTTCATCACATCTGGTCCTGGAGCTCCTGTCTTAGGATCTCTTGGATATTCTGTAGTTGGCCAGTCAACTGTAATCTTACATTCTGACCACAGATCCGTTGGTACCACTATGTCAAACAATCCATCCAAATCTATCCACAACACTTTCGAGACCTTTACAAACCTTTCTACCTGTCGGTACCACTCAACTGGCTTTTCTCTTAACTTTGGAAAGTCATTTGTAAATGACAGGATGTCCTGCCTAGTCCAGGGAACATGCACATAACTACCACCTGGAGTTTCTCTCATAGGGTACTCTTTAACAACATGTTCCTTTTCTGTTATCATAAAAGCCAATGAACCTTTGTCTACACTTTTCTCATTCTTCTTTGTCCATCTAACCTTCCATCTGTCCACATCACCCCATTTTCTCAACAAAACAATCAACTCTTTTATCTGTGTCAGCCTTCCTGCTGTATTCAAATTTTCAATATCTTTTTCACAAAAATCTACTCTGTATGGTTTCTGCAACGTTTTTACTTTTGCAAAATCTATTCCAATCTCACCGGCCACTTCTTCTAGTTTGTCATGTAAATTCTTTGCCCTCCATGTTATACTTTTGCACAGAAACATTATTTCATCATCCTGATAATTCTTTATCTTTTCTGTACCAATCGTTCCTAGAATTAATTCTTCCATGTCAATTTTCAATCTGATCACATCTAATGGTTTTTCTTCTGTTTCTTTTATTTTAAAAGCTTTTATCCACTCATTTAACTCATCAGGAGTCGGACCTATAGGAGTACTATTTATTTCTGTCCAATTTCCACTCTTTTCAGGTGTCACTGTTGCAGATTCAGTTACCATAGGCATTTTCCTACCGCTACACTCATTCACTGTCAAATTTTCAGGTGGACTTGGTCTGTAAGCACTAGTCAAATTGCTCGTACCTGGACTTGTTTCCATTCTTTCCTTTTCTCTTTGGAATTGCGAACTCAAGGGAATCACCAAAGATCGTTCATCAATTTTCTGATTCTCGAAAACTGGTATTACTGGACCTATTGTTACGGGTACGGTAACTGCTTCCATATTCTTGGTTAATTCTCTAATTTTCTCAGTTAATTCTTTTGTTGTCCTTGCCAATTCTCTTGCACTATCATTTTCTATTCCCTCATTTTGGGAAGTTCTTATTTGTTCTTGTGACCTATTTATTTCTTGTCTTTTTTCTGGACTTTTATTTCGCATAGTTTCTATTGGTGGCGCATTTGGTGTCACCACTGTAGAAATTCTGCTGATACGGAGGTGGATTTTTATTTAATATATCTTCCAGCAACTCGTCATCCGTTTCGCTCTCATGCATATACTTTTCTCTCTCTAAATGTTTCTTTTTCTCTGTCCGTTTTTCTTAGTCCCTTCCTCAACTGTAAAAGCTGGAAACAAACCTCCTGTCATGTTAGCACATCTCCATCGTTTTATTCTGTCCTCATGATTCATTCCCCACAATCTTCCGGGCACGAACTCATAACCTTTCATACCTCTGAATCTTTCTTTTTCGTACATCTCATCTTCCCATTCTGTTAAAGCTTCAAACTGTGTCGGTCTAGGTCTAGGTTCCAATTTAAGCATCTTTTCTTTTAAATTCCGTAAAATCGCTACATTAAAAGAACCATTTTCAGGGAAAGCCAATGCTCCATCATTCTTGGTATATTTTACCCAATTATCCAACCATATGCACGTATGATATCCATATTTCAGCATCATATGTGAAGCTGCTGATTTCGGCGGAGGAATTACTTGTCCCTCTCTAGTCACAACCTTTTTGTCTTTCTTAAAGAAATTCTTTAATTTCGTTGTCCATGACGTTCTCTCCCTTTCATACTCGTAATACGGCATGTTTTCTATTTGTTTTCTCTTTACTCTAACGCTGTTTCTGTGTACGGAACTTCGTCCAATTACAGCGCGATTCACACTAACGTACCAATCAGAACAATTTCCACCGTCCGCGAACCAACCAATCCTAGCGCGGCACTTTTCTACGTCACTCCTGCTCTGTATTCACGTGACTAGTGCACTAACCAATCCTAGCGCGGCACTTTTCCACGTCACTTCTACTCTTTACCCCTCCTTTACAAAATTTATCGGCAATTCTTCTTTTCACTGTTTTCTTCGTTAGTTACAACAAATAAACAATTCCATAGTCTGATTCGCTAAACAAAGTGACAGCTTTGTCCTTTTACACAAGAATCCTGTTTTTCCAGTAGGCAGCGCTTACCTCTACCCTACCACAGAATTATTTACTTTCGCCGATAAAGTAGCACTTCCCTCTACCTTACCCTTCTTTCAAACAAACAATTTACTCGTTTCTCTGGGGATAAGACACATGTGGAGACTAGGCTCCTGAGAATTAAGGCCAAAGTTTCACAAGTAAACGTGATTTGCTATTTCATTTACACACTTTTCACACCGAAATCCCTAACATAACACAACCTGCGTTATAACCAAAATGAATTCAGACCATGTACCAAATTCCATGTGACTTCTCTTGCCACACGTGTTCCACTTCCTACATCCCAGAAGCGTGAAAACTCACATATAACATAACGCGACTCAACATATAGTGTTAGTCATCAAATAATCAATAATCAATAAACAATAATCACTAAACTAATCTATAGAAAACCATAACTCTGCTACCAAGAAATCTGATGCAGCGCGTACAATAAAAACTATTCTCCTCCTAGGTTATTTATAGGTCATCCAGGGGCAAACTATATTTCTCATATCCACATGACGATGGGGCCCATAAACATCGTCTAACACACACGCACACTCCTGGATTTCCTTTTACACCTTTATGAAATTCTGTACTCCTAGGAGAAGCATGAGAACTAAATGGAGAACACCATTTTGTGTACCGCTGGAAGAGCAAGGATATCTATTTACCTTAATTTGTCACTTTCTTTTAGTTATTTCTTAAGATATTCCTGCTCATTGTTTTGTCGATGAATCATTCATTTAAGAAATTAGTTTATAGTGATTAAGACCAGCTGAATCACAATCAACCAATTACTTATGTCACAATCATTTAGGAAAATAACCACTGAGTCATTTTGGGTTTAAAGAATCTTAAATTTTATATAATTTTAAAAGCATGTAAAGAATTTAATACTTTATTCAATTATTCATTTTTAAATTCACAATTTTATTAAGCATAATCAATTTATTGCAGAAAAGGAAATTTTGTCATGAAGCCAAAAACCCTAGTTACCTGCCTAGCTTCCTAATTTAGCCTAATGATTTCTAACCTAACTTTGGGATTAGAAATAGCCTGATTCTCATACTCAACTGTAAAGTTAAGACAGCAACAGCAACTTCAGCTCGTCAGCATCAGCTACCTGCAACCCGTCTCCTCTACTGCAACCACGACTCTCGAACTGCCTGGAACTCTGACTGGAACTCACTGGAACTGACCCCCTCCCACTAAGAGTAGGCCCTCTTATACCCTAATTCTAACTTTGCTAACTAACTGTTGCAACATTAATATCACGCTTTTCTTTCATTGGTCCATGCATGTCAGCTTATTCATTCTTTAATCAAGTTCTCTTGGATTCAAGGGTCCTTGGATCATTTCCTTTCCCATACGCTTAAACATTTCCATCCGATTCGATCAGTCCATTTGTATCTTATTTTGACACATTCAAGAACTCCGCAGTCATTGTCCTTTCTCTTGGGCTCCTTTCCCACGGACTCTCTCCTGATCATCACGGCACACTATCAGTTCAATTAGGTCACACCAGCCTTGACCATTTCTTGCATCCTAGCCTCTCAGAGACATCACGAG
Organism: Calotriton arnoldi; assembly: GCA_963921515.1. NCBI lineage: Eukaryota > Metazoa > Chordata > Amphibia > Caudata > Salamandridae > Calotriton > Calotriton arnoldi. The sequence goes on from CAWUFW010003945.1 coordinate 482,314, forward strand.
GTTCCAGATTTCTTCAATCTCATCCCGTACCACGTGTCCCCTTGCGCCTGCGCACATCTTCCCACTGGCGGCCATTTTATATCGCCACTCGGTTCTACTTTAGAAGCACTAATTTGAGGCAAACAAAACATAATTAAAATAGAGAAAAATATCCCTTTCGTTTCCCTCCCGTCTACGTACCCCAATTAGTTGTTACCTAGCAAAAGCGACATTTAAGCTGCTCCTTACTTACCATCACTATTGTTTTTGCAACGACACATTTTATTTCTATGAAGCACAAACATGCATTTATTTTATTTAGTACGCTTTTTATTCTTACGTTATGATTAGACACACGGACATTCATTAATAGATTATTTAGCACATACATTGGCATATTACCATTCCCACATATACAATGTTGATTAATACATTTAAACGAACATTTTTAATTAATTAATTATATAATTTGTTAGGGGTTAAATTTTTTATTTTCCCTGCTCCATCACCACCTTCTGCGTCCCGTGTCGGCCACGGCTGGGGAGAAGGCGAAGAGCGACGGTGCTTCTTCGCCTTCTTCTTGTGCTTCAACTTACCCGAAGACTTTGAAGATGAATGATGGTGGTGACTCCGCGACCAGTCCCGCGACCTCCCTCTCAAGCAGCGTGGACTGCCGGGCCTCCAGAAGCTTTCGGGACCGCTCCCGCAAAGACTTCGGGTTTATGGCCCGACAGTTGGAGCACGACTTCGGGTCGTGGTCGCGCTCCAGATACCAGAGGCACACGAGGTGTGGGTCTGTGATCTACATCAATTTGTGACAGGAGTCACAAGGTTTGAAGCCGGTACGTCGATGGGACATCCCTACGTGCACTAGGAGTCTAACAACTCGAAAAGATGTCGACAAAAGTCGAAAAAAACTTTAGTAAAAAAGTGACTAAGGGTACCGCTCTCTGGATCTGCGCTGGCTGGCGCGGAAAAAGAAAGAACTGTCGTCAGCACGCAGAGGCGGCGTCTAAGTAGATACCGCAACGTCATTCCGTCGATCACGATGCCAACGGCGAACGGAGTCGACCGCCGCCACCTACCGACGCGCAGTGGTACTGCTGAAGAAAAATTCTCCGGATACAGGCCGATGCCTGGGGGTAATTCTAAGGTAAGGAATCTATAACTAATAGTCTATTTCAGATATATTTTATTACTAAATGTTAATTGAATGTTAACCTTTTACTGATAACTTGGAGAATAATACTTCAATAAATGAATGAATAACAAAGATTTAAAAATAAAACCTTTTAAATCAATTTAAATTTAATTATGGTCTGAACTAAAGTAATGATAATCGATAATTTGTTGAGATTCTACTTTTACGTCTCAGATGACGACAAAGATCCACGACCTGATTTTATGCGGGGATCTTTCTGAGGAGCAAGTCATGAGACGAACCCCGTGCTCCAGCACAGTTAATTATATCCTGCTGTCACAGGGGCAACTGATTTACTGTAAATAAACCCGAGAGCGTGGCACCCAATCATGTATGAATTGTTATTGCCACTGCATATGGTACACATAGATAGAGTTAATGGACTCCAGTAACCAAGAAGTGTCTTTAGTAATAATTATGACGCTTGGGAAAGCTAGTAGCACACATATACCTTTTTTTTTGCAGCTTTTTATAGCGCTAACTTGACTTGAAGGTATTTGAGTGCTTTACATGAGCACCAGTTACATTACAGATAGACACATTCATTTTTTAGTAGGCACGTGGAGATTAAGTGATTTGCCCAGAATCACAGGATGTTGAGCTGACAGACTCGAACCTAGTTTCCCAGTTCCAAAGTGGGCAGCTCTGGCTGTTACACCACATCGTCTTCACAGATATTGAGTAAGGCAAGGCAGCGCAAATTGCTGTGTTGCCTTACTCTGAACTAGGAAGGTATTCCATGGGCATTGCAGTGGGTGTTTCCCACGCCACACCCTTAAATTTTAAAGCTTCCCCAGATTTACAAGACCATGTAAACCTGGGAATGAGCCAAAACTTTAGGCCTCCCAAGGTGAGGGGTAACGGGGAGAAATAACTATTTCTCCTAGTTTATTCCACTTCCTATGTGTGCTGCATTCTGAAGCACACATAAAAAGAGGAACATACCTCAATGGATTGTTTCGGTGCAGGAAGGTGGCCCTTCCTACATAAAAGCAAACCTTCCAACAACACAGACATCCTTGGACCATGGTGCCTGCGTTGGTGCTAAGCTGCAGAAACGGCGCCAGTGCAGGGGGAAAAGGACAGGAATGCACCGTATGGGATACAATCAGTGCATTCCTGTCCTTTCACTTAAGGCAGTGCAGCAAGGTGACTAGTTTGTTAGCATATTATTGTGGGTGTTGGAAATGGATAACTATTGTACGTTACTATTAAGCAGATGAATATGCTTTAGAGTTCTGAAATGCCGGCACGGAGGATTTACCTGTCGCTTATATCTGTTAACTGTTTGTCGCGGAATGCTTATAACAATAAATATTTTTTTGCATTTTGTGTTGTGGATCACATTCTTTGCACTATACTGCCACCTCTTGTTAGGTTAATATTTTTTTTAAATTCAAGAATTAGTTTTCGGTTTTGAGAAGGACTTGTAACCTATAACCACGTAGCAAAACCCACAATGCTTCAGCAGCATATGTACTACACATTTGATATTTTTTTCTGCCATTGAGTGCGAAGCTAAACTTTGATGATCTTTCGTCGAAGTTGCATTTCAATTTGAATAACTGTATTTTGTGCACTACAACAGAGAAGGTAAGGTACCGAAAAACATTCAATCTTCTACAATCCATCGGATTGGCTATTAGCAGAGGCCAAGTGTGGGGTACAGGTAAGATTGAGGTTGGGTATCCAAAGATTAAGAAATACACACGGGGGTTGTGAGAATTACATCTTACTTGGCGGGTATATTTCAGATCCACATGCAACTCTGCAGCAGCACTTAGAAGCCTCTAGCGTCAGGTATATGATGGGTTGCCTCCAATAAAAACGCTGAGAAGAATAGCATAAAGACGGTTGTACACATGAGGCTAGTTTACCTTTTGGGAGCATACCAATTCTCTTAAAGCAATTTTGTTTTTTTTAAAAGGATACACCCAGTGCCATCACTTGTATGGGCTGTACTGCCTGCACAGTAAGGTAGGATCAGCTGGACTAGATTAGCATTACCACATGAAGAATAAGGTGAAGAACTGGATCTGGGTGCTACCATCTTGTAGCCCAGGTGCAGGATCCTTCCTATTCAAACATGACACCCAATAAGCCACTGCAAGTACACTTGGAGGGAGCATTCACTAGACTGGCTGTGGGCACTAGAATCAAGCATCAAGGGCATGGTTACAATAGAGTGTGGCAAATAGCTGGGGCAGAGTAGCAGGCTTAACACCTCCAAGGCATCCACTTAAAAAACTGAGATCAATGAAACTTACATACTTGGAGACTGGTTTCTGGAATTGGTGTTTAGAAGTCGAAGTACCTTCCAGGAACGTGGATTGTGCAATTCACTGGATAAGGTTGTTTGTGTGATGCACATAATAAATTCATATGTACAGACATATATATTAAAACCCGGTACCCCCGCTGCACTACACAAAACTCTTTCTTTCCAAAATTTACACCCTATATCACCATCAGAAAGTAATACATTTGCCAAAAGACCGAAAAGGCAACAGGAAGATGCCATAAACAACAAGATCATTGATGTGCAATAGCACTACATATGTGCACACATGCACACACAAGAGATCACTGTTAAACATGTTAACTGATCCATTTTAAATGAATCCATCACATCTAACCCCATATCACCTACACAAAATTAATTCAGAGATATCCAAGGCCTGCCCTATGTGTGAAACATGACCTCATCTGCAGACTTTAGGTACTTAAGAGTGGATTTGTCAGCAGGTACAAGTGTTCTGGGGTGAGATTTTTGAAACTCCTTCTATAATAGGAATTTATTGTTTTATGGACCAATGTTGGTACTGTAGAATGATGCACATAAAAAACTCAAACCAAAAGGAAATTAAACCGTTTATTGCTGTTGGTAAAAAAAAAAAAAACGGGTGGCAATCACCTGGCATAAGGATCCTTGAGACCATTCAAAGACCACAGGTTAAAGGAAATAGCATTGTGTAACGTTAAGGAATAATACTATAAAATGGTATTAATTGCCTCTAGGAGCCAAAATATATGGAGAGAATATAATATTATATATGCTTAAAGACAAACTTAAGATCATAATGTCCATGAGGTCATCTAAAGGAGGTTAACGTAACATGGGACTACTAGATACATACTGGAAAAATTGTTGTACTCTGGATGATATGCCGTCTGGGCCGATTACCAGAGACAAGATTGGACTAAACCAGGGACTATGTGTAAACCAAATCAACCACCCTATTTCAGGTCTATGTGATCGGACCACTGTGCACTCTAGCTCAATGCTACTGCACTGTAATTTTCAACACAAGATATCACAAATTTGTTCAAAAAATATATATACACATTGCACATCAAGACATATACACACCACAATAACCTGTTGTACAATCTTTCGTATTTAATTTAATGATATGCATTCATTTTCAATAATCGCATAAATTACATATCCACGGTGTTCACAAATTTCATTCTTGCCCAATGCATTTCGGGCCGGTGGCCCTTCTTCCGGGGCTCAAATCTAAAAAATTCAAAAAACAACTTTCTTAACTCAAAAAACACACACATTGTGCTGGGAATTCATTATCATAAACATCTCGTATTTAGGTCTAAACAAAACCAATTTTATAATCGTGTGTACAATCCCACGATGGGGAGAGAGCCTTTACCATTACTGAATAAGATGCCAAGAGGGAAAATGAGCGAGAAATAGTAGAAAAATTGAAATACAAAAACAAAAATATGAGAGAGTAAACAAGCATAAATCAAAATGCCCCTTGTGATATAGAAGTTTATCAACACCCAAAGTGTGACACGCTGTCCACTCCCCTGTAATTATCACGTACTCACTGGTGTGAACTCGTATGAAATCACTCTGTAAGAAACAAGTTCAAAGCCCAAATAAACATCGCGTTATTCACAAAATCAACCTCTATTCTCCAATCAGAAGATACTCACGACCTCAACACATCTGAAGCAACGTTAAAATCCACTTCAAATCGTTCTTGGACGTTTGTGCTGTATAACTCAACAGTACTCCAGTCCTGAGCAAAACCACGTAAAGTTTGCATAAGCCATCTACACAAATATAGAATGTTGCCCCATTAACCCGACCGCAAACATCTTCTCCTCACCTTCTTACGTGCCGAAGCACGCTGAGTAAATGCCGGCTCGAGACCTCACATCTCCGATTCACGTGCAAACCTTCCCGGCGCTCAACTCCGTATATGACCACAGGTTACCGCCGGAAGCGGAACACCCCAGGCGTCCAGCGAAATAAAAAGCGGACTGTTCTCGATCTTAAACAGTGATCTCTATATTGGAAATGAAGCTGCATCATAAGTAACCACCCTGTTTAAACGGGACGAAATGCCCTGCACCAATAGAATACCAGCTCTAAACAGGACTTCTGCAGGCAATGTAACACCCTAAATCTTCAGGAGAAAGTGAACAGAATACTAAAATAAAAATAAGGAAACCAAAATAAACCTTGAAAAAATAAAAACCAAAAAATAGACACAGATTAGGAAGAAATATGTGAAGAGGTACTCTATTTTGACATAATCCAAATAATGTCATACAGCCATTTCTGCTCAGAATACACATAATATTGTAGTGTCACAGATAACCATAGTCAATTTTCTCATTCAAACCCCTAGGGTCTTGTGTGTCGAGTCTCCTAATCCAGTAAATTTCTCTGTGGATATGAAAATGAATGCATATCATTAAATTAAATACGAAAGATTGTACAACAGGTTATTGTGGTGTGTATATGTCTTGATGTACAATGTGTATATATATTTTTTGAAAAAATATTGAACAAAGTTGTGATATCTTGTGTTGAAAATTACAGTGCAGTAGCATTGAGCTAGAGTGCACAGTGGTCAGATCACATAGACCTGAAATAGGGTGGTTTAGTATTAGGGCGTGTCCTGACAGCACGCACACCACTGTTGCACGCTGAGATAACGTGGTATAGATTGTTGATTCCTGAATTAAAATCAGAGTGCTTCACTAGTCTACTACAGTTTAAACCAAATCGACTCCATAGGGTCACCGTTTTCATCCGTCCCGTTTGCGGGTGACAGGCTCAGCCAAACAAGTGGGGTACTGTTTTTGTCTGGTGAAGTGTGGGAAACTGGGTGGTAGGAGTTTTGTAGATCCCCACAGATTTTGGAACTTTCCCTCACAAAAAACTGAGGAAACTGCATGATTTTAGCCAAAGTTTGAGGTTTGCAGGGAAATTCTGGGGTTTAAAAAAATATTGTTGGATCCTCTCAAGCCACACAACCCTGGAGTGTCCCGGGTGTCAATTTTTCAGAAATATCTAGGTTTGGTGGGTTTCCTTGGATGGGGTCCAAGTTGTGGTCCAAATACTGTTACAAACCACATGGCCAATACTTATTGCGAAAATATGACATTTCCATGTTGCGTTGATGGGGCCCATCATGCCGCGGACATTAAAAATTGTGGTTAAACAAAATTACTGCTGATTTCTGAAAACTGAGAAGATGGTAATCTCAGCACAGCAAACCTTTTGTTGATGTCATTTTTTAGAAAGAAATATGCTTTCTTGCACAGCAAAAAAAAAGTACAAAAGACAAAATGTTGCAATACTTTGCCTATGTGCTTGGTTCCCCTCCAGGGTAATCCACAAACCCTGGGTACATTTAGAATCCCCAACATGCATGATAAAAAAGCTGCTAATTTGACCTGGATAGTTTGTGGAAGAAAACAGCTTTGAAGGCTTAATTGTGGAAAGCCCCAAACATCAAAAAAGATCTCAGCAGTAGGGTGAGAAGAGCCTCAACACCTAAGGGGTTAAGCAAGTTTGTTCACATTACAAATTTCAAGTTGGGATAGTATTGGGTCAAACTCTACCCTGGGGATTGGAACGCCTATGGCTAACAACCAGAAACCACACCTGTAACTTATTTTTGGTGATCACTAAACAAAACTCAATGAGAATGCGAATGCAACTATGGTGCTAAGAGAGTAAATATTTACTAATTCCGCAGTAAATATGTACAGAATGGTGTAAAACACATTGTAGCGCATACATGAAATAAAGAAATTAAAATATAAATATTTAATCTGGAAAATGTTACCAATAATACATCTTTGATTACTTTTATTTACAGAACCAATTGTTTCATTCACAAAAGTATGATTTTTCTTTTTTAAATCCTGACATTATGAAGTTCAATCTTTTTTCTTCTTCATATCTGTAATCGGTGCTAAACCATCACATTAGAAAACATGAAGGGCATGTACAGCTTAAGAAAGAAGCTGCCTAGTAACATAAATTGCCTCTGTATCAGTCCCACATACTAAACACTGCCCTAAAACATCCAAGCTATTAACAGATAGTGACTGATTTGGCAAAAGATTGGTTGTCTCTATGCGCTCATTACTGTTCCAAGCACTGATTGAAGGTTGATTAGTATTAGGTTGCTGCATACTCCTCCGAGATATGTGTGTTGCATTCCTTCCACCTGAAAATAACCAAAGAAATGTATTAATATGGAGTTTATTAAACACTTGGTTTCTTGATTTAATGGTCTACTAAGGTGTGAAGCTGAGAAGGCTGTCAAAGTGCTGTACAGCAATTACAATGCCTGAAAGATACAAACCATGCTTTTAAGTTTATTACTCTTTATTTTCTGTTTATATTAAAGAAAGTAAAGGGTCAGTGGTAAAGAGTCAATACACAATGCAAGGCTCGATGGTCATTTGTTGAGGTCACTTTGAACAAATAGACATGTCAATTATGGCACTATTACCAGAGAGACGTGCTCAACCCGAATGTCAGAACTACTGTGCTCTACTTTCGATTTATTCGAAACGGAAATGTTCAAGAGTACGCATTAGATGGGAGAAAAAAAAAAAAACCTTTCTTCATAGAATAATACTTGGCAACTGCCCATTAAAGTCATGGCATATGTTGTTACTCCAGAGACAGTTGTGTTGCAACAGCTTCCGTGACCATCGCCACAGCCTGGCCTAGCGGCTCTCCTGTATTCTTGTTCTCACTTGAACACTTTCCCTCTCTATGTCACATTTTTCTGTATTTTACCGAGACCTTCTGTTTCACTAATTGCATTTCAGTTCCAGCTCTATTGACTGCCACCCTCTTGCTCTGACTCACCTCCAGCAGTATTTCGCAACTGTGTCTGTACTGTTCTTTCCACTATTGATGTAATGTTATGCGCATTATGCAGCCATTGTGTTTTCAGTGAGGGGTCTTGTCATTACCTACATATCATTGTTGACTTAGAATTCCGGCTGGTTTTCTGAGTAGAGTTCTATTTTTTAACCTTGATTTTAAAAACATATTTTTTTTTTTAACAAGTTATAGATGAAAATAAGAAAAAAAGACTTTATTTTTACTGCGCATCTTACACTACTGTCACAAATTACTGTGTTGCACTATTTTCCACCTTTGCACTTATCACTTTCCTTGTGGTAACTCTTGAGGCATTATTGGCTACACACACAATATACTCCTTGATTTTTTTGGTTTATCTATGTGTGTATTCTAGGTGACGTAACTATGCTCTTGCCATAGAGTAGTCCTTATTTTATTTTTATAATTGTACTGTTGATGCCCTACCAAGAATTGATTACCTGCAACACTATTTTTGTCATAGGAGTAGACACTGATCTTATCCATTATAGATTTGTATACAGAACCCTTTGCCCGCCCAGTATATTCTTGTCATGACTTCGCTCCATGCGGTCATTTGGGCACTTACTTTTGGGAATACACTTTGATACGCTGTATTTTGCAGTGAGCATCGGTTTTTTATTTTAATTGCCTTTATAGTAATGTTCCTTTTATGGCTAATTTTCGGGTCCCACTTTGATTCCAATTCTGCTTCAGTTAGACAACTATACATTTTTTTTCCCATAGCAGTCTGTTTGTATCATTTTTGTGCTCCCTTTATTCCATATCCTTTCATTGCCATACCTCTACTATGTCTATTGGGCATCACAGTAAACCAGTTCGCGCCATTACTTGCCTCTCAGCTTTTATAAACAGCAGTAATGCATTTTTTTGCACTGTCATTATGTATGTATATTATGTATTACCGTAAGGCACTCTCACTTTTACGTTTCACTACACTTTTGCAACACACGTCACTTACCTGCCTATTTAAGTTGCTACTTGCACGTAGCGCCGTTATGTGATCAAGGCCGCAGGTCGGCGGCCGAAACGCGTAATGTGGACCATCTTTGGCATGAAATAAACCTTTGATGACATCTGCTGCTGTGGTCTGTGCCCGTGTGTTCCTTGTTGGGTGCCGACACTACGGGACTTTGGTGCTGATATATATATATATATATATATATATATTTTGCGACAAGCGAAAACCTCCTCGCCAAAGAACAGTTTGGGTTCCGGAAAAACCACTCAACTAATCACCAACTTCTCAGAGTTGTGGACATCATTAGCCATGGATTCAACATCAACAAGTCTACTGGAGTAGTCTTTCTGGAAATAGCCAAAGCATTTGACCGAGTATGGCACAAGGGACTGCTTTACAAGCTTATCAAGCTCAAGTTTCCAAGCTACCTGGTCAAGCTGCTGTCTAGCTACTTGTCAGAACGGACCTTTCACGTGGCGGTACGAGAAGAATGTTCAACATCACGCCCTATTCTTGCTGGAGTGCCTCAGGGATCAATTCTTGGACCATTCCTCTTTAATATATTCACAAACTATATCCCCACGGACTTAAAGAAGACTGATCTTGCTCTTTACGCCGATGATGTTGCACTCATCTCCCAATCCATCAGTGACAAGGAAGTGGTTAAAAACCTTGAGACATCACTCAGTAGATTCTCTGGATGGTACAGCGACTGGCAGATAACCCTGAACACAAGCAAAACCACAGCAACATTATTCACCAGAAAGCTGAACAGGAAGCATCCCCAGATCCTCCTCAATGGAGAGGAGATCAAATGGGAAAACAGCAGCTCCTACCTGGGGGTGACTCTGGATTCCAAACTCAGCTGGAGGAACCACATAGAGAAGACTTGCCAGAAAGCAACAACAAAACTGGTCGCATTGTACCCACTCCTGAGGACCAAGTCAATGCCGATGCAGAGCAAGGTGCGGGCAATCACCGCAATAATTCGACCAACAATGACGTACGCTTCACCAGTTTGGAGTGGCTGCCACCCGCAGCTTCGGAAGGACCTACAGATACTACAGAGCAAGGCCTTACGGATTGCAGCAGGTGCTCCTATCTTCACAAGAACAGCAGCCCTCCACAGAGACCTAGGCGTTGAGATGTTGGACGACCATCTCCGCAAACTCAACAAGAATTTCTACAAAGGATTGGATCAAAAAGAAAACCCACTGATCAGGAAACTTGCTGACATTTCTGCAAACCCATTTGACCACTACCCGCGGCCCATCACAGCGCTGACCTAGTGAAATCGAAACAGCGACTCAGCATCCAAAAACTCATCACTGCCTGAAGGCTACAGCCTCGGCAGGCACCCTAAGCTCATCACTGCCAGAAGGCTACAGCCTCGGCAGGCATCCAAAACTCATCACTGCCAGAAGACATTTGACAGACAAAAACAAAACTCAGCGATAAAACTTGCTGACATTTCTGCAAACCCCATTGACCGCTACCCGCGGCCCATCACAGCGCTGACCTTGTGAACCAACTTCAATTGTGACAAAGTGTCACACATCAATAAGAAAACCGAAACAGCGACTAAAAAATTCAAAATGAATGTGGAGTAATGAGGCTACTGCCTCGGTATCCAAAAACTCATCACTGTCAGAAGGCATCTGACAGACGAAGACAAGACTCTCTCCAGATATTCCTCTTTTGGTGGCCAGCAGCAGAGGAATTTGCCAGCTGGACACGCTGTTGGTCGTGTCACGTCGCATCACCGGTTGAAATAGCGTTTGTCGATTAGGTGCAGTGAGTTTTATGTTGGAGGCGGAGCGGTCCCTTGGGGCCTGTGGTTACTGCTAGCCGCCATGGGGCAGGTTGTTGCTCGGCCTCCAGTCTGGCGGTGCGATAGGTGGTTTGTTCGGGAGAGCACTTGAGCGGGGTGTGGGTGGCTCGCAGCCCCGCTGGGTGCTCGGGCTACCACTGGTGATGGTGAACAGCCATTACAACGGGGCTGTTTCACCGCAAGTCATTACATTGCATGCGTTACAACGCATGCGATGCAACAACGGATACCATTACTACACATACCATTACATCCCATGCGCTTTTACAACGCATGCGATGTAATGGCTATCAATCGTTGTGAGGAAACTGGGGCTCTTCCGTTTCCTCACAACGACGTTGTGACGTGCACTGCTCCTCAGACGACGTTGGAACCAGGAGAGAGGAACCACGAGGAGAGAGCGGTAAGGGGGATTGGGGGTAGGGGGAGGGTCGTGCTGGGTGTAGTGTTTCAGTGTAGGGATCGGACTGGGGTAGGGGGGAGGGTCGTGCTGGGGGTAGTTTTTCAGTGTAGGGACCGGACTGGGGGTAGGGAGAGGGTCTTGCTGGGGGTAGTGTTTTAGGGTTTAGGGTAGTGTTGTGGTGTTTGTGAAGTGTAGGGTAGTGTTTTAGGGTAGTGTCGGGGGGTCGTGAAGGGTAGTGTAAATGTAGGGAGAGGACTGGGGGTCGGGGGAGGGTCGTGCAGGGGTACTAAATTAGGGTAGGGCAGGGTAGAGTCACTTACCTTTCAAACATTTACCATGAGTATACCTTTACCACGCATGCCTTTGCGTTGTAATGGCATGCGTGGTAAAGGTATAGTCGTGGTAAAAGTTTGCGATGTAATGGTATGTCGTCATTGACATCGCGTAGTAATACCCGGGTTGTAATGGCACGCGTTGTATTAATATGCGATGTAATGAGTCATATTCCTGGTGATTAAAGACCATTGCCAGTATCTACACGATCGCAGTTTTGACCCATTGTAGCATCAAACCGTCACGGAAAGTAGGGGTTGCATAGGGCAGGAAACTGGCATGGACATATGTGCAGCTGGGGGGGGGGGTGCGTGCGTTGTGTTTACATGGACATAGGTCCACAGCAGGCATGGCCTATGGGTGGCCAGCCCCTAACCCCCTCCTCTTTGGGGCCTGTTGTTCCGGCCTCCAGTCTGGCGGTGTGTTAGTGTGATTCAGAGCGCAGGGAACAATTGAGCAGCATGGTGGGTGCATGCTCCCCCCCCCCCCAACCCCTCGGTGTTTTTTGAGAGGATGTGGGTATGGCAATTGAGCCTGGCAGGCCGATTGTCTCGTTTGAGTGTACGTTGTCTAATTTTATTGCGTATCGACAGGGTGGCGGGGTTGACTCGTGCTGGCCGCAAAATGCCCCAGAAGCAGGGCCCACAAAGGGCAGTAAACGGGCATGGCAGAGGAGTGTTTGAGGTACTGTGGGGGGGGGGGGGCGTTCTAGTTACACAGCCATAGGTATCTTGGATGTCGCCTAACGAACAGAGCTGACGAAGGAACTAGGTTCGAGTCTCTTGCACGTTATTGCGGCCCAGCTACGTTCCCGGCTAGCACCCCCCGTGTAAAGTGTGTCGGGCTGTATATTGTCTAATTTTGTTGGTACTGTAGTGAAGTTTATAAATTCAATCGAGGGGTATTAGCGCAGCGCGCGTCATAAAGAATGGGTGTGAGTCGTTGGATTTCACAGCGGACGGGGGGAATTGACCCGGTTTTCCGGTAGCTGATGATGGTTGCCAATGGGGGTGGGGTTTGTAGGAGCTGCCCGTTACGGGATTATCGCTGCTGGGGAAGATTTGCGGTTCATTTTTAGTAGGCTGCTGTGTATGTTCATGGGCTTTATGTTGCATAATGTATAGGAAGCTGTTTGCGGGAGGGGGGGGGGAGCAAGAGACTCGAACCTGCCTGATTAACCCATCAGCGCATATTCATTAGTTGGTTTTAAATCATGTCGCACTGCAATTCTCAGAATGGCTGAAAGGGAAGGTTTCCACATGGTTTATTATGCTTTCCAGTTAAAGCACGGAGCCCATCGTATTCTTCCATCCTCTATGATGCCATAAGGTACTTAGGCCACCAGATGGCACTGCTGCACTGTTGTTGTTCCTCCCTTCGCCCAAGTTTTCTATTCGCTAATGTGGTAGTCTCTCACTTTCGTGGTAAAAGCTTGAGTTTTGGGGTAACAATGCTGCTATTATAAACAAACCTTGACAGGGATGTCGCATTATTTTCACTTGGGGCCACGCAGCATCTAACTCAAGCGGTACGGTACCTGGGGAGGTAGAGTGATTTTGACATGGCATTGTCTGGATGGTGGGCCCTGTTACTACACTAGCAGGGTGGGCTTAGGCATACATGTGTGTCTTACAGCCGATGTACATTTAGTCCACAGCCAAACTGCAGCTGCCTCTCTTTGACTTGAATTAAAACTGGGGCAGAAGAAGGCTCGGGCACTAACTCTTCATGCCGCATGCCACATGGGCATACTGCTGGGAGAGGGGGCGTGCAGTTTATTTTATTCGCTCCTTGGCCAACTAAGTGCTTGTGCCACCACGGGTGATCACACTTTGTCCTCAGTTACTTTATGGAAGGAATGCTGCCACTGTACAGATGGAGCAAAACGTTAATCTGCTGTGGCCAGGAGCGCCCGGTGAGAAGGGATGAATCTTTCTCATAGCTGGGGCTATGACCTGTGATCAGGATGTGGAAGGACCGATTTCAGACCCTTACTTTAATTCTAGTAACATCATTGTTGAGTGATATTAAAGAGCGCCGAAGTTAATAACTCCTTTTCTTGTACAGGCAATAGGACCGCGGAGTTCTTAGGATAGTAAAAGGGGAGCTGAACTTATCGGTTTGTGTGTCAAATCTGTTAAATCCAAGGGTGTATTACGGGGGGTGTGAAACTGGTGCTTAAGAAACCTAGATGGAGCAGGGTTCGCACCCTAGCACTGGGATTAAATGTACCCCATTTTCATGGTTATGATATTGAAAATCCATAGTGTCATTTTGCCATATGGGTCAACAAACTCACATCGCAAAACTCCCTACAGACATAGTAGAGCGCACAATGGTCCCCTATTTGCTGCTCTTTCTAGGTTCCCATAAACGCACCATATGGCTTCCTGGTTTAAAACTGAAGGTTTCTTTCGGCAAATGCCTCTTAGGTCTATGCTTCAATATGGGCTTAAAAAAGAGATCGGAAGGGGCATTCTACGCAGCATGTTCACATAATGGCGGGCCTACAAAGCCTTTCATCCTTCAGAGGTCAATAAAATGAGTACCATTGAGTTTGGTATCAAGAAACATCGGTATTCAGTGCCAAGATACCCTTCAGGCGACAGGGCGCACAAATACACGTTCTGATTAGCACAGCCATCCGCAATACTTGTAGGCTTGTCACTAGCTCCTCTGATTGGCCACCTTTCCTCGTTCCGGCTAATGACAGCAACGCAATCAGACAGCTGCATCTGCCAATCACAGTGCTGAGATGACTAAGCACGGTCTGATGCACTAGGTAAAACACGTTTTGTTGTAATTGAAAAACTGGGGTTTAAAGCAACAGAGGAGAACACACCCTTGCCCCACCACACATACAGAAGTACTTCCTGGTAAGGGCATTATTGGCCTCTCTCAGAGGGCATCAAGCAAGTCAAAACAGAAAAGTAACGGAACAGGCCAAGCTTACATTATTAAAGCACAAGAAGTAACGCATGGCTCTTAATAATAAAAGGTAACAGGTACAACCGACAGACAGTCTTTATGCGAACAATAGGTTGCATTCTGTGATCCGTAGTGGCACTTTAACATGGCATACTGTATATCAATGGGAGCCTTGATATGGTATAGAAATGCTTCTCCTATCCTTAGCAGCAAGACGCGACCAGCTGGACGCTCAGGCACTAGGGCAGTGATACTCAAAGCATGGTTCGGGGTCTGCACGATCACACTGGGCTTCCAAAAGAACTAACATCCATAACGATGGTAAGTAAACGGGCAAGCGCTATTTACACTAACTGAAATAAAAGAAGCTAATAAGGTGCCCCATACCATATAACTGTAGGAACACATTGATTTTAAGACATCTCTTAACAAACGTTCGAATATACAGTCTCTTCCTAATTACAAAGTGTATTTCGTTAACATGCGTTCCTCCCTGGCGAGTCAGTTAATACAAGGAACCCTCTGGGTTGTTGGTTGTTATGATAGATGGGCAACATTCTAGTTTAATAATCCTAACACAAGAGAAAGTTTTATATAGCGGATATCTTGACCACATGTATTTCAAGGTGCCTTTATGTCAAATGAAGTAGAAGTAAGAATTCAGACAGTTGCCTAGAATCTCACAATTTGGTCAAGCAGAGAAGCCATGATTAACCCCAGGTTTATGGTTTCACATTGCACAAGATGACCCTCCTCGACCAAGAAGTAACTGCAGAAAGTCTATAATAAGGCTCCAGGCCATCCAACTGCTGTTAGATACCCCCCTAAACCTTCACTAAGTGGTAGGACGGCCAGTTTTTGCAAGGTTGTCTTGAGTCACATGCAAGTGCATCAAGTGAGCTGGACTAAGTACATAGGTCACACACAGTGGGGCAGAGGGGTTCCAGTTGGATCCACATAAATGTGGTCTGCGCCAAAACATGAAACGGAACTCTTAGATTCCGACATGTCTCCGCACCACTCATATTGTGAACAGTTAAATGGCCTTTGTAGATTGTCAGCTGAACAGCACAGTATTCAACTGCAGATGGGGAAATTCGTTTAGGGAATTAATGGACATATTGCATTAAACAAAGACATACATTGCTCAAGGCCACATGTTTCTAAGTACCAGATGCTGGGCAGTCAAGTAGCTTGGTGAGGACGGTTACCAACTTATAATAGTCCTCTATAGCAAGACATAATCACACTCTTTCTACTAACAGGAGCCTCTATGTGGTATAAATAGCGGGTGATGAGATGTGGCCAGCAGGTTTCTCACGTATTAAGGCATCTCCAACAGTTAGTGGTGCTTGCCGATAGTGCAGAGGATGAAAACAAGTTACTTACCTGTAACTTTGGTTCTCCAGTATTGGAAGCTTTCATAGATTCCCATGCTTGGAATCATTCCCCGTCGTCGAGATGGGAGTCTCGGTAAATATAAAATAGTAGTAAATAACCATTACAAAAGAGAAACAGGCCTAGGCCTAATCCCATTTTGCAACCAGACCATGTCTTTTTGTAAAAGAGACCAAAAAGAACAGGCAGCCAATCAGAGCAGCCTCACCCTCTAGAACCTTGGTGAAAGAACCTCAGCTCCTCAGATTTTCGTATACGTTGTGAAATAATCACACAGAGAGATGACAGTATCGAATAGCACTAACAACCCACCGAGCTATCCCCTGCTTGGAAAGGGGAGCGCTGAATGACACAAAAAGTTGAGAAGATTTACGGAAGGGCTTAGTCTGGTCCAAATAAAACTTCAAGCACCTCTGTACGTCCAGAGAATGAAGAGCTCTCTCAGCAGGAGAAGAAGGCTGAGGGAAGAAGGTCTTAAGAATTACTGGCTCGTTGAGATGAAAAGTAGAAGGCACTTTAGGAATGAATTTAGGATTAGTTCTCATGATGACTGTATTGTTCTTGAACTGAAGGAAAGGCTCCTGAATTGTAAGAGCCTGCAACTCTCCAATTCTCCTGGCTGAAGTGAGTGCTAGCAACAGAGCTAGTTTCCAGGAGAGGAACTTTAGATCCGTTCAATGAATGGGTGTCTCATCAATTGAGAAAGAACCAGGTTCAAATGCCACGTAGGAGGTGGAGGTCTCACTGGCGGAAACACTCTGAAGAGGCCCTTGAGAAATTGCTTAACAATTCTGGCTGACCAAAGAGAAGGCCCAGATGAGGTGCGCCGAAAGCGAGAAACCGCTGCTTGGTGTACTTTAATGGAAGAATGAGCCAGACCTGCCTTAGCCAGGGACAGGAAATATGGAAGTACGTGGTGTGGCTGCGACAAGAAAGGATCCAACCCTGCACCCTGACACCAGATGCAGAATCGTTTCCATTTCAAGCGGTAAGTCTTGTTAGTGGAAGGAGCTCTCGCCTGCGAAAGGACATCCTTAACCTCCTCCGGAAGATCTAAGTCAAGAAATTCTCGCTGCTCAGGAGCCATGCTGAGAGCTGTAACGAGCGAGGATCTGGGTGCCAAACCTGACCCTGAGACATCGTGAGGAGGTGTGGAATCTGATGCAGTGGTTGAGGACGATCCAAGGAGAGAAGGTGAAGTTCGGTGAACCAGAACTGCCTCGGCCATGCTGGAGCTAGGAGGATCATTCTGCACGGTTCTGCTTTCATCTTCATGAGCAACCTGGGAATTAGCGGAATGGGGGGAAAAGCGTATACAAATGCGCCTGACCAGGCGATCGAAAGCGCATTCCCTAACGACCCTCGATGGTATAGCTTGCTGGCGTAAGACAGGCATTTCCTGTTCTCTGGTGTGGCAAACAGGTCTATGGAGGGTCTGCCCCACCGGCGAAAGACACCCTCCAGCGTAGCCTGATCCAGCTCCCACTCGTGGGTGACAGATTTCAGCCTGCTGAGCCTGTCCGCTTTGTCGTTGAGCACTCCGGGGAAATGTTCTGCTTTCAGAGAAATCTTGTGCAGGATAGCCCACTCCCAAATCGCCTGGGCTTCTTGTGACAAGAGAAAGGACCTGGTCCCGCCTTCCTTGTTGATGTAATGCATGGCTGTGGTGTTGTCCGTCCGGACAAGAACCGACAACCCCTGCAATCTTGGAAGAAAAGCTTGAAGAGCTAGACGAATCGCTCGTAGCTCTAAGAGGTTGATGTGTAGGAGCGATGTTCCGGAAGCCAATGACCACTGACCTGCAGATCTTGCAACACTGCGCCCCAACCCTCCAGAGAGGCATCCGTCGTCACCACTTGAGGCGCTGGAGTGTTTACGAAGGATAGACCTTGGGATAAATTCTTTTCCTTGTCCACCAGAGGATGGCTTGCTTCATGGCGTGAGTGATCACTAGCTGGTCGTCGAAGGAACCGCTCACCTGCTTCCACTGCAAGTTCAGGTGCTCCTGCAAGGGACGCATTCTCAGTCTGCAGTGAGGTATTAAGGGAATGCAGGAGGACATCATCCCTAGAAGGGATTTGAAGCTTGGCGAACAGAAAGACACTTTTTGTTCGCACTAGATGAGCCATGGAGATTAGATTTCTTTGCCTCTCCAGAGATGGAAACACCTTGTTGAGAGATGTGTTTAAAACCGCTCCCAGAAACTGAACCTTCCTGGACGGGCGGAGAGAAGACTTGGCGTTGTTGAGAGTCAGGCCCAGATTGGAGAAGAGACAAGTGCAAGCGTCGACCGCTTCCTCTGCTGCCTCCCTGGACGAGGCCTTTAGTAACCAATCGTCCAGGTAGGGAAAGACCTGGAAATGCTGCTTCCTGAGGAAAGCTGCTACTGGTGCCAGCACCTTGGAGAAGACTCTCGGAGCTGAGCGAAGACCAAACGGCAGCACTTTGAACTGGAAATGGCTCTTGGCGACTGTAAACCGTAGAAACCTCCTGTGGGCCGGATGAATGGGGATGTGGAAATACGCATCCTCGAGGTCGAGAGTGGCCATAAAATCTCCAGTGTTGAGAAGACGCAGAATGTCCTGGAGAGACACCATCCGAAAAGATAGCTTTGTGAGATAAGTGTTGAGCTACCTGAGGTCTAGAATCGGGCGCCATTTCTCCAATGTTTTCTTTACCAGAAAAAAATCTGGAATAAAACCCCTTGCCCCTCTGAGAGAGAGGGACCGGTTCTACTGCTCCCTTGACCAGCAGTTGATGGACTTCCAGCCGGAGGAAGACGCAGGTGTTTGGCGGAGTTGGCGGCAGGGGCCCTGGATGGTGGAAGATGAATGAACTCTAGGGTGTGGCCACTCTGAATGATGTTTAGGACCCAACGGTCTGTTGTTATCCGTTGCCAATTGTGGAGGTATCGAGACACCCTGCCTCCTACAGATGTCTTCGAGGAAGAGGAGGGCACAGCGCAAGAGCGAGATCGCCGCTATTGCCTCTTAGGCGTCCCGTCCGGGACGATTCTGCTTCCCTCTAGTGTTCGATCTAGAGAAAGACGGCGTCTGGCCCTTGCTTCCGATAAGAAGGACGGTAAGATTGTGGTGTGGAACCATAAGAGGAGTACCTCTGCTGTTGGTAGGAGCCCCTGTAGGATGGAACACCTCTGCCCCTAGCTCCACGGAATGGCGCTTTCTTGTATTGAAGGGTCCCCAAGGACCGAGCAGTTTCCGTATCCTTCTTGATGTTTTGAAGGGTATCATCTATGTGCTTGCCGAACAACTCCTCACCATCAAAAGGAAGATCCAGGATTTTGTTCTGGATCTCTGGCCAGAACCATGTTGCCTTCAGCCAACCCTGGCGGCGAAGCACAGCTGCACCAGCCAGGGACCGGAAAGCCGTTGTGGCGATGTCCATCGCACAATCGATGACCTCAGTGGACGTAATCTCTCCTTCTTGCAAGATCTTCTTTGCTTCAGACTTGGAAGTATCAGACAACTGATCCAGGTAAGGCGAGGAGGTCGCACCACATCTGGCGGTCGTACCTTCCAAGAATCGCTAATGCGTTCGCAGCTCTGATGACAAGGCTGGCCATGGAGGAGAATCTTTTCCCCACGTTGTCGAGGCGTCTGCCCTCTTTGTCAGGAGGTGTAGTCAGCGGCGCTGAAGGGTTCCTCGACTTCCTCTGCGCTGCTTGCGAAATGACCGAGTCGGGTCTTGGCTGACCAGTCAATGAAGCTGGGCTGTCGTCTGGGGCTTTATATTTTTTGTCCAGACGCGGCAAGACTGGAATCACAGTGGCCGGATTCTTCATGGCCTTAATGCCTTCTTCCCAGACATGAGCCACGATAGGAATAGAGCGCACCGTCTTCCTATTCGGCTCTTTAAAATCATAGAGAAAGCACTCTGTTTGGACTGAAGGCATGGGAAGTTCGAAACGCAGTGATGCGCTCTCCATTAATTTGTGGAAACCCCCAATGTCAGCAGGGGGGGAATCAATCGGGGCACGAGCCGGAGAAGCGGGATCAGGGATTACATAATCATCCCATTCATCTCCCTGATCTTGTTGTACAAGCTCCCCCTCTTCTTCCTCTGTGGAATCATCCTGGTGTTGATCCGTCGGAGGAAGGACATCAGATGGTGTTGGAAATTGAGTATGCCGCCGAGCTGATGGAGGTGGTGAAACCATCACAGTGGCAGGAGGAGGAGGCACAGGTTGAGCCAAGAGGGCGGGTTGTGGAGGCGGAGGATGAGCTGAAAACCTCAGTCGGTAGTCTAAAAGGATCCCCTGTAAATCAGCCAAAAGAGAAGTGGGAACAGACACCATCTCTTGTTGAATGTCCTCTTGGCGTGAAAATGATTGTTCGTATGTCTGATCTTGATAATAACCCTCCGAATCAGTGTCCTGACATTTGACTATCAGCTGAGAAGGGCTATTGGCATAGCCAAAATGACTGTCCTCTCCCTCCGAGTCCTCCTCCTCATCCAGAAGTAATGCAGGTGGTAAAGAATCTACTTTTCTAGGGGACGTCATGTCTGGCGAAATTTGCTTCCTCCTCACCGAAATGGAAATTTTCCCCGTCGACATAGAAGAAAAAATCGTCGTCGACGGTGAATGCAGTCGGAGCCACCGTCGACGGAAGCGGTGTGGACGTGCTGACCGTCGCCGAAACGATGGGCGTCGTCGACATAGTCGTCGACGAGATAAGCTTTGCCCCTGCTGACGTAGTCGTCACTGTCGTCGCCGTCTTCGTCGACACTCTCGTCGTCGACGCCACTGTAGACTATATCCTCGTCGGCACCATCGTCGACATTGTTGAAGAAGTGCTCGTCGACGAGCCCGTCGACACTGGAATGGATGACTACGTCGACACTCCCGTCGATTCCGGAGCACTTTTAGCCTGCAATTTTGGAAGTTTAGTCGACGAGGGCTTGCGCAGCGTCGACGACGAATGGCCACTCTTTCCAGAGGACTGTGAAGAGGGCTTTTAAAAGATTTGTCCTGGCTAGGGACCGTCGCAGGTGGTGTAATTAGTCCTTCCCTCTCCTTTACACCGCAGTGAGGAGATTTGACAGGACCCTGGTCCTCAGACTCCTTCGGGGTCTTTTTTGAGGCCTTAGAGGGGAGACCCACAGATGGTGAAGGGGAACCTCTACCCCTCTTGACTGACCTTCTTTGTGAGGCGGCGGAAGACGACTCCTCACTATCACTAGACAGTGGTTCCTTCCTCGACTTCAGCCTGTGGAGCCAGGTTAGCAGGCGACCCTCACGGTCCCGGAGAGTCTTGGTGGAAAAGGTGCGGCAAATCTTGCACTCCGCAGCTTTGTGGTCCGGGTATAGGCAATATATGCAGTCTTTATGCCTATCCTCCACATAAAGCCTCTTCTTGCCACAAGTGGCACAAGCCTTAAATAAAGCTTTCTTTCCTTTATCTGACATTTCCCAAGGATTTTCAATGAAAACCTGAAGAAAATAGCTGGAAAAAACAGTTGAAAAGAGTTGAAGTAGAGCAAAGCTCGAGGAGACTCCCTTCTGCACAACGTGCGGTAGAAAATCTGAGGAGCTGAGGTTCTTTCACCAAGGTTCTAGAGGGTGAGGCTGCTCTGATTGGCTGCCTGTTCTTTTTGGTCTCTTTTACAAAAAGACATGGTCTGGTTGCAAAATGGGATTAGGCCTAGGCCTGTTTCTCTTTTGTAATGGTTATTTACTACTATTTTATATTTACCGAGACTCCCATCTCGACGACGGGGAATGATTCCAAGCATGGGAATCTATGAAAGCTCCAATACTGGAGTAAATGAAGTTTAAATACCATTTCCAGGTCCAACTAGGCTTTTAGCCAAATGACCAAGGAGGATAGATGGTAATTTCAAAGGGCATAGCACGGATGATGTCAATGGCAACGCAAGACTGTCAGTTTTATGCAGAGTAAAATGTTTTGTATTGCCAATTACAATGTTACTAGGAGGTAAGCCTACTGACAAAAGCATGGCCCTCGCTGCTGACATCATGGATTCACTACAAATTACCACTGGGAAGGAGCAATTTAGGAATCCCAGCTGTAGAGGTCGAATGAGAGGACATGCCACCAGACAAATCCTGCTGTAAATTTCAATTAATCAAGTCGGTGAAAGAAAGGAAAGCATAGATACTGCAAGAATTTAATGCGGTTAAACAAAGCAAGGAATTTAATTGGTGATGCTCAAAAGACAAATATCCATCCACTGGAACTGGATTATGACAATATTGGTTCAACAGAGTTGCATCAATAAAACAATGCAAGGTGCAAACTTAGTGGCCATGTAACAGAAATGCGCTCCCTGCAATACGAGTGTGTGCCACAGGACGCTTCACTTAAAGTTAGAGACTACCTGCCCTATGATCGGGACAGCCAGTTGGTGCAGGAGTGGTTGCCATGGAAAGAGGGCAGTGTTCTCAAGGTGTTGGAAACACGTGTCTAGAGGACAATGACCAATAGTTTATTGAAAGCAATTCCCATTTCCAAAATTTAGAAAAGGGCAGGCAAGATTTGAGCGTTCAGTTACCCAACTTTCTCTCCAGGACAAAGCTTTCTCGCATGGCTGCATCCCAGCAATATCTGTTATTGCTCCCAACTCCGTCACCATTATCTGTTGGAACCCTCGCAGCAGCGCCATGAGACCCTCATAGGGTGAAATGTCCGCGCTTAATAAGATCCAATAAAAAAAAATAATAATAATATCACACATTTAGTCAAGTAGGGGAACTTTAAGTATTACCATTTTGCAATGGCCTCTGCTCATTGAGCCAAGGCCATGCGTTGCAAGATTCTAGATTGCAATCACTAGAAAACAATTAATGTAGTGCTAAACCACGTTGGTCAGTGTATGCTTTGTCCCATCCACGCAGATTACAAACATAATTTCTGTCAATGTGCATCTAGTCAGTCCAACCGCAACTCAGTAAGACAGGGGCGTCATTTGTGGAATGGGCGCTCAGGCCTTCCGAGGTTGCTTCTTGGCCCGTGTGTAGAAGATCTTAATGCATAGGACTAGCCATCTTGACGGCGTCCTCTTCTGCACTGCTTTTGCTTTCTTTGCCCCAGAGAACCAACAAAAAGCTGATTGCCCACTTGATGGTCCTTGGTACTATCAATGTAAAACCCCAAAGCCCTATTGGGGTCCAGAATCAAGCCTCTCCTCTTTCAATGGGTGAGGAGAGGCAAAGAATGCTGGTACAGTGATGGATTGCTTAACATGAAAGGGATTGACAACTTCAGGTAAAAAGGCCACCTGAGCCCTCTGCACCAGTTTGTTTCTGAAAAACTGGTGGTGTAGGGGATTGTACCAACAGTACCTGAACTTGCTTGCTCAAAGGATGTACACATGAGAAAAAGAAAGACCAAGTTAAGGTCCCAATGTAACATCCAATGGTTTGGGAGGGAACATGTGTCAAAACTTCAAGGAAATGCATTAAAAAAGGTAATTTAAACAAGTACGGCTGGTCTGGCAAATGTAGAAAAGCCCTTTCAGAAAGCCACAGGGCATGCAGGGGTTACTGTGCCCAACTGAGGTTGTTAAGGCCTTTTACTCCTGATGTCCTGACCTACTATGGACCACGCTCAACTGGGCCAAGTACCCCTTCTGCACTTGACTGTCAGGGGTACCTGCGGTCAAGCAATTAAGGCCCAGGGGGCGGGGTGTAGATACAGGGCAGTGAACATGACTCATAACTGAAAATGCAAACAGTACGACCAATAAATCAATGTCCAGCCAAATACTTGTTTTTATAAGAAAAAGTAGTATTTTATTTCTAACTCTACTCATGCAATCAAATGCGACATTCAAAAGCAACAACACAATCCCCTTGAGGTCTGGGCTCTAGTATTTGTCAGGCGAATCCCAAGTCCCACTCTCCTTTGTGCAACATGCTCAGGGTTATTCCACATTCACTGATGGCTGCATCAGAGAATGCAAACTATTAGGCCATACTCAAGAGTTCTCCCTACTGACCTTTTAGGAACTTTGTCTGAAGTGGCCCAGTTCTCGTCTTACTGGCTCTCGCAGCACACAGTTCAGCAATGCAGCGGGCGCCTTCAAATATGCACCCTGCTCAGTTCAGAGAGGTCAGGCAGCGACAGCACAGAATCACTCTGGAGCGGTGCTGCCAGACATCTTTCGGAAGTTGTAGCCGCTCCCTGCTTGCGAAGAAGCGGTAAGTTGACACTGCCAGTGAAGATGTGATGTTGTCCACGGAGTCTCTGGCACTCCTCTGTGGTGAATGAGGAGTAGTTCCTTCGCAGCGCGGGTTCAACCTGCAAGTCATAGCCTCAATCTCTCCTTCGGGCGGAGGCCCACATCCTTGGCAACATTGGTACCGGCAGCCCCCCTCCCGGCGTATGCGGTTGCCACGGTACGTGGCGATACGGGCGCAGGCTCTTCCACCCTCAGCGCTCCGACCTAAACAGTCACAAGTATTGGCACTCCCGGAAATTATACTCTATTGGTGGCCCCCTCTGGCATACAGTCTCATCTCTGCGATACCGGGTGCAGCAAGACCCGCACATCGCTCGACATACAGCTCAGTCTACAGCAGACCTCTCCTGGCATACAGGGGGTCACTGAAAACAGTCCTGCACACGAGTGATGGCCAGTCGGGGGTCAGCAGAATCCTCACACCTAGCACATGAAGTCCTCACGGTAGGACTCCACACTAGACCTTGCTACCCTCCCTCCCCCACAACATGCTCCTCTTCCTCAGGGCACACTGGTCCCTCACTAGCAGGCCTTGGCCCCCAGTCCTGGTCACAGGCTGAGGTTTTGCAGAGCTTTCCCTCCTCACATAGTCTGTCTAGCTACTTGGCATATGACACATGTTTGGGGACTCAAACTCCTCTTTCTAGTCCTTTTCCAGACACCAAATGTAATCACAGCAGGCCCAACTGATTGTCCACAACAAAATTCATGGGAGTGACCAGAGTGTATACCTGGATATCGGACACAGTGATATGTGCATCAAAGGGTTAATCCAAGACCCCTCTCACCCCCAGCCCTTCTCTTTCTGATTCTCTTATCAGCTCCATCTCCCTTACTAAGATGTATCCAGTCCCCTTCCTTGTGACCTATTACTGAATCAAAGAGCTGTCTTGAGATATAAAGGGAGACCCTTCCCTCCAATTTATCCCCCACCCAACTCACAGGAGTGCAGCAATACACAAATCTGTCAGGGGGATTCCTCTCCAGGTCTTTACCAGGTATGCCTGGGCTTTCCACAATTTAACCCAGGGTCCTCCATACAATGTACCATTGCAGGCAGTGCTAATCACACACTATGTGCACAGTGGTCAGCACTGAAGCTTTTCTATCTTTAACCAGGGTGTGCTTTTTCAAAACACATGCACTGCTAGCACACACTCGTAATGTATTCCTCTCAGGCATACATACACCTAGCACATGTACTAACCACACATGTACTGCAAAGTACTGCTCCATCCTTATACTGTACCCTTCCCAGGCACACACACAACTAATGCAGTCACTACTCATGCAATATGCAGCACTCCACATCTACCTGATGTAGGCACACAGCAGCTGAACTTTTGAAAAGGTGAGTGGGTCTGTAGGCCTCACTCCAGTGACACAGGGTAAAAAGATCCTGTTCACTACTACTGATCACTACATGGTATCCTGTCACCATCCTGCTCATGCTGCTTAACTCCTGGTAAAGGCAGTAGCCTTGCCTCCCCCCCCACTTCCCCCAACTATGAGGGTAGCACTTTGGGAGCCCCTTCCGGTACAACAAGACCGCAAACTGAGAGACAGGCCTATGTTATGGTGCACATTCATGATCGCCTATGATAAAAATAAATTTTAAAAATCTGCATTAGGGAACCAGACAAAGGTACAGTTAGGCATTCCAGGCAGGGCTACATTTCCTTTACCATGCAGAGAACTTTTCCCTCCCAACAACTTTAATACTGCCCACAATAAGGCCTTGCAGGGCCAATACACATAACGAACAGGGGAACGTTCAACAGTTTGGCTTGTAGGGGAAAGTCTTGTCGTACTTGGCGTAAATTTACTTCGTGAAAAGCCACCTGGCTGCAAGAATTACATCCACCACTTTGGGTGGCAGATCAAATGCAGTTAATTGCCACAGCAATTGTGTGCCGGTGATGGTGCAGTTAACAAATACACGCAACAGCTAAATCTCCATGCATGGACATATAGGTTGTGCAGATTCAGGTGAATGAAAGACACTCATAACCTGAAGTTCCAGTTATCACAATCTCCTGGCCCAATCCGGGGCCACTAGGATGACTTGGGTTCAGTTGTTCCAGTCCTTTTTCAGAACTAGGGTCAATGCGAGGGAAAGCGTGCAGGAGTCCTGTGTTCCATTCCAGCCGGAATGCATCTCCTAGTGCAATGGTTCTTAACCTTTTGACTTCTGTGGACCCCCACTTAATCATTACTGGAAACCAGGGACCCCGACTATTATTGGAATCCAGTGCCCCCCCGCCCCATCTCCCCATAAAAATGAGTCATTACTGGAAGGTGGGAACCTGGCCTAAGCATTTTTAATGGTTTGAACTGCAAAACAATACAGAAACAAGCACTTATCAAACAAATACACAAAAGTATAAATATTTTATTGAATTCACAAAGATTTAAAACAATTTCAAAATTAATGGGCAGGTTGGGACTTTCCTAAATTCATTTGAGGCCAACCATTGTCCACACTATATTTGGTTTAATGCACTTGGATTGCTACCATGAATCAATCCGAGGACACCAACCCAATTTTTAGTCTTTAAATTTCAAATTCCTTCCCATTTACAGAATGTTTTAAAATGTTCAATTATACATTGTGCTTCTTAACTGATATACATTTTATTCATCTGTTAATATTGTTTCATTTTCTAAGCCGTCGTGGACACCCTGAGTAGGCTTTGCGGACACACAGGGGTCCCCCAGACCACAGGTTAAGAACCAACGTGCAAACCCCAACGTGCAAAACCTGGTGCGTTTGACGGGGTGGAAAAGATCTAGCCGGAGTACTCCAACTGTGACACCTTGGTATGTAGATACGATTTGTGATCTGCCAGATGCCACTGATTATTTTGCTCTGGCATTCAAGGATCCCGCCTGGTGGGGCACGATCAGAGAAATGTCCTGACGCTCCCACCGGTTCCAAGGGTGCTGGGACTCCTGGCAGAGGACCCAGAACCCCACTATGCCCCGCTTTTTTAAGTAGCACATGGCAATGGTGTTGTCCATTAGAACCTGCACCAGTCTGTTTCAAGGACAGCGCAAGACCTTCAATGCCAGACAAATGACCCATTGCTCTAACAGATTGATATGTAGACAGGTTTCCCCTGAGAACAGAGTGCAATGTGCAAAACCTTTGACACAGCACATTCAACGATGATCTCCACCTACCCCAGATGACCTCAACTCCATAGTGCCACAGTCACCACCATCAGCACTGGGTGGGGAAGGGAGAGAGGCCTGCCACTGGACCAGTGGATGGCATATGCCAGATTTCAACAATGCTGAGCCCACTGGAACTTCGAAATCTCATTGCAGAAGCTTCAGAGCTTCTTTCACCGAGATCCGCAAACAAGGGTGAAACATCAGGATCATAGCATGAATGTCCCGAACTCACTGTGCTGGAGGGAAGGCCTTTAACAGCACAATGTCCAGGATAGCCCCAATGAATGGCAACCTCTGGTGAAAGAGCTCAGTGAGACTTCTGCTCGCTGATCGTGAACCTCAAAAATGCCAAGTAGTACGCCATTGTCTGAAGATTGTTCATGACTGTCTGTGGCGAGCCAGCCTTCAACAGCAAGTCATAATGGTAAGGTAAGACGGGGATCCCCCAACCTTTAAGGATTTTCTGCGAACACTGTCATAACTTTCAAGAACACCAGAGGGGCACTAGTGAAACAAAAGGGGAGCACTGCAAATTGGAAATCCTCCTGGCTGACCGCAGGGCTAGTATATGAAAATATGCATCCTGCAGTTCCAAAGACATCATCTGGTCTCGTAGGTCCAGAGTGGCAGAGATCTGGACCAACATAAGCTTACTGAATTTGTCCTTTTGTAAGAAGGCACTTGGACTCCAAGGTATAATACAAGCTGGAGGTCTGTCTTTGTTCAGGACAAGTATAAAAGAACAACAACCCTCCCCACTTTCCTAGGCCGGAACGCTCGATAGCACCCTTGGAGAACAACACTTGCACCTCCTGCAGCAAAATGGAAAGGTGCTCATCCAAAAGTAGATCAGATGTGGGGGGGTAAAATGCGGTGGGGCAGACAAAGGGTTGGGCGTAAACGATGCTGAACGATCTGTAGGATTAATCTGTTGAAAGTGATGGAACACCAACCTGGGAATGCTATTCTCCTCCACTAAGGATGGGTGTGCACTGCTAAGGGCAAGCTAAAGTAGCTTACAAGCAGTTGCTGCAGGTGTGGGGGAACTGGGTGGACTAGTGCCCCTAGTGAATGCTAACCCCCTGAAGAAATAAAAAACCTACATTTCTTAAACTGATGCTGAAAATGCTTGGTGGTGGTCAACCATCCCAAAGGGCGTGTCGTAGCTCTACTATCCTTACAACGCTCACAGGCAGAACCAGCTTTTTCAACAAAGATGTGAGCCATCAAAGGGCATAGTTACCTAAGAAGGGTAAACCCAATACTAGTCTCTGGGACCTGGGTAAAGGACAGTACATAAGGACAGTGGTCCCAGAAATTAAACAAAAACTTTTAAACCAAAATTACAACTTAAATATATGGAAACAAAGTTGACACAAGGTAATTATAGCTTATAGTGTTTAATTCACACTAAGCATTGGTCTATTATTGACAAAATTCATATAATATAATATACAATGATATCCCTAGATGGGAAAAAGGGAGAAAAAGGGAAAGGAAGGGTGTAGTGATGGTGATTCGGGTGAGGTGGGGGTAGTGACTTCAAAAAAGTTTGCATCAAACACACTGATAAATTTTGAAAGAACAAAGGCTCCTTAGTCAAGCCTACTAGTCACAATATATACAACAAAGATCTGTATGGCCATGATTATATTTAACACAGTGCTAAATCCCTGGTGTTAATACTGGCTTCGGAAAAAAGTGTTGACGTTTCGACCCCAAAGCGTATGTAGGCGATTTCAATCCTTATGCCGGGGTCTTCATCAGGACTGTGATGTGGGGGAAGGGGAGGGGGGGGGGGGGGAATCTAGGGAAAAACATAAAAAAAGGACTTAAAAACTGGTCACATAGATCAAACTTATTATCTAGAGAATGGAGGGATGGTAGAATTACCATAAAGCGCCTCAGGTAGGAGGCTGAAGTTATGCGGGGGCCTGTAGGCTCAAAATGAAGAACAGCACCTGTGAAGGTAATGAATAAAATCAGCGTTCTAAAGTCTTGCTAAACGAGCCTCAAAGGAGAGAGTGGCAACACTCACTGGATGAGTGGATGTCACCATAGGAGACCTAATCAAGCGACTAATAGCTCGTAAGAGAAATGAGTACTGAAAAGGACCGTGCAAACGTGCACCAAAAGTGAACCACCATACTGATACGCGCATATAGATAAATAAATATTAAAAAAGAAACGTGCGATCATGCACCAAGAATAAATACACCGCCATGGTATTACGCGCATATACTGCATTAATCAGAGTTCCATATATAGGAAAAGGGGATTCAAAAGGCACCAGGTCAGGCCAGAGCATTGTAAAGGCCTGAAGGTTAGCATACTTAGTGACATAAGCAAAGAAATATATATATAGTGTTTGCTGGAAATACTGTACGCTCGTACTGCTTAGAAACGCGCCACAGATCAACCTGAGGGTCAGTATTCACAAGGAAATGAAACCAAGTTAAAGTGCTCAGATGTGTGTCAAAGTTAAATAGGTGCAACCCAAACCAAAGTCCGTAAATGCAAGAGAAATAGCGCAATTCCAAGAGAAATGACCGCATCAAACAAAACTATTTACCTTCGTTGAAGAAAAGGCATGGAACTTTAAAGTTTCCTGCGCGTCTAAAAACCAAATCAGAACAGAAAAGCAGGATATTAAACTACAGACAAAACAGAACACTTTCAAGAGGTCTAAGAGAACCACGCGCTGGCTGATGACTCACCGCTGTTCAGTAGAAAGGTCTGTGCGAACTAACGACACGGAGGGCTGGATGTTACTGGCTTAAATAGAAGCATGGTAAACGCATGGCAATGCGTGCAGGCGCTGGATGCGGACATAACCTGAAGGGGGCACTGAAGACAGACTTGAATTTTAAAAAAACGTGATGAAAAAGTAAAAGGCAATTTAAATTGGTGCCATGTGTAGATGGGACCCCGGCTTGAAAGAAATGTAAAAAACGAGTGATTTGCAACGTTATAGATTACAGATGACATCACAAAGAATAATTATATCGCTCAGTTAATATATCATGTTCAGAGATTAACATGCAAGGGGTTACATGGGCGCATGGAGTGTACAAGAACTGCATATATTAACATATTGGTGTTAAAATAAATAGACATAGATGGTTAAATGAAAACCATTCTGCATGATTATAGTATCATCTGAAATAATGAGGAGAAAAATAATCATGTAATGGTACACTCCTAGGCGCTATTACTCTGCATAAACTGGTGTGCTAATAAATACAGAGGGTAAATCATTATAAAATTAAAAATACATACATGTGACGGGGTACATTGCATCTCAACGGGTGGAAATGGAGTGATTAAGAAACCTTAACATATCAAAACGTGTGCAAGCCGAGAAATCACATCAATCATTACCTTAAATGTGGAAAACACCAAAAAGCCAAATTGTGCCGGTAGTTAAATTAACTTAGTACATATTCAGATGACAGAGAGATATAGGTACACTATTCCACGGGTAGACAAGCAAATTGAGCATGACTGATTTCTGATTCATTAAGGCCATTCTTGATGGAGTCCAGAAGGGACATCCATTTACACTCCCTTAAGTTCAAAATTGTGCCAATATTACCTCCCCTTGGGCCCAAAGAGGCTCTCTCTAGTACTACCCAACGCAATTCATCAGGACTGTGACTCATGTTTGAAAAGTGTTCAACCAGTGGTGCTCCCTGTACGCCACATCTAATGCGACTGCAGTGCTGGAGAATCCGTGCTTTGATCTTTTGTTGGGTCTGTCCTACGTAAATGGAATCGCAAGGACACAAGATAGCATAGATCACGTTGTTCGTGTTACAGTTGGAGAAAAAATTCTAAGTGATAACATGGTTTTTGTAGGTGAATTCTTTAGTTTGAATCGCTGTGTGGCAAGCCTTGCATTTTCCACACCTAAAGTATCCCAGTATCGGCGGAAGGTTCCACATTGATGTGATTGTAGGCGTCTCAGGAGTGTCTAAGAAGGAACGTACCACATGTTCTTTGATACTCTTCGCCTTTTTGAAGGAATGCATAGGAGGATCGTCTTGTCCAATATCGTCCGATATTAGACCCCAATGTTTATTAATGGTCTTCTTAATGGCATGGCTTTGAGTTGAGAATGTTGTTACACATATCATTCTTTCCATGAGTCCACCATCCTTCTCCTTAGGTTTGAGCAGGTCTTCGCAAGTGCTGTACGAAGCCCTTTTCTGTGCCCGCTTGGTAAGTCTTTTGGGGTACCCACGTTCCATGAGTCGGTTAAGTAAATCATCCGATTGGGTCATATAATCGCTCTTCTTTGAACAGTTTCTGCGGATCCGTAAAAATTGCCCGAAGGGAAGGTTGTCTCGGAGTCCTCTTGGGTGATGGCTATTGTATCTGAGCAAAGAATTCCTCTCCGCAGGTTTGCGATATAGAGTTGTGTAAAGGCAGTCATCCTCAGATTTGATGGTAATGTCCAAGAAGTCGATTTCCTTTGGATCAGAATGAATGGTGAATTGAATATCCGGACTTCTATCATTAAGCCAGGTATGGAATGAAGTCAATTTCATGTGATCACCTGTCCAAATCAAGAGTATATCATACTTTGAGAAGATATCCCTATGGAGGCGGTATATTGACGATATACTCTTGATTTGGACAGGTGATCACATGGAGTTGACTTCATTCCATTCCTGGCTTAATGATAGAAGTCCCGGATATTCAATTCACCATTCATTCTGATCCAAAGGAAATCGACTTCTTGGACATTACCATCAAATCTGAGGATGACTGCCTTTACACAACTCTATATCGCAAACCTGCGGAGGAGAAGCTACAGCCATCACCCAGAGGACTCCGAGGACAACCTTCCCTTCGGGCAGCCCTGCGGATCACTGAAACTGTTCAAGAGAGCGATTATATGACCCAATCGGATGATTTACTCAACCGACTCATGGAACGTGGGTACCCCAAAAGACTGCCAAGCGGGCACAGAAAAGGGCTTGGTACAGCCTCGCGAAGACCTGCTTCAAACCTAGGGAGAAGGATGGTGGACTCATGGAAAGAATGATATGTAACAACATTCTCAACTCAAGCCATGCTATTAAGAAGACCATTAATAAACATTGGGTCTAATATCGGACGATGTGACAAGACGATCTCTATGCATTCCTTCAAAGAGCGAAGAGTATTAAAAAACATGTGGTACGTTCCTTCTTAGACACTCCTGAAACCTACAATCACATCAATGTGGAACCTCGCCGATACTGGGACTACTTTAGGTGGAAAATGCAGGCTTGCTCACAGCGATTCAAACAAAGATTCACCTACAAAAACCATGTTATCACTTTGAATTTTTCTCCAGCTGCAACTACGAACAACGTGATCTATGCTATCTTGTGTCCTTGCGATTCCATTTAAGTTAGGACAGACCTAACAAAGATCAAGCACGGATTCTCAGCACTGCAGTCGCATTAGATGTGGCGTGCAGAGCACCACTGGTTGAACACTTTTCAAACATGAGTCACAGTCCGATGAATTGCGTTGGATAGTACTAGAGAGGCCTCTTTGGGCCAAGGAGGTAATATTGGCACATTTTGAGCTTAAGGGAGTGAAATGGATGTCCCTTCTGGACTCCATCAAGAATGGCCTTAATGAATCAGAATCAGTCATGCTCAATTTGCTTGTCTACCCGTGGAATAGTGTACCTATATCTCTCTGTCATCTGAATATGTACTAAGTATTAACTACCGGCACAATTTGGCTTTGGTGTTTCCACATTTAAGGTAATGATTGATGTGATTTCGGCTTGCACACGTTTGATATGTTAAGGTTTCTTAATCACTCCATTTCCACTCGTTGAGATGCAATACCCTGTCACATGTATGTATTTTTAATTTTATAATGATTTACCCTCTGTATTTATTAGCACACCAGTTATGCAGAGTAATAGCGCCTAGGAAGTGTACCATTGCATGATTATTTTCTCCTCATTATTTCAGATGATACTATAATCATGCAGAATGGTTTTCATTTAACCATCTATGTCTATTTATTTTAACACCAATATGTTAATATATGCAGTTCTTGTACACTCCATGCGCCCACGTAACCTTGCATGTTAATCTCTGAACATGATATATTAACTGAGCGATATAACTATTCTTTGTGATGTCATCTGTAATCTATAGCGTTGCAAATCACTCGTTTTTACATTTCTTTCAAGCCGGAGTCCCATCTACACATGACACCAATTTAAATTGCCTTATACTTTTCATCACGTTTTACAAATTCAAGTCGATCTTCAGTGCCCTTCAGGTATATCAGCATCCAGCGCCTGCACGCATTGCCATGTCATGCGTTTACCATGCTTCTATTTAAGCCAGTAACATCCAGCCCTCCGTGTCGTAGCTGCACGGACTTTCTGCTGAACAGCGGTGAGTCATCAGCCAGAGCGTGGTCTCTTAGACCTCTTGAAAGTGTTCTGTTTTGTCGATAGTTTAATATCCTGCTTTCTGTTCTGATTTGATTTTTAGACGCGCAGGAAACTTAAAGTTCCATGCCTTTCTTCAGCGAAGGTAAATAGTTTTGTTTGATGCGGTCATTTCTCTTGGAATTACGCTATTTCTCTTGCATTTACAGACTTTGGTTTGGGGTGCACCTATTTAACTTTGACACATCTGAGCACTTTAACTTGGTTTCATTTCTTGTGAATACTGACCTCAGGTTGATCTGTGGCTGCGTTTCTAAGCAGTCGGCGTACAGTATTTCCAGCAAACACTGTATATATATTTATTTGCTTATGTCACTAAGTATGCTAACCTTCAGGCCTTTACAATGCTCTGGCCTGACCTGGTACCTTGAATCCCCTTTCCTATATATGGAACTCTGATTAATGAAGTATATGGCGTAATCTATGGCGGTGTATTTATTCTGGTGCATGATCGCATCTCTTTTAATATTTATTTATCTATATGCGGCGTATCAATATGGTGGTTCACTTTTATTGCATGTTTGCACGGTCCTTTTCAGTACTCATTTCTCTTACGAGCAATTAGTCGCTTGATTAGGTCTCCTATGGTGACATCCACTCATCCAGAGAGTGTTGCCACTCTCTCCTTTGAGCCTCGTTTAGCTAAGACTTTAGAACGCTGATTTTATTCATTACCTTCACAGGTGCTGTTCTTCATTTTGAGCCTACAGGCCACATAACTTCAGCCTCCTACCTGAGGCGCTTTATGGTAATTCTACCATCCTCCATTCTCTAGATAATAAGTTTGATCTATGTGACCAGTTTTTAAGTCCTTTTTTATGTTTTTCCCTAGATTCCCCTCCCCTTCCCCCACATCACAGTCACAGTGAAGACCCGGCATAAGGATTGAAGTCGCCTACATACACTTTGGGGTCGAAACGTCGACACTTTTTTCTGAAGCCAGTATTAACACCAGGGATTTAGCACTGTGTTAAATATAATCATGGCCATACAGATCTTTGTTGTATATATTGTGACTAGTAGGCTTGACTAAGGAGCCTTTGTTCTTTCAAAATTTATCAGTGTGTTTGATGCAAACTTTTTTGAAGTCACTACCCCCACCTCACTCGAATCACCATCACTACACCCTTCCTTTCCCTTTTTCTCCCTTTTTCCCATCTAGGGTTATCATTGTATATTATATTATATGAATTTTGTCAATAATAGACCAATGCTTAGTGTGAATTAAACACTATAAGCTATAATTACCTTGTGTCTCAACTTTGTTTCCATATATTTAAGTTGTAATTTTGGTTTAAAAGTTTTTGTTTAATTTCTGGGACCACTGTCCTTATGTACCATCAAAGGGCATAGCCATGAGAGAAGCTTGCACACGATCAGAAAATCCTGTG
The DNA here is from genome assembly GCA_963921515.1 of Calotriton arnoldi. Taxonomy (NCBI): domain Eukaryota; kingdom Metazoa; phylum Chordata; class Amphibia; order Caudata; family Salamandridae; genus Calotriton; species Calotriton arnoldi. The sequence continues at coordinate 517,797 of CAWUFW010003945.1, forward strand.
GAACACATCCACGCGTGGCAGCAGAGCACAATGCTGGTGTCAACTGCCTTCCCCAGGACAGTCTATAGTGTATAGACCAGCACAAATCACATCCTTTTAAAAAACATTTTTATTGAAATTTATCATTGGTTAGATAAGTACATTTACAGAATTGCATTGGTCACCCCTCCATCTAGCACATATTTTACAGACTTCTTCCAGTAATTATTAATCATCTGTTCTACCCATAGCAGGTTACCTAACTTAATAAACAAGCTGAATACATGATCGGGCAATTAGACCCATCGTATTTGGGTTAGAGTCAGGGATGTGTGCAAATGCGTTGCATTATCCAGCCATTGTATGTCCGGGTCTTTAAGAGGACTGAGCCTCGTTTGATAAGAACATCTGAGGGGAAGCCTACAATACAATTTCCAACAATTCTAACTTTGAAAAAACTAATCAGCACAAATCACTTGGCTGCATCCTGTCCATCATAGATCATCTGAGCCAGAGAGGCCCTAAGGTCTTCTGGGACCGCTAGCAAGATTTCACTGGCTAAGTCCAAAAGGGCATGCCTATAGCAGCCCAGCAAACCTACTGCATTGACTGATCTGAGCGCCAGGCTGGCAGAAAAGAGATAGTTTTCTGAAAGCCACAATCTTCATTCTTTTGGACCCACAATCTGGAGCAGTCGTAGGGAAAGAATTGAGGTTAACGTCACTGGTAGATGCCTGGACCACTACGCTCACTGGAGCAGAATGCTTAGTGAAAAAACAGAAGGGTCGGCAGATTCGGGTTGTGACTTCTTGCCACTTGGCAAGTCACTGGTGGGCAGGAACATGGTGTTGACCTAGTGCCTATCAAAGCACCCATGAGGGTCTTGTTGAAAGGGAGCAAGGGCTCACATGTGGCAGGCTGTGGCTGTAGAATTTCTGTGAGAACATCAGTTTTGGTCGCAACAGAGGGAAATAGTAAATCCACTACCTCAGTTGCCCAGCAGGCCATAACTGCAAATGACACACACTATTCGTTAAGTGGTCCAAGTAGTGAACCTAATCCCCCATATCAGAGAAGGTATCCACCCCATTGGCCTCTTGTAAATCCATACAGAAAGTGTCATTATAATGAGAGAGAAGATCACCATTGTCAACTCCATCATCATCAAACGAGTGGTTGGGTTATAGTGATTTTATGGTGCAACACGGGTCAAGATCAGGTCAAAGTCAGTTCAGAGTTGGACATCCGGATCAGAATTAGATCTCATTTAAAAACTGGCAACATCAGCACTGGCAAAGGGTGGCCCAGCGTAGGCCAGGGGCCGGAGTGGGTGTCTCTGCTGGAGTGTGTAATGGTGCCAGAACGGGTTGAAAGGGATCTGTAGGCACCAAATGTCTGACATTACAACAAATATCTATTCCATGCAGCCTTTAACAAGCATGACTACCACACATGGGATGTATAATAAGGTAAGTAAAACATATATACATATATAGCCACTGGGTATTTATAGTTAGGACTACAGGAAAAGCATTTTCTGGTTTGCTAATAACTTTGGTACAGTTTAATAATCGTCACGAAACTTAAAAAATAAATAAAATAAAAGTTTCTGACTCCGCTCCTTCCTGGAAAGTTTGAGGGTGATCCATCAAGCAGGGGCTGAGAAAAAAATACAAAAAGGAGAAAGTTCCCACAACGCGTTTCCCCCATGAACAGTGATACAGCTGAACGGAATTGAACCAAATTTAGCAGACAGCTAGATGTTGGTCCAAAAAGCGTGCTTTTTTTGTGATTTGGTATAAATTCATAGTTTTTGAGAAATCATGGTTCAAAATGTTTGTATCCATCATGCTACGGAGGATACTCTATCTTGGGAATCAGGCCAGCTAGAAAAATTAAACAATCATTTTTAATGTTATTAAAAAAGTCCAATTCAATGGTGAAATAGGCTAACAAAAAAACATAAGGAAAAGTAATTTTCAGAAAGTTACTATTTGCCTGCCTGAAGTTCCTGGAGGCGACATTTGAATTGGCTCTCCAGCTTCTCCCAGCCAGTAATTAGCCTTGAATAGGTTTGCAATGCCTCTCAGGAGCAAACAATAGGCTGACCTAAATAAGTAAGGATGACTCCTCTGACCTCCACACAATATGCAGGGCGGGGGCTGTGGGCAGCTTTTTGAAACTATAAGGTCAAATCCTGCTTGATAGGTCTGCTGGGTTCATGTAGAACACTTGAAGCACACTGGAAAGGGAGGAGAACTGGATACCAAGACAATTCTTGTGGATCCATAGTCTGGTTGTCACAGGATTCTGTCTTTGTTCTACCCTACTTCTGTCTCTGGGTTGATCAGTAGTCGCCGCCTCAAACTGGATTTTAATATTAGATATGGGATGTGAGAAGCTGGCCTGGTATATGATGTCCACTTCATGTAAGTGGGCACCCTGCACCAGTCCAGGCAAACCTTATGGTGATTAAAAGGTCTTAGACAACCGTAGAAAGCTCTCCAAGTGGTAGCTGTGGAGAGCAGCCTTCAGGCTTAGTCGAGAAGGAGTGTAAAGCAGCTTGTTTTACCAGAATGCAATCTTATATGTATAGATTAAGTGAAAAAGAAAGACAAGGTATTTATAAAAACATGTATTTATTATATAATACTCTCTAACACGTACAAATATCTCCTACCCAGAGATATGCACAATGCACACAATATTGTGCATAGAAAGCACGTAAATAGCACAAAATACACAGTGGACCCCGGGGGGGTCAAAACCATATACTAAGAAAGTGGTATAAGAACCACGACTCGGATCAAGACAATGTCGAGAGGACGTAGAAGTGCTGGGGACCCAAGGAACCACCCAAGGTGAGAGACTAGGAGCCCCACGGAGATCGTGTGCAGTGTGGGAACACGACAGCGCTCTCCGTACAAATCAATGTGCAAGTCGCGGTTGGAATTTTAAAGATTAAGGACCCTTCCCAGTGGACCCCGAAGTAACCCAGCGGAAGACAGACGGTTGGAGAGCCACCCCACCTGTGGATACCCTAGTACCCACGTTACCTACACCAGGGAAGCCGGGTGCATAGGTGTGAAGTGGTGTCGGAAACCGTCGAACGCAATGGGGGACTTCAGGAAAGTGCCGCTGGTGGAGAAGGAGAAAGTGGGAGGTACCTGCAAGCAGAGGGGACAGAGTCTGTCACTCAGGAGTGACCAGGAGATCTGGAAGACGAATGTCCACCAATGTTGGGAGTTGCAGGAGAGCGGACGATGACCTTGACTCTGCAGCTGTGAGGACCAGGCGACACGAAGGAAGACCAGGAGCTGTGCACGAGCTGTCCCACGTCAGATGTTGAGTGCTGAGGGGTTCGGTGTCCGGCGGGAGCACCAACAAGCTTTGGCAAATGCAACCAACGCAGAAGTCGAAGATGGTGAAATGTCGGGACCAGCAAGGTCCAGGGGACTTGCCACAAACAGGGGAGTCAGGGCAGGCCCCAAGCAATCAGGGGAGCCCAAAAGAAGCAAAGATGACCTTCAACAGGACCCACAGGCCGGAGGCACTGGAGTCGCAAGAGGACCTTGAGCAGCTCACCAAAAGATGCAGGCCACGGTGCAAATTGGTCACTGGAGATGCTGGAGGTTTGGGCTACTTGGAGCCCGAAGATCTTGGTGGAAGGATGCCAACAAGACTTTTCAACTACAAGTCGACGCTTTGCACAGGGGTTCGGTTCCTGCGGCTCCCACGAGAGATACTTGCCTCAAACTTGGTGAGAGGGCAGTGCAGGCCTCGAGAGCTGTGGAGAACCACCACCTGTGTTGCAGAACCTTTCGGAGTCCGTAGGAGCTCAGGATCAGCAGACCGGTCAGCTTAGTTGCGGTGCCTGCGAATGCAGGGAAGTGACTCCTTCACTTCAAGGGAAATTCCTTCAGGTGTCTTGGATGCCCACAGGCCTTAGAAGGTTCCTGTATGGTGCACAGGCACAGACGATGCAGCAGACTGAAAGGGGACCGAAAGTCGAGCCCAAACGAAGTCCAGAGTGCCCAGACGGTAGAAGTAGAAGTGGTGTCTGAATTGAATCTTGTCCCACGACGAATCTAGGGACCCCCACCCTCCGGTAAGCCCTTAAGTACCCTAAGGAAAGGGTTGGGACAATTAAAGGGACCCTACCAGGGGAGGGTTTGGACAGGGGGAGGTTACTCCCATGTCCCTTTGTCCAGTTTCACACCAGAGCGGGAGCTAACGGTTCCCAGAGCTGGTTTGAACTGGACTATGCACGGGGACACCAAATGTGCCCCTCATGCAGACTTAGTGGTGCTGGCAAGCGCACCCACCCGGTCCCAATACACTAAATCCTGTGACAGGGTGCCCATTGTTCTGCCTTCCCCTGCTCAAGCTTGGCTCAGCAGCAGGAGGGCAGAATCGTGACTCTGATCGGTAGCAACCATTTTGTGCTGTCCGGATCTTGAAGGCAGGCACAGGGAACACAGAGCCTAACGGAGGGCTCTTCCAGTGCTTGGAATCATACCTCCCACACCGTTTACGGTGTGGGGGTATGATTCCAACATGTTTGAAACCAAACATGATAGGATTAGTTGCAGCCAATTTCGAGATGGTCATCGCGTAATTACGCGGTGCCAATCTATATGGTATATGGCTGCTTCACTTACAACCCGGGAGAATGGACTCCGTAGGCTGTAGGGGTGTCCTGCTCATGCAGGGGCACCCACACACTTGGAACCAAGCACCCTGCCTTCAGGATTGATAAGGCCTGCTATAGGGGTGACTTATAGGTTTTAAGTGCAGTGACCCTAGATATAGGAAACCTATATCTTTCGTAAGTGGTGCTAGCACCAGCTTACACAGGCTGCAATGGCAGGCCTGTAATTGCATTTTGAATGGTCTCCCATGGGTGGCATAATGCATGCTTCAGCCCATGGGAGACCTCTGGGGTACCTATGCCCTGGGTACCTTAGAACCATATACTAGAGACTGATAAGGATAACCCAGTATCTAATCTAGGATGTACCCAAGTACTAACCACAACAATTTAAGGGAGAAAGCAGATAGACTGGGGTCCCGATTAGCAGGATCCCAGTCAGACTAGTCAATAACAGCTTAGCACCAGGCAAAAAGTGGGGGTAACCATAAAAGCAGATCCTACTTTCCTACATGGGACGACACTAAGATTACCATAGTACAAGCCCCATCACCCCCCTAGTCTTCAGAGCCCAATTGTAATGCTGCCAAAGACTTTCAACATCTTGAACCTTGAAAAAACCCGGTTGCAAGTTTTACAGCAAGGACATTCAATATCACATACAACAAAAAGTGTGCATAGAATGACAGAGACATGGCAACATTTTGGCAGATATTAGTTACATTACATCAATAGTCTTTAAAAAGAGCACCATTTTCCCCACAACCTTTCATGTTTATGAGGATATCCACGTGCAGCATAAACAGGCTATCCTGTTGCGCATACCAGTCCACCCCCGGACGCCAACATAAGATCGAAGGGGGGGTTGTTTTTTTCTGTGCATGGGCCACATCTCTCTTGGCCACCATGCAGGCCACCCCAAGAAAAGTGCGCTTAGCCCCTGGGCCCCCCCAACTCTTCCACCAGCCCCAACAGCACATTACGCGGAGTCAAGTCCAGAGGGCGCTCAAGAACCGCAGAGAGCTCTGGACCCACCCCGTCACAGAAATAGCATTCCCAAGGAACCTCTAACTTCTTGGTTAGGGCATGCAAAGGGGGTCATTCGAACCCACTAGCTATTTATTGCAAGTTACAAATGTGGCACCTCCAGGAACACACTTTAGAATACTTCCTAGATGTTTGGAAGATCAGAAGAGGACATGCAGTCTGAGACCCGAGCAGAGCCCTCAAGTACTGGACCTGCTCCTTCTTATATCCAATACAAACAAGTGGGCTTGGGCTTGAAGGGTAGGTCGGCTGACCCAGTTTGTGGCTATAGGGATAGAAGGAAGCTGCAAGAGGCCTTTTCGTGGAAGTACCCAGATGACAAATGGCAACTAAACAAGGCCTGGACCCTGCTGTTGGCCTCTGCCTGACACCCTGTGAGTCGTTAAGTGCCTCCCCTGAGGTCATGGGGGGAGGGGGGGGCTTCAGAAGTGTGCTCCTCTGGTGGATTGAGGATTAAAGGACTAAGTCAGAAGGCAAGCTCTTTGACCAAGATGAACCCGATTGGTGTATCCGACCCGCGCTCCATCGCAGTCCGGTTCAATTGCGCCTAGGCACCCATTGACAATTTGTGGCACCATTTCTACTTCAAAGTTCAAAAATTCATATTTCCGGTTCCCCTTATTGAATTTTGGTGTCATTTTGTTCATTACGTTTTGCTCTATTTTTCTAATTGAGTTTTTTATTATTTTGCATTTTGACTTTATTACGGTTTTGGTACTGCATAAATACTTTTCACATTGCCCAAATTTAAATCCAGTCTGCTACCCTGGGGGTTGAGCTCAGGTTTATTTAGTGACAGCGGCAAAGTAATCTTGATTTTTTGCATTTTTATGAATTTGTGTAAGAACCAGAAGTTCAGAATTGGTTGAAGAGATTTGTCTGGTACGTGAAATAGTTTATAACTCACCAAAGAGAGAAGGACTAAGAAAAACTAACAGAAGAAGGCTAAGAGCAAAATTCTATTCCTGCTCCCTCTTCTCACTATGTGCTATTGATAATTCAAACAAACAAGGGGACAAAGCAAAAAAGGGAAAGGGATTAATTTTCTTAATACTGCCCTCACACACTTTACAGTGTCATGCTTCATCATAGGGCCGCATCTAACGTCCAGGTGCATACCAACACTCTGGACGGAGCGCAATTTTTTTATTTTTAATATATAGTGTAGTGAGGGAAAAGAGGTGTATGAAAATAAGAGAGGAGAAGGGAAAAATACTCCCTCAAGAAGGGATCGTGAAGTGCAGACAAGTGCAAGTAAAACTATCTTAGAGGATACCAAAAGTTACCTTTATTCTCGGTTCCCCTCGATAGGATTAAACAAGCATTGGCATAGCCAATAGGTCTCGCCTCTGGGATCTTATAAGTGTTTTGCCAGAGGTGTTTGGAAGTTTGGTAAGAGATGCAATTTAACATAAAGGGATATGAAAAAGGAAACCAGGAAAGTGTGATGGGGGAAGAAGAGGGCAGCAGATGAGCTGGGGGGAGGGAGGGAGAAGCAAAGGGATGAGAGAGAGTGAGACAAAGAAAAAGCAGATGGCGACAAGAAGCGAGTAGGGGGATGAATATATAAGGACGGAGAGACTGTTTGGGAGGGAGAGGAGAGGAAAGCCAGGGTCAGATCGGACGAGAGAGGAAGGCGAGAGAGTGGGAGGACATTGAAGGGAGGGAAAGAAAGAGGAAAGCCATTGATTGAGATAAAGGAATGGGGAAACGGGCAGGCACGGAAGAAAGGAGATAAAAAGAGGAAGGAATAGGAGGCGCGGGACGACAAATATATAAGAGAATGAGTCAGAAAGAAACGAACCGGGAGGGCAGAGGGATTGAAATTAAACAGAGTGCAGAGAGACACGGGAGAGTCAGAAAGAGACGTTTGAAATGGTACAGGCTGTGCGCTGGGCGAGTGCAGACATTCACAATATGCCCCCGGTGTCTCAGCCACACACCATTCCAAATGCGCAGGCAACCTCGCCATGCTTTTAAAGTACAAGCTTTTGCTATGCAATAGGTCTCGCATTTACGCGAGTTTGAGCTATTGACATTGCAAATAATGCCTTTTATTTATGTTTTCGTTTTAAAAACATAAATAAAAGGCATTGTCATTTACAATGCCAATAGCTTAAACTTGCGTAACTGCGAGACCTATTGCATTGCAAATGCTTGTTTTTAAAAGTCGTTGGGCTCTCCTTATCACGACTGGGCTTTCACGACAGAGGACCTAAAACTAATGCTGCAGTGAAAAGAAACCTGGTTGATAGTAAAGAGAGAAATGCCTTTCCGGGACTTTGGGTCTGATGCAGAACATTGGCTACAGAAGTGACGACAAGAGGGCGCCACATTGCACCTGCCTTTAAACAAGCCTTGCTGATAGAGGTAGGGAGGCGCAAAAATAGTATTCGGCCCTGGAAACATAAAACTACTTGCACCCGGGCTGGGATTAGCAGGGCAAGAAGGGTGAGCAGCACCCACGTCTATGCTTGCATCTCCCATTTGCCCTTAATTAATCTTCATCTTGGTTTCAAGCATTTTCTTGCATTCTCCCCCATGAGATTTTTCTATGGACATTCCAATATTTAATCAAATCAATAACGAAGGTGTACTACGGTTCAGAACACCTCCAAGGATCGAACAGAGAGTGTTTCTCAAGTAAGGGACAAGAAAAAAATCTAAATCTGCTTAAAATAAATCTACCCATCAGCAACAGAAAACCCTGAGATGCTGCGAGATTAAGGCCCGGATAACTACAATGCACCACCACAACCACACTCCCATGAAGGAGCACAAGCCACATCTATGCCAGAAATCAGAAACCAACCCACCAGTGCTCAATTTGAGCCAGTGGTTTCCGGTGCTCGGCACCGGCAATTGTCAGAACTGGCTCTAGTGACAGTCCCCACATGGTGGCGCGGTCTGTCTAATTCTGATATGAGCATAACAATGTTTAATAAGTCAATATACAATTTTAAAAAAAATACCTGCAAATCATATTTATTATAGCTTTACGTGGCCTAGAACAGTCTGAATTGTCACACTTGTGTGATGGTTAGTAGTTGTGTTGTTACCTTCATTGGCAGAGCCAACGGGGCAATGGGTGGAGCAGGCTGGCAATCACTTTTTTCCCCTTACTTTTTTACAAATTAATCACTGCCACCCACCAACACACCGTCCTTCACCCCACCTGTGCAAGGGCTCCAAAGAAACCTACGTGGGAGTTTTTGTGCAGTTTGTGGTAAAAAGGTGTGTGGCACAGTATACAACATATTAATTGTGGGATAATAACCAAAATGAGAAAATATGATTCTATAAACAGGCCAGCAGGGCAGGGAGTAATCTGTCTACAAAGGAGCCCAACTTGGAAAGGCAGGTTGGAGGTATGAAATGGAAGTCACAGAAACTGTATTTCAAAAGGTTTTTCTCGAAGACTGCTGCTCACGGAAGGCAGTTTTCCCCTGTTCGTGCTTTAAATTAACAGATGGGCCTTGGAATCCATCTTGACTTTAATAAATGTGTGGGCCTCTTGCCTGCAGGCCTTCGTGCTCGGCTGCTTTCATGCTTGACTAATGCTGGTTAATTTTAGGTTATGTAAATTGATTAACAGTAATATATATCAATGGTCCCTAAGTGGGAATGACAAGATCAAACACAGCATTTTATTCAGAGCTCGAGGGTCTTCAGCGTATAAAGAGTGCAGGGGCGTTTATATAACAGAGGGAGCTGCCACGTGGTGGTTTAATCTGGGCCGCCATTGCTCTGTATTTCGCATCTTATCGACACTTGAAGCATGAACGTGAACGTCAGGAGACACGTCTCTACCGGTTTCCACAACTGGAACATGCTGATGCACACGCATGGCTGCGGTTTGTATCTACCTCGCGAGGATGAAAGGCTGGGTTGGAACCTGAGACACGCAGGTCGCGCTACATCTGTGCACAGCCACCCGTGTTTCAGGCCTTGAGATTCACAAACAGTTGACTTATTGTGTCTGGTTTGTGAGGTCATGTTAGCTCTACTCTTTCGTGTTTCTAAGGGTCAGGCGTGCACGGATATCTGATGGGAAGCATTTGGGTCCTGGCCGTAAAGCGTGTAGAAAAGAACGCAGAATCGTATGAACTTTATGCTCTGCAGCACTAGAAGTCGGCGGGGTTATTTAAGCACTAGGTAGGGAGAGTGGCTTCTTCTAGGCCCAAACATCTTTTTGCTGCGGTTCCCTCAGCAGAGCTTGGAGTCTCTTGCACGCTTTAGCGCTGAGCATCTTAAACGGTGACTTTTTTTTTTTTTAGGAGTTCCACACACCTGCAAACGTGATTTATATATGCATAAATTAAAATGGAGACAGGCGGAGGGAAACTAAAGCCGCCATTAACCCCTTGGAGTGCCCAAGCACCTCCACGCCTGATCTTACAGGGCCCCAGCTGCCTCCAGGAGCAGGCTGGCAATGGGGCATTCAGGTGGAAATGTAGCCCGAAAGGTTAATGCGCCCCCGGTGTGTGCAGCCAGCAAAAAAGAGCGGCCGCTCGACCTCTTTACGCACTAGAATTGCGCAAAGACGTAGAATGTTAATTTCCCACGTGCATCATTTAGACTCCAGCAGAGTACTGTAGCACAATATGTGCACTACCGTGCACTTTTAAACAGCACTTTATGGAGTCAAGCTGTCAATTTATTCAGACATTGCTTTCGTATAATACATTTCTTGTTTACACAGTTTTAAGAACCAGACAGCTGCATTTTAGGCACTCGACTTCCAATAACACGGTAAAATCAAGGAAGCGGGATTGCGCAACAGGCAAACACAAACAAGCATTGGCCGCGCGGCCGTGAAAGTGACGCTGCCGCGCGGCCGTGAAAGTGATCGCGATCTGTAAGGGTGCCAGCGAGCGATGCACTTAATGAGCCATGACGAGACAGGAAAGCCAGATGGCGCCTGGCTCGTAACTGTGCGCGTAACCGCACGCTCTAGGCCACACAAAAAGCTGTGGTCGGCTTTTTGAAGCCCACTTACTAAAAGTCTCGCCAGAGCAGCGCATGCGCTGGCTCAGGCGAGACCTAAAAAATCAAGAATAGGGATATACAGGGGAGATCAATGCCCCATATCCCAACTGCAATAACCAACATGTTTCGGCCTGTTCCAAAAATGCCTCCAAGGGTCACGGCGGCCTTCGTCAGGTGTGGATCCCTTCAATTAATATAATTTCACCTCACTGGGGTCTTCACTCGCCTTCTACGTATTACATAGAGGTCACCATTTACCGAGTTTACAAGCTGATCGCCTAACCCGGGACTGTCGTGGGGTCGTGGTCTTATCTCTCACTTACTCCAAAGACCAACGGGGGTCCTCTCCCAGAACTTGACTGGGAGAGGACCCCCGTTGGTCTTTGGAGTAAGTGTGGCGAAAAGACCACCACCCCACGACGGTCCCGGGTTAGGCGATCAGCTGTAAACTCGGTAAATGGTGACCTCATGTAATACGTAGAAGGCGATGAAGACCTCAGTGAGGGGTGAAATTATATTAATTGAAGGGATCCACACCTGACGAAGGCCCGTGACCCTTGGAGTCATTTTTGGAAAAGGCCGAAACATGTTGGTTATTGCAGTTGGGATATGGGGGCATTGATCTCCCTGTATATCCCTATTCTTGATTTTTTAATCTATCGAGGGAACCGAGAATAAAGGTAACTTTTGGTATCCTCTAAGATAGTTTTACTTGCACTTGTCTGCACTTCACGATCCCTTCTTGAGGAAGTATTTTTCCCTTCTCCTCTCTTCTTATTTTCATACACCTCTTTTCCCTCACTACATTATATATTCCCAAAAAAAATGTGCGCTCCGTCCAGAGTGTTGGTATGCACCTGGACGTTAGATGCGGCCCTATGATGAATCATGACACTGTAAAGTGTGTGAGGGCAGTATTAAGAAAATTAATCCTTTTCCCTTTTTTGCTTTGTCCCCTTTTTTGTTTGAATTATCAATAGCACATAGTGAGAAGAGGGAGCAGGAATAGAATTTTCTGTTTTGCTCTTAGCCTTCTTTTGTTAGTTTTTCTTAGTCCTTCTCTCTTTGGTGAGTTATACGTTTTGGGAGGGGAGTCCGAGAAGGCTCATTCCCTTGTCTCTTCCTATTGTGAATTCTATGTGAAATAGTTTACCTGGTTGATTTCTGTGTGGAGAACTTTCTCTGTTGCTTTTTTCTGTAGAAGTTCTTCTACTTACGGTTGAAGGCATGCTTTTACCCTTTTTGTGTGTGTTTTATTTTTTGGTTGTGTAACTGGTGGTGTTCTAAGTAGCTCTATGCAGTAACCATGTTGTATGACGTTTAAAATCCATTTATTTTAGGTGACGGTTTCCCATTCCTGGAGAAAGTTTGGAATTCTGCCCCCCACGTGTTATGTGCTCGGTGCTTTGATTAGCAGAGCCACTTGTTGGAGGAGCACACTCCCCTGGAGGGTTGTCCCCTTCCTCTGGCTCTGCATCAAAGGGCTGATGCGGTGGAGTAGGAAACTGTCACGGTTATGGAGAGCGCTGGAGCAGAGCTGGTTGTTGGTACGTTGACTGCCACTGAACATTGTCAACTTCCCCTTCCTAGGGGTCTTTGTAGTGGTTACCGTTCCCACTCTCAGACACTATCACAGAAGATAACGCCAGGAACGGTGGAAGTAGTTCATTGCAGAAATGCACCACCCAGTACAGGAACCCTTCTGTCATGAGGCCACGACTGGAAACAGTCCCTCTAATCTCCAGCTCACCTCTAATTGCCTCCAAACCCAACATTCTTTCCATGTACATTTCAACAATGACCCCATAGATTGCCACAACACTGTTCTCATTGGAATTGCTCCCGTTCTTGGTTGGCTCTGGAACTGCAGCACCACTATGGCCGGTGCATTATTATTTTTTTGATGTGCTGCAGTGTGGTCTACAGCTGCTCTGAACAGGTTCTCTCCCATAACCGGGGTGTTATGTTCATCCGAAACTCATTCTTAACTTAGGATACTCTTAGCCAGGCGCACGTCCTCATAGAGGTTGCCATTAGTAGCTGCAAGAGTCTTCCGCATCCAATGCGGATTTTAGGCAAATGGTGGCAATTATTTTCCCCTCCTCTGCCAGTGCAGTTCCCCTCTTCTGGTATTGCTCTGGGAGCTGCTTTAAAAGTTCTCCCACCCTCTTCCCAGTGGCTGTAGGTATAGAGGTTGAGGAATGCTTTCTCTACTTTACAGCCTACCATCTCAACTCTTTTGCTCTCTTTCTCTGGAAGGGGTCCTGTGAATGCTGAGACTCTTTCTTGCCATGACTACTATGATTGAATCGCCCACTGCACTGCACTTGATGTAAACAGTTTCCTTGGAGAAATGTTTGTACTTTCTCAATTCTCTGCGTTACTGCTTTGCAGGATGCCGGTTCCTTGAAAGCTTTAATTCCCTGACCCAGGATGCTTGGGAGCTCTGGGATGATAATAGTGTCTCTAAGAGGAAGCAGGCCTGTGTCCTTTCTTCCTCCAATTGTACACTGTATTTGTCAGCTGCTCTTATGGCAGCATTATACATTGAAATGTCAGGTGGCAATGGTCTCGAAGAATACGTCTACTGGTTCCTCCGATGAGTGTTTTGATGTCCTGCTATTTTGGTCGAAGGTTTGTTCAAGGGATGTCGAAGATCGGTGGCTCGTTTTCGGAACCTGCTGGGTTCTTTTGGTTTTGGCCTCGCTTTCGTCACTGAGTTTCGCTGCTGATGCAATCTAGTGTGGCTTTAAGTTCGAAGTCTTCGGCTCATCCCCAGAATGTTTTTTTCCGATAGTGGAGGACGCTTTTAAGGTTCACTCTCTTTGGACTTCTTTTTAGGTTGGCTTCATTCTACTTCGCCGACTTCTACATCCGCATAGGAGCCTTACGCCTATTCCACTTCTGTGTCTACATTATCGTCCTCCTTATTCGACAGTCAGAAGTCACTCAGGGGAAACCTTCCTTTCTTTTGTGCCTGCATGATAGTGTGGTGGTCCCGCCTCTGCTTCGCCATTGCCCACAAAGATTTCGACCTGAAATCAGAAAACGCTTCGCAGCTTTACGTGTTTTGTCTCTAGGCAGGCAGAGATTGCAGACTTTCTGGTTGTTGTCCTGGGCAAACTTGCGATGGCACTGGGGGCAAAATCTTGATATTTTCCTTTTCCCACAATGGTTCTCTACTAGGTTCCGTGCATTCTGCAATAGCGTGGTCAAGGTCCTAGGCGGTTCACTTACTTCTCAGGAGATCTTTGATTCATTTCTCAGGATTTTTCTGTTTTCACATTCTTCTCTCTATTTGAGCTATCCCTTCATTTTTTTTTTTCTTGATCTGTCGACTTTCTCTTGACAAACTTTTCTCAGGATCCGCAAAGCCTTGGCTGTTGTTTCCCGACCAAATGGCAGAAAAGTTTCTGAAGATGGCGACCACGTAGAGGGACTTCCTGGACACATGTTTGAAGTCGCAAAGGGGCAGACATGACACTGCCTTTGTACCAGACGACGCCCACACACCAAAAAAAAGAATATATAGAGTGGAAGACACTTAGAAGTATTTTGAACCCAACCACAAGATGGCAGAATAATACACTGCATGCGAGTCCAGAAAAGATTTATTCTGCAAAACCAAACTACAGGTTAAAATCCTAATACTACATCTTAGGAACGTGACTAGCTAAAAAAAAAAAAAAATAAGCAACTCTTTAACAGTTAATAATACAACTCAATGGTGAAGCTGGATTTTTAATAAATATTAAGAAACAGTAACAAATGTACTTTTTCTCTACCTGAAGCTCCTAAGGACTAATTTGCATTTGCTCTAGCTTCTCCCAGCATTGAAATAGGTGCGAAAAAGATGTGAAATGCTTCACAGGAGCTACAAAATAGGTCTCTGTGATTGACAGGTTGACTTGAATAGGCAGGAATGATTCCTTTGAGCTCAGCAAAAGGGTGGGGCTGCGCACATCTGACATCGAGTGTCAAATAGTGCTTCTGTTGGGTTCACACATAACAGTTGGGGTGCACTTGAAAGGAAATAAAGAGGATGCCAAGGCAATTCTTGTGTATGCACTGTCCGACTGCTGGTAACCCCTGCTTTTGTCCTACCAGACGTCGGTCTCTGGATTCTACATAAAACACTTGGGGTGCATTCGTAAGGAAGGAAACATGATGGCTAGACAATTTTTGTGTATCCACTGTCTGGCTACCTGAATATCCTGCTTTTGTCCTACTATGCTGTCTCTGGGTTTATTGGGAGTACAGTGGCTGCTTGAAACAGGATTACGTCGCTAGATGTAGGAGGTCACTAGGATTACCATAGTACACCCCCCCCCACAACCACCCCTACCCTCCCCCAGCTCTGAGCCAGAGTTTAGTGTGACCGAAGTATTTCGCCATCTTGAAAATGGTCAAAGTGGGTAGTTGGCCCCGGGCACTTTTACCCTATTGGTTGGGGGGTACGCAGGAATCATCCCGTCCCACTAGCTCTTGCCAGGCATTAATGTAGCACTTCCAGGCACCCACTTCAGAACACTGCTGAACCTGTGGGAAAAAAGGACTGGACACGCTCTTGGTAACCTTGAGAGGAGGACAGAATGTACCATCTTCCCTCTTGTACACAGGACAAAGAAGTGGAGTTCAAGGGTTATAATGCTGCTAGGCCTTGAGCCAACCATGTTATCGGTACCACTTGGGGGTGGGGAGGATGGGTTCTTATATAATTTAATGGCAAGGTATAGACACAGAGATAGAACATGTGATAGACAGTAATAACTCTTTGCCTTTTGTGTGCTACCACTCCACTTCCAAGATACCTTGATGGAAATGGAAATATTTTCATAATTTATTATTGTGAAATGTATTATTAAAAATAACAATTACAGTAAATGTGATTATATAAATTGACAGTTCAACTGTCAGATGTTAATCGGTTTGGACGAATTCCGGTCGATCAAGCGATAGAGCTAACAGTCAACAAAGACACACAGACTCCGGGTGGTACGACAAGATTCACCTTAAGGCGGGTGCTGTGAAAAGATAATTATATGAAGGCTGAACACAGAAGCGCCTTTTTGGGCCAGATAAGGGAAATGGCTCGTAACAGATCAGATCTTTCTCACGCAGACCTACATAAGTCACAAATTGAAAAAGATGAAAATACTGTTATGAGAGCTGTTCATCTGGTTCAAAGCTGGATAAACCCATTTGTTGGGCCACATGATGTCATTCTCTCCACGGCAAAAAAGGCATCGCAAGACATAGTATCCAACATAATGAAGGAGCATGAAATAGGTGAACAGTGCTATCCAGACTTCAAACTTGAGCGACTTGAGAATAATCCACCTATTAAGAAGTTTCATGACCCAATGAAAATGAACAAACTAAAAACCTTCACTAATATGTCCAAGAAGAAGGCAGTGAACAGCAATAGCAGGACAATCATCATGAAAGCAGACAAAGCACTATTTGGTTAAATCATTGTGACAGCACAGAATCGGAACCTTCAAATGGCAGATGTACTCTCTCATCCCTTAGAACCTTTATCATGGGCTTTAGCAACTCCAGAAGTTCTGTTGCGGAAGACAAAGCTGTTTTAGCAACATACTTGCAGAAAAACGTTACCCCGGCTGAGGAAAGATCTGGAAATTCAGTCTCGCTGACTGATGGTATGGTTCTTGTTCAGAGAGTAAAAGGGGATGCATCAAACTTCAGTGAGGTGGCTATGTCGGTCTTGTCCATGGCTTTGCAGGAAGGAAATAAGAGTCAAAGAATCGATGCTGTGTTTGATACGTACGATGAGATCTATTATGAACAGTGAAAGGACAATCAGAGGGGAAGAACTCTGGCACCAGTTACAGAGCATCTCACATTCCCAGTTTGTCAGTGAAGGAAATTCCTAAGCCATATAAGGAATAATACAACTCTCATCGCATTTCTTGTTAACGAATGGAGAAAACCAGAGTATTTTGTAAAACTTGAGAATAAAATGCTGTTCGCGAACTGTGAAGATAAATGCTACAAGCCACGAAGTGCTTGAGTCTCAACAGTGCACACAAAGAAGCAGATGGTCGTTTGTTGTTGCATACGCTGCTAATGAGGGTTATGAGGCAGTAATGATAAGCACAAATGACACTGATGTGTTTATTATGTGTTTGGGATTCCATGAAAGAATCATGGCTAAATTGTTTCAGAAATGTGATACTGAAATACGCATGCGAGTCCTTGACATTGGGGAAAATAGCTTTAACTCTTGGTGAAAATGTTTGCCAAGCTATGATAGGTCTCCGTACATTTACCGGATGCGAGACAGTAAGTGCATCTGCGGGAAATGGAAAAATAGTGCATTCAAAATCCTGTCTACTAAAAGATATACACAGGAAACATTTTCGTAGCTTGGAGACTAATGGGATCTCTCTGAAGAAATAATGGACAAATTGAAGCAATTCTTGTGCTTGCTGTATGCACCAAAATCTTCGGTTTATCAAATGAATGACTTGAGATATCACCGATTCAGCGCAAAGAAGGATGAGATAGACAGTCATCAACTTCCACCTTGCAGGAACTGTCTGAAGAAACATGCAAATTATCAAATCGCTTTAAGCAAGAGATGTCTTCTGAATGATCCACAGACACCTAGTCTGATTGGGAGAGGGTGGAAGTTGGAAAAACACGAGGGAGCAGAGCAATTGGTAGTGGACTGGATGGAGGGGCAGCCAGCACCTCAGGTTGTGTTAGATCTACTAGGTTGCAACTGCATTAGGAACTGCTAACTACCCACATGTGTCTGCTGTGTAAATGACCTCAAGTGCACTGACATGTGCAGACTTCCCGCCTGTAAAAATCAAACAGACAGAGAACGATGAAACCTATTCAGAAGATGACGAATGTGAATGATAAAATTGTGTTTATGTTCACTCATGACATACATTGCCTATGTAAGATGTAACAACTACTATTTGAAACTGCACGTGAAAATTATGCAAATAATCTATATCAATATAAGAGGAATACAATGAAGTTTTATTGTTATTTTAAGGACTATATTGTTATTATTCCAATTAATAATCAATTATTTTTGAATATTGAATTTAACCAATCTGGTGGAATTAGATTTATTTTTCCACATATAATAATGAATTTGAATGTTATTTATCAAAAATATGAAAACGATAAAAAAAAATTACCTATGGTTGCTAATGAACAAGTTACTTACCTTCGGTAACGATAAATCTGTAAGAGACATAGATTAGTTATAGATTCCTTACCTTTAGAATTACCCACAGGCGTCAGACTGGATCCGGAGAATTTTTTCATCAGCAGTACCCCTGTGTGTCGAAAGGTGGCATCTGTCGGCTCCACGTTGGCGTCGTGGTCGCCGGGATGAGGCGCGGACGTCAGTTCTTTCTTTTTCCGCGCCAGTTCTTGTACACGACATTCCACGACAGAAGCGCAGAGCCCTGCAAGACACTGACCACTGATGCACAAAACTAGGGCCCTGAAAAGGAATCCCTGACTCTAGAAGTCAGTTTGCAGAACGGGGAGGATGGGTGGGGCAGTAAGGAATCTATAACTAATCTATGTCTCTTACAGATATATCGTTACCAAAGGTAAGTAACTTGTTCATCTGAAAGAGACAATTAGTTATAGATTCCTTACCTTTAGAATAGATACCCCAGCAATACCAACCCCGGAGGTGGGTCTGCGAACCAAGTTCACACCAAAAAGTCCTGGAAAACAGAACGGCCAAAGAAGCAGTCCCTCCGGACTTGGCTGTCCAGGCAGTATTGTTTTGTGAACGTGTGCAGAGAAGCCCACGTTGCTGCCTGACATTGAGGGGGATTCCCCGTCCCAAAGCAGTGGTAGCTGCCGTCGCCCTGGTGGAATGGGCACGCAACCCCACTGGAGGCTCCTTCTTTGCCAAAGAGTAGCAAGCTTTAATGCACAAAACGACCCACCTAGAGATGGTCCATTTGTGCACGGCCCGACCTTTTGGCGCCCACGTAGCCAACAAAGAGCTGGTCATCCACCCAGAATTGTTTGGTGCAATCCAAATAAAATGAAAGCGCACGTTTTGGATCCAGACGGTGGAGCCTCTCTTCCTCCTTAGAAGGATGCGGAAAGAAGGTGGGCAAAGTGATGGTTTGACCAATGTGGAAAGAAGTAACCACTTTAGGAAGAAAAGAGGGTCGAGTTCGAAGGACAACCTTGTCCAGATGGACCGCCAGAAAAGGAGGTTTCGAAGAAAGAGCCTGGAGCTCACATGGCAGTGGTGTTGTCCGTGAACACCTGCACTACTCTACCCCGAACAGAGGGAAGGAATGCTTTCAGCGCAAGACAGATCGCCCGGAGCTCCAGAAGGTTGATGTGGAGCCCAGACTCCGCCGGAGACCAGAGGCCTCTGATCTCCGCCTCTCCCATGTGGCCGCCCCACCCCAGAAGTGATGCATCCATCACCACTGTGAACTCCGGTTGGGGAAGGGAAAGGGATCTGCCGTTGACACAATCCTGGTTCGTTAGCCACCACTGCAATTGTCTTGCAGTGTCCTCTGAGATCTGAACGCAATCGTACAGATTCCCCCGATGTTGTGCCCACTGGAACCTCAGGTCTCACTGCAGAGCCCGCATATGCCACCTGGCTTGATCTACCAGCAGGATGCAGGAGGCCATGAGGCCCAGCAGCATCAGGGTCATTCTGACGAAACCCGGGATAGAGGCTGAAAGATCAGAATCATAGCCAGAATATCCCAGACTCGCTGCTTGGGAGGATAAGCCCGAAACTGCGTTGTGTCCAGAACCGCTCCGTTGAAAAGGAGCTTCTGAGAGGGGGTCAGGTGTGACTTCGGCAAGTTGATAGTGAACCCCAGCGAATGCAGGAGGTCCGCCGTAGTCTGGAGATGGGAGACGACTGCCTGGGGCGAGCCCGCCTTCAACAGCCAGTCGTCGAGATAGGAGAAGACTGGAACCCAAGATCTGCGCAGATAAGCTGCGACCACCACCATCACTTTCGTGAACACCCAAGGGGCGCTGATAATGCCAAAGGGGAGCACGGTAAATTGAAAGTGCTCGTCGCCTACCGTGAACCACAGGTAACGCCGGTGGGCCGGCAGGACGGGGATGTGAAAGTAAGCGTCCTGCAAGTCCAACGCTACCATCCAGTCTACAGGGTCGAAGGCAGATAGGACCTGAGCTAGTGTCAACATTTTGAACTTCTCCTTCCGGAGGAAGCAGTTGACGTTCCTGAGAACCAAGATAGGACGCAGGCCTTTGCCCTTCTTGGGCACCAGAAAGTATTGGGAATAGCAACCACGACCTACTTCTGGAGCAGGAACTCGCTCGATCGCTCCCTTGGCCAAGAGAGCCGTAACTTCCTGTTGGAGAAGGGCCAGATGATCCTCCGACATGCGATGGTACCGAGGTGGCATGGCTGGGGGGTAGTCTCGAAGGGGAGGGAGTAGCCCCTTCGGACTTACTGCAAAACCCACCTGTCCGACGTGATGGTGCGCCAGTGGGGGAGGTGAAGGCGAATCCTGCCACCCACTGGCGATTGGTGGCCCTGAAAGGTCAGACTAGAAGGGTTTGGAGGCTGCTGCACAGGGGGTGTTGGTGGACTGGGCCGCTCGCTGGCCCCCAGACCCACGACGGTGAGTCCCACGTCCCCGGCCGCGCAGGGGCTGAGCAGCTTGCGCCGGCCTGTGGCCCTGGGTTGAACGTGGCGGGGCACCCCTTCCGTAGCCACGAAAGGGGCGAAAAGCAGACTGCGCAGGGCGGGTGGTGGAGAAGCCCAAGGACTTGGCCGTAACCAGAGAGTCCTTGAAGCGCTCTAGTGTGCTGTCTGCTTTGTCGCCAAACAGGCGACGGCCATCAAAGGGCATGTCCATCAGGGTAGCCTGGACATCCCCGGAAAAAACAGTCGACCTCAGCCAGACGTAGCGTCGAAGGGCTACCGACGTTGAAATTGTCCTGCCTAGCGAGTCGGCGGTGTCCAGTCCACAACGTATGGTAAACTTGGCTGGGTCTCTCCCCTCGGCGACTGCACGGGAGAGAACGGCCCGGGCCTCCTCCGGGCACTGGGGCAGCACCTGCGCCACCGTATCCCACACGGAGTGGGTGTAACGGCCCAACAGACATGCAGTGTTTATCGACCGCAGTCCCAAGCTGGAGGAAGAAAACATCTTCTTCTCAAGATGGTCCAGCTTTTTGGATTCTTTATTAGGTGTTGCGGTAGGGAACGCGCCTTTGTACGTCGAGGCTTGGACCCTCTCAGGGGTGGGGTGTTGGGAGAGGAAAGTGGGGTCGCCCAGAGCCGGACGGTGGCGTCGGGAAATCATCCTATCCACAGGAGCCCCTTTGTTGGGCCTGGACCAGGTGCCCAAAAGGATGTCAGTTAGGGCCTCATTGAACGGCAGCAGGGGCTCCGAAGAGCTCACTGCCGGTTGAAGCACCTCTGTCATGAGGTTAGTCCTGACTGCCACCGTAGGTAGCTCGAGGTTGAGAGCCTCGGCCGCCCTACGCAACACCACTGCGTAAGAAGCTCCCTCCACCGTAGCCAGGGTAGGAGGAGACAACATGCCAAGGTCTGGGGAGGTATCCAGACCACTGGCTTCCCCCAACTCCTCTCCAGTCCGGATCATCCAACTGGTCAGTTAAAGAGTCATCAGACCCCTCCCAGTCCTCCTCACCCTCCTCTGGTTGCAAATCTGGCCTGAAAGGAGCACCAGGGTAGAACAGGGGTACAAAAGTACCCGTCGGCGTCGGTCCGGCTCCAAGTCAGAGTGGAGGCTGGGGCCGACGTCGGCTGGGGACACAATTGACATCGGCTGCAGGCGTGGTGCTGGTAGAATCGACGCCGGGGGAGGTGTTATCAGGTCGACCGGCGCCGATCCTAATCCAGGCCTGGATCCAAGGGGACCCTGTGGTGCCGGGGCCACCGGCGTCGAAGGCCCAGGGCCCCCAGCAGAGTCCGCGGGGCCCGAAGGCGCGCCAGCGGAGTTGGACAGCCCAAAGATGGCATGCATCGCTTCGTAAAAGCTTTGAAGCTGGGCAGGGGTTGCTCCGGCTCCCGGAAAAGGAGGGAAACTCGGAGCCGACCCTTCGGGTGCCGCACGCGGAGCCGCGGTACGGGCACAGTCTGCATCCCTCGTCGGCCGACGGATGGAGAGAAGTCGAAAAGCGACGATGCTTCGACTTCTTCTTGTGCTTCGACTTACCTGAGGAGTGCGAAGACTTAGAGGACGAGTGGTGGTGTTGACTCCGCGACCGGTCCCTCGACCTCCCACGCGACCAGGGCCTTGAACGGCGTGGATTCATGGTCCGGCAGTCGGAGCACGACTTGGGGTCGTGGTCGCGCTCCAGGCACCACAGGCACACGCGATGCGGATCCGTCACCAACATCAGCCTTCGGCAGGACCCGCAAGCCTTGAAACCGGGCATCCCTAGTGCACCAGGAGTCGATAGACTCAAAGACGATAGACAAAAGTCGCAAAAAAGTCAGTCAAAAAGTGACTGGAGGTACCGCTCTCTCCGGATCTGCGCTGCCTGGCGCAGAAAAAGAAAGAACTGACGTCAGCGCGCGAGGGCGGCGTCTAAGTAGCTACCGCGACGTCACCCCGGCGACCACGACGCCAACAACGAATGCGGAGCCGACAGACGCCACCTTTCGACGCGCAGGGGTACTGCTGACGAAAAAATTCTCTGGATCCAGTCTGACGCCTGGGGGTAATTCTAAAGGTAAGGAATCTATAACTAATTGTCTCTTTCAGATCCAAAATTATCAAACAAACAGCAGAGTGATGACTTGCTATCACATATTTGCATCTATACCTTGCCAAAAAATCATTTTAGAACCCCCCCCCTCCAAGTGGTACCAACAACCTAAATTTGGGATCATGGCTCATGGCCTATGCCTACCTGTTCAAGCTACAGGGATACAACAAGCTACAAGAGGCCTTTCCTGCAACTGACCAGTGGCAAATAAGCCTGGACTGCACCTTGCTGTGGGCCTCTGCCAGACACCCTGCAAGTCTCTACGTGCCTCTCCTGAGAGGGCTTTAGAGGTGTACTCTCTGTGGAGACTGGGAGTTAAAGGACTCAGAAGGTCAAATCTTTGACCAGGATGACCTTGGCTGGTGTTTCAGTCCCGTGCTCCATCCTGGTCAGCGTCAAACTGCACCTGGGTCCCAGAGTACTGCAGTCATTGATATGATATATAGTATTTGTAGAGCGCACAGCTACTCAGCAAGAGTGTCCCGGCGCTTGAGAACCTTGAAGCTAAAACTGTTGCGGACCCTGTAAAAGGGAGAGAGAATCGTTAAGGTTATTGCTGGAACAGCCAGGTTTTCAACATCTTCCTAAAGGCGAGTACCTCAGGTACCTGTTTAAGAGTCACCGATAGGATGTTCCAGACCCGGGCCACCTGAACTTGGAAAGAACGACCTACAGTTCGGGTGCGGGAGAATTTAGGGACAACCGCCTGGTTCGGAAAGATGATCTCAGAGTTCTGCAGGGGACATAATGTGTGACTCTCCTTCTGAGATAGTGTGCGCCCGTACCGTGTAAAGCCTTAAAGGCTAAAACCAGGGCTTTAAAACTAATTCTTTTTCGGACGGGACGCCAATGTAGCCCCTTCAGGTGGGGTGAGATCCGGGCTCTCGGTCCAAGCATAAAGACCGCCCTGGCGGCCGCTTTCTGGACCACCTGAAGTCTGTTCAGAAGGTACTCCGGAAGGCCAAGGTATAAGACATTGACATAGTCCAGCCTAGAGATAATGAGCTCTTGGACCACAGTCTTCCTATGGGTAAGAGGCAGTAAGGGGAGAAATTTCTTAAGCATCCGCAGGAGGCCAAAACATCATTGCCAATTTGTGCTGTTTTGGCCCCATGTTAAGCTGGTCTGCTCTGCCCATAGCTATCAGGGGGATGAGCTCCGGTTGATTTAGTGGCTTTGAAGGTTCAGCTTGACAATGATTTTTAATATTACTTGAGGTGGGCAGTCCCACTCTTCAACTAATAACCCAAATTCTTACAGGAAGCATTAGTATCAAATGCAATGGTTTAAAACTTCATTAACTCTATTTCTCAAAAGGTGAAATTAACTCCCTCTATTAACATGAGGAATCCCATAGGTTTTTACAAGGACACCAGGAATTTTTTTAATCTCTACATGACCCCTCTCTGATCTTTTCAGAAGCTTTCAGATCATTGTACAGTTTTATGAAACATATTCCAGATGGACGTGCACATATTTTCATTACCGCCATTCACATTTACTCCAGCTTTACTATGTAGCATAAGAGTTAAAGTCTGCTTCTATGGTAATTTTTTGTAATTAATGTCATATCGGACATCATGAAAATCACAGCAGGTGCAAAAATCAAATATTGCAGCGCTATGAAGTCTTCAAATCAAAATTATGTAAATGTTGTGCTTTCATTTGACTATGCATGTATGTTTATATTTGAAATAAAATACGAATGCCGTTTAGTTAGGTGATCAAAATTACCACCTTAGCCATTTTTTTTGTTGCAAGACTGCTTTCCTGAGTAACAATGAGCCCTCATAACATACCTGTTTGTAGGAAAGATGGTTTTTCAGCTGCATCACTAGATGCATCCCAGTGCCAAAGAGATCCATCTTCAGAACAGGTGAAGAGATGATTGGGATTCGAAGGATGGAAATGGACTTCCCACACTACATAAAATTATAAAATACATATTTACATTAAAATACATATTTACATTAAAAGAGCACAATCAATTGTTGCATTGTTCAATAATTATATATCTCACTTTTGAAATTAGTGAAGAATGTAATTTAAATTATCAGGTCAAGTTATTTTCACTGTTAGTACATTTGCAAGCCTGTGGAATAGTAGGCTTGCACAAGAAGGGATACCAGTAGAGACAAAGATCTATCCCAGCCATATCAAGTTAATTTCACCCATAACTCTGAAAAGCTTGCATGTTACAGTACCACTCAACTCAGTAGTAAAAAAGCGAAAGTCTGCATGCATGACCCCTTTGTGTAGATTTGTAAACTAGCCAACCCAAATAAATTGAACAGTGCTAGAGATGTGGACTGTTTGGGACTACTTAAAAATAGTTGAGCATTAGCGGGTACAGTAATGTCCCCTGCATGGTATACAGGAATATACAGTTGCCCTGAGTGACCCAACTGTATTTGAAAGCGGTATTCTAACTTTTTACAGGCCCAACCTAGATAGTGATCTAGCCTGTGCACTGCAGCCTAGGCCTGCCCTAGTAATGCCAAGATCCTAATACCTTTATGACCTGGAAGGGCATACCACACATGCCCTCTTTTGTCGACATAGGACTACTGTCCTTATTCAGAGGTGCTAACAAAAAGCGGTGGTAGCAGTACACAGTGTTTATGACTACTCCAGCCTGTACCTTTTTTCTTTGTCTGAAGGGAATGTGCCACCAGCCCCACTAAGGTAAAGCTTCTGCCTCAATGTGGCACCCACAACACTGCACTGACATTCAGTGAGTGTGTGCAGTGTGTGTATACATAGTGTATGCAAGTCACATACTTGACTGAGCCACTGTTTGCAAAGTGAGTGTTTGCTGGGACCAATGGGGTCCATTCTGGATGCCCCTGGTTTAGCATGGCACAAGATGGAGGATGAATACACCTTCAGTTAGACAGTGGAATATTGTTTACATTCCTGAAGTTTTGAAGGTGGTGACCCAGACACTCAAGTGAGGGAGGACAGAGACAGGGCCACCCTTAGAAGTTGTATAAGGACTATTTCAAAATGGATTACAGATTAGATTTCCCTGAGCACTAGCATTTGGTGGATTGATGGGGTGGGCTAGCATATTTTGATAAAGGTGAGGACATTTCTAGGCCGGACCATCCCTTCTTTATTTCCACGATTGCCACTCCAGTAAGGCTGCTGAAAGCTAGTAGTAGAGTCTTCACACTTCATTGTGCCAATGTTTTGGACACTCCTGCTTGGAAATAGAATCATCACTACATGCTGTGAGAGCGACCCCCTGCTCAAAGGCTGCATCTGCACTGCAGCCTAACACTCACATCTAAAAGGGAGCTAAATAGGTTTAACGACCTGGAAGTCAAAGTCCCCTGTCTGGAAAAGAAATCTAAAAGCAGGACCAAACCCACCCTACTTTGTTCCTTTTTCAAGTTCTTCTGGAACAAGGGATTTCTCATCAGAGTACTCAAAGAGCGGATGTGAGACCAGGGCTAGGGTCTGTATGACACCCAGTCTCCCAGGGGTATGGCACATCAGATGAAGTCAGCACAACTTGCTGGAGAAGCTCTGGGTCTGCCTAGAAGCATGGTCCTTGTGGTAAACTGCAAACAAAAACTTTGCACCACGCCACATCCTGTCTGGTTCACCAGGAGCCCGAAGGACTGTTGCTGCAGCTGCCAAAGTGAGGTGCAAACTCAAAGGAGCCATCATAACCAAAGCAGGCGATATGCATCTGGAGGCTGCAACTGCCGCAGACAAGCAACCACCATCTGACCTAACCTTCAGTTGCCCAAGCGAAAAGAGTCAGGCCACCGCTGCAGTTGAGCGATGCCGAAGATGCTGTTGGTGTAAGCAGAAACGCACACTCTCCAGTGCCAGCCAAGCCTTGTTTCTGCTGAATAGGTAAATGTGTAAACTGGTCTCACTAGACCGAGACGATAGCACAAATAAAGATAAACCGCAACAGAAAGTGGTCCTTAGCCACGAGATTCTTTGGGCTAAGAACTGTCTGAACTGACCTACAGGTTGAGTATGCAGTGACAGCATTGTTAAACTTGCACCTGTGCCCAGTCTTGCATAAATTGTACTTGTGGGGAGATCACCAAAGACATTGGCAGCCACCCTAAAGCACGCACTACTTTGAAATAAACCCATAGGTGAGATAGTTTAAACTTGTAGTGGTACCTTATCTCTACATGCAGTAGTCTGTACTGCTGTGATACTAAAGTACTTTGTTTGACTGTACAGTACAGTGTCTCTTGTCCCCACACTACCTCCTGGAGAAGCCTTTGACTGTTCACTCTCTCCCCCAGCCAATTTTGGAAAGGGCGTGCTTGGCCCAGTTTTTGGAGGCACAGTAGGATGGATAGTGCCCCAACCACCACAGTTTTGGCCCAGTAGCCCATGCCTGCCCGTCCCCCATGAAAGTAGTCAGACTGCATGACTCGCATATTTCATGATGCTAGTGAGGATATAAGCACAACATTTTTACAAATTTAACATTAGGGTAGGTTGGAAACAGGAACAACAATGAGCAATTAGACACTTGATATTTTCTGAGTAAAAAGAAAGGAGAGCGCTAATAAAACATGAACCAATAGTTTTAGTTCAAAGCACACAATCAATCAATCAGCATTTGTATAACGCAGCACTGTCACCCACAGGGGTATCTGGGAGCTGAGGGTGCCATGTCTCCGTCGAAAAGCCAGGGCTTGGGTTTCTTTCTGAAATCCGCCAGGGAGGGAGGTGTTTGGAAGTAGAGGGACAGGTCAATCAGGTTTTGGCAGTGATGTAGGAGAATGAGCGGCCCCCCCCTGCGGCAGTGAAGGATGCAGGGGGTGAGCACGGGCCAGTGAGGAGGAGCGCAGGTGTCTTGTGACTAAAGAACAAATTACTTATCTTCGGTAACGATATATCTGTAAGAAACATTAGTAGTGATAGATTCCTTACCTTAGAATATCCCCAGGCGTCAGACTGGATCCGGAAAGTTTTCGTCAGCAGTACACCTGCGCGTCGGTAGGGGCGTCGTGCGGCTCCGCGTCCGTCGTTGGCGTCGTGGTCGCCGAGATGACGTCGCGGGCGCTACTTGGACGCCGCCCACGCGCGCTGACGTCTGTTCTGTACACGACTTTTCGCGCCAGGAACGCAGAGCCATGCAAGATACTGACCACTGGTGCAATGAAACTAGGGCCCTGAAAGGGATGACCTTAACCGTAGAAATCAGTTCGCAGAACGGGGAGGATGGGTGGGGCGGTAAGTTATCTATCACTACTAATGTTTCTTACAGATATATCGTTACCGAAGGTAAGTAACTTGTTCATCTGAAAGAAACACATAGTGATAGATTCCTTACCTTAGAATAGATACCCCAGCAATACCAACCCCGGTGGTGGGTCTGCGAACTAAGATCACACCAGAAAGTCACGGAGAACAGAACGGCCAAAGAAGCCGTCTCTCCGGACTTGGCTGTCCAGGCAGTAATGTTTGGTAAACGTGTGAAGCGAGGCCCACGTGGCTTCCTGACATATGTCTTGCAGGGGGACACCACGTCCCAATGCAGTAGTGGCTGCAGTAGCTCTGGTAGAATGAGCACGCAGCCCCACCGGAGGTTCTTTTTTAGCCAAAGAGTAACAGGCTTTGATACACAAGACAACCCAGCGGGAGATGGTTCTCTTATGGACCGCCCGACCTTTCTTGGTGCGAATGTAGCCAACAAAAAGCTGGTCATCCACCCGGAACTGCAGTGTGCGGTTGAGTTAAAAAGAAAGCGCACGTTTTGGGTCCAGACGGTGGAGCAGCTCTTCCTCTCTGGAAGGATGCGGAAAAAAGGTGGGCAAGGTAATAGTCTGCCCAATGTGAAAGGCCGTAACCACTTTTGGCAAAAAGGAAGGACGGGGCCTGAGCACAACCTTGTCCGGATGGACTGAAAGGAAAGGAGGCTTACAGGAAAGAGCCTGGAGCTCACTCACTCGCCTGGCGGAAGTGATGGCCACCAGGAAGGCAGTTTTTAACGTCAAAAGACGAAGAGGACAGTTGTGAAGGGGCTCAAAGGGAGCGCACATCAAGTACGTCAGCACCAGATTCAAGTCCCACTGAGGCATCACGAAAGGAATAGGAGGAAAAAGGTGTGTAATGCCTTTAAGAAACCTATTTACAACAGGGGACTTGAAAAGAGAGGGCTGATCAGGGAGCCTGAGAAAGGCCGAAATAGCAAAAAGGTAGCCCTTGATAGTGCCCAGAGCAGAGCCCTGCTGGGCCAAAGAGAGAAGGAACAGTAGAACCTCAGAAAGAGGGGCAGAAAGGGGATCCACAGCCTTTGCTGTGCACCATGCCACAAATTTGTTCCACCTGCAGGCGTATACCACCTTAGTAGAGGGACCCCTGGCTGCCAGAATAACATCACAAACTTCAGGAGGCAAGTCGAAGGGAATCAACTGCCGCCGCTCAATCTCCACGCAAAGAGGTGGAGGCTGGACAGGTTCGGGTGGAGGACCGTCCCCTGCTGCTGCGACAGAAGATCCTCCCGAAGAGGCAGTCGGATCGGGGGATCGATGCTCATACTGAGTAGCTCGGGATACCATACTCTTCGAGCCCAGTCCGGAGCCACAAGAATGACTTGGGCCCGGTCGCGCCTGATCTTCAGCACTCTGGGCAGAAGTGGTATAGGCGGAAAGGCGTACAACAGACCCCAACTCCACTCGCGACGAAAAGCGTCACCGAGCGAGTGCCGCCTTGGAAATTCCAACGCGCAGAACTGATGACATTGCGCATTCTCTTCGGTGGCGAATAGATCTAACCAAGGCTCTCCCCACTGCTGAAAGAGACCTGGCGCCACCTCCGAGTTAAGACGCCATTCGTGATCGAGCATGCACCTGCGGCTGAGTTCGTCCGCCCTGGCGTTCAGAGAACATGCCAGGTGTTGAACCACCAGGGACATGCCCTGATGTTCCAGCCATGTCCAGAGACGCAGAGCCTCCTGACAGAGGGTCCACGACCCCACCCCGCCTTGTTTGTTGCAGTACCACATGGCAGTGGTGTTGTCTGTGAACACCTGCACTACTCTCCCCTTGACAGAGGGAAGGAATGCCTTCAGTGCAAGCCTGATCGCCCGCAGCTCCAAAAGGTTGATATGGAGCCGGGACTCCGCCGGAGACCAGAGGCCTCTGATCTCCGCCTCTCCCATGTGGCCGCCCCATCCCAGGTGGGACGCATCCGTCACCACTGTGAACTCCGGTTGGGGAAGTGAGAGGGATCTGCAGTTGACCCAATGCTGGTTCGTGAGCCACCACTGCAATTGTTGTGCAGTGCCCTCCGAGATCTGGACGTGATCGGACAGGTTTCCCTGATGCTGCGCCCACTAGAACTTCAGGTCCCACTGCAGAGCCCGCATATGCCACCTGGCATGATTGACCAGCAGGATGCAGGAGGCCATGAGGCCCAGCAGGCTCAGAGTCACTCTGACCGAAACCCGGGATGAGCTGAAAGATGGGAATCAGAGCCCGAATATTCCGGACTCGCCGTTCGGGAGGATAGACCCGAAACTGGGCCGAGTCCAGAACCACTCCGATAAAGAGGAGCTTCTGGGAGGGAATCAGGTGCGACTTCGGCACATTGATGGAGAACCCCAGCAAGTGCAGGAGGTCGGCCATAGTCTGGAGGTGGGAGACGACTGTCTGGGGCGAGCCCGCCTTCAACAACTAATCGTCGAGATAGGGGAAGACTGAGACCCCTGATCTGCGCAAATGAGCTGCGACCACCGCCTTCACCTTGGTAAACACCAAAGGGGCGCTGGTAAGGCCAAAGGGGAGCACGGTAAACTGAAAGTGCTCGTGGCCTATCGTGAACCGCAGGTAACGCCGGTGGGCTGGCAGGACGGGGATGTGGAAATAGGCGTCCTGCAAGTCCAGCGCTACCATCCAGTCTTGTGGGTCGAGAGCAGACAAGACCTGAGCTAGAGTGAGCATCTTGAACTTCTCTTTGCGGAGGAAGCGATTGACGTTCCGGAGGTCCAAGATAGGACGCAGGCCTTTGTCCTTCTTGGGCACCACAAAGTAGTGGGAATAACAACCACGACCTACTTCGTGCGTCGGAACGCGCTCGATGGCCCCCTTGGCCAAGAGGGCCGCAACTTCCTGCTGAAGAAGCACCAAGTGATCCCCCGACATGCAGTGGTATTGAGGTGGCATGGCTGGGGGGGGTAGTCTCGAAGGGGAGGGAGTAGCCCCTCCGGACTATCTCTAAAACCCAACTGTCCGAAGTGATGGTGCGCCAGTGGGGGAGGTGATGGCGGAGCCTGCCGCCCACTGGCGTTTGATGGGCCTGAAAGTTCGGACTAGGAAGGTATGGAGACAGTGGTGGCCGGGGTGGTGGTGGACTGACCCGCCCGCTGGCCCCTTTGTCCGCCACGGCGGAACCCGCGTCCGCGCTGGGATGACTGCTGCGCCGGCCTGTGGCTCCGTTGCGAACGCTGCGGGCGCCCCTTCCTGTGCCACGAAAGGAGCGGAAGGCGGACTGCCGAGAGTCCCAAGGACTTGGCCGTAGCCCGTGAGTCCTTAAAGCACAAGTTACTAACTTGTGTAACAATATATCTGTAAGAGACAGTAGTTAGTGACAGATTCCTTACCTTAGAATATCCCCAGGCGTCAGGCTGGATCCGGAAAGTTTTTGCGTAGCAGTACCCTTGCGCGTCGGTAGGCGTCGTCGTGCGGCTCCGCGTCCGTCGTCGGCATCGCCGGGATGACGTCGCGGGCAGTACTTAGACGCCACCCCTGCGCGCTGACGTCAGTTCTGTACACGACTTTCCGCGCCAGGAACGCAGAGCCATGCAAGAAGCTGACATAGGTGTCTGAAAAATACTAGGGCCCTGAAAGGGATGTCCTTAACCCTAGAAATCAGTTCGCAGAACTGGGAGAATGGGTGGGGCGGTAAGGAATCTGTCACTAAATACGGTCTCTTACAGATATATCGTTACACAAGTTAGTAACTTGTGCATCTGAAAGAGACACGTTAGTGACAGATTCCTTACCTTAGAATAGATACCCCAGCAATACCAACCCCGGTGGTGGGTCTGCGAACAAAGATCAGACAAGGAAGTCCCAGAGGACAGAACAGCCAAAGAAGCCGTCCCTCCGGACCTGACTGTCAAGGCAGTAATGCTTTGTAAATGTGTGCAGCGAGGCCCACGTAGCTGCCTGACAGATATCCTGCAGCGGAACACCGCGGCCTAAAGCCGTGGTAGCAGCCGTTGCCCTGGTGGAATGGGCACGCAGCCCAACAGGAGGCTCCTTTTAGCCAAAGAATAGCAGGCTTTGATACACAAGGTTACCCAGCGGGAGATGGTTCTCTTGTGCACCGCCCGACCTTTTTGGCGCCCACGTAGACAACAAAGAGCTGGTCATCCACCCGGAAGTGTTGTGTGCGGTTGATATAAAAGGAAAGCGCACGTTTTGGGTCCAGACGGTGGAGCCTCTCTTCCTCTCTGGAAGGATGCGGAAAGAAGGTGGGCAAAGTGATGGTCTGCCCAATGTGGAAGGCAGTAACCACCTTTGGCAAGAAGGACGGACGCGTCCTAAGAACAACCTTGTCTGGATGGACAGACAGAAAGGGAGGTTTGCATGATAGAGCCTGGAGCTCACTCACCCGCCGAGCGGAGGTGATGGCCACCAGAAAGGCTGTCTACAGAGTCAGAAGACGAAGAGGACAGTTATGTAGAGGCTCAAAGGGAGCGCACATGAGAAAGGTAAGAACCAAGTTCAAGTCCCACTGAGGCATCACAAACGGAACAGGAGGGAAGAGGTGTGTAATGCCTTTTAGGAACCTGTTAACAACAGGGGACTTGAAAAGGGAGGGCTGATCAGGAAGCCGGAGGAAGGCCGAAATGGCACAAAGATAGCCCAGGGTAGAACCCTGTTGGGCCAGAGAAAGAAGGAACAGAAGAACCTCAGAAAGAGGGGCAGAGAGAGGATTCCCAGCCTTTGCTGTGCACCATGCCACAAACTTGTTCCACCTGCAGGCGTATACCACCTTAGTGGAGGGACGCCTGGCTGCCAGAATCACATCACAAACTTCGGGAGGCAAGTCGAAAGGAATCAACTGCCGCCGCTCAATCTCCACGCAAGCAGGTGGAGACTGGACAGGTTCGGGTGGAGGACCGTCCCCTGCTGCTGCGACAGAAGATCCTCCCGAAGAGGCAGACGAATCGGGGGATTGACGCTCATACTGAGTAGCTCGGGATACCAAACTCTTCGAGCCCAGTCCGGAGCCACAAGGATGACTTGGGCCCGGTCGCGCCGAATCTTCTTCGACACTCTGGGTAGAAGTGGTATAGGCGGAAAGGCGTACAACAGACCGCAACTCCACTCGCGACGAAAAGCGTCGCCGAGCGAGTGCCGCCTTGGAAATTCCAACGCGCAGAACTGCTGACATTGCGCGTTCTCTTCGGTGGCGAACAGATCTAACCAAGGCTCTCCCCACTGCTGAAAGAGACCTTGCGCCACCTCTGAGTGAAGACGCCATTCGTGATCCATCATGCACCTGCGGCTGAGTTCGTCCGCCCTGGGCTTGAGGGAACCTGCCAGGTGTTGAACCATCAGGAATATGCCCTGATGTTCCAGCCATGTCCAGAGGCGCAGAGCCTCCTGACATAGGGTCCACGACCCCACCCCGCCCTGTTTGTTGCAATACCACATGGCGGTGGTGTTGTCTGTGAACACCTGCACTACCGTCCCTTTGACAGAGGGAAGGAATGCCTTGAGTGCAAGTCGGATCGCCCGGAGCTCCAGAAGGTTGATATGGAGCCGGGACTCCGCCGGAGACCAGAGGCCTCTGATCTCCGCCCCTCCCATGTGACCGCCCCATCCCAGAAGGGACGCGTCCGTGACAACTGTGTGCTCTGGCTGGGGAAGGGAGAGGGATCTGCCCATGACCCATTGCCGGTTCGAGAGCCACCACTGCAACTGTTTTGCAGTCCCCTCCGAGATCTGGACGTGATCGGACAGGTTGCCCTGGTGCTGCGCCCACTGGAACTTCAGGTCCCACTGCAGAGCCCGCATATGCTATCTGGCATGATTGACCAGCAGGATGCAGGAGGCCATGAGGACCAGCAGGATGCAGGAGGCCATGAGGCCCAGCAGGATGCAGGAGGCCATGAGGCCCAGCAGGATGCAGGAGGCCATGAGGCCCAGCAGCCTCAGGGTCATCCGTACCGAAACCCAGGATAAAGGCTGAAAGATCGGAATCATAGCCTGAATATCCCGGACTCGCCGTTCGGGAGGATAGGCCCGAAACTGCGTTGTGTCCAGAATTGCTCCGATGAAAAGGAGCTGTGGAGAAGGAATCAGATGCGACTTTGGCACATTGATGGAGAACCCACAGAGAGTGGGAATATCGGCTCAAAAGGCAAGCGGTGTTGACTGACCGCAAGCCAGCACTGGAGGAAGAAAAAGCCTTCTTCCCAAATTGGTCCAGGCGTTTGGATTCCCTATCCGGAGGGCGGTAGGGAAGGCGGTTTGGGAGGCAGAGGCTTGGACAACCAAGCTCTCGGGGTGGGATGTTGAGAGAGAAACAAGGGGTTGCCCGAAGCAGGGCGATGGCGTCGGGCCACGTTCCTATCCACAGGAGCCCCTGTGGCGGGCTTGGACCAGGTGCCCAAAAGAACGTCAGATAGTGCGTCATTGAACGGCAGCAATGGCTCCGAGGCGGTAACTGCCGGCTGAAGCACTTCCGTCAGGAGGTTTGTCCTGACAGCCACTGTAGGCAATTGGAGGTGTAAGGCTCCAGCTGCTCTACGCAACACCGTTGCGAAATTTGCTCCCTCCTCCGTAGCCACGGAAGGAGGAGACAGCATGCCAGTGTCAGGAGAAGTGTCCAGACCACTGGCATCCCCAAGTTCCTCTGCCCAGTCCTCATCATACTCACACTGCTGTGTGAGAGGGTCTTCCGACCCCTCCCAGTTCTCCTGGTCCTCCTCCGATAGAAAATAAGGAGGGGGGACGTCAGGGACCCAAGGTCTCAGTGGCGCCGGAGCCGGCATCGGGCGACGCCGGTCCGACGCCGCGTCCGGAGATAACGGGGGAACGACGCCGCCCGGAGCCCCAGGCGGCGTCAGGAACAGCACCGGGGACATCGGCGTCGGCGTAGTTAGGTCAACCGGCGTCGATGGAGGTTGCGGTATCACCGGAGCCGGGTTCGAGGCCGGGGCCGAAGCCGGGAGCGAGGCTGGTGATACAGGCGGCGCCGGGACCGGAGTCGTCGGCGGTGCCGGGGCAACCGGAACAGGGCCCGCTGGGCCCGAAGGCGCACCGGAGGGGCCTTGAGGCCCGAAGAGGCGGGCCATGGCCGACAGGAATTCCTGTATCTCGGCCGGAGTCGCCCCGAACCCGGGAAGGACGGGTAATGCGGGGGCGGCGCCACAGGCACATCCGGAGGCGGGGATGGTGCCGACAGGGGCCTCAGCCGAGTCGCGAGACCGGCGAGGCGAAGTCTTAGAGCGATGGTGCTTCTTAGACTTTTTGTGCTTCGACTTACCCGAAGAGTGCGAAGACTTGGACTCCGCGACCGACCCCTCCCGTGACCGGGGCTTGGTGCGGCGCGGAGCCGACTGCCGGAACTCAAGCAGCTTTCGAGACCGCTCTCGCAAAGCCTTCGGGTGTAAGGCCCGGCAGTCGGAACACGACTTCGTGTCGTGGTCGCGGCCGAGACAGTAGAGACACTAAGTGCGGGTCTGTGATCGACATCATTCGACCACAGGCGCCGCATGGCTTGAAGCCGGGCATCCCTACCGACACCTCGGAGCCTAGATGACTCGAAGAAAAGACAGTGAAAAAATCACCAAAAAAGTAGTCAAAAAATGACTAGGGCACTGCTCTTCCCGGATCTGCGCTTACTGGCGCGGAAAAAGAAGAACTGACGTCAGCGCGCAGGGGCGGCGTCTAAGTACTGCCCGCGACGTCATCCCGGCGATCACGACGCCGGACGCGGAGCCGCACGACCCCGCCTACCGACGCGCAAGGGTACTGCTACGCAAAAACTTTCCGGATCCAGCCTGACGCCTGGGGATATTCTAAGGTAAGGAATCGGTCACTAACGTGTCTCTTTCAGATCCTCTCCAACGCGCTGTCCGCTTTGTCGCCGAAGAGGCGACGGCCATCAAAGGGCATGTCCATAAGGGTGTTTTGGACATCCCCTGAAAATCCAGTGGTTCTCAACCAGGCGTGACGGCGAACCGCCACCGTCGTTGCAATGGATCTGCCCAGTGAGTCGGCGGTGTCTAGACCACAACGGATCATGAACTTCGCTGCGTCTCTCCCCTCTGCAACAGCCTGGGCGAGAGCAGGCCGGGCCTCCTCCGGACACTGGGGCAGCACGTTCTCCACCGTATCCCACAGACAGTGGGAATAACGGCCCAACAGGCATGCAGTGTTCACGGACCGCAGCGCCGAGCTGGTGGAAGAGAAAATCTTCTTCCCAAACTGATCCAGCTTCTTGGATTCCCTAACCGGTGGGGCGGAAGGGAAGGCGGTTGGGGAAGCAGAGGCTTGGACAACCTAGCTCTCGGGAGTGGGGTGTTGGGAGAGGAAAATGGGGTCACCCGGAGCCGGGCGATGGCGTCGGGCCACGTTCCTATCCACAGGAGCCCCTGTGGTGGGCCTGGACCAAGTGCCCAAAAGAACGTCCGAAAGAGCTTCATTAAAGGGCAGCAGCGGCACCGCAGAAGTAGCTGCTGGCTGAAGCACCTCTGTCAGGAGGTTAGTCCGGACGGCCACAGTAGGGAGCTGGAGGTGTAGGGCCTCCGCCGCCCTACGCAACACCACTGCATAACTGGCTCCCTCCTCCGTAGCCACGGTAGGAGGAGACAGCATGCCAAGGTCTGATGAGGTATCCAGACCACTGGCGTCCCCCAATTCCTCAGCCCAGTCCTGCTCAGACTCACAGGCTGCAGCGAGAGGGTCGTCTGACCCCTCCCAGTCCTCCCCTTGCTCCTCAGGCTGTTCAACAGGCCTAAAATAAGGAGTAGGGACATGGGGATAGAAATCCCCAAACGGCGTCGAGAACGGCATCGACCGACGCCGCGTCCACTTTGGGGCTGAAGCTGGGGTCGACGTCGTCCCGAGGAGGGGGCGGCGTCAGGATCGGTGCCGGTGGAGTAGACGTCGGTGGAGGCGTAACAAGGTCAACCGGCGTCGACCGGGATCCAGGCCTGGATCCAAGGGTGTCCTTCGGCGCCGGGGCCGCCGGCGAGGAAACGAGAGGACACCCATGCGGGACCGCGGGGCCCCGAAAGCGCACCAGCGGGACCCGACGGCCCAAAGAGGCGAGCCATGGTTGACAGGAAGTCCTGTATCTGGGCTGGAGCGCCGACGAGCCCGGGTAGGGCGGGTAGTCGGGCGGCGACTCCATGGACTCCGCCGGAGCCGCGGGGGTGGCACCACCCGTACCCTCATCCGCGTCGCGCGACCGGAAGTCGGAGAACGATGACGTTTCTTCGACTTCTTGTGCTTCGCCTTACCTGACCCCGAGTGCGAAGACTTCGATCCAGACGATCGTCGATGATGATGATGACTCAGCGCACGGTCCCTCGACCTCCCTCTGGACCGGGAGCTCTCACGGCGCAGAGCCGACTGCCGGGCTTCAAGCAGCTTTCGGGACCGCTCCCGCAAAGACTTCGGCGCCATGGACCGGCAGTCGGGGCACGACTTGGGGCCGTGGTCGCGCCCCAGGCAGAAGAGACACGCGGTGCGGGTCCGTCACCGACATCATCCGATGACAGTCCTCGCAGGACTTAAACCCGGGCATCCCTAACTGCACCAGGAGTCGTATCGACTCGAAAAAGGTGAGAAAAAGATCTCAAAAAAACTTAGTCAAAAAAGACTAGGGGTACCGCTCTCTCCGGATCTGCGCTTGCTGGCACGGAAAAAGAAAGAACCGACGTCAGCGCGCGTGGGCGGCGTCCAAGTAGCACCCGCGACGTCATCTCGGCGACCACGACGCCAACAACGGACGCGGAGCCGCACGCGCCCCTACCGACGCGCAGGGGTACTGCTGACGAAAACTTTCCGGATCCAGTCTGACGCCTGGGGATATTCTATGGTAAGGAATCTATCACTATGTGTTTCTTTCAGATTGGAAGTTCAGTCGATGGCTGATGTAGGACGGTCCTTAATCATGTAGAGCTTTGTAGGCGTGCGGGAGGATCTTGAACTTGTAGCTCTTCTGGATGGGGAGCCAGGGAAGGTTTTGGAGGTGGGAGTGTTGGTGTGTTTAGGGAGGTCCAGGATGAGTCTCGCTGCTGCATTCTGTATGGTCTGGAGTCTTCTGAGGAGCTGGGTGGAGATGCTGGCGTGGAGAGCGTTGACGTAGTTAAGGCGGCTGGTAATAAGTGCCTGAAGGTCCTTCTGGTGTTGACTGGGATCCATCTGAAGATTCTGTGGAGCATGCAAAGGGTGTCGAAGCAGGAGGAGGAGACTGTTGACTTGTCGTTTCATGGTCAGTTCGCTGTTGAGGAGGATGCCTAGGTTGCGCGCATGGTCTGTTGGTGTGGGTCTGAGTTCTGCTGGCCACCAGCTGTGCTCACAAACTAAAGTGTTATTCCCAAAGATCAGTACTTCTGTCTTGTCAGAGTTGAGTTTAAGACAGTTTGTCTCATCTAGTTGACCATGTTGGTCATGGCATCGCAGAAGTTGGTTTTGGCGTTGGAGGGGTCCCCGTGAACAAGAGGATTAGTTGAGTGTTGTCAGCGTAAATTATGTTGAGGCCACGTTATCGGACGACATCTGCGACGGGGGAGGTTCATGTAGTAGTTGAACAAGATGGGGTTGACGGATGATCCTTGGAGTACGCCGACTATGATGTCCTTTGGTTCGGAGGTGAAGGGAGGTAGCCAGATGCTGTGTGTGCGTCCTGTAAAGAGAGAGGTGATCCACTTGAGGGCGTTTTGCTGAATGCCGATGTTATAGAGTCTGTGGATGAGGGTGTGGTGGGAAATGGTGTCGAACTCGGCAGAGGGGTCTAGGAGTATCAGGGCCACTGTCTGCACAGTCTAGGAGAGTCCTGATGTCTGTGGCCGCAATCAGCGTGGTCTCAGTGCGGTGGCTGGCAAGGACTCCTGATTGTGAGGGGTCAAAGAGGTGATTTTGTTCCAGGTATTCGGTGAGTTGTTGATTGATGGCTTTCTTGAGCACTTTGGCTGGATAGGAAAGCAGGGAGATCAGTCGATAATTTTTGAGGTCACTGGGGTCGGCAGAGGGCTTCTTTAGAAGGGGTCTGACCACTGCGTGCTTCCATCTGTCCGGGAAGGCTGCTGTGGAGAAAGGTGTTGATGATGCTGGAGAGTTTCGTGCCGATTGGATTGGTTTCGAGGTTGATGAGACGCTGGGTGCAGAGGTCAGTGGGCGCACTGGAGTGGATGGAAGCCAAATATTGAAGCCAAATACAAATCTGCAACTATAACCTTGCTGTAGTACTGTATGTACCATTAGCTTCATAACATTAACAGTAGCTTAATGCAGAATTTTACTTCAAGAAAGGTGATTAACTTCGTAAAAATGGTCAATGGCCCAACAGCAATGCTCTGCTTTATTTTTGTTTTAAAGCCATGAAACTGCCACTTGTACTTTCTTTTTATTCTCCTGTATTCTAGCCTTGTGTCTGAACCTGCATCAGAACATTCTATCTGCCTCAGTACCCCAATATTTCATCATGACCTAAGTTTTTAAGCCTATTTTTCCATTTTATTGGGTACATTTTCCTAAACAGTCCTTGGTCCAGCCTACAGCAATGCTCGAGTTCTCAATATTGCCTCTGCAGTCCCGTGTACGCTGCAGTGCTGGTGACCAAGTCATAGCCTGCAACATTACGGTTCTACTGAGCAACTAAGTCAAAGCCACCCCAGTGGGGGGACACTAGGCCACTATGAATCCACAATGACAATCATTCAAGGATGTGGGTTGAAAGG
This sequence comes from Calotriton arnoldi, assembly GCA_963921515.1. Lineage (NCBI taxonomy): Eukaryota > Metazoa > Chordata > Amphibia > Caudata > Salamandridae > Calotriton > Calotriton arnoldi. The sequence continues at coordinate 557,138 of CAWUFW010003945.1, forward strand.
AAAGACAGGTCCGTGAAAGTCACCTAAATCCCAAAAATGGAAATGAAGCATTAACAGCCTAGCCTAAAAGAAGCTAGAAAGAGCAGAAGCAGCTAACACTGCAGCTTGAAAGATGAAAATTTTGCAGAAAGATTTTTATTAAAAAAAACAATGCACACATATATAAAAGGACTTACTTTCAGCTTCATGAGCATTGAGCAGGGATAGTGGCATAGCAGCTTGCCTTAAATCCCAAACACTTAGCATACCATCCTGACCACCAGTGGTTACAATGTGTTGCTGATTTGGGTGCCTGTCAATACAATGGAGTGGAACTCTCTCGCCCGACCTGTTTAGGACAAATTGTAAAAAGCGAATTGTGACATATCAGGAAGTAAACATTATAAAAAACAATAGTTTAAGCGATTTCATCAAAATATTACTCAATCAAAAGCCATTTACCAACACATTTTCTTGAACAACAATCATGCGTGAGAAATATGCACAATTAAAGACTGGCCAAGTGTATACTGAGTGAAAAAGAAAAGGAGGGTAGAACCAGCAGGTTGAGGGAACACATGGTCCTTTGAATCGCCAGCGTGGGCTTCCTTTCCTTGCCCCATTTGCTAAGGGACTAAATAAGCACTAGCTACTTTGAACTTCCACAGAATATGAAACGGCGACTGGATAGCAGTGGAAATAAATAAAAAGCAGGCTAAGCTCCTGCATCCACCAGTTTCTATTTGTACATATGACCAGCCCTTTAGGATGAGGAGAAGAATTAGATGAGGACTGCTGGGAGCAGATTGAATAGTACTGAAGTGCGACAGAAAAACAGGTGGCTGAGGGAAGCATGTACCCCACAAGTTTGTGGATTAATGGAGTGTCAGCAGCCATGGAGTGTGATAATTTGGTATTTCCCCAAATGAAGCACAGCTGGCATTCTTAGACTGGCAATTTAACAACCATTGAGTGCAATCCGTTGCAAGAACGTCAAGCACTGGGAGGCAAGAAACTAACAGTAAACTAGAAGACCACAATAGTGGTCAGACTATTTAGAATCACCAACTGTGTTGTCCCCTATGCTGCAAATACGTAGTAAAGAATATTATGCGATCCTGTGCACACTAAGTGTATTCAATTTTTCTAAGTATAATTCCAAGTACAGGTTACATATATACTAAACGATCATAAAGATCATATCAAAACAATTCATTACAGTTAAAACGTTGTCACTATCTTATCTGTTACACATAATCAAACCAACGGTCCCCTAAAATTCCCTAATTCATGAGGCATTTCGTAAGTAAGATGATAGATACACACAGGCACAACTTGCATATATACAATATAATCGTAAAAACATAAAATTGAATAAAAAAAAAATGAAAAACGGTCACATCCTTATCTATTACATGTAATCAGACCCCCTAATCCCCTGTAGATTTCCTAATTCGTAAAGTATGCCATAAATAAGATGACAGACAAATATTATAGGGGATTGTAATTGTTGTAAAAAGATTAAAGCCAGCCTAAAAAATCTTGCCTAAGAATGGGTCGTAAATATAGTAACCTAGGGATTTTATAAAAACTGCATAACAATGGAAAATATAGCATACCCTGTGGTGAGTGATTATCACAGGGACATTTAGCTAAGGTGTTTGACCAATCATTCATATAAGGGAAGGCAGCAATGCAGTAAACTATATTAAGCCTGAAACGTGTTAAAAATAGGGTATTCAGAATTGAAGATGAATAGGTTTGGAGCCCCCTCTCGGGAGTCAATTCACAATATACTTCAAAACTAGTTTTAAGGCTAATTCTTGACGATCTCTCATGCTCAAAGAACTGAAGACATAGGTGTTTGAACTCTAACTAACATCTAACAGGTTCCGGGTCAAAGTAATGCGACTCTTGTTTAAGAAAGCCTCTTGTTTAGTCCATATGCCACTGCACAAAGGTAGAGGTTTTACTCTAATATGATCTCTGTGTGGCAACTCTAATTCAGAATAGCATAATGCAGACATACAGCGAATAGGCACTGACAACAGTCACTTATGACATTCATTTTGTTGCGTAATTAATTTATTTACATTCGAGTGTCCCCAGAGACCGGACCCATATGTTGCTGTTGATATACACTTTGTGCGATATTCTTTAAAGGTTTTGAGACCAGTTTCGATGAGAAAGAAAAAAAAAAAAAGCGTTCATTGACGTTGTAAACTGGTCACATCCAGGAATTAAACGTAACACCCAAATAAGAGAACGTATGTGTTTGTTTTAAGGTTATGCTTCGAATACTAAAACCTTTCCTTTAATGGAATGGATGCCCCACACATCATTACAAATGATTTTTTGATATTAAACTTTAGGTCCACGTCCCTCATAGAAGATGCAAATTTATCCATAGAGAACTGAAACGAGTTGGGTGTGTGGGCGATCAAAACCATGTTGTTCGTATAAAGTAGCGCATCGACTGGATCACTGCCAACCTGGGGCATGTCCCTGCCCACCTCCACTAACAATTTAATTATTAATATAAAAGGTGAAGAGGAAGGGTGGAAGGACAGTCCTGCCTCGCACCCAGGGCTATTGGGAAATCCTGTGCACTCATCCTCCACCCCAAATCTAACTCGGTCAGTGGTCCAGGTGTAGATATCTCTGATGACGTTAATTATGTTTATGTCCACCTCATGTCTTCCATCTAATGCCACAATTTACTATGTGAGACAAAGTTGAAAGCACTCAACAGATCCTTAAAGCCTAAAAAGATGGAGCCCCCTTTTAACAATTGCATATTTCGAAATAAATAAGGACAAATTAAGGCATTGTTCAACAGTGCCAATCTCTCTCCGAAATCCATACTGGATATCTGTCAAGGTGTCATGCTCTTCAGCCCACACCTCCAGCCTAGCTAAAATAACTTTTCCCAACACTTTGACCAAAGCATCCGATAACAATGTGGACAAATCGATGAATGGGACCACAAATCCAATTTCCCTGTTCTGCAAGTTGCCTTTAGAACGTCAGTCAGTAGGGGACCTTACAAAATCTATACTGGCCCTAAATAGATCGGAGGATACCCCATCAGGGCCCAGAGCTTTAGAGTAGGCACATTTATTAATAGCAACAACTATTTCTTCTGGAATGGGCTCAAATATCCCACCATTCTAAGTGTAAGGGTTCATAGTGACACTACATTTATCCTTCAGAACATGACTTCACATCGTTCCTCGCATACACAGTGCTTAAATAGTTTTTCCAAACATGCACCAGCATCACCACTTTTAAAGAAGGGACACCTACAATTTAAAAAAGGGCTTGTTAAAAACCTCCCAAAAGGCTCGATTATCTTTTACCTTACTGGCAGCTTCAAAGGCAGCCCCATGCCTCCAACTTTATAGATTTTTTTTCCTGGCTAAGAGTGCATGTTTATAAAGTCTTCTGCAATCTACAATCTTGTTAGAGGATTGATCTGACTTCCCAAAAGCAACCTTTAGTGCCTTGAATGCCTTGGTGCATTCATTATCGAACCAAGTTTAAACTTGACAATTTTAAACTGAATTTTACATGCTTTGCACATATATAACATACTCAGAAAGTGCTCTGATTGCACACACATTTTCTTCGTAAGAATTGTTATGTTTCATATAGATGCCCTAATATAGGCATGGTTTGAGATGCCCTAATATAGGCATAATCTTTCACCTACATTAGTTCCCTATTCTCCACAATAACAGGCGCTGAGGGCTGAACCTTATCTAGACTGTGGTTTGGGTACAGAAGGAGGGTTTTTCCCGAAAAATGACCTCCTATACCATCTCTGATGTGCTCATCCAGTATGATTAAATATTCATAAGAGTTCTAGGAAACCAGGCAGGGGCTAGAATCCACCTGCATAAACATCAACTTAAACGGTTCATCCCATACGTCATCTTCATACTCAACAATGGCCAACACAAGGAACAAAGGGACTCTATACTTTTCTGTATAAATACAGCACCTCTTGCTATCAGTAGTGAGAGGGAACCGAGACTTCCAGGCAGACACACTGACCAGAGACGCTGAGGCTCCTGCATGCAGTCGGTCCAGCTGACAGTGGTCTAATCATCCCTTGCGGGGTGTCCAACTCGAGACCAGGACGAGGTCCCACACTCATTATTCAGGTAATGGGGTTTGGCTAAATCCTAGCGGGATTCTTGGCTTCTTTTGCACCTACTCACATGCTAGGTACACTTAGGTACATCTAGACAGGCATCGTAGGAGTATGCGCTTTATTTTATAAAAGCATTTTATATTCATCTATATGTTCATGACTATTGCAAAATGGTAGAACTGTACTATCCCTTTTTATTCACTGTACTGCTGATCATATCTCTGCTACTGTTTAACAGTTGTCGCAGCACATATATTTTATACTAGAAGAACAACTGTGCAATAAATTCTTATTGTAAACACGCTCGACTGTTTCTTCTGTGTAACTCTCTGAGACCAAATGAGCAAGCACGAGCGACTGAGCGAAAAGTAGTACATTGTTTACAAGAGTCTGAGGAATCAGGGTTGTCGTGTTCTGAGGTTGCCAAAAACGAATCTCTCTGATAACAAGCATTTACAATGCAATAGGTCTCACAATAACATTGTTTTGAGCTATTGGCATTGAAAATGTTTGTTTTCCCCCTCGTGAAGCATTAATCAAATGGTGTAATTGAAAATGGCAATAGCTCACTTTGTTGTAATTGCGAAATCTATTGCATTGCATTTGTACTATAGTACATTCTCTCTCGAAACTCCATATTCTTTTACAACACATCAGCAAATATACCAATATACCTATAGCCGGGGTATCAGTTACACCTGGAGGCAGAATTGTCATGTCTTATTAGGTGCAGGTTGAGTAACCCGAGGCATAGCTCTGCTGTGGGAGCCTGCGCCACTGGATGAAATGATGAGCAGTAACCCAAGGGATAGCTCTGCTGTGTGAGCCTGCAAGACTAGAGGAAGAGGCTGTGTAACCCGAGGGATAGCTCTGCTATGGGAGCCTGCAAGACTGGAGGAAGAGGCTGTGTAACCCGAGGGATAGCTCTGCTGTGGGAGCCTGCGCCACTGGATGAAATGAGGAGCAGTAACCTGAGGGATAGCTCTGCTGTGTGAGACTGCAAGACTAGAGGAAGAGGCTGTGTAACCCGAGGGATAGCTCTGCTGTGGGAGCCTGTAAGGAAGAGGCCGTGTAACCTAAGGGATAGCTCTGATGTGGGAGCATGTAAGGAAGAGGCCGTGTAACCAGTTGGCAGGTACCACAGGCCCTCAGGAACAGGCTTGAACCTTCACCCCAGCTGAGCCACCTCCCTGGGGGTATCTGGGGGTAAAACTGACCATTTCAGTATCGATACCTAGGGATCGGCTGGTTCTGGGTCATATATTAACCTCGGTACACAGGGCTGAAGTCCGTATGGTGGGGCCTCCCCTATCTGAAAGATAAAAAGAAGACAACTGTTTGGATGTGCTTAGATGTAGAAGTGAAATACCATTTGTGCCTTTAGTGTTTGCTCGGATGTTGTTGTTGTCATTTTTGCTAACATTAGTCTGTTTTACATCATCAGGAGGCCAGATTGTGTGATGAAGTGGGTTTTCAAGGAGTGGTACATGCAGGTTGTCATTTGAACGAGTCCTATATGGAAGTTACCGAAGTTGGCCTGTCTTCAGAAGCAAGAACAGGAGGATTGTGGAATGTGGTAGAGCACTGTTGTGTGCTGAGAGACACTCTTGCTTTTAGAGTTCTCTATGATTCCTTTAAAGTGTGCTGCCGTGTAAGAGAGGTGTTAAAAGAGTTATGCGTAATGTTAGCCTCTGTGTCTTTAATTTAACCTACATTCCCCTAACATATATGTGAAGGACCGTCAATCCTTGCTTCTGTATGGCTCAGACCTGCAAACCTCGGACATCCCGCATCTCTATGGTTCGGGCCTTGGATTGGCTGCATCTCTATGGCCCGTGCCTGGGAAGGACAGTCAGGATGGGCCCTCAGTCTGTTCGCTGGCATCCTTCTGCCACAACATGTCCCCAGGACCCTGCGTCCTCCTTGTGCTACATCAGAGCTGGAAGCCCCGCCCACGCCCTGTTGCACAGCCAAGTCCGTCACTGTCTATTACCCCGCACTGTCAAACTGGCAGCATCTCGCCCCCCCCTCCCCCAACATGCCATATGGACCCCTCTGTATTATTCACAGCCTCTGACAACAAATAACAGGTGTCCTTACTGAGAAAATGATGACGCAGCTGAATAAATACATAAAAATGATGACTAAAGTATGAACTTGCAAAGGAAATAGTTGCAAAGGTAAGCTTATCTAGATATAAATATAAAATCGCAGAAGTTGCATATAACAGATCTATTCTATTTGGGGGGTAGTGGGTTAGGAGGAAGTCACAGTCTAAAGCAATGTTCAAAAGTAAGGCGCAGAGCCCTAGATATGAAGTAAAATAAAACTCCAGGACGAACTAGCATGTGCAGGAGTAAGTCGTAGCATCGCTCAGTAGCGTGGGTGCCTGCCAAACATCTGTGTGCAGTCTATAGGAGAAAGGGGAAGCAGACTCAACGTTTCATCCTCCGAGATTGATAAATAATTAGCGTTCAGCCATAAATGCGACACCTACATTTAAGCGCCAATATACAATTCCAGGCGTGTGTGCTATACGTACGAATGATAGTAATATATACCGGGTCCTTAGCGAGGGGCGCCTTGAAGTACCCGCGCCAGCTGCCAGGCCCTATAATTACCGAACAAGACCCAGCGCAGCCGTGCACACGCCGCAGGGGGCGGAGTCCAGCACAGCACACAATGTCCGTACAGACATTGATTGGGGGGGCAAGCACACAACCCTGCAAACACTGAGGGGGAAGTCCAGCACAGAACTGCAGGCCCCGTGGTGGTGCGGGGGGGGGAGGGGGGGGGGGGAGTTCAGCACAACACACACAGCCCGTGCAGACACAGCGGAGGTGCGGGGGTCCAGCACAGCGCACAAAGCCATAGAGGCAACGCGGGGGTGCAGCACAGCACACAGCCAGTGCAGGCCTGGCGGAGGGAGAGGAGTCCAGCAAAGCACACACAGCCTGCGCAGACAGTGATGGGGGGAAAAGGCCTGCACACAGAGCCTGGAGGTACTGCGGGGAGAGACCTGCACAGCACACAGCCCATGCAGGCACCGCGGGGGGGGGGTGTTCCAGCATATCACACACAGCCCATGCAGATACTGATGGGAAAAAGGCCTACACAGCCCGTTCAGGCACCGCGGGGGAAGGGGGTGGCAGACACAGCACACACAGCCGGTATACGCACTGCAGAGAGAGACCTGCACAGCACACACAGTCCGTGCATGCACTGCGGGAAGAGACCTGCACAGCACACAACATCCCGTGCACACACTGCGGGGTGAGACTGGCATAGCACACACAGGAGGGTGAAGCCACCACAGCACACAACCTGCACAGGCACCGCAGTGGGGCCCAGCACATTACACACAGACCATGCAGACACCGCAGGGGGGGGGGTCCAGCACAGCACACAGACCCATGCAGGCACCCCAGCGGAAGTTCAGCACACACAGCTCATACATGCACTGCGGGGAGAGACCTGCACAGCAAACACAGCCTGTGCACGCACTGCAGGGTGGGGCCAGCATAGCACCCAGAGCACGTGCAAGCGAGGGGAGAGGGGGCCAAAACAATAAACAGAGCCTGTGCAAGCACTGCAGGGTGAAACCAGCACAGCACACATAGCCCATGCATGCACTGCGGGAAGAGACCTGCACAGCACACACAGCCTGTGAACGCACTGCGGGAAGAGACCTACACAGAGCCCGTGCACGCTCAGCGGGGTGAGACCGACACAGCCACAGGTGGGAGAATCCACCACAGCACACGACCTGTGCAGGAACCGCAGGGGGCCCAGCACATCTCAGTCCATGCAGGCACCGCGCAGGGGGTCGGGGGAGGGGGGTGTCGGTATTCCTCACCCTATCACAGTATGGAATAATTTTAATATAGGAAGGATATATGTCCCGAATAACAATCCAATTAAATCCTGCAACAGATCACGACAATGTAGGTATTCACACACAATATTTTTCGCCATGCACTATAAATGCTAAATAATCGAGACTTACCGAGACTTGGGCAGTGCAACCGTATCGGGAAAGCGGCTGCTTAACCCGGTATTTGTAAAGCGCGAACTAATCACTAGTAAGGGTCTCAGGGTGCTGGGGGCCGTCGGGGAGATTAAGTGAGCTACTGCCCAGTCTCACATGGTGCTGGGCTAAACTGCCTCCGGCGCTGGGGATCGAACCATGAGCTCCGCGCTACGGAGTCAGCAGCCCTGGCCGCTGCGCCACACCTCTCCCTAGGTTGCGGGAACAATTATTGGAGTCCGGGTCCTAGTTTGCCCTGCAACGAGTAACCTCATTTTAAGTTCCTACTAACAAATAAAAGGCTGCCATGCATGCACAGGCGATGAGTCAAATATTGACTCACCAAGCTCTCAGGTTCTCGCCCGTAGCACGTGCGCGGCGGGTTCACAGGTTCCGTGTGGGCACCATGTTGGGTTTCCTATTTAAAGGCTGAAGCACAAAGACGGACCATCTAATGTGAACGGAACCAAAAGGTAGCACCATCTACGTTGAATGGAATGAAGTGCCGAGAATATCCACAGTCCTATCATTTTAAGGTTTCCAAAAGTGTTCAGCGATCATTTGTTTTTAAATGCTCTCGCAGTTCATTTACTCAGCTATGCTGTATTAGACAAAAAACTCCCATTACACTGAGGGGAAGTCCAGCACAGAACTGCAGGCCCCGTGGGGGGGGGAGGGAGGTCAGCACAACACACAGCCCGTGCAGACACAGCGGAGGTGCGGGGGTCCAGCACAGCGCACAAAGCCATAGAGGCAACGCGGGGGTGCAGCACAGCACACAGCCAGTGCAGGCCTGGCGGAGGGAGAGGAGTCCAGCAAAGCACACACAGCCTGCGCAGACAGTGATGGGGGAAAAGGCCTGCACACAGAGCCTGGAGGTACTGCGGGGAGAGACCTGCACAGCACACAGCCCATGCAGGCACCGCGGGGGGGGGTTCCAGCATATCACACACAGCCCATCCAGATACTGATGGGAAAAAGGCCTACACAGCCCGTTCAGGCACCGCGGGGGGAAGGGGGGTGGCAGACACAGCACACACAGCCGGTATACGCACTGCAGAGAGAGACCTGCACAGCACACACAGTCCGTGCATGCACTGCGGGAAGAGACCTGCACAGCACACAACATCCCGTGCACACACTGCGGGGTGAGACTGGCATAGCACACACAGGAGGGTGAAGCCACCACAGCACACAACCTGCACAGGCACCGCAGTGGGGCCCAGCACATTACACACAGACCATGCAGACACCGCAGGGGGGGTCCAGCACAGCACACAGACCCATGCAGGCACCCCAGCGGAAGTTCAGCACACACAGCTCATACATGCACTGCGGGGAGAGACCTGCACAGCAAACACAGCCTGTGCACGCACTGCAGGGTGGGGCCAGCATAGCACCCAGAGCACGTGCAAGCGAGGGAGAGGGGGCCAAAACAATAAACAGAGCCTGTGCAAGCACTGCAGGGTGAAACCAGCACAGCACACATAGCCCATGCATGCACTGCGGGAAGAGACCTGCACAGCACACACAGCCTGTGAACGCACTGCGGGAAGAGACCTACACAGAGCCCGTGCACGCTCAGCGGGGTGAGACCGACACAGCCACAGGTGGGAGAATCCACCACAGCACACGACCTGTGCAGGAACCGCAGGGGGCCCAGCACATCTCAGTCCATGCAGGCACCGCGCAGGGGGTCGGGGGAGGGGGGTGTCGGTATTCCTCACCCTATCACAGTATGGAATAATTTTAATATAGGAAGGATATATGTCCCGAATAACAATCCAATTAAATCCTGCAACAGATCACGACAATGTAGGTATTCACACACAATATTTTTCGCCATGCACTATAAATGCTAAATAATCGAGACTTACCGAGACTTGGGCAGTGCAACCGTATCGGGAAAGCGGCTGCTTAACCCGGTATTTGTAAAGCGCGAACTAATCACTAGTAAGGGTCTCAGGGTGCTGGGGGCCGTCGGGGAGATTAAGTGAGCTACTGCCCAGTCTCACATGGTGCTGGGCTAAACTGCCTCCGGCGCTGGGGATCGAACCATGAGCTCCGCGCTACGGAGTCAGCAGCCCTGGCCGCTGCGCCACACCTCTCCCTAGGTTGCGGGAACAATTATTGGAGTCCGGGTCCTAGTTTGCCCTGCAACGAGTAACCTCATTTTAAGTTCCTACTAACAAATAAAAGGCTGCCATGCATGCACAGGCGATGAGTCAAATATTGACTCACCAAGCTCTCAGGTTCTCGCCCGTAGCACGTGCGCGGCGGGTTCACAGGTTCCGTGTGGGCACCATGTTGGGTTTCCTATTTAAAGGCTGAAGCACAAAGACGGACCATCTAATGTGAACGGAACCAAAAGGTAGCACCATCTACGTTGAATGGAATGAAGTGCCGAGAATATCCACAGTCCTATCATTTTAAGGTTTCCAAAAGTGTTCAGCGATCATTTGTTTTTTTAAATGCTCTCGCAGTTCATTTACTCAGCTATGCTGTATTAGACAAAAAAACTCCCATTACACTGAGGGGGAAGTCCAGCACAGAACTGCAGGCCCCGTGGGGGGGGAGTTCAGCACAACACACAGCCCGTGCAGAAACAGCGGAGGTGCGGGGGGTCCAGCACAGCACACAAAGCCATAGAGGCAACGCGGGGGTACAGCACACAGCCCGTGCAGGCACCGGGAGAGGGGGGAGTCCAGCACAGCACACAGCCTGCGCAGACAGTGATGGGGAAAAGGCTTGCACACAGAGCCTGGAGGTACTGCGGGGAGAGACCTGCACAGCACACAGCCCATGCAGGCACCGCGGGGGGGGGGCAGCATATCACACACAGCCCATGCAGATACTGATGGGAAAAAGGCCTGCACAGCCCGTTCAGGCACCGCGGGGGGAAGGGGGGTGGCAGACACAGCACACAGCCGGTATACGCACTGCAGAGAGAGACCTGCACAGCACACACAGTCCGTGCATGCACTGCGGGAAGAGACCTGCACAGCACACACATCCCGTGCACACACTGCGGGGTGAGACTGGCATAGCACACACAGACACAGGAGGGTGAAGCCACCACAGCACACAACCTGCACAGGCACCGCAGTGGGGCCCAGCACATTACACACAGACCATGCAGACACCGCAGGGGGGGGGGAGCAGCACAGCACACAGACCCATGCAGGCACCGCAGCGGAAGTTCAGCACACACAGCTCATACATGCACTGCGGGGAGAGACCGGCACAGCGCAAACAGCCTGTGCGCGCACTGCAGGGTGGGGCCAGCATAGCACAGAGAGCACGTGCAAGCGAGGGGAGAAGGGGCCAAAACAACATACAGAGCCTGTGCAAGCACTGCGGGGTGAAACCAGCACAGCACACATAGCCCATGCATGCACTGCGGGAAGAGACCTGCACAGCACACACAACCTGTGAACGCACTGCGAGAAGAGACCTGCGCAGCACACACCTGTGCTCGCACTGCGTGGACAGACCTACACAGCACACAGCCCATGCACGCACTGCGGGGACAGACCAGTATAGCACTGACTGCACGGAATGACCTGCACAGCACATACAACCCGTGCACGCACTGAGGGAAGAGACAGGCACAGCCTGTGCACACATTGTGGGAAGAGACCTGCACAACACACAGAGCCCGTGCACGCACTGCGGGGTGAGACCGACACAGCCACAGGTGGGAGAATCCACCACAGCACACGAACCGCAGGGGGGCCCAGCACATCTCACAGTCCATGCAGGCACCGCGCAGGGGGTCGGGGGGGGGGGTCGGTATTCCTCACCCTATCACAGTATGGAATAATTTTAATGTAGGAAGGATATATGTCCCGAATAACAATCCAATTAAATCCTGCAACAGATCACGACAATGTAGGTATTCACACACAATATTTTTCACCATGCACTATAAATGCTAAATAATCGAGACTTACCGAGACTCAGATACAACCACTTTTCCTAACGGTGGATAAAAACATGCAGTGCCGTTTTTTTCTGCACGCTATATAGGGCCCTCAATAGAAACAGGCCTTTGAGAAACGCACTTTAAAAAAAAAAAAAAGGCAGAATGCTTATTCCTCTCGTCTGCTTCACAGCCCTCTGAAGACTTTTCTTATCTGCTTGTTAAATAAACAAGCAGATAAAAAAAGCCATCTGGGCTGAGTTAAAACAGATGCGCTTGTCGCGATGGGGCATTCCAAAACTGCAAGGTCGGTAACAAAAATGACGTCCAGCAAATTGAAAGCCAGATTTAAACATAAATCAGGACGCGAGCGAATCATAAACCCTTCGGACACAGGGGCGTGGATTTCAGTCCCTTTTCATACTCTTTACTATAGCTCTCGCAGGCGAGGAGCGCATGCGCGCTCCACGCCAGGCCGAGACCTAAAAAGGAGATTCTAGTGGCACTGTGAGCTAGTTAATGCAAAACTGGCTAACATACGCGGTGGGGGTGCACAGAATCAGTCTACCACCAGGCCCACAGTGTATGTTATCCAAAAGCGCAGGTCCTGCAGGGGTACTATAGGAACTACACTACATGGCGCCACCAATGTTGGTTTGGTACTTATTTAACAGTAGAATCTGAGTAGTTCAGTCGTGCTTATTCGCAGAGACCCCTACTCACAAAAACCAGAGACGTCTGGAGTGGGTGGGCACAAACTCCGCCACAGCTGAGTAGGCGATATCCTATTTACTGGCTGTTGGTTAATCAAGCTTGAGGGACATTTAGTTCCCAAAATTGTGCAAAACACCTTATCTTAATTTCCTTGGACAGTTATTCGTGTTCTTAACACAATGACTACCGAAAACGGAGAATTAGACCCGCTGGCACAAATAGGCCAGTCAGATGAGGAAGATGCCAATGCAATACAGATTGCACCCAATGTAAGACACACACTCACAGTTAAACTCCTCAAAAATGGTGTACCAGCCAGAGGAGGTGTAGTAATATTCGTGATAGAGGCACACGGAGATTTCCAAACAGAGGTGTTCTAATCATGGGTTACATTCCCAGCAGCAAATGCTATAACAAGAACGTTTCATTATTATTTACATGAAGAAGTCCCAGCGGTCTACACTCCATTTGAGGAGATTGAAATTCCGCTTACCTACCAGGAACAAAATTTCTGGTTTAATGGCGCCCTACCCCACTCAAGAAGAGCAAGACTCAGTCCATTAGGAAGACCAGGAGCAACATGGCCGATATTAGCGACCTATGCACCACATCCTGACATTGACACAATGCCAAATGATGAATTGCTTTTTCAACACAAAGAGTTGATAAAACTTTACAGAAACATGACAATTCGTCATGAGGACACTTGCGGTCCAACCAACAGTAATTACACCAAATACAGCTCTTACACAGAGCACAGGTACTAAAATTACTCCACAAACATTACATGCGGTAATGGGTAAAATGCCCACATAACGTGAACTAATTCCTTTCTGGGTAGCTCAGAAAATAACCCAGTTAGAAGCAGTATTCCCAAATACCACACCATTTGAAAACCAGAATGTTAACAATCTGCTTGCCCATGGGGATTACACCACAGATAGAGGATTGTACCTCTTGGGGTACAGTCTTTGCTGCCATATATACCAGAACTCATGGTATTCCTTCATTAGCAGTGATACCAGATGTATAAAGACAAATACAAAATGAGTACGGAGCAGAACCTGCTCTGAACTTGGGGATGAAGTTATTAAATAACTACGACCAGGTATCAGCCATAACACTAGCCAACATTAAAGGGGAAGCAGCATCAGTGGCAATCCGCCAACGCCTACGGGAGTACTCTCCATTAGAACAGGAGAATGAACTACCCAAAATAATTGAAACTGCGTATGCAGAGTTAGGCAGGGATAGTTTGGGGGGAAAAGCTGTAAAACTTCAACCAATGGGCAGTCCCGAAAAGGACACTTCTAAGCAGACACCGACTTCTTCTAAAAAGAAGTGGGATAATAAAAAACAACAAAAGTTTAAAGACAACAGATCTCAGTCCCGAGGTAGGTCTCCTCCACAGGGCCCTCTGAACAGAGGTACAACCTTAGGAATAGGGATAATATTAGGAAACCTGACAGGTATCAGGATACTGATACACGTTCCTCTCTTTCCTTTCAGGGCTCGAAGAAAAACTCAGAGAGAGAAGGACGGTCAGAACACAGAGAGGAGCGCACACAGTCCAGAGACAAGCAGCGCGCTCCAGACTTTACTTCCAAAAATGAAGATAAGCCAAAATCAAAACCTCAATTTAAGAAAAAGAAAGTTGCTGGTCTGAAAATCAGACATGCCCAGAATTCTGAGGAGACAACTTCTGAACGGGGAATGGGCTCGGACGATGCTAGACAGTGTGGCAGAAGTAACAATAGCTCGCCAGAACCTGAAGGAATTTCTGGTGACAGCAGACTTGAATGATTATATCACGGTGGAAACACCAGACAAAAGGGTGAGCATCCCACATAAGTTACATGAAATAACACTCCGGATGGAGGGGGACAAGCCCAGGAAAGTAAAAGGTCTCTTTTGGAAGAACTTATCTGGATATGACATCCTGTTAGCTGAACATGATTGGGCGCCAGCATTCGTAATGGAGTGCCACAGGGGAGAAAGTATAATTTTTCATGCATTTTCCGACCATGTTCCCGTTCACCTTAAACATACATATGCACGGGAGTGGGCAGTAGCCCAAGCTCCAGCATTGTACAAAAATCACGCTGGGTGGGATGAGGATTCAACCTACCACGTTATCCCGTTAAAAGTTTCACCTAATGCTCAGAGGCAATACCCAATAAATCAAGAAGCTAAAAAAACAGGTCAGGGAGATCTTAGATCAAATTGAATACCAGGGGGTCATTGAAAAATGTACCTCTCCAATGAACAATCCTTTGTTTCCAGTCTCTAAACCCGACAATACATATCGTCTAGTTTTAGATTACAGACATTTAAACTCATGCACAAAGACATTTGCTGTCCAAAATGCACATGGTGCCGCATTAATGAATAACATTGTGCGGAAAAAATACAAAACACTTGATATCTCAAATGGATTTTTCTGCCAAAATATAGCGCCTGAAAGCAGGTACCTGACCGCATTCTCAGCGTTAGGGTCACAGCGACAATTTTGTCGACTCCCCCAAGGGTATAAGAATAGCCCCGGGGTATTTTCAGAAAGGGTAACAGAGTTACTTTAAAAATTTGATGAAGAAGCGTTGTCCTATGTGGATGATATTTATCTAACGGACGACGACTTTAAGAGGCACTTGACCAGGGTAAGCACCATTATTATGGGATTTGCCACCGAGGGCTACAAATTTAATTTAAAAAAAAATCAAAAATAGCCCACCTCAATGTCCTATTTTTGGGATATGAGCTATCAAGTGAAGGGAAAAGTCTAGCGGCAAACTTTTTAGAAAAATGTGCGCTGCTCCAGCCTCCAAAATCATTAAAAAATTTACTATCAATAGTGGGATTCCTAAATTTCGGCAGAACATACATTTTAGATTACGCACAAAGGGTAAAACCTTTCTACGACCTAATAAAACCTGACTTTTCAGCCAGAAATTGGACACAAGAACATACTAATATTCTTCGTTCAGTCCAGGAAGACATGATCGCTTCCAAACACTTGCAAACATGCGTAAACGCACGCCACTTGGTGATCCGTATAATTGCGGGTCAATGCGGGTACACTTACTTAACCTTCAATGAAGGAGAAAACAGTACCAATCGCGTACAAATCACACCTGTACCGAAATGCTGAAATGCGTTTCACTTCAACAGAAAAAATCCTGACAGCTGTTCAGACCGCAGTAGCAAGAGAAAGAGCACTGGCACAGGGAAAATGCATTATTGTAGTAACCCCGGTACCGGCCTTAGAGGCTGTTACAAATGCTAGCATTCCTAATGCTAAAGCCTTACATCCAAGATGGATACAATGGGCTAATTCTCTTACTGCAACGGACATTGAATACAGATTTGATCCAAGTTTAAAAACACAGGCATTCCTGCAATATGAACACGAATATCCTCTACCAAATGAAATCTTGCCTCTCGAGCAGTATGAATATATTATTTATACTGACAGATCTGCTCAACCGGCCATAGGAAGTAAGCAGCAATCTAGCGCAGCGTGTGCCATCGTTAAAGGTAGCATGCAGGATGGAAAATTCTATCCGAGTTGCACAAAAACGCAATCGCTAGGAGACTGCACGGCACAGTTGGCAGAGTTAAAAGCACTAATACTGGCACATGTAAATACGGATCACGAATTCCCCACACTAATCGTGTGTGATTCGTTTTACTGTGTTCAGTCATATAATGAATACCTATACCACTGGGAGCAAAACGGGTTTAAAGATGCGAAAGGTGGCACAATTAAGCATAAAATGCTATGGGAACAGGTAGCAGAGTTGAAAAACGAGCTACCAAGGACTCACATGATCCATACACTAAGACTAAGTCATCAACGTGATGGCGTTCACGTTGAAGGGAATTCATTGGCTGATGAAGCCGCAAAGGGGGCTGTTTGCACGGCTTCCGTAGCTGCACTCACTCGTTCCAAAACGAGAATAGACGGTGAGATTATGGTAGCTGTCATTGCTTCACGCAAAGGCAGCACATCAGCACCTAACAAATTTCCACTCAAATACTCCTACAAGTTAGATGCAAGTAACATTCCATATGCTCAGATTCCTGGAGTGGGGGATAGGGTAATACCAAATATGGATCATAGGCAAGGTTTAATACTCGCAGCACATGAGGGTTTGGGCTCTGCGCACACAGGCGTTACAGCGACCATTTCTTTACTGAAACAGCGCTATTGGTGGCCAGGGTTAACTAAGCAAACTAAAGACTGTCTTGAATTGCGACATCTGCCAGCAGATGAAAGGCTCCACGGTAGCGAAACCCGCGCGGACGCCATTATTGAAATCAGACAAACCTCTCGCATGTGTGTACTTGGACCACTGCGGCCCCTTACAAACGGACGAGGCTTACAAATATATCATGGTTGCAGTGGATTCCTGCTCGAGATTCCTATGGGTATGGCATCAGCGCTTGGCTGACGCTCGAACTGTTATCAAAGATTTGCGAGTCTTTATCGGCACATACGCAGTTAGCACGTTACATTCTGACCGCGGCCCTGCGTTTAGCTCTCGGGCTTACAAAGAGGCCATGGAAGGAATGGGCGTAGCATTGCGGTACTCCTCTCCGTACCATCCCGAGGAAAATTCGGTTGTGGAGAGGAAAAAACAGGACTTAAAGCAATCTTTAGCAGCTAGGGTATTAGGCAAGGGCAGTAGTTGGGTCAAACACCTTTATGGGCTACAGCGGGCGTTAAACAACCAGCCAAGAAACTCTCTAGGGGGTGTCACTCCATATGAAGTCCTCTTTGGGACACGAATGTGGGTACCGGATCTTGATTGTGAAGGCGCAGTGGCGGATGAAAAACCATTTGATATCCATGATCGTTTGGCTGTTTTACAGGATCTAAATGAATCCAGGACAAAACAAAGCAATGTCCGTCTAAAGCAGACCGCCACTGGGGAAGCCAAGGCAGAAACGGCAGGACCTGTCTGGATCCCAAAAGTCGGGGATCTGGTCAGAGAGAAAATTGCGGACAAAAAGAAATTTGGTCCTTCATACAGAACACCTGTACCAGTCCTTGCAGTACAAGGAACAAGAACTGTACTTTTGCCGCCTCTTGCCGGGAAAAAGGAGAAAAGATTTGTCTCAATCGACTTAATCAAACCACACTATGTGGCAGATAATAAGCAGTAGGCCTCGTGGTCTCCACAGTAGCAGACCCCCTCCTCTCGCTACAATTCAAGAAGTTCAAACAAATACTCATCACGTTTGAAGAGCCACCTGTAAGGAATGAAGGACTAAGCAACAATGCTATGGAACTTGTTCCACTTCAACCAGACATTCAAATTCAAAATGAACATCAGATTAATTCACAAATTGCAATTAGACCTAATACAGAAGTCTACGTCAACATGCCTCGTCGAGAGCAAAATAACATTTCAACTTATCCCGATGCAATTCCTACAATTGATCGAACTGCTTCTGGCTATTTCATGAATTTTGATACGTTTTCTCTGGATCCAAGCGAGCCGGAAACGACGCCAGCCAAAACACCATTCAAGCAACAAATAAAGAACTTTCTTCTCTTTCTAAAAAAGACATACCGGGTATCGCCTTGGATTGAACTCTGGGTAATTTCTGGGATATTGTTTTTTCTTTTCTGGCTTGGTTTAGTACGAACTTTTAGTATGCCTATTAATGGACGCTATCTTCAACAAAGCTCCACAGCCCAAAAGGTCAACATACTACTGAAGCCACATCCGTCATCACATCGTGAGCAAAGAGACTTGTCATCAGTGAACATTACAGCAGTTCCTATACCGGATGGTATAGTATGGGACAAGGTTGATTTTAACATATTCGGTCTGACCGGACTTTTAAAAATTAATCATGTATTTAAAATTTCATTAAGTGATATCATTACCTCAAGTACATTTTCTGATGATTGGGACTCTGAAACAGTTAATAATATGTTGTCTGATTTAGAGAAAACTGCTGCATTTTCTAATAATGAAATGTTAGAGGGTTCTTCAGATTATGACACATTGTACTGTTACGGTCATCATTTCCTGCACAAATCTATTTCACCTAGGAATGTTTTTGAGTACCATCAGTGGGAACATTGCCCAACATCACCAAAAAGTAGTTCATAAACATTTGCACAGAAATTTTCATACTTTTCAGGGTTTAACACCACAGATCCAGCCTCATATTACTACAAGGTTGCACCAACATCAGCACTGAAAATTATGTTGACAAACACAAAACAGATTTACTCTGCTTCCTTTTTTGGCCCAATTGTCTGAACAAGGTTTCGACCTATGAAAAGACGAAATTGACTTAAAATCAGTTTGGGGTTCAAGGGACTGGCAAGTCCAGGGTACAGAGGCACTATTTAGAGCATGCCTCATTCCACAGCAGATCTTTTTAAATGATACTGTGCAACAGACATCCTGTCTTGGACTAGCCAAGAGCAAGGACCTGAACACCCCTAGGTTTTCAACACCGACATATAGGGGGTGGCAGAATTCAACTTACAAAAGAAGGGGCAACAGTGGATGACATCTTAAAGTACAATAGAACAGACCCAAATTGGAAACAGTGGGTGGTTTGGCCCTTAAGACACGAATAGCTGTCATAAACGATTCCTGAACATCACCGAGTATCCATAGGCCAGACCCACGTTATGTACAGAGAGAAGATCCAGGGGTAGTGACATCCTAGAGTGTTGGGAAGTTGTGCCTCAGTTGGCTAGAAACCTCAACACTTGCAGAAATGAAACAACACTTATCTTTCCTCTCACTTGACATGGATCTTAGGGACTTTTTACTAGGACCCAGGAAAACACATCAAAAACGTTTCATATATGCAGGCATTTATGCTGCCTATAATGAAAACTGGAAGATTTCCCAACAAGAGGCTGCAGAGAGAATACGGGAAATAGACCGTATAAACTTAGAAAAAGCTTTAGCTGTAGTAGATAATGGGTTAACAACTTTGACCTCCAGGATATATTCATTGGGCAACATTGTATCTTCTGCTATCGACATACTGGAACAAGATTTAGCCATATTACAACACGGCCAATCTCAGTTACGTTCTATTATGTTATTAAGCTGGACGCTGCAATCTTTGCGAGCAGGCTTTGTGCCTTGGAGTTTTATAAACAGTACGTCTCTGTTTTCTGAATACAATCTAACAGATACACAGATAGAAATGGCACAAAGGGGAGCCTAATATACAATGCTGCGTATTGAAAAACTGGACAGGCTGCCATTCACAGTGGCGGAATCACCATCAACAGAATGGCTAATTCACGGCAATATCACTCTCCCGGTCACGACCTTTCAATTTCAGTATTGCCTTGAGCAAAGGCAGGCAGATATGAAAAATTGGGTAAAGAATACATTAGGGAATCCTGGGAATTACCATATAGATTTCGATGCCGGAGTGGGGATCGTGAAGTGTTTGAGTGGTACGAACTGCAAGAACGCTTTAAGCGGCTCTCTCATGTGTCAGGACATTATTTTACACGGAGCTTGTAATGGTTCGGTGGCGAATCTGCCTTGCCACATGAAAGGAACTCCAGCTGCCGTGGTCACACCAGTTTTTGAGTTACTCTCAAAGGGAGTTACTTGATGCTGAATGATCAAGGTTGCTGTGGCATGCTTCCGGGCATCGCCTATCTGGTCACCGTGAACGCCAGGGTTACTTGCTGTATGCAAGTATTGTTTCCCCCAACAAGTACAGTCAGGGAGGCGCCTTTGTGGCCTTCGTTAGAGATATATTTTATAAAATTTGACACTTTGAGCAGAATGAAAGCCATGCTTTTACAGCAAACTGTACCCTTGACCTCCGCTCGAGAGACCTTTGATCTTCAAGTTGCAAGGACCTCAACCGAGATACAGGCACTTATTCGTACAAAATGCCCCTTTCATTTCGTAGAAATAGTGGGTCGTATCTTTAACATGTCTGATACGAGTGGTATTGTACACTTATTTAAGACCATAGGTTCAGGTTTTCTAAGCACCTTCCAAACAGTCCTTGGAGTTATCCCAAATTTTATACACTCCGTATTTGGAAGCATCTTTGGAGGTTTACCTCTGATACTGCTTTTAATAGCTGGAATCTACGAGAACTGAGTGCTTCTTGGTTCTTATCGTTTTGACCAGTCTGGATGGACTGCATCTTACCTGTTCTTCGATGCCTGTTTTGCAGTGAAGAATGCGTGTTGGACATCTGTCTGACACTCGAGTCGGAGACGCCTGCGGACTTTAACACGAGGCTGGAACCGCTGATGTCCCACTCTCGGCTGTGTCCCCAGCGTATTCCTATCCTGACGAATGCATTCCTTGAAAACCCGCAGGAGCCTTTTGCTACAACTGATGTGAGCATCAGCTCAGCCACCACTAGCGCGGACACCAGCACTAGCGCTACAACTAGCACTACGGGCAAAGAGGTATCGACTACAGCACCGGCTGCCGATATGCCAACTATGGGCAGTACTGAATATCATCTGTGCTCCATCGACGTACTGCGTGAAATATTACAATTCCCGTCCCCTACAGCAAGTGACTGATGTTGCGTCTCCCAGCCAGGACACAATCTTCAATTGGCTCACCATGTGCTGGGAAAGAATTCGGAGCTTCCTTTTTCATTTCGACTCTGATTAAATTTGGAACATTTCCTACTAAATTGTCACTATCGCTAGAGAAAGCATGGCCTTCTAAAACGCTTGTAAGAGTTTTAAATTCTATAAATGAACTCAGCTATACCTTTAGCTGGAGTACAAATTCAAAAACTGACTTCACATTTTTCCCCTCTTAGAAATGTTTTAAATATGCTTTTAAAATTGCGATTTAAAATTTTTAAACATGTTTTTAAGTGGCTCATTGACAATTATATGCGCTACCACCTAGTATGACTTAGTAGTTTGCTATCATTATTTATTATTGTTGACTATTAAGAGGAGTGGGTGTTATGTTTCATATTGATGCCCTAATATAGGCATGGTTTGAGATGCCCTAATATAGGCATAATCTTTCACCTACATTAGTTCCCTATTCTCAACAATAACAGGCGCTGAGGGGTGAACCTTATCTAGACTGTGGTTTGGGTACAGAAGGAGGGTTTCTCCCAAACAATGGCCTCCTATACCATCTCCGATGTGCTCATCCAGTATGATTAAATATTCATAAGAGTTCTAGGAAACCAGGCAGGGGCTAGAATCCACCTGCATAAAAATCTACGTAAACCGTTCATCCCATACGTCATCTTCATACCCAACAATGGCCAACACAAGACACAAGGGACAAAGGGACTCTATACTTTTCTGTATAAATACAGCACCTCTTGCTATCAGTAGTGAGAGGGAACCGAGACTTCCAGGCAGACACACCAGAGACGCTGAGGCTCCTGCATGCAGTCGCTCCAGCTGACAGTGGTCTAATCATCCCTTGCGGGGTGTCCAACTCGAGACCAGGACGAGGTCCCACACTCATTATTCAGGTAATGGGGTTTGACTAAATCCTAGCTGGATTCTTGGCTTCTTTCGCACCTACTCGCATGCAAGGTACACTTAGGTACATCTAGACAGGCATTGTAGGAGTATGCGCTTTATTTTATATTCATGTATATGTTCATGACTATTGCAAAATGGTAGAACTGTACTATCCCTTTTTATTCACTGTACTGCTGATCATATATCTCTGCTACTGTTTAACAGTTGTCGCAGCACATATATTTTATACTAGAAGAACAACTGTGCAATACATTCTTATTGTAAACACGCTCGACTGTTTCTTCTGTGTAACTCTCTGAGACCAAATGAGCAAGCACGAGTGACTGAGCGAAAAGTAGTACATTGTTTCCACGAGTCTGAGGAATCAGGGTTGTGTTCTGAGGTTGCCAAAAACTAATCTCTCTGATAAAAAGGAGATTCTAGTGCCACTGTGAGCTAGTTAATGCAAAGCTGGCTAAAATACGCAGTGGGGGTGCACAGAATCAGTCTACCACCAGGCCCACAGTGTATGTTATCCAAAAGCGCAGGTCCTGCAGGGGTACTATAGGAACTACACTACAGCATTTTATCATGACACTTATACATTCCGTCCAAAGCTTAAAGTACACTGAACACGTTGCCCGTGCGTTTTGTTGTCTGCTTGAAGACCGCTCTGAATCGGAAAGAAACAATCACTTCAGCATTGCACCTCTGACAGTGCGAATGAAAACAGGCTTTTATTATATAAACTGCCTCTGAGCCAAGTTCCTTAGAGGAGCACTTCGATGGATTATCCAGGAACGTTCACCTGCGACAGCGATCCAGTCCCTATCCTGCAAAGGACAGTGGCCTGTTCTACAGCAGACTGGCTTTCCTGATACATCACACACAGGTATGGGGAGTTAAGTTTGCTCCAAGCGATCTGGCAGAGCGCATTCTCACTATGCCCTCTAAAGTACAGGCAGTGTTAGAGTAACAGTATGGTATATATTCATATAATCACTGCAAAGCTATGATGGTTGAATTAGCAATCTTCACTATTCTTGTAATGCTGGTAGCAATGCTTTAGTTCCTTCTGCTAATAATTGCAGCTCATTTTTTTATATATATTTCTTTTTTAAACACAAGATTCCAATTGCTTTGGGGCGCGTTGAGGATGGCGGCACGAGCAGAAGGCCTGCCCAAAATCTTGTCATATATCCTGTGCTTCCTAATTTCAGGATTCCCCAATATCCTTGCTGAGACCACCCCCCCCCCGTAATATGTGACCCATTCTGCTGGCCTGCGGGAGCTCAGGGCAGAGTTAACAGTACCCACAAGGCAAGGCTGCGCTGGCGGCCTACCCTGAAGCGGTTGCACTGCCGGGAGCTAGCTTGTGACAACCCCTCGTGGGAAGAGAAGGGGGAGAACTGTGATCTAACAGTTACCCCAGATGCCAAGAAGCTGGGACACTGCGATTTTGCCTCCCTGCGGCTCCCTATGACAAATACCCGCTCCGGCATGTTCATCTCCCATGCGGGACACGGAGACCAGCACTGAGCGTGCCCCTGTGAAGGCCGGAGGTGAGCGGGAAGAGTGGTGACTGTGGGGAGAGAACATGGAATTTGCCTCCGGGGAAGGCAGCCCCCGGGATCCCCCAAGAACCGGATGCGCATTAGCCAGCGAGGCTGCTAGGGTCCGGTAGCCCCACCACAAGAAGAGCCCCAGCACATCCAGCCCTAAAGGCCCCGGCAGGAGCGGTGCCCCGATCAGAGCCTCTGGGAAAGAACAGGTTGCGTAGAGGGGATAGTTAAAAGGCACAAATGAAATAATGAAGTAATTTTGTAAAGCGCGCATTACCCGGAGGTGTCTTAGCGCTAGGCGGATCAAGGACTCAGGATATGGCTAAGCTGAGTTAGGTCTGAATCACTTTATTGTTACCAGAGGGAAAGAGCCAGGTCTTTAGCTGCTTTTGGAATAGCTGCAAGCTAGATTGAGACCGGAGAGTAAAAGGAAGGGAGTTCCATAACTTTCCCCCCCGGAAGGTCAGCGTTCTGCCGCCCCAGTTTTCTCGTTTGATTCTGGGGATCAGGACCATGTGCGCCGAGCTAGATCTTAATGTCCTACTGGGCGCATACCATGTGAAATGTTCCTGAAAATAGAGCGGACTGGTACAGTGAAGAGCCTTATGTATTAGGCACAGAGCCTTAAATGAGATTCTCTTCTCCACCGGTAGCCAATGAAGGCCGTGTAGCAGGTGAGATACTGGTTTAGACTTAAGGATGTTCAAAAGGGTTCTGGCCACCGCATTCTGTAGGGACTGCAATTTTTTTAGCAGATATTTCGAGGTGCCCAGATAAAGGGCATTGCAGTAATCCAATTTGAATCCTATAAGGGCCAACATTACGGTCTTCTGAAAATCAGTTGGAATGAACAGGAGGATTTTTTTGAGAACCCGTAACAAAGTATCCCCCCGAGGTCACTTCATTAATCTGAGCATCGAAACATAGTTTGGTGTAAAAAATGACTTCCAAGTTTTTTTGCCTTCGGCACCGGCTTGGGCAGGTCTCCCAGCTCCTGAGGCCACCAGGATCCATTCCAGAAGGAGGTCTCTTTCCCAAGGAGCAGCACCTCCATTTTTTCGGAATTTAATTTGAGACAATTCTCCTTCATCCAGCTTGCAACTGCCACCATACAGCTACAGAAATTGTTGGCATCATTTTCAAACTGAGACGAAACGGACACCACTATCTGAGTGCCATCTTCATAGGATAGTACGGTCAGGCCGAAGCTTAGAATAAGCTTCACCAGGGGGTGATGCATACATTGAAAAGTGTGGGGCTAAGCGCCGATCCCTGCGGCACCCCACAAGGGAGGGAGAAGGAGCTGGATTTTGCATCTCCCACCTCGACCCACTGTTGCCTGTTTTTTGAGGAATGAGCTTAACAGAGTTAGTGCAGTGCTCCTGAAGCCTATGCAATGCAGGCGTTTCATAAGAAGCATGTGGTGGACCGCATCAAAGGCGGACGAGAGATCAAGTAAAATTAATGCAGCTCTGCCACCCTAACTCCAATTTCCTCTGACGCGGCCACCAAGGCAGACTACGTACAATGGTTCGCTCTAAACCCATATTGAGCAGGGTCCAGCAATTGATGGGTGTCCAAAAAAGCCAAGATTTCCATATTCATAGCCTTCTCAAGCACTTTAGCCGGGAACGGGAGCCGGGAGATTGGTCTATAACTGTCCACCAGCTTGGGCTCCAAGGAGGGTTTCTTCACCAAAGGAAGAATGGAGCCCCTCTTCCAAATGTCAGGGTAGTACCCCGAATTCAATACTTGATTCAGTAGATCTTTAAGTGGCCCAGCCACCTGGCTAACCAGCTTATTAATGATCCCCAACGAGCAGGGGTCAGAGAGGGCCCCAGCCTTGATGGAGCTCATAAGACTCACTGTTTTATCCCAGGTGAGAGGAGAAAACTTCTCAAAATTGGGAGGTGCCTCGCGATCCGTGAAAACGCCAGATTTTGAGGTCTCTTCCAATTTAAAAGAGTCTGTACTGGGTGACTGCTGGGAGACTACCTGAAAGATACGGTTGACCTTGCACTGGAAAAAGTCAGCCAACTTATTGCAGAAAGGTTCATCCAGGACAAAAGAGTTGCTGTTATTCCAAGTAGACAACTCTTGAACTGTTTTATGGTTAACTTTGTTTTATTGATTTTCAGGCAGATGAAAAAGCACAGTACATACAACGGGCATCCCAGTGTTTCATCAACAGGATATCCCTCCTCCCCCCAATCTGACCAGTCCAAAGCATACATGTAGAAGCCCCAGTGAGTTTCCCTGGTGCGATTAGGGGGGCCAGTACTGTCAGAATAGGAGATGGGTCTGTCCCAGACAAGCAGTAAAAAACGCCTAGAAAAAACCCCCAAACACCCCCCCCCCCCCTTCCCACATCCCCCCACCCCTGAACCGGTGTGCTGGATACATGCCTCCTTAGGTCTCTACATAAAGGGTCAACTTGTGCAGCAGATTAGGTGGCCACGACCGCCGACTGAACTTCGGTAAGCCGAAGAAGGCGGAGGTATTTCGGACATGTTACCTCATTGAGTTCCGAGGCTAACAGGGACAATAGTGGACGCCAGGTGGTTCTGAATGAGTCTGCTGAGTTCGTTAGAGTGGCTTGGTTTCTTTCCATACCAAGGATATACCATAATTTATGTAGTCAACCTGTGTGAGTCGGTCGGGTCCGTGTGCCCCATAGGGAGAGGATATGTTGGACCGCTGCTCCCAGCGCTAGGCCCATCTGTTTCCCCTTGAGCGACTTCAGTGGATATGGGATTGGGTTAGGGAGCCCCAGGAGTGTGTAGACAGGGAACCGGGGGATTTCAGTCTCAAATGGTTTGTCGATGTCATCTAGGATGGCGGTCCAGTACCCGGTCAATTCCTTACAGTCCCAAAGTAGGTGAGTCAGTGTGCCCTCCTCGTCACAGCCTCGCCAGCATGTCGGACTACGGTCCGGGTTCCCTTTGTTCAGTCTGGCTGGTGTCAGGTACCAGTAGGTAGCCACCTTAACCGCCGATTCCCTACTGGCCGTATTGCGGGCCGTGTGATTGGCCCTGAAGTAAATATCACGCCATTCTTTCTCCGACAAGTCTCTCCCCAGTTCCCGCACCCAACGCCTTTGCCCTGCTGAGGGCATGGAGGAGACTGGTGGACGAAGCATGTTGTATAGTTCAGAGATTATCTTCTTGTCAGAGTATTTTGTTATGAGCCATTTCTCATAGGTCTTGAGCTTTCTGCTCACCAGCGGACGCACGTCGGGGTGGAGGAGCCAATGGCGGAGTTGGAAGTATTGGAATCGATTCGGCGCTGTTATAGCATAGGATTGTTTCACGTCTGAGAACGAGAGGAACCCCTCTAAATCGAAGAGATGTCCCGCCGACTTGCAGTCGGTGACCCGCCACTGCGAGAACGCTCGCTCCTCTAGCCCTGGTGTAAACTCTGGGTTATTGAATAGGGGTGTTAACGGTGAGGGGAAAGACGCGAGTCCACGTTTGACGGCAACTGCGTCCCAGACTCGTAGCACCCTGCGCGTGATTGGAGAGCCCTCGAGGTTTGGTGGTCTATCCGGCCGCTTCAAAAAGGGTACCTTCCATAAGGATAACCTCGCCAGCGCACGGTCTTGGAACAGCCACCTTTTTTCAGACTCAGGTCTGCTCCACTCCACCAGGTGCCTAAGTTGTGTCGCCCTAAAATATTCCAAGAAGTTTGGGATACCCAGCCCTCCTTCATCAGGAGGTCTATGGGCAATATCTCTGCGCATCCGGGGGCGCGGCCCCGCCCAAATGAATTGTTGCACCGCTCTTTGCAGCTTATGGAGGGTCCCCGGTGGGGGCAGGCCGGTAGGGTCTGGAAAACATAGAGCACTTTAGGTAGTATGGACATTTTTGTAGCAGCGATACGTCCAAGTAGCGACATTGAGTGTTTCTGTCATTGTCGGAAGTCTTTCTGGATTTGGGAGAGGAGTTTGGTATAATTATTCGTGACTGTCTGCGCGATAGAAGGAGCCAGATCTATCCCCAGGTACGTGATTGTGGCCCGGAACTGGAGCTCTCCGTAGGCCGTTTGCCCTTCCCTGGGCAGGTCTTCATTTCGACCAAGATGCAGGACCATAGATTTCCCCATATTTATCTTAAAACCGGAAACCCGGCCAAAGGATGCCAATTCCCGGAGGAAGGCTGGCACAGAGCACTCGGGGGACTCCAAGGTCGCCAAGATGTCTTCGGCGTATAGACTCACCGTATGCCTCTCTCCTCCAAATGGGATGCCTAGGATGTCAGGGGTGTCCCTTATCCTTTGTGCTAGGGGCTCCACATATAGTGCAAAGAGGGGCGACAGCGGGCATCCCTGTCTCGTGCCCCGCTGGATCTCAAAAGGCCGTGAGGTTATCCCATTGGCCCTAATCGTAGCCCTGGGCCTATCGTAGCAGCTCGCTACCCAGGCCCTGAATCGGTCCCCGATGCCAAAGTGAGCTAGAGTGTTGTCCAAGAAACCCCAATCGACTCTGTCGAAGGCCTTTTCGGCATCGACCGACAGCAGCAAAGCATCCATCTTGGTGCGGTGGGCTGTGTCTATATGATGCAATATGCGTTTGGTGTTGTCACTGCTCTGTCGGTTGTAGATGAAGCCAGATTGATCCGGTTAGATGATACCAGGCATACGGGGGCTCAATCTGGCCGCTAGAACCCCTGTAAACAACTTCAAGTCCAAATTAAGGAGGGAGATCGGGCGGTATGAGCCACATTGAGTCGTGTCCTTCCCGGGTTTAGGAATGACTACAATATCAGCGGCTAGCATGTCAGGGGGGATAGTGCCAGGGCCCTGAAAGGAGTTAAAAAGCTGTGTTAAGATCGGGGCAAGGAGTGGGCAGAAGGCTTTATAGAACCCTGCCGAAAAGCCATCAGGCCCTGGCGATTTCAGAGATTTGAGACGAGAGATTGCCCCTATCACTTCCTCAATCCTAATAGGTTCATCCAGAGCTTCCGCCCCCGCCGTGTTCAGCGCCGTCGTGGCGGCACTCTGAAGATAGGCCTCCCAGTCTGTACCCAGCTGTGAGTCTTTACCATATAAGGTAGAGTAGAAGTCCCGGAGGACTTCCGCTATTTGATGGTCTCGTTCCACTGTCTCCCCGTTGGCGTTCTGAAGTGCCAATATTTTTGAGCGTTGGGCATGGGCTCAGAGTTTACTTGCTAGAAGGCGCCCTGTTTTATCTCCCCCTATATAATAGGAGTGTTTGAGCCGAAGGGCCGCGTATTCGGCTCTGTCTAGGTCAAGACTTGCTAGTTGCGCCCTCGCTGCTTTCAATTGGCGCCACACACTGGGAGCGCAGGTTCGACTGTGTACTCTTTCTAATTCTACCATTCGCGCAGTGAGAAGTTCCCTCTGGTCTCTACGTTCTCTGGCTTCGGCGGCGGAGATGGCAATTAGTTGGCCTCTCACCACCGCTTTGAGCGCCCCCCATAATGCCGCCAGGGGAGTATCCGGAGAGTCATTCGTCGCTAGGTAGTCAGTAATGCAATTGTGTAGCTGCTGGAGTACTCCCTCTCGTTGAAGCAGGTTCTCCCCGAGTCTCCACGTCCCCGCCGGTCTATGAGTCGGGGGCATAGAAAGTGTCAATGTCACTGCGCCGTGGTCTGAGAGCGCTACTGGTGTAACGTTTACTGTGTACTAGTGCGTTCAATTCAGTAGAGCCTATGAAATGAACAAGTCTGGCGTATGTATGATGTGCATTGGAATAGAAGGAGAATTGTGTGGCCTGAGGATGAGCCTCCTGCCAAATGTCCCCTAGGCCCCTGTCTTTCAGCCACCCCTTCCCCGTTTTGTACAGGGCACCTGTTTGGCCGTACCGTTGGCCTGACCTGTCATTCTCCGCATCCATAACCAGATTAAGGTCACCCCCCACCACCATCCTCCTATCTTGGGAATGCAGGACGTCAGACAGGGCCACTTTAATTAAGTTTTCTTGTCCCGAGTTGGGGGCGTAAAGGGAGCCCACTACCAGGGGAGCACCCCCAACCCACAACCTGTAAGCCAGTAGACGGCCTTTTACTTCTGCCACCTTGTCGCCCACCGTGCCCTGAAACATCCTGGCAATCAATATGGCCAACCCTGCTTTCTTATCCACTGTGGAGGAGTAGAATTGTTGTGGAAAGGCGCGGGACCTCATTCGGTGCCAATCTTTGGGAAGGAGATGGGTTTCTTGTAAAAGGCACACCGCTGCACCCGAGTTCTCTAGGTAAGACAAGGATGGCTCTTCTCTTAATGGGGTTGTTGAGCCCCTTCACATTAAGGGTGATTAACTGAAGTGCAGATCTCGACATGAGGTAATCATGGGTGTGATCTGTTGTTGCCGTAGGAGCCTGATCACCTCCTCTGTATACCAGTTCCCGTGGGTCCTGGCGTCGTTTGTCTGTGACCCTGACCCTTGCTTGGACCCCTCCCCGAGCAGCACACCGGTTCCCCCCCCCCCAACCCCAACACCCCGTCAACAAGCATGAAACATTGCCCCCCCTGCCCCTGGTGCTCGCTCCAAGTCCGTCTCAGTCTCTCCCCCCCTCCCGTCCCTGGAGTCCCCCCCGTTGCCCTGACCTCCCGGTTCCCTCCCTAACCCCAACTGAACAACCCCTGGGTTTTACCATTGTCCAGTGCCCATCATCCGAGGACGCGGGCATGTGGGAAAGAAAAAGTTGGGGTGTACGTGTGGTCCAAGTGTCCCGGGCCCCCGTCCCCAGCCCCCCCCCTCCGGTCAGCTCCAGATCAGTGCCATTCGACCCCATTGTGAAATTCACAGGCGTTCCGTCGAGGTGGTATCCTTCATTACTGCTTCAAGGGCTGCCAGTCTCTCCTGTGTTATAGTGTCAGAGTCAGACCGCAGTTCGAGGTTGGGCGAGCGTCTGCGGCCCACTCTCTGCCATCCTTCCCCAGAGGACCTCTGTGTGCGGCTGGGTGTCTCGTCCGGGCTCCGGAGCTCCAGCCCAAGTATCGTGCAAGTTTCTTGAAGGGATCTAGGTTGGTGTAATTTGCCATTCCACCTGAATATCAAGCGGAAAGGGTGACCCCAGGAGTAGGCCACCCCCTGTTCTCTCAAGTGTGCGGTCACCTCTCTAAAGGCTTTCCTCTTTTGTAGGGTGATGGAGGCCAGGTCTTGATAAGTGCTGCAGAGTGTCCTTGGTATTTGAGGGGTTGTTTCAACCTGGCTTCTCGAAGTATGCGTTCCTTGAGAGGGAAGTACGGGAGGAAGGCAAGTATGTCTGGTGGAGGAGCCGGAGCACGTCTCGCCAGGCCCACGCGGTGTGCCCGGTCAATGCGGATTTCAAAGTCTGGTGCCTCACCCAAGATTTCTCTAAACAATCCCTGAAGGTAGCTAACGACATCAGACCCCTCCTCCTTCGAGGGGACCCCCCCTGACGCGAATGTTATTCCGCCTCGAGCGGTTTTCGAGGTCCTCCGCGTGAGCCTGCAGGTCCAACTGCTGATCGCGCAAACGTATCACCTCCTGCTGAAGTTGCTCTATCTCCTCACCTTTGGTTTGCTCGCGGTCTTCAATAGCAGCTACTCGCTCCCAGAGCTCGTCGACGTCGCAGCGGATCTCCTTCACCTCACCCGCCACTTCAGTTTTGAGTGTTTGAAAGTCCTCCCGAAGGGTGTTAAATAGCGATTCGAGGAAGGAGCGAGTGATCGGTACCTCTCCCTCTTCTGTATCCGCATGTGGTTTAGGTGCTGGAGACGTTCTACCCCCTTTCTTCCCTGACAGGGAGCCTTTGGCGAGCATCTCCTTCAGGGATCTCTCCCCCTTCTTCCTCACCGAGGACATCGTTGGGCTGCAAATCAGTAGGGGTTCCCCCTCGGCGCACAGCTCGCTCGCATGACACTCTAGTAGCACTACTGCGTGCAGTGCTAGGTCAGGTAGGTCCCTTGCCAAGCCTGCAGTGGTTGGTCCCCGCCAAGCTCTGTCTCCCCTCTGCCGCCGAACTCTGATCCGGGCTCAATTGCACCCCGGTGCCTTCCGGCTTACACAGCGTCTCCCCTCCTTACCACTGTGCTCAGTGGGCCCAAGACAGCTTCAGAGCAGCGCTCGTCCAACAGAGACTCACTCCGGTCTACACCCAGCCCCTCCACTGGCCGTATGCTGATGCCCGTGCACCTCCGCCAGACGAGGGCCCTGGCCGGGTATAAGCTTCCTCTCACTCCACGCTGTCGCGCTGGGCCCCCTTCTCACCACTGTGTTGCTCGACACTGTCGCGGTGGGTCTCTTGACTCCGCCAGCCAGCGTGAAGGGCCCTCCCTTCGGTTTCGCTGCAGCAGGCTTTCCTTCTAGACCCCAAGCGCACCCTGCCGTGGACGATCTTTGCTGCAGGCCCTGCAGCCCTCAGGGGAAGCGCTGTGGAGCCCCCAACACAGCACCGTCTGTGCTGCCACCCGCTGGGGCCCCCACCTCGTCCAGCCTCTTCAGTGGTGGGTCTCCTCCACCCGCATTATGCGGTCACCAGCGCCGCCGTCGGGGGACCCCCCCGCCGCTGCCCCGTAGATAATGTCGCCCTCCGGTGGGTGGGAGCACCCGTGGTGCGCGTTCCTGCTTTCTCCTGGGAGGCCGCCTTGAATATCGAGGGGGATTGCAGGCCTGTCCCGCTGCCACCGCCGTAAGCGCTCTCCTACCTCGCCTGGGCGCCAACCGCCGATGGTGTCAACTTCGCTGCCGAGGGCCCGCCAGATTCCGC
The DNA here is from genome assembly GCA_963921515.1 of Calotriton arnoldi. Taxonomy (NCBI): domain Eukaryota; kingdom Metazoa; phylum Chordata; class Amphibia; order Caudata; family Salamandridae; genus Calotriton; species Calotriton arnoldi. The sequence goes on from CAWUFW010003945.1 coordinate 589,663, forward strand.
CCCGGCAGCGGCATTAGGCGCGACCCGACCTGGGCTCCGCTTCCCCGCGCCACTAGCTGCAGGAGGTGTGCGCCGCTGTTCTGTGGGGGCGCTGGTATCGTGCTCGTGTAGGCCCGTAGTTCGCGCCTCTGCAACCACTCCACCGGCTGGAGGGAACCGCTGGCCTCACTCGATGCCGCTCCACTGCTGTCCCCGCATCGCTGCTGCCGCTGAGGGCACTCACCCATTCCAGACTGGTATCAGCCACTGCTGCCGCCGGCTTCGCCGCTGAGGGCCCCTCCGGTGTCGCCCCGCCGGCGGCGCTAGACGTTACTCGGCCTGGGCGCCATTTCCTCTTGCCGCCACCTGCACTCGGAAGGCCGCCAGGCGCGTCGATTGAGAGCAGACTTTGCTCTCTGGGCAGCCGCTCTGCTTCCACTCTCGGTACCGCCGTCTGTGGCAGCTATACGGGGGTCTGGTGCGAAGATTTAACCGGATTAGAAGGCCAGGAGCGAGGAGCCTCCGAGTCAAGCGACCGATCAGACCGCCATCTTGGTCACGCCCGCCTCTAACTGTTTAAAAAAGTTCCCTGGAGGAATTCGCTGCTAGTCTAATTTTTCCTGCGAAAAAATTAGTTTTTTCGGCTTTAATGAGCTCTTTGTACTCCGCAAGGGTTTTTTTGTATGTAGCTTTTTTCCTGGGAGAATAGTCAATCCTCCACACACGCTCTTCGCGCCTGCACTTCAGCTGTGCTGCATTCAACGCTGGTGAGAACCATGGAGCCGATGGATTTTTCCTATGGCATTTCAGCGTTTTCACCGGCACCACTTTAGTACAAGCTGTATCCAGCCAACGGGTATAGTTAATTACTGCATCGTCAATACCCGTAACAGGAGCAGAGTTGGAAAGAGCCTCCTGTAGAGCATCCACCTTGACATCCTTCCAGGGCCGGTAATGCTGTTCAATTCAGCTCTAGCGCACTGACTCGTGATTGAAAAAAAGATGGCCTTATGGTCAGACCATGGGAGTGGAAGGATCTTGTCAATGCCCAATTCAGCGTTGTTTGTAAAGATACCATCCAGTGTATGGTTGGCTATATGAGTAGGTGCTTCAATCCGTTGGGATAGGTTGAAGCTGCTGAGAGTATCAACAAGATAGCCTGTGTCAGCATTCAAGGACAACTCCAAATGAAAATTGAAGTCCACTAACAACGTAAAATTAGCATATGTTATACTGGACTCCATGAAAGATTGGATTTTGTCAATAAAACCCATCCTTGGATTGGGGGGCCTGTATACTAGCAATCCTTGGAATGTATAGGATTTGTTCAGATTAATACTGAACCCAAGTGCCTCGCAGTCTAAATGAGGCATTGGTGTGAAGCTGGCCACAAGCGAGTTGCGATAGACAATTGCTAGCCCACCACCTCATTTATCAATTCTATCTAACCTTTCAATATTGAACCCACACGGGACAGCAGCTTTGATGTCTGGGTCAGACGTACTATCAGCCCGGGTCTCTGTGAGAAAAATGAGGTCGGGATCGTGCTGGGCAATTAAATCTGCGAATTCGTGTTTATGCTTGATAAGGGACCGAGTATTGAGAAGCAGACAGTGATGTGCCTTTACAACTGTCTGCCTATTACTTGTTTCCATCATAGAGGTTATAGGGAAAACATGCTCGGTTCCAACACCAATGCTATGGAAGAAGCAGCAAAAGTGGCACCTATAGTCAGTGGAGCTGCCACACCAATCGTGAGGAAGGCAGAGACTCTTGCTCACAATATGGCGAAGAGCAAAGAGTTCCCTCCTTGTGTACACGATGGGTGGAACATGATGCCTGGCGCCTCGCGCCGTCCAGGCGCAGACGGGCTTGCCTTTGGCGCGCCCACGGCGTGCGTCCGCTGCGCACCCGGTCCCTCTCCAGCTTTTATGGCTGGGTCCTTGAAAAAGACTAAAGCGCCAACCCCAAAAAGGCCCCCTGCCCGGAAGTGGGTCCGGGAGAAAGGGGGCGTGGAAGCCTTCTCCTGGCTCTCTCCACACAAGTCGGAAGAACCGGGCGGTGGACCAGAGAGTCAGGGTCAAGAAGTCTCCAGAACAAATTCAAAGCGGTGAGGAAAAAATAATAGCCGCAATGCTAACAGATGTAAAATAGCAGCTTTTAAAAATGGAATGTGCAGTGAAACAATTCAAACCTTAAAAACAATGTCCCCCACCAGCCCTCAATTTAACAAGCCTGGGTGAGCAACTCTGCTCCATGTCGCTAGTAAAACCAGGTTAAAAACGGTTAATAAAGCTTGCCTCGCAAACGGAGGTGATCCGCTGCGCGCTCGGTCCCTCTCCAGCTTTTATGGCTGGGTGCTTGAAAAAGACTAGAGCGCCAACCCCAAAAAGGCTCCCTGCCCGGAAGTGGGTCTAGGAGAAAGGGGTGTGGAAGCCTTCTCCTGGCTCTCTCCACACAAGCCGGAAGAACCGGGCAGTGGACCAGAGAGTCAGGGTGTCTCCAGAAAAGATTCAGAGCGGTGAGGAAAAAATAAATAAAATAGCCGCAATGCTAACATATGTAAAATAGCAGCTTTTAAATATGGAATGTGCAGTGAAACAATTCAAACCTTAAAAACAATGTCCCCCACCAGCCCTCAAGTTAACAAGCATGGGTGAGCAACTCTCTGTGTCGCTAGTAAAACCAGGTTAAAAACGGCTAATAAAGCTTGCCTCGCAAACGGAGCTGGCCTTGCCCAAATAAATTCAAGGTCTATATGGAGCTGGGCCGTGGGAGACTTCGAAGCGGCCTAGCATACCTCCAGGCAAGGAGCAACGAACTCATCGCAGCCAAGCCTTCTCACAGCACCCTACAGCACAGACCCTTGCTCGGAGATCCAGCTCGTATTGCTGAAGCTGGGCCAAGTGGAGCAGAAGGTACTCAGCAAGGTACTACACAATTCATAGCGGGGAGAGAGCGACAGACAGCACCCAAATGGAAAAAAGTACACCAGATCTCCTAACCCAGTAGTCAATGCTCAGAGCAGCCCACGGGACCCCGGCGGGGATGGGGGCCCATTGGTAGTCTCCCCCCAATATTTATAGCCTTGTAATGAGGAGAGGACCATATAACCTCTAATTCCCTCAGGTGTATATTTGACGGATTACCAGGGATCCCCCCCCAGGCGCTCCACAGCTAAGGTGACTGAGGCTTAGCTCATGGGCTACTGGAGAAGGGAGAACCCGTTTGGGAGCCAAAACACTAGCGGGCAGACAAACACTTAAAGGTAGGCCTGAGACAAGGGGACACAGCCTGGAGAGAGCCTGAGATGGGATCCTTAGAATTGCTCCCCCACAATTAGGAGCTCTGGGACGTGGTCCTCCCTTTGTGCTCTCTGACTGGGAGCGGAGGCGGGATACGAAGAAAAAAATAGTATGAAAGAAATCCACCGGGACCATTGTTGCACTCCTGCCTGCTCTGAATGGTTTAGGCGGGCAGGTCATGAAGGAAGGCCCGAGACATAGTGTACCATCATACATGAGCGGACCCAACACAAATTAATTGCAGTACGTTCCGTTGCTTTCTTCCCCTCACCTCCTTATCTGCCCTGACAACTGCTGAAGAGCTGCTCTGCTGTGAAGATTCTATGGAGGGAGTAAGCCTGCACACTTACCTCACCTACAGATGGGAGCGCCCTAGTGCACGGTGGTTCCGAAACAGGTGCTACCACAAGAAGGAGCAGATTCCCTTGGGGGACCCTACCCCAAGGGAGAGACCACACCCCAGAGCTGAGAATCAGAAGTTACTGCAAAGTGCATACACTGTCACCATAGGTGAAACCACTAGAAAGATCTATACGTGGGCCCCTCCTCGATGTCAAAAACAGCGAGCTAGGAGGTCCAGGTCAGAGACAAGGATACGGACCAGAGAGCCTTGGAGGGCCCCACACTGCAGGACTTACTCCAGGTGATCACTTCCTCTAGGGAAGCCCTGGAAATGAAGATGGATGCACTGGGAGCCGAATTCGGAATATTAAAAGATGATAAATCGGCGGCTTTCTGAACGAGTCACCACACGGAAAGGACTCTTTCGGATATCCCCCCTGAGCTCTGAGAAATGCGGGAGAGATTTACAACTATAGAGATTAAAGTTCAAATCCTCAGACAGTGTGCAGAAGATGCCGAAAATTGCTCTAGAAGGAACAACATTCGAGTGATTGGACTACCAGAGTCAGTGGAGGGAAATGATGTAGTAGCCTTCTTGGAGAGGTGGCTCCGGGAAGAATTGGCTCCAGAGGACTTATCACCTTTCTATACCCTGGAGAGAGCACACAAAGTGCCGTCCTGCCCACTCTGTTCGGTCACACCGCCACACCCTCTAGTGGCAAAGTTATTCTATTACAGAGATACAGACTGCATACTGGCACAAGCCCGGAAGAAACCTGACCTAACAGGGCAGGATCATGATCTTCTCAGACTTGACTAGAGATGTTCAGAGACAAAGTAGATCCACCTTCCTAGTTACAAACCATTATCTCGGGCAAATTTGAGTGTCCTATACCCTGTTATTTTCAGCCCGACTGAGTGATTACGCCCTGCAAGAAGTGTGGGACTAGATTAAACAAAATCCACAGGCAGGCCCTAGTCAGAACACGTATGGATGCTCTACAAGGCATAAGCAGCAAAGATGCAGACCAAGAGGAGTACAGGGGAGGACCCCATCAGAAGCGGAGATGCAAAGAGGACAGCAGAAAGCATTGGAGGCCGTGGCGGCACTCAGCGGTGGCAAAAGAAACAGTCCTCCTGCTTCGATAGGGGGTGGTGATGAGGAAGAGGCACAGATATCCAATTCTGCCGAGAGGTCTACTGCTACTGAAGACTCAGAACCAGAAATGCCGGTGGTGACGTCTGGAACAGCAGACAAACTGATGTGTCCAGACCATGGTATGGTAAGAGGAAGGGATTTAGATGGATATGGACCTTCGGAAGTTAACAAAAGAATGTGGTTTATACTCTCCCACGTTTTGCATACCTGGGGTCCCGAAAGGCCAGGGAGAGGATTATTGGCACAACAGGGGGAAGGATCCAGAAGACTGTGGGCCAGTCCAAATGCCTGTAATCCCCTCTTCTGTAGGTTAGTGGGTTCACCCACTCTAGTTTAAATTACTGTACAAGTTGGGAACTTTCATCTATCACGCACCCGAGAAACAATGACTTTCAAAGTGAAAGGGAAAGGACAGACAACTGTACACGATCTCCAGAAAAGCTCAAAAACCTCAATTACGATCATACAATGGTCAACCTCACAACATACAAGATAATTTTTTGGAATGTGAGGGGGATACACAATATCCAATTTCCTATTTGGCCAGATAACAAGCTCACATACCAGTCCTTCAGGAGACTCAGTTGATAGCCTAGGAGGGGGCAGCCCTACACAGACGATGGAGAGGTCAGGCCTACTATACAAGCTACTCCGCGTTAGCTAGGGGGACACTTGGTAGGGGATGTCCTTATTGGGGGGGGGGTGGAGGGTTCAACTGTATAGCAGCTTCAGCACTGGACCGTTCCCATCCACCAGTAGACGACTCTCCGGTTATGATAACAGCCCGCCCCTCTTCTACGTGGCAGAAAGAATGGGGATTGAGCGACTCGTGGCTTACTCACCACCCACACACAAGGAACTGTTCCTTTTTCTCCTCCTTATACGATCATGTGCCACTGGATACATTCCTTTGCACACTAGAAGTACACAGCTTAGTGCATAACAGATTTCCTCTCTAGTATAATATCCAACCACAACACAGTTTCATTGCATCTGAATTGGGGTTCTACTCCTCCTTTTGTACCCACTTGAGGCTGAAACAAGAATCCTTAGAAGACCCCGTCTACAGAAACCTCATAGGCCAGGGTGTTACCCAATTCTTTCAGGATAACCCCGACACTGCGACTTCACTGAGTATTGAGTGGGAGGCGTTTAAGTAACATTGCAAGGCAAATGTTTTTCTGAGTCCGTAGGGATACGACGCACCCTAACGGGGGAAGTGATATCGGCGGAGACAGCCCTGAGAATGCTAGAAATAGGCCGGACTCCCCGGACCTTCAACCAGCTCTGCTCGAAGCCAGGGAGAGTGGCTGAACAGGTGGAACGTCTCTGCTGCTTTAATTACAGGAACTATTTGCTCAAGGTCCACACAGAACGTGACCGTACGTGTAAGCTTTTAGCATGACTTGCAAATCCTGCTAAAAGGGGCACAGTAATAGTTGAACTTGAGACTGATCGAAGAACTAGTCTGCATAAGCATTGCGAAATCAATCTAGAATTCTACGCCTAATACTCAACCCTACATGAGAGTGTGGCTTTGGCTGGAGAGACAGATCCAAGACTACCTCCCTCCCAACCCCCCTCAAGACTCCCAACAGTGTCTCCTGAAGAGGCCAAACAACTGGGAGGAGAAATGACATTTCCGGAAGTAAAAGCGGCAATGAAGCATATATGGCCAGGGGAAGACACCGGGAACAGACGGGTTCCCGGTAGAATTCTACACTCCATATGCAGATATTCGGCCTTCCGGTGCAGCTCAACGCCACCCGGAGTACCGACGGAGAGAGCGGTGACCCTTCCCTGAGCTGCTGCCAGGTTAAGGTGAGGCCTCTTATCCGTAAGAGACTGGTACGGCCAGTGAATCTCCAACGCAATCAGCAGGATCACTGGTGTTGTATTGATTTCCAATTTTCTTGTTTTCAATATTACTTTTCACATATCACAATTTATCAATATTTATGAATAGCAGTAGCAGTACTTCGGTCCTGACGAAAGCTGCGAGACCTCTCTGGGTCTATAGGCTGAAACATGTAGACCTGTCTTCGTCTAATTACCTGCAGGTATAAGTTACCCCTGCCGGTGCTCTGTTTTTAATCCTGGCCCCAGAAACGAGCGAATAGTCATTTTTTCGTATCTGTTAGCTAGTTTTAACATTACTATCCTCACAGTTTATATTACTTTGCGCTGCACCCTCTACCCAACCTATTAATTCTTTTCTCATTGCAGGATTTAGTATATCCTAAATTTTGGAATAAAACATCCCTGAGCTCCTCCCTCTCAGTGAGGGGGTTGTAGCCCGTGGCGGGACTAGGTTTTCCTGTCACGAGGAGAATCCCAATGATGAAGCATGCCACCTACAGTGGGTGAGGGATTTCGTCCTAACAAAGGGATCTCCCCACAAGCTATAAGAGATAATCTCAGGTGTCTTTTCTCTGTTTGTTAATCCAGACCCAAGGGTTTTGCAGTGTGTATTGATATTCTGGCCCCCAAATTAATGCGCTTGTACAGGGAGGGTAGAGCATTAGTGTAGGAAGGTAGGATCCTTCTAGCATGGTTACCCCACACTCTTTTCCTGGTGTTGATCTGCTTTATGACTAGTCTGACTGGGATTCTGCAATTCAGGACCCCAGTCACTGTGCTTCCTCCCTAAATGTGACTATGTTAAGTACTTTGGTACCTTTTCAATTGGCTACTGGTGTACCCTGCTAAGTCCCTAGTATATGGTACTCAGGGCATAGGTACACCAGGGGTATCCCATGGGCTTCAGCATGTATTAAACCACCCATGAGAGATCACTCAAACTGTGACTACAGGCCTGCCATTGCAGCCTGTGTGAGCTGGTGCTAGCACACTCACAACAGATATAAGTTTCCTTATATCGGAGGTCACTGCACTTAAAACCTATAAGTCACCCCAAAGGCAAGCCTTTCAGTCCTGAGGGCAGGGTGCTAGGTTATAAGTGTGAGGGTGCCTTTCAAGAGCAGGACAACACCTAAAACTCCAGAGTCGATTCTCCGGGCTTTGTAAGTGCGGTAAGCCATTTAATACATATAGTGGACATCAAGTCAATTATGAGATGTCTAACTATATACTGGCTGCACCAAAACCGGTCATGTTTGGTATCAAACATGTTGGACTCCTACCCCAACACCTATTCCTGTGTTGGATGTAGGTTCCCATGTACTGGGGGCTCCCTTAGGGGCTAACAGCAAGCTAGTGCTGCTGCCGACCACAGACACGTTTCTGCCCTCCTGCTGCTGAGCTCAAGCAGGGGAAGGTAGAACAATAGGTTTCCTGTCACAGGGAGGTGTAACCACCTCCCAGACAGGCCTTAGTGTATTACGCGGGGGCGCTTGCCAGCGCCACCAGACTGCTTTGAAGGGCACATTTGGTGCCCTCCTTGCATACTCCAGTTGGAACTAGTTCCTGCTCTGATGCGAAACTGGACAAAGGACATGGGAGTATCCTCCCCTCTGTCCAGCCCCTCCTCTTGGAGGGATCCCTGAATTGTCCCAACCCTTTCCTTAGGGGACTTAAGGACTTACCTGTGGGTGGCGCTTCGAATTCGTCGTATGACAAGATTCAGATCCGAACTGACTGGCTCCTGGAATGTAGCGGGAGCCGATTTCTGTTTCGGAGTCGAAAGGTTTCCGAACCAAACCTATTTTCTCTTTCGGAACCGGAGCAGAGGGAGCCAAAGAGGTGTGATCTCGGCTCGGTGCGGAGCCGGAAAGCTTCCGATTGCTTTTGGTGCTGAGCTGGAGGGCGGAGCAGCTGAAGCTGATGCTTGGTGCCTATCATGGCCAAATGGCAGTGGAGGCCTGGAAGCCTTTTGTTTCATAGGAAACAAAGGTTTTGGTGTGGTCAGGTGAGGGATTAGAGTACTTAAGGCACCTTGACCCAGTAGATCATGGGACTCCAAATCGATCTCCAAGTCGGAGTCTGAATCTTGAACCAAAAAGGCCACTTCTTCATATGCAGCAGAAGCTTTGAGATCTTCCTCTCCTGGTTCGATATCTTGTTGACCGAAGATATTGGGTGTGTGTTCGATATCATGTCTCTGCGTCGTGCCAGACTGTCCTACACTTGAAACGACCGACATCCTCACGATCTTCTTTGTGCTCGAGGGATAAGCACAGATTACATACATCGTGAAGGTCGGTCTGCGGGTACTTGGAATTGCACTGGGGGCAGAATCTAAATGGAGTCCGTTCCATCAACAGAGTATCCTTGATGGAGTCGAATGAGTGTAAGGTAGCCCGGACGGGCGAAGACTAAGGCAGCAAGCAAAGTGTTCCGACCTGTCGAGTGAAAGCTTCCCGAATTTCGATATGTGAGGGATGGAAACGCGTTCAAAAACAATACCGAAGAGGGCAGAGGGGATTAAGCTCCGAAAGGATCCAGGAAACAGTCTTGAACCAGAGCGCTGTAATACACGTCCGAACCCGATGGCAGAAAGAAAACAATTTAACAATGGAGTCGATGCCACTGCACACTATTACTAAGAGGAGGAGTCACCTTACCTTGTGACTCAAAAGACTTCAAGAAAAACAACTTGGACACATCCGGACCAAAAAATAGATTGCAGGAGTATGCAAAGTATGTGTATCTACAGCCACACATGCCTCGAACACACAGTTTCCTCTTGGGACAGTACATGGCGACTTCAGAATACTATTGGGAGTGGTTGCTTGGCAAAGTGAGCAATTAGATGCTGTTGAAATGAGTGTAGGGCTAAGGTCGATTGAGGGCGAGTTCAACGGTCCGGTCACGGACTGAACCACAGCCTATATTTAATGAAAGTCTCCTCGCAGTCAGGGCAATTTCAGTGTTTATGACGCTAACAGCACGCCAAGCATACAGTCGATTGAGGTAGCTTTGGCGGAGGGGAGGGACTGTGGAACAACCAACATTTTTCTTCTTACACATGTCGACACTGAGTGCCTGAATGGATACAGGTAAGTGGGCCCGAGGACCAGGTAAAAAGCAAAGCGGGGTTAGGATCGCTAGCAAGGGTTCTATAATAGTATGACTAATAAAGACAGTACCTTCTGGAGGAAAAACCAACAGATGTAGCCCAGCCCAGCCGCTTCCGGCCGATGACTGGCGAAGATGGGCCCAGTCTTCACCCAGACGCATGTCCGGATGCGTCCCGCGCTGCAGGAAGCCGCTGGCGCCGTTCAGCACTTTCCTGTTAGTCCAAGCCCCTCCTGCAACAGGGGAATGCTGGGGGACGTAGTCCCATCCCAGAAGGGCTCCAGTAAACCAAGTATGGCAATGCAGGTGTAGAGAAACCGCTGACTTGACTCCCTAAAGCACTCTGGACATTTATGTTCTGGAGTGTAAAACGATTATACTGAATCGTAGTCTCTACCCCTTCCACATCCCATAATAATGCCCAACTGCTCTCCCCTCGATACCCAGAGAGAGTAAAGCGTCCCATAAGAAAAGAGTAACTTGGTAACCCACTTTGTGTGCATCTGTTTTGTGGCCCTGAGGTAAACTACATTTACACAGGACACTACCCATGACTGCCCCAGGAACCCAAAGAAAAGTTCAAGAGACATGGTCAAGCAACATGGAGGATCGTATATGAAAGTCAATAGCTCCGACTGACCCACTTTTAATCCTTTGAAATAGAGCGGATACTGGACTAACATTGACTAGATTACAAAAGACAAGTGCCCCTGACCTAAGGCTTTTGCTGTGATAAGCATACAGAGGTTAGATGGCCATATTAGGAAGGTGGAGCACTTCTAGAAAGTCAGAGCAGGCCCAGCGCAGTAATTCCCATGGGGTGGGCACAACCCAAGGGAGTCTAGCCGAAAATGAAGAAACGCTGCATTGGCTGCCTGTCTCAGAGTTAAGGAGTGGTCCTGATAGACCCTGAGCGGCGGCAGGTGCAGAGGTTTCCAGCCTTTGTGGTTATGGAGCTTAGGGAATGGAGACCATATCTTCCCCTGCCCCGCAGCTTGGGAGATGCCGATTTGTGCCCAAACTCCCCCAAGAAGAAAGAGCGTAAGACGGAGTAGGCTGCGAAGGCCTACAGGGAGCCCGCAACTGTGCAGCTTCTGCTAAACACTGTGGTGCAGAGCTGAGGCCTCGGCACAGAATACGGCTGCCCCAACATAAGTGTTCGGCTGCAGAGGGGCCCCATTAATAATGCTGGTGCCTGCTGGCGCTGGGAATACAGTAGAAGTCGGGCGGGACTGCCTTCTACAGCCAAACCTGCTGGGTGTTGCAGGTTTGTGTTCTGCCCTCTTCAGGCTGCTTGGCGCAAGCAAACAACCCTGGAATAGAAGCTAGAGAACAGTCTACAGATGTCAACCTGCTGCGCGCAGACCTGCGCAAGGTGGAGAAAGGGGTCCACACAGTTAAAGGGACAGTATCGTATGTTAAAACACTGAAAGATCAAATAGCTAAACTAACTGCAACAACAAGGATCTTAGATGAAAGAGTGGAAGATGTAGAAAGCCACTTCAGGCGCAACAGTCTTCGCTTTTTGGTGTTTGCTGTGAAGTGGAGAGTGACAGCGTAGAATCCTTCTGGAAGATTAGATTCGTTGAGAGCTCAAATCTGAAGGCCTGTCGAATAGGATTAATGTTGAGAGAGCTCACAGGGCTTTGACGAAGAGTTCCCCACAGAAGTTCTCCCTAGAGCCTGAATAGAACAAACCCTAATTACCGAAGATTGTATTTTGAAAGCATCTAGAATGGCAGCGCACCTTCGAAAACCACATTGAAGCAATCTACCCTGACTACACCTGGAAGGTCCAAGCACAGAGGAAAACATGTAATGGCAAAACAAAAACCTAGAGCTATGGGTCTCCAGTACATGTTGCTCCTCCCAGCTCGCCTGAAAGTTATTGCTCAGGGCAAGAGCTACTTCTTTGATAAACCGAAGGATGTGTGGACCTGGGTGGAAATGTGTGTGTGGGGGGCGGGTGCTATGTTGATTCTGGAGCAAATTATGTTTTGTTCATGTATTTATGAGCAACTGCAGGGTCCATTGTGGATTGTCGAGACAGGAGGTGCCAACTGTAGCTTGGCAAGAGCTGCAGAAGCAGGGGCTGTTAGCCAAGGCCAACCCAACTGCAGCTCCTTCTACACATCAATTGAGATCATAGCTATAGTGCTATATACCATGGAATGCCAAGGGGCCCAATGGCTGCCCCAAACGTTATCGAGTCTATTCCTGTCTCCCCAGATATAAAGCACAATTTGTAATGGTGAAACTGGGAAAGAGGTGGAGGGGAGAACATGTTTGCAGCCACATACTCTAATTATGCAAGATGGGTGGTGACCTGGATAGAGGCTAGGTTCCCTTTTGCTGAGAGGGTGGTACATTCAGACCCTAAGATAGATACTTGATGGTGGTTCAAGGACTGGTTAGGTTTGATACCTGCCTGAACACCTATGCTCCAAATAATAGTTCAGAGTGAGGACATCAACATACAAAAACTCTGTGTACCTAAACCGATATTGATCGGACTACTACGCCTCACAATGCCAGGGTGGGTTAGGCCCAAAATGCCGCAATGGTGACCACATTGAAGCATGCTTCTCCTGAAAGAAAACAAACAACAACAAAAAAGGCAGACAGACAGCAGGGCAAAGGAGTGGGAGGCATATAAAGAAGCTCTGAGAGGAGAATTATGACCAAGGCCACTGGAATTATGCGGCCCGGCATTTTTCGTATAATTGTAGATTTGCCGCATAATCCATCAGCAGCTGAAAATGCAGGGACAGGTGTTGCCGTGCAGTGGAAGACCCTTTGCACAGGTTGACTGGTCCCCTTTCTGTAACTTAGTGCTCTATTTGGGTGTCAAACTGTTAATGAGATACAACTAATGCCCAGTGTTAAACAGCTTAAAAATGATAACCAAAGTAATATCACAAAATGTGCCACATAATTTGGACTTTATTGCCACATAATTTACTCAACCCTGCCGCATAATTTGAGCCGCGTCTGCCACATCATTCTAGTGGCCCTTATTATGGACACAGGTTTTTGGACTGTGGAGGCAACCACACAGCTCATTGAGCTAACCAGGCAGGTCGAGGACACATGGTCCAGACTGAAAAAACACACACACATGCCGAGGCTAATTCGGGAGGGAGACAAATCTGGGAGACTGCTGGTGTGATTGCTAAACATGGAAAAAACCCATACAACAATACTGGCCTAGCATAGTGTGGGTGTGTGGGGGGTGGGCTGGGGTAATCATGGCTAGTTACGAAAAAAACTAAGCTTGCAAAGAATACCTGCTGATGGGATTTACCCAGCCCGTTGTGTCAGAGTCAGGCCTGAAACAGTATCTGCAGACGACAGATCTACCAATATACTGCCAAACAATGGCACAGCTAAGTCTACTGAAATCAGAGGAACGTATAGAGGCGCTGGCGGAGGAGACAGGCGGTAGGACACTCGAAGCAGATGGATCTCACAGTTGAGCTCAATTAGGCCCTCCACAGTACTGAAGAAATTGCTGGGTGTCATTATGGAAGCTTACAACTTATACATTTTCACTAATTACACAGAACGATCATGAGACCTAAAAAACTTCAAAGGATTTACACTGCTAAGCCACAGTCGTTCTTCATATGACATAGGATGCCTGATGATTGTGGGCTTCTATGGAGGAAGTGATACAAGCCCTGGCACAAGCTGCAGAGCTGGACTTGGAGGGTTATATCAAAATGTGTTTATTGTTCCACTGCAGAAACAACTGAAAATGAAAGTTAGACTGATTGCGCTGGGTATGGTCCTCGTGAGACGATGCATTGCCATACATTGGGTGGCATCTCCAGCCCCCTGATATTAGACATTGGAATAAAGATTTAGTGGAAGGGGCAATAGATAACGGACAACATATGAAGCTTACCCGACGAGAAAACAGGAAAACAGTTACAGAAGACTTAGTCACTTTGGTGGGGTGTGGGGGGGGGGGGAAGGGGGGGAGAGGGAAGTGGGATGCGGGGATGGAGGAAATGCCCACTAAACTATTAGATCCCCCCCTAATAGCTGGTCCCTGTGAAGGACCATTTTGGGGTGCGGGGGCAGAGGGTGAGAACTTGAGAGATGACCAAGATGAAGAATCGGGGTGGTGGGGCATATAACGTCCGTCTACAATGAGAGTTGCCCCATATATTGTGATAGATTCATATTGATTGAAATGCTTGCAACAGCAATTTTCCTCAAAGCTCATGCTGCTCTAATATATGTTTAATGTGGTTGTAAACACAAAAATACCAATTCAGCATTAAAAAGATAGGTCTAAAACAATTAATACTAACATATGTAGCCCTTCCATGTCTCCTCTGTTTTTTCATAGCAAGGATATGCTGATCCAGAGATTGGTTGTAAGGCATAAGTTAGTCAGCAATCCAGGTTACGGTGAGGAGAGAAGAATCCAAAGATAACAAGACACTGAAATTTGCGCTGTAACACAGGAGGCCAGGGAGCACCTGACACTGAAAATTATGGTAAACTGAAGCTGCAATTGAAGAGAGAACAGAAACAGCACTGACAGTAACACATACAAGGAATGTTCCAGTGCAGTGGTGGGTGTGAGCTACAGCTGGGTGTGAGGTTAATGGGAGCCATTGCAAAAATAGATGTGTAGTATATAATATTTCTAGAATTACCCATAAGATGTCTAAACTAGGAGAGTGAAGTTCAATCCTAGAGAAATTAAAAAATGGCTGTTTTAAGATTAATGGATTTTGAAACAGGAGGCAAAGCCATTGCAGTACAGCAGACCGGTTCTTAACCTAGATGAAGACCCAAGCACTTCGAAAGAGAATGTGGCACTGCCTTCCTGTGGTTACTCTGGTCACTGAGCATAAAACTGATTTCCATTTCTAGCGGGGGAACAATCTCAGTGATATACAATATACTTCCTGACTGTGTCTCAGATGACTGAATTTCTCAGGGAGTGTTCGTCAAGACCGGTGTACTAAGCTTTGAGAGGAGAATACTGCATGCATGCAAGTGAACTACATGCTGAATGCACACTTTCAACGATTAGAATGTACTACTCTTTATCAAAGTTACATGGCATTAGACATATATTTTGCTCAAGCCAGCCAGGTGTAATCATGCAATAGCATACAATAGGCAAAGATATGGTCTAAGACAGACTAAATTGTCTATCTCAGCAGGATGGATGTAAACATTTGGTACACAAATTATTTTATTTATTTTGGATATGGTTTATAAAAAGGATAGAAAAAATACAACTTAAATTCTGGTGGTTTTATATGATAAACATCTAATCAGCTAGCACTGTCTTAGTCAAACCTCCTACTCAGCATATCAAAAGATTTAGAATCGACAATGGGAAACAAATCCAATGTTTCCATGCAGAAGACGTTTATGGCTGAGAGAAAGATCAAAGGAGACCCTGTGTTTGAGAAGTGAGTGGTGGGGAGCTCTTGGTGAGTATTTTGAGAAAAGAGTAGATGGCTCATATGAGGAAGCAGAGTATGGAGGAGACAGTCGAGCAGACTTTGAAGAGGGAAAGATATTTTTTTTAATATGGTTACAGTTCAGAATAGCAAATACAGCAAACAATATCTGATCTAGTCCACAAGATGCACGAGAGAGATGGATATTCATTTTCTAGGAAGCCTGCATTAAACAGTAAACCTACTTGAAAGAGATTCCAAGTGCATTAAAAAGCATACTTCGTTAACCAAAGAAACCAGACCCAAAATCTATTCTCCAAGGGATCGGAGACCTAGAACTGAAGTTCAAACACATTTTTTACAGAGCACTGACGACATACTAACAAATGGATGGACATCATGTTATAGGTAATGGATAATCATTGAAAGAAAACGAACTTATTCACCAATGTAAAATGATAGCACAGGTTCTAGATGTACTGGTTTTGGAGTGGATGACACATTAACTCAATAACACATATAAGAAATGTATTGCCACATATTCATCAATAACATAGTTGGGGAGAAACACAGGGCTTGAATGTGCCAAAGACTAAGGGTCTAAGGAGGAGACTTAATAAGGACAGAGGCAGCAGCACAAAGGGGGAAATTTGAAGCACGGCATGTGGGAAATCTCTGAAGACAAAGAAACCAATTATCCTTGGACTTAAGGAGATTCATAAATGCAACAAGAAAGAAATGTAACCCAGATATCTCAGGGACTCTACTGATGTTATAATGTTAAAAACTTGACTGATAAGGGCATAGATGAAATAAATGAATGTATTTTTTATGTACTAAAATAAAGATTTGGTTTTTTACCCTTAAATCCAGACTGGTCACTTAAGACTACAATACACATTTCCCAAAAGATCAAAATCGGAGCTTGAACCCAGATTTCTGGAATCTAAATACTTACACTGAAAATATTTGAGATGGCTCTGTACCCTGCTGCCGAAAATCCCACAGTTTTAGTTGACCGATCGAATTTACGGTTAAAATCTCAGTAGTCCGAAGAAATGTCACTGCATGGAGGGTGCTACTGTCTGCGTGGTCTGTTATAAACAAAAAGTGATAGAAAAATAAATGAAAACGTGCAATTTGTGAGCAATAATGATAGCAGCTACACTTCTGATACACACAATACTTCCTTCAGAATGTCTAGGCCCCTTGAAAAACTTGCAACAGTACTACTAGTATTTAAGTTGAATATTTTACTACAGCATAGTCGGTCATAAAAAAGCATTAACTACGAGGATTTCAGGAAGTATGAATTCTAGACAAGGGGGTGCGAGAGTAAACTGATAGAATGTGGCAAGATGTCTGGGATTCTAGGTTGGAGAGGGACCACAAAATCACCTGTGTCCACAGGAACTAGACAGTGGGAGTGGCAGTGTTATACCACAGAGATCTTACCATAGCAGTTTTTGATACTTATAAACTGCCTGTTTTCCCACACAAAAATCTGCTCGTATTCAGATTCCTTTCAAATGTAAAAGTACATAAAACCAAGAGGTTAAAAGCTTCATTTTGTTTATGGGGAACCAGATAATTTATCTTTTTTAAGCATAGACCTCCGTTTTGAACCAACTCTAAACAGAAAAGTACATATCTATTGTAAACTTCATTGTGAATATAAACATAAGGTACAGTCAACGTTATCGCTCAGAGCTGTATTCCTATTCTTATATTCTATGACCAAACATCTATTAATGACTTGATATTTTAAACAGAGTTGCATCATTCATTATATGTACATCGCTCTGAAACTCACCTGAGGTAGGTCAGAACTTTATAATCAGCAATTTACTTTATTTGGACAATCACGTCCCTTAAAGTGCAAACAAGTTTAAAGAACAAAAATCGGCACAAAAAAGAACTTTATAAAACAGCCATGAATAAAATTTAAGAGAATACAGTTGGAGGTTGCAACTGTTAAGCAGCTGGCACTAAAACTCCCTAGAGAGAACCCAAGGGGACAGCACAAAGGCAGGTATGCAGAGAAGCAGATCATATAACCTAATAAAAGTTGTGAGACTCATGAGCAAGGATTAATATTTCTGTCCCAATGTTACTTTGATGTTTATGATTATGTGCCAAAGCAATGTCACCAACTTCAGAGCATGGAGCAGCAAGATCTTTTGGAAGCGTTTAAGGTTAGAAAGAACATGCACAATCATGGTTCATAAATGTATACCTTCTCCCGCAGAACTTAGATTAGAAGTACTCAGCATGCAACTATGGGAGCATAAAATTCTTTGATGCATAACTTTCTGTTGCTACTTTTCAACATCTCACATGTTGGACCCAACGAGAGCTTTTAACAGAACTGACAATGCATTGTTTTCTGCAGTACACATGGATCAGGGACACCATTTTTATTTTCCTTCACAAAGGAAGTCATACTGCAGGCACACATACATATTCGGCAAATGGTGGAAGGCTAATGAGGCAACAATAAAACAAACAAGAGGATTTTAAATCTTTCAATGGCCAGAGTGAAATCATGATGTGCAAATTTGCAGATTATTCATTTGGTGCAGTCCAACTGTACTTGATCTCTTAATGGATACTGTGGTGTTTATGATGACAAGTATAATTGTCTCCATAAACAAACATTGTTCACAATTAACAATGCGAGGTTGGAAGTGGTGAGCAGTTATAAATACCTAGGGATACACCTGGACAGAAGATTCTTTTCAAAAGAAGAATGAGGCCACACAAAAAAAGGGAAACGCCCTAATATTTGCATTCTGTAGTCTATCAAAAACCTTAAAAGGCCCACTGTTCACTCCACTACTAGTAATCATGAATGCCAAACTTCTACCAACTGTAGACTATGGAAGCGAAGTCCAGCATGGGAATGATGCCGCGATCCTGGACAGCCTCCAAACAAGAGTGTATAAAACGGTATTTTCCCTGCAACGAAACTCCTCGCAGGCCCAGGTCTGGTTAGAGTTTGGGCTAAAACAACTATACAGAAGGTACGTGGCGATAAAAACCTGGTATAAAATCTGGATCAATCGTGGGTTCGAGATCAATAATGCGCTCTGGGCCACTCTACAAGGTGACCCTCAGTCTGCCTACACAAAGTATTTACAAACATCTTTAAACATCACCAGGATGGCAGACCGCTGGCAGCAGAACCTACCTCTGGCTTAGTTTCAGCTTATCATAAAGGCGGCAAAAAAGCACTCGCTCATAGAAGATAAACCAACGCTCAGCAAGCAAGCCCACGCATTGATGGTATTGCACTCTTACATAAAATCAGAGCCAGCTACATACCTGGGTCTCACCTTTTCCCCCTACTTAAAAACTAAGTTTTTAGCACTACGTATGGGCAAGCTACCCTCCAATGCAGACCTGCCCCGCTGGAAGTACCAGGGTTCAAAATCATGTACGCTTTGTGGGTCACCCACACAGGACTTTATTCATTTAATATGCATCTGCCTAGCCTTAGGTCTGTAGCGCCGTAAACTGCTGAAGAGACAGTTCAACGAAAGAGGCATCCGCTCCTGTAGAATTGCTATATTAAAATGCCTTGACCATAACGACCCGCAACTTAGTTGCCATTTAACAAAATTTTTAATCGGCTGTAATAAAGTCCTAAAACATTGACACTGGTCAGGCACAGAGTCGCTTTAGAGGCCAGTGTGTCTCTTAACACCGACTGTACTGTATAAATCAATTATTTTTCACGTACTGTATAAACTAGGTGGTGTTTCACCCACTCATATGGACCTTACACCTCCAAACTGAGTATTTAAAGAAACGGATGTAAAAAGAATTTTAACATGTATTTATTTCTGCGTGCATTTAACGATACAATGTATTTTGTTTAGTGGAACATTGTTTTGGTTTTAATTAACTAAACAATAAAAAAATTGAATTTGAGATGTATAATTATGATTTTTTCCCCCGTTTTTAAACTACGTGCACATATCTCCCAAAATGCCCTATAATGAGCATGAATAGCAGTATTTACATGGACACTGAAAACTGACTAGGAGAGCTGTGCCCAAGACCTTGTAGCTTTCCAAGTACTAATACTTTAGTGCCATTGGGTCTGTAACTGGGTGTATGAGAGGTTGTATGGGTGGCTGTGTGACTGACTATGAGTGACTCGGTGTGTAAGTGGCCGTATGGGTGAGTGACTGGTTATGTAAGTGGATGTATTGGTGAGTGGGTGTTTGGTTAAGTGAGTTGGTGTGTGAGTGGCTGCATTGGAGAGTGAGTGTGTGAGTGACTGCATGGGTGAGTGAGCAGGTGAGTGGATGTAGTGTAGTTCCTATTTCCCTAATAGGCTCTGCGCATTGGAATAATATACCCTATAGGTTTGACATAGGACTGAGGTCAGTATGTCCCTATCGAGTATATTAAACAATTACTTTGTGCCAGCTAACTCAGAGGCCACTAGAAACTCATTGTAAACAAGAAGGGAGTAGTTTCTGGCAACCGCATAAACATGACAACTTTGTTTCCCTTTAGAATCGGAACACTCTCAGAATCGTGGAAACAATAGAGAACAGTTTCACTCAGCTAATCGTGCATGCTTAGTTTCTTCAGAGTTACACAGAAAGAATAGACGGGCGTTTCAATAAAAGGATTTATTGAACAGTCTTGTTTCTCGTGTAAGAGATATGAGCTGTTATGATCACAAGACAGTATGCGAGATATATAATGTACAGCGTAAGCAGTAGAAAGAAATAATACTGCGCTCGCATTATCTTTTAGCTATGACACATATATTCATATACATAAATAACATAAGCTAAAAATGCGAGTACTCATACGATGCTTCTCTAACTAGTTCTACCCCAGTGTGCCTAACCTAGGTGTAGGGCAAGGTAAGAAGTAGGTGATATATTCTATAGTATGGTATGCTATGCTATAGTCTAGTATGCCAAGTCTAGTATGCCAAGAGTCCCTCTAGGTTCTAGTCAGCTCCATACCTTGAGAATGAGAGAGGTGGGAATCTCTTTCCGGGTCTCGAACTCTAACATCCCGCGAAGGGAGTCAGAAAACTGGAAGCTGGATTCTCTGCGAGCAGAGATGACAGCATCTCTTGTCAGTGCGTCAGGTCGGGACACGGGCTCCTCTAAAGTCGAGGTCTCCTCCTACTTGCTTGGGCAAGGGAAGGTATATTTATACCTGGTAAGTGCCTTGGAATGTTAGCATTGACGTAAAGTCGGGCAGAGGAAGACGTCAGGAATGAACCCTTAAGGTATAGCGGTTCATGCATAATAAATGAGTTCTTGGAGAAATCAATAATCCTGTGCTAGGGGAACTCCCAAGAGCTTAAGGGTCTGGTTTCTAAGAACTCGTTGTGACGTTAGGGTGGACGGATGCAAGTGACCATGCCTGTATTTGGATAGCATGGCTAATGCCTAAATAAGGACTGGGATCTTATGCCTATATAAGGGCAATGCGAATTGTGCCTATATAAGGACATGTTTCAGGAAAACCTAGATACGGACACCTAAAGCGGAATACAACACCCACTCCACTTTCGAATGAACGATAGTACTAAATGCTAAACATGAAATGCTAAACATTAAACTGAGTACCACATGTTGCTAAAAACATTTCTAAAAACATATTAAAAGAAGTTTTAAAAGAACTGTTACTAAAACATGTAATGCAATAGGTACTGTACATTTTAAAGCATTTTTTCATTCTAAGCATATATTGGAAATAAATGCAACATGAATGAATAAACAGAAATATATACATATGACGGAATGGTTGACAAGTTTTCAAAAATCAAAGCCATTGCAAATCATGGTACTAAATGAAATTGTGGTAGGTAAGTTGACAATGTGTCCCTGGAAGTATTCAAAGAAGTCCGTTCTATATGAATAGTTCTACTGTAAGCAGATTGAATTGCCATGTATTTTCAAAAAATAGAGAAAAAGAAAAAGTCAATTTTTAGGAAGAGTTCCAAGTTTTGTTCTGTTTTGAAAATATGGAGGCCAAATTCATTGCTTCCCTGGTACACTGTGAGCCGAATCAAAGTCAGTGTATGGGTCTGGTGTAAACATGAAATCATCTATTTCTGTAGACAAAAGATCGTCTACCGATGTCGGTGACAGTTGGAATACCTCGTTCAGAAGGTTAACTGCACAGAGATGTGAAGCATCCCCTTCAGCATAGGATGCCGCAGCAATGTTCGCGTCCGTTGTTACCTGCGTGCCTGTTGATCCATCTCGTACCTCAGCAGGAAGCGTATGTGAGATCTCAAGGAATGCAGTCATCAGGATTGGTAGCCTCTGGGGACAACACAGAGCATGGGCCGTTATCGGGTCCAGCAGAGTATCGATATCCGTTGGCATGACTGATGGGAGTGTTAGACAGGTGTCTAGCACGCATTCTTCACCGCAAAGCAGGCAGCGTAGAACAGGTAAGATGCAATCTTGCCAGATTGGTCTAAATGACAGAAACCATGTTGTATTAAGTTCCCGTAGACGAGGTATGCCCAAAAGTTGCACTATGCGCTCACTGCACTTCCGTTCTAGGTGAGCTTTCTCCAAATTGCTGGGAGTGACGCCGGTTGATAGGCTTGCCAAAGCGTAGTAGTAGGAATGAAAACAGGATTCCCGCAACCAGTGCTAGAATTAATGGCACACCACCAAACACCGAATGTGCGAAGTTTGGAATGATTCCGAGGACTGCCTGAAAAGGTGTTAACAGTCCTGAACAGATGGTCTTAAATACATGTACAATCCCGCTCGTATCAGACATGTTTAAGATACGTCCCATCATTTCTGATCCAGCGCGATATTAGCAAACAGCATTCATACACCAGATACTCACTTGGGCCCATACATTCATACTACACTAATACTTACGCTGCGTTTGATCAGTTATACTCTTTTATCAAAAATCCCTGCTACCAATTACCTTCCGATTGAAGAGTAATGACTTACCAATGAATCCTTTGCTAATTGGGAAGTTTAAAATGAGTGACAATCATTATAGTACATAATCCTGAAATAACCACTGAGTCAGGAAGTTTTTAAAATGTATATCTAAAGATTTAGCAGAGTAAAATACAGAACCACACGGTACTTAATCGCAATACCCAAGATGAAGCATAGAATAACTATTGCTAATCAATGACGGTCCCTCAGAAAAGGAGAGGATAGAGACAGCAGCGCAACTAAAGGTTGCATTATATTTACATAAGTGCGAGAACCAAACCCCCAGGCCAAGGAGTTGGAAAGAATAGGACCAAGGAAGGATGAAGAGCAAAGACCTCCTCCAGGATCAGGACCGGTGACCTCTCTACAACGACGCCTGCGTCATTTCCCTCTCTGATACTAGACTTCTCCTCGATTCGCCCGTGTCTTCCTTCTAATGGACTCCACCGCCCCCCTCTTCAGGACCTCTCTGGACAGCGGTTCAGTCTGCAATTGATCAGCTTGGCAGTCTGGAGCTAAGAGCTAAATAATTAGCTAATTCTATATCTATTATACCCTTCTACGCCCATGTTCCTCCCCTAATGTTGCTAAAATATGGGACCACTACTTCTGATTGGACAGGGACAGGGGGTGGATTCTCACACCATATTGATTTGCCTTGTATTTCTGAAGCCTATTGTTTTTAAACTACCGCCCCTTCAATTTAATACATTTGCTTTATTTCCCACCCGTCTCACGACAAAATTGACAATTAATTCATATAAAATGTTGCTTTTCGATGAGAACATCTTGGTATGTAGTGGTGTCGGCCAGCAGGTCATGGCCTTGGGTGATGTCCAAGTTGACTTCATCTTTTTCTTTCTCGTCTGCCTCTCAGGGCGCATGTGCGGAATCTTTGTCACACGAGCTTTCAGTTCACCAAACCCAGGCCCAAGTTACGAACTAATAAAAGTCAAAGAAGAAAACATTAAAATCACAAATAAAATGTTTCACTGTATGCCCACTCTTTCTACTCTATTCCCATTTAATTATAAATTCTATCCCGCATTAGTAGCGTTAGAGAAACGACAGTTTAATAATGACATGAGAGCAAGCTGAAGCATGTGAAAACATCAAGCGGCCATTTTAATGCACATTGCGCAGAAGCAGAAATTTCCCACCAAGCAAAGAAAGACGTCACAACACGTGATGTGGTTGGGACATGCGCAGTAGGGTTCCCGCGCTTTAGCGGCCATTTTGGATTACAGACAAGCGTTATACATTAGTAAAACACATAGGCAAGCCTCCTTACTTATTCGTGTAGTGTATGCAAGGATTAGTTAGAGACAATACAAGTTTAATAAATTAACACTATGAGGAGGTTGCGTACGAGCAAGTCTCATTTATGAGTCCTTGCTCCATCATTTCTACAAAATGTATAGGGCAGTATGTACGAATTAGAGCCTGTATCTCAGCCAAAGTCCTTGCAATTTGTAAATCATAGATTTCTTTGGCCGAGGTCAAAGGCACGGTTTGTTGCAAAAGCATGGCTTTCATTCTGCTTAAAGTATCAAAACGTATAAAAGAAACATTCAATGAAGGCCATAGAGGCGACTCCCTGACTGTCTATTGGGGGGAACAATACTTGCATACAACAAGTAACCCTGGAGTCGACCGTTACCAGATATGGGATGCCTGGCAACATGCCACAGCAACTCTGATCATTCAACATGAGGTAACTACCATTAGAAAGTTGGCCAAACGTTGGATTAATCACAGTAGCTGGTGTACCCTGCTGGTGGCAGGACAAGTTTGCCACAGAACCATTACAAGCCCCGTGTAAAGAAATGTCCTGACATATGAGTGAACTGCTCAGTGAATTTTCACAGTGTGTACCGTTTAGAAACACTTCACGATCCCCACTCCAACATCTGTATTCGTAAGGTAAATCCCAGGATGTCTTAATGTATTCTTTACCCAACCTTTCATATTTGCCTGCTTGCATTTGTTTGAGGCAATACTGAAACTGAAAAGTAGTGACAGGCAGAGTTATTTTGCCATGGATAAGCCATTCTGTAGCTGATTTTTCTGCTACCGTAAATGGTAATTTTTCCAGTTTTTCAATGCGCAGCACTGTATACTTTGCTCCCCTTTGTGCCAGTTCGATCTGTTTATCCGTTAGATTGTATTCTGAAAACAGAGACGACGTGTTGATAAAACGCCAAGGCACATAGCCTGCACGCAAAGATTGCAGCGTCCAGCCTAATAACATAATAGAACGTAACTGAGATTGGCCTTGTTGTAACATGGCTAAATCCTGTTCCAGTATGTCTATAGCAGAGGATACAATGTTGTCCAATGAATAAATTCTGGATGACAAAGTTGTTAACCCATTGTCGACCATAGAGAGAGATTTCTCTAAGTTAATACGATCAAGCTCACGTATTCGTTCTGCGGCCTCGGCCTGTGAAACCTTCCATACTTCATTATAAGCAGCATAAATGCCGGCATATGTGAAACGTTTTTGACGCGGTTTTCTTGGTCCTAGCAAGAACTCCCTAAGGTCTGCGTCTTCTTTAAGTAAAGATAAGTGTTGTTTCACATCCTCGAGTGTAGATTTTTGTAACCAGTCGAGGCACAATTTTCCTACACTGTATGTTGTTACTACCCCCGGATGTTGTCGTTGAACATAACGTGGGTCTGGCCTATGGATAGTAAAGCCCTGTCTTCTATTCAGGAATCATTCTTGACAGATGTTTGGGTCTGTGGGTCAGAGTAACCATTTTTTCCAATCAGGATCTGTTCTGTTGTTTTGTAGTATTGTGTCTACTGTGACCGCTCCCTGTGTAGTACTATTACTTGCAGGTGTTGGTACAGAAGGTGTATTCATGTCTTTGATCTTAGCTAAACCAAGGCAAGACGTTTGTTGCACAGTGTCATTCAAAAACATTATTTGATGTGGGATGATACATGCTCTAAACAAAGCTTCTATCCCCTGCACTTGCCAATCTTTTGAACCCCAGGCAGATTTTGTGTCGATTGTCTCTTTCCAAAAGTCAAATCCTTGTCTAGACAGGTGGGTAATAAAGGCTGCAGAATAAATCTGTTTTGTATTAGTTAACATAATTTTCTGTCCTGTTTTGTTTACATTTTTATAGTAAAACGTTTCTGGATCAGCTGTATTGTACCCTGAAAAATATGGAAACTTTTTGGCAAACGTTTTGGCAAACGTTTTTGAACTACATCTTGGTGGTGTAGGACAATGTTCCCATTGGTTAAACAAACACATTTCTAGGTGTTGCAGATTTATGCAAAAAATGATGACCATAGTGGTTGTAACAATAAAGCTGTTCATAGTCTGATGAACCCTCTAAGTATTCATTGTTAGAGAATGCAGCAGACCTTTCTAGATCAGACATCATATCATTTACAGTCTCAAAGTCCCAATCATCAGAATAGGTACTGGAGGTAATAAAATCACTTAATGAAATTTTAAATAAATGTGGAATGTTCAAAAGTTCCGTTGGGCCGAATATATCGAAATCGATTTTGTCCCACACTATACCATCCTGTATAGGAACGGCTCTGATGTTCACTGCTGACAAGTCTCTTGCTTCACGATGGGGTGATTTGTGTGGTTTCAAAAGTAAGTTCACATTTTTACTTTCAGTGTCCATATGGATGTATCTGCCATTTATAAACACGCTAAGAGTCATAACCAAAGCTAGCCAAAGCAGGAAGAAAAATATTCCAGATATAATCCATAGTTCAATCCATGGTGAAACCAGATAAGTCTCTTTCAGGAAATGAAAAAAGTCTTGTACTTGTTGTTTGAAAGTTTTTAGGGCTGGCGTCGATTCGGGTTCACTCGGATCCTCAGAAAACGTATCAAAGTTAATGAAATAGCCAGAAGCAGTTCTGTCAATTGTTGGAATTGCATCAGGATTCGTTGAAATCGCTGGAACCAGTTGATCACTTGTTAGGTTGGTGTAGACAGGTGTATCTGGACGAACTGTTACTTGAGTTTCAAGAGGGATGAGTTCCATAGCATTGTTGCCGAGTCCTTCATCTGTTACTGCTGAATTCTCGATGGTTATGGATCTTTCAGTCTGAACCTCTTGGATAGTAGCGAGAGGAGTGCGTCTGCTACTAGGTCGGAGTCCACGAGGCCTACTATTTAGTATTGGCCACATAATGTGGTTTGATGAGGTCGATTGACACAAATCTTTTCTCCTTTTTTCCAGGAAGGGGCGGCAGAAGTACTGTTCTTGTTCCGTGTACGGCTAGGACAGGTACTGGTTGTCTGTAAGAAGGTCCAAATTCCTACTTGTCCGCAATCTTCTCTCTGACTAGATCCCCAACTTTTGGGATCCAGCCAGGCCTTGCTGGGACTGCCGGTGTTTCCCCAGTGGTGGCTGGCTTCAGGAACACGTTGCTTTGTTTCGATCTTAGTTCATGTAGATCCTGTAAAACAGCCAAACGATCTTCGATATCAAAGGGTTTATTTTCCACCACTGTGCCTTTACATTCGAGATCAGGAACCCACATTCTTGTTCCAAATAGGACCTCATATGGAGTGACCCCCCCCCCCCCCTAGAGAACTTCTTGGCAAATTATTTAATGAGCGTTGGACCCCATAAAGATGTTTGACCCCCCCACCCATCACCCGAACCTAATACTCTAGCTGTTATAGACTGCTTTATGTCCCGGTTTTTCCTTTCCACAACAGAATTTCCCTCAGGATGAAACGGAGAGGAGTACCGCAATGCTACACCCAAACTGGCCATGGCTTCTTTGTAAGCTCGAGAGTTAAACGCAGGGCTCTGGTCAGAATGTAGTGTGCTAATTGCGTATGTGCCGATAAAGACTCGCAAATCTTTTATAACAGTTCGAGCGTCAGCCGAGCGCTGAGGCCATATCCATAGGAACCTTGAGCACGAATCCACTGCGACCATTATATATTTATAGTAACCGTCCCTTTGCAAGGGACCGCAGTGGTCCAGGTAAACACAAGCTAATGGTTTGTCTGAAATCAACAGGGGTGTCTGCGCAGGACGTTTCACTGTGACTTTCATCAGTTGGCATATTTCACATTCCAAAACATAGGTTTTGGTCTGTTTCCTAATGCCAGGCCACCAATATCTTTGTTTAAGTAAAGATACTGTTGCAGAAACACCTGCATGGGCAGAGGCTATCCCCTCATGTGCTGCTAGGATCAGTCCTAATCTACGTTCCATGTTTGGAATTACCCTATCCCCCACTCCAGGGATTCGAGCAAAAGGAACGTTGTTTGCATCAATTACCTAAGAGTACTTGAGTGGAAATTTCTTTGGTAACGCTGCACCACTGCTTTTGCTTGAAGCATTGACAGCCAACATTATTTCACCGTCTATTCTCGTTTTTTGAACGAGTGATCGCAGCTACGGAAGCCGTCTGAACAGCCCCCTTTGCGGCTTCATCAGCCAATGAATTCCCTGCAACATGAACGCCATCACGTTGATGACTCAGCGTGTGTATCACGTGAGCTTTTAGTAGTTAGTTTCTCAACTGAACTACTTGTTCCCAAAGCGTTTTACGCTTTATTGTGCCACCTTTTGCATCTTTGAACCCATTTTCAAGCCAATTCTGTATAAATTCATTATACGACTGAACACAGTAAAAAGAATCGCACACTATAAGTGTGGGGAATTCGCGATCTGTATTTTCAAGTGCCAGTTTGAATGCTTGTAGTTCAGCTCGCTGAGCTGTACAATCTCCTAGAGATTGAGTTTTAGTGACCATTGGTCTGAAGTTACCATCTTGCATGCGACCTTTAACGATTGCGCCCGCTGCACTGTAAGCTTGCTTACTCCCTGTAGCGGGTTGTGCTGATCCGTCAGTGTAAATTATAAATTCATACTGATCGAGGCGCAGAATTTCAGTGGGCAGAGGACATTCATGTTCATATTGCAGGAACGCTTGTGTTTTTAAATCAGGATCAAAAACATATTCAACATCTGTTGCAGCAAGAGAATTAACCCATTGTATCCATCTAGGATGTAAAGCTTTTGCATTTGGAATGCTCGCTTTTGTAACCGCCTCTAATGCTGGTACTGGAGTTACGACAATAATGCGTTTCCCTTGGGCTAGAGCTCTTTCTTTTGCTACAGCGGTTTGAACTGCTGTCAGTATTTTTTCTGTTGAAGTGAAGCGCATTTCTGCTTGTGTATACAAATGTGATTTGTATGCTATTGGTACTTTTTCACCCTCATTAAATGTTAAATAGGTGAATCCGCATTGACCCGAAATTATTCGGATCACTAAATTGCGTATATTTACGCGTGCTTGTAAGTGATTTGTTGCTAACATGTTAGCTTGGAGTGAACGCAGGATTTCTGTATGTTCCTGTGTCCAATGTTTTGTTGAAAAATCAGGTTTGATTAATTCGTAGAGAGGTTTAACCCTTTCTGCATAATTTAGAATGCAAGTTCTTCCAAAAATGTAGGAAACCCAAGATGGATTGTAAATGTTTCAGCGTTTTTGGAGATTGGAGCAGCGTGCACTTTTCTAGAAAGTTAGCTGCCAGGCTCTTGCCTTCACTTGAAAGCTCATATCCTAGGAAAAGGACATTGAGATGGGCAATTCTGGATATTTTAAAGTTGAATTTAGAGCCTTCAGAGGCGAAGGCCAATATAATGGTACTCACCCTGTTCAAGTGCCTATCTAGGTCATCGTCTGTCAGATAGATGTCATCGACATATGACAATGCCTCATTATCATAAATTTGTAGTAACTCTGTTACTCTTGCTGAGAATAACCCCGGGCTGTTTTTGAACCCTTGTGGGAGTCTACAAAATTGACGCTGGGTCCCCATTATTGAGAAAGCTGTTAAGTACCTGCTTTCAGGTGCTATGTTTTGACAAAAGAAACCATTTGAAATGTCCAATGTGGTTTTATATTTTTTACGCACAATATTATTCATTAATGCTGTACTATGTGCATTTTGCACTGCAAATGTTTTGGAACAAGTGTTCAAGTGTCTGTAATCCAAAACTAGACGATATGTATTGTCTGGTTTGGATACAGGAAACAAAGGATTGTTCACTGAGGAGGTGCATGTTTGAATCACCCCTTGGTATTCAAGATGATCTAAGATCTCCCTGACCTGTTTTTTAGCTTCTTGCTTTATTGGGTACTGCCTTTGTGCAGAAGGTTGATTTTTTTAGATGTATTTTGTGGTGAGGTGAGTCCTCATCCCATCCTACATGATTTTTGTATAATGCTGGGGCCTGGGCAACTGCCCATTTCCTGGCATAAGTATATTTTTGGTGAATTGGAATATGGTTGGAGAAGGCTGGCATAATGATGTCCTCACCATGTGGGCACTCCCTGACAAAGTTTGGTGGCCAGTCCTTTTCTGCTAGAAGTATATCATAACCCCTTGAAAGTTTCTCCCAAAAGAGTATTTTCACTTTTCTTGGTATGTCTCCCTCCATTCGGAGTGTTATTTCATATAACTTTTGTGGAGTACTAACCCTATTGTCTACAGTCTGTACTGTGATGTACTCATTCAAGTCCACTATCTCCAGAAGTTCCTTCAGGTTCTGGCGAGCTATTGTTACTTCTGCTGCACTGTCCAGCATTGTCTGAGCCCATTCTCCGTTCTTGAGCTGTGTTCTCAGTATTCTTGGCATGTCTGATCTTCAGACCTGCTACCTTCTTCTTTGTGAATTGGAGGCTTTGATTTATTTTTCTGAACGTGTTTATCGTCTTTGGATTTCACGCGTTCTTCTCTGTGTTCTGACCGTCCTCTTCTTTCTGATGTCTGTGACGATATCTGAAAGGTACGAGAGGAACGTGTATCAGTATCTTGATACCTGTCAGGTTTTCTTAAATTATCCCTATTCCTGAGGTTGTACCTCCTTTCAGAGGGCTCCTTTTGAGGAGACCTACCTCGGGATTGAGAACGTCTCTCTTTTGAATTTTGTTTATTAGTTTCCCACTTCTTTTTAGAAGATGTAGGAGTTTGTTTAATAGAGTCCTTATCAGGACTTTCAGATAGTTTTGGCTTCAATGGTTTCCCACCCAAACTATCTCTGCCTAATTCTGCATAAGATTGTTCTATTATTCTGGTTAGTTCATGTTGATGTTCTGTTACATCAAATTCCCTTAAGCGTTGGCGGATCGCCACTGATGCTGCCTCCCCTTTAATATTAGATAATAGTATTGTTGAGACCTGGTCGAAGTTTTTCAGTAATTTCATACCTAAATTCAGAGCAGGTTCTGCCCCGTATTCGTTTTGAATTTGTTTCAGGACATCTGGTATTACTGAAAGTGACAGAACACCATGTGTTTTAGTATAGATGGCAGCAAAGACTGCGCCCCAAGTGGTGCAGTCTTCCAGTTGTGGTGTGATCCCCATTGGTAAACAGATTGTTAGGATTCTGTGTTTCTCATAAGGGCTAGTATTTGGAAATACTGTTTCGATTTGAGTAATTTTTTGAGCTATCCAGAATGGAATTTGCTCACGTTTTGTGGGCATTTTACCCATGACTGAATGTAAAGTCTGTGGAGTAATTTTTAGTGTATTCCCCTGTTGAGGGGTTTGATTTGGAATGGTCATTGGTGGTTGGACTGTGAAAGTCTGCATGACATATTGGACTAATTGTCTGTAAATTTTTATTAACTCTTGTAGTTGAGTAAGTAATTCCTCGTCTGACATTAGATCAATGTCAGGATGAGGTGTGTAGCCGGCTAGAATCGGCCATGTTGCTCCTGGTCTACCTAGTGGACCGAGCCTGGTAATGTTTTTGTGATGTTTTAGGGCGCTTTTAAACCAGAGATCATGCTCCTGGTATGTGAGTGGAATTTAAATATCCTCGAAAGGAATATATTCCTCTGGTGGTTCATTTTCTTTAAAGAAGTGAAATAGTTTTGTTATTGGATTTGATTCTGGGAATACTATCCATGAATAGAATACCTCTGTCTGAAAGGATTTGTGTGCCTCTATCACGAAAACTGCTCCACCACCTCTTGGTGGTAGGCCGTGTTTTATAAGTTTTAGAGTGATGGCTCTCCTTAGGTTTGGATGGATGTTTATAACACCCTCATCGGCTTCATTTAAACCTGTAAAATTAAAAGCTGTTACGACTGGATCAGCCGCAGCTACACCGTTCTCGGTGCCATTATCCCCGTGTATGGACATTTGTTTTTTGAAAAATGTAGAACAAGTTTCAAGGAAACAAAAGATAAGGTGCACAATATTTTGGAACACTATCCTTCAACGTTGAAAAAACCAAATAGTATATAGAATTTTTTTGTCCTATTTAGCTTTGTTGGATATTTAAAACTACCCACTCCAGACGTCTTATGGAGTATGTGAGTAGGGGTCTCTGAGAGAAAAGCACGACTGAGTTACTCAGAATCTAGCGTTAAATTAGTGCCTTGCCCCACGTTGGGCGCCATGTAGTGTAGTTCCTATTTCCCTAATAGGCTCTGCGCATTGGAATAATATACCCTATAGGTTTGACATAGGACTGAGGTCAGTATGTCCCTATCGAGTATATTAAACAATTACTTTGTGCCAGCTAACTCAGAGGCCACTAGAAACTCCTTGTAAACAAGAAGGGAGTAGTTTCTGGCAACCGCATAAACATGACAACTTTGTTTCCCTTTAGAATCGAAACACTCTCAGAATCGTGTAAACAATAGAGAACAGTTTCACTCAGCTAATCGTGCATGCTTAGTTTCTTCAGAGTTACACAGAAAGAATAGACGGGCGTTTCAATAAAAGGATTTATTGAACAGTCTGGTTTCTCGTGTAAGAGATATGAGCTGTTATGATCACAAGACAGTATGCGAGATATATAATGTACAGCGTAAGCAGTAGAAAGAAATACTGCGCTAGCATTATCTTTTAGCTATGACATATATTCATATACATAAATAACAAGCTAAAAATGCGAGTACTCATACGATGCTTCTCTAACTAGTTCTACCCCAGTGTGTCTAACTTAGGTGTAGGGCAAGGTAAGAAGTAGGTGATGTATTCTATAGTATTGCATGCTATAGTCTAGTATGCCAAGAGTCCCTCTAGGTTCTAGTCCGCTCCATACCTTGAGAATGAGAGAGGTGGGAATTTCTTTCCGGGTCTCGAACTCTAACACCCCGCGAAGGGAGTCAGAACACTGTAAGCTGGATTCTCTGCGAGCAGGGATGACAGCATCTCTTGTCAGTGCGTCAGGCCGGGACACGGGCTCCTCTAAAGTCGAGGTCTCCTCCTACTTGCTTGGGCAAGGGAAGGTATATTTATACCTGGTAGGTGCCTTGGAATGTTAGCATTGACGTAAAGTCGGGAAGAGGAAGACGTCAGGAATGAACCCTTAAGGTATAGCGGTTCATGCATAATAAATGAGTTCTTGGAGAAATCAATAATCCTGTGCTAGGGGAACTCCCAAGAGCTTAAGGGTCTGGTTTCTAAGAACTCGTTGTGACGTTAGGGTGGACGGATGTAAGTGACCATGCCTGTATTTGGATAGCATGGCTAATGCCTAAATAAGTACTGGGATCTTATGCCTATATAAGGGCAATGCGAATTGCCTATATAAGGACATGTTTCAGGAAAACCTATATACGGACACCTAAAGCGGAATACAACAGTATGATGTGTGAATGGGTATGTACGTTGTTGTATGGATGGGTATGTAAGTGGTTGTATGGGTGAGTGAGTGGCTGTGAGAGTAGCTGTATGGGTGAGTGAGTGCTTGTGTAAGTGGCTGTATGATTGAGTGTGTGAGTGGCTGTGTGGGTCTGTGAGAGGTTCTGTGGATGATGTCATCACTGACCATGTCATGAGTAATGTAATAAATGAGGTCATCAGCAGTGCATTGGAGAGGCGTCCCTGTAACCTTTGTTTTTTTTAGTGAATTTCTAAGGTTTTTAAATGTAATTCCCTTTGCGTGAGTGTCTGAGTGGCTTACTTACTGGGTGCGTGATTGTCTGAGAGGGTCTGTGATTGGGTGTGGGGGTCTGAGAGTGCATGAGTCTTTGAGTGGGTCTATGAATGAGTGCCTGAGTCGGAGTGGGTCTATGAATGAGTGCCTGAGTCGGAGTGGGTCTATGAATGAATGTGTGAGTATGAGTGGGTCTATGAATGAATGTCTGAGTGGGTCTGTGAATGAGTCTGAATGCATGAGTCCGAGTACATGAGTGCGCGAGTCTGAGTGGGTCAGTGAGTCTGAGTGAGTGTCTAAGTGGGTATGTGAGTGGGTGCTCAAGTGTGTGCTCTGTTTTGCCCTCTTTTGCCTTTTCTGCTTGTTCTTCTGCCCCCTGTTTTGTCTTTCCCGCTTGTTTTTCTGCCTGTATTGTCTTTTCTGATTCTTTTTCTGCCCTCTTTTTTGCCTTTCCTGCCCTTTGTCTTTTGTTTTGCTCCTTCTGCTGGATTTTCTGCCCTTCCTTTCGTCTTTTCTGCCAGTTTTTCTTCTCTCTATTTTTCCCTCCGCTGTACTGGGGAAGGATGCAGCGCGTTCCCCCTCCTCAGGTTGATCTCGATCCCAGGGACCTCATCCCCTGGGACCCAGTCATATCTCCTGGGTGCCCTGGAGATCACCCAGGGTACCAATGTGCAGCATGGAGACCGCAGGGAAGACTCAAGACCTCTGCAGCCCCAACCATCTCCCTGCAAGGGCCGGCACTGCTGTTGCACACTCCTGTGTGCAGCTTCCTGTGTGCAGGAGCAATAGTTTCATCCATTTCCCTGCCCACATGTCTGCCCTGTTGCACCCTGCTCTTTTTTTTTTTGTTAAACAATGCCCCCGGGACCCGGCACACCTAGGGGTTTTTACCGAAACAAGCTCAGGAGCCTGCGTTTTGTATTTTTTTTTTTTATTCTCGCCGGACTCGTGGATTTGCCTAGATTATCAGCAATTTTTTTTGTAATGCTTTTTTGTCCTGGCGGGGACCTCTGGGACCCCAGCAACAGATCTAAGAGGTCAGGGAATTCCTACCCTGCCCCTTTTTCTTTTTTTAACCTTTTTTCAGGGACTCCGCTGAAGCTGAATCCCAAGATGGCCACCAACACTTCCTGGTTGGAGTGTTGGCAGCCAATCAGATCTCAGCATGAGAGCTGGAGGGTTTGCTGAGCCTTCGCGTCCCTAGATATACAAATTTGTGTTTTCTTCATCATCTCCCAAACTACTGAACAGAATTACACCAAATTACAAAAAGGGTTCTTTCTGGACCAAGAGCTACCTTTCTGCCAAATTTAGTGCAATTCTGTCCAGTGGTTCGGACTGTAGTCATGTCTAAAACCTCTATGGAAATGAACATCAGAAAAACACTTTTGTTGACCCCTCTTTTTCGCAGCCCCCGCTTGATAGATCGCCCCAGTGAATCTAGCTGTGCATTGAAAGTTTCGGAGTGATCCATCAAGCGGGGGGCTGAGAAAAAGGGTGGTGGGTCAAAAAAAGTGTGTTTCCCATGTTAACCCCTTCGATGCTCATGACGAGCTCAGCTAGTCATGCTGCGCGGTCGCGCTGTGCGCATGACGAGCTGAGCGCGTCACGACCACACCCGCGATCGGAATGTCCAGCACCTGGGCGGAATTCCGATCGCGGCGAAGCGGTTAATTCACATAGGAGTTTTGAACACGAATGCAGTCCAAACTGTTCAGCAGAATTACACCAAATTTAGCAGAAAGCTAGTTTTTGGTACGCAGATTGCGCTTTGTTATTAGGTGTAAATCCATTCAGTAATTTGAGAAATTAAAAGAAATCCAATTTGTCCATCTACGATCGCGGCTAATTAGCGTATAATGACGAGCTTGCTCAGGGAAATGCAGAGCTCTGATTGGCTACCAACACTTCAACCAGGAAGTGTTGGCAGTCATCTTGGGACCCTACTGTGAGAAGTTGGCCTGGCATATGATGTCCACTAGTTATAGCGGGCACCTTGCACAAGTCCAAATGACCCTTATTGATGATGGATTTAAAGACAACCTTTATTGAAAGCTATCCTAGTGGTAGCTATGGAGAGCAGCCATCAGGCTAAGTCTTGAAGGAGTGTAAAGCAGCTTGATTTACCAGATTATAACCTCTTGAATGACCAAATGAAAGGAGAACCACACAAGATATATATATAAAATATATGTATTTATTTCTAAACACTAACTACTAATCTCTTTATGAGATTAGAGTTCAAGATACACAGTATCACAGTATTAAAACGACAGAAAATAGCACAATACAAAGTGGGCTCCAGGGGGAGACAAACCATATACTAAAAGTGGTATAAGAACCACGACTTGACTAGACAGTGCCTAGAGCACGTAGAATCGCTGGGACCCCAAGGAACCACCCAAGGTAGTGACACAGGAGACCCACGGGGGACGTGTGCAGTGTGAGAACACAGCTGCGAGCGCCGTAGGATATAATGCGGAAAGTCGCGGTTGGAATTTTAAAGATAAAGGACACTTAGGAGAGGACTGTCAGCAAACCCCTTTAGACTTAAGGGGCTCTAGGGCCAACACCCATGTGAGCACCGGAGTACTCTAGTTACCTCACCCGGGGGAGCCGGGTGCATAGGTGTCAAAGAGTGTCGGGAATCGTCGTCGTTTTCAATGGCGATCTGCTGCAAAGTACTGCTGCAGTGAAGAAGAGACGTGTCCGGGGTGATCCAAGCCTGGATCGAAGATGTGAAGAACCTGAAAGCAGAGGGGACAGAGTCTGGGTCACTAGCCAGTGACCAGGAGCGGAGCAATCGAATGCCCACCGATGTCGGGTGCTTCAGGTGCGAAGAGGTGTAGCTTGACTCTGCAGCCACGGGGTCCCGGAGACGTCGACGACGACCAGGAGCCGGATTCGAGCTGTCCCACGAAGGATGTCGAGTGCTGGGGTGTCGGTGATCGTTTTGACCACAACAAGCCTTGGCAACAGCAACCCACGCAGGAAGAGAAAAGATGCTTCTGTGCGGACCAGCAAGGTCCTGGGGACTCCCCAAGCGATGGAGAGTCAGGGCACGTCTGGAGCAACCAGGGAAGCCCAATAAAAGTTAGAGTTGTCTTCTTGGGGACCCACAGGTCAACGGACCAGGGATCGCGAAGGGACCTCGAGAGGAATCACAAAATGGCGGCCCACAGAACACTCGTTGAGTGTAGGCCTGCAATCTTCGGTGCAATTACTGCTCGGGGTCAGGGCTACAAGTAACCCAAAGCTCAGCCTCAGGGGTCGCTGGAAAGCTGATGCTTCTGCAAATGGTCGCGGTGTCCAGGGGTTCGGGTGGCACGGTCTCCACGAGGGATACTGGCCTCAGACTTGCTGTGGGCACAGATCGACCTCAGAGACCTCGGGAACCCACCTCCTGTGTGGCAATATTCTTCGGAGTCCGCAGGAGCTTCGGAGATGCCAACCGGTCAGTAGCGTTAAAGGTGCCTGCCTTGCAGGGGAGTAACTCCTTTACTCCAAGGGAGATTCTTCAGTCAGGTAGAAATGAAATTCCCTTGGTGGAAAGTTATATAGATACTGGGTCTCAAAATTCCCAGCAAAGGAAAGAAAATATTAGCCCATATGTTAGATCATACACAGTTCTAAATATAACCATGCCACATGTAGAGTATATATTAAAAAATATTTTATTAAAAATCGATAATGTATGCAATTAAAAACCACAATACAAGTTATTTACAATCACACTGAAATCAAATTCATATACTATAAAAACATATTTTACATATACTTGAGAAAGACCCTGTTTCACTGAGGAGCTAAATATAAAGATTCTTCAGTCATCCAGCGTCGT
The DNA here is from genome assembly GCA_963921515.1 of Calotriton arnoldi. NCBI lineage: Eukaryota > Metazoa > Chordata > Amphibia > Caudata > Salamandridae > Calotriton > Calotriton arnoldi. The sequence continues at coordinate 626,567 of CAWUFW010003945.1, forward strand.
GCAGATCGTCGAAGTACTTGGTTTCTGGTAACAGAGTTTAGTCCAGGTGTAATCTAAAGTCCTGTAGTCAGGGTTTCCTACTTTATACCCAAGGAAGGGGTGGGAGAAACTCTGGGGACCCACCTATGGGAGGGTCAGGAAAGAGGGGTGGCTACACCCATTTCCTTTGTCCAGTTTCGCGCCAGAGCAGGGGCTGTGTGCCCCTGCAACCGGTTTGAGCTGGACTATGCACAGGGACACCAAATGTGCCCCCAGTGCAGACTTCAAAGCACTCTGGGAGTGCCACCCACCCAGCCCCAATACACTAAAGCCTGTCTGGGAGGTGGTCACACCTCCCTGTGACAGGAAACCTATTGTCCAGGCCTCCCCTGCCGGAGTTTCGTCCAGCAGCAGGAGGGCAGACTTGTGTCTGTGGCTGCAGCCTCCATTTTGTGATGCCAGGGTTCTGTTAAGCTGGTACCGGGTGTACCGGTGATGCCATGTGGCTCCCTCTAGAAGGGAGGAATAATACCTCCCACCCCAGTACTGGGATGGAGGTATGATTCCAAGGTGTTTGACACCAAACACGACATGTTTCCATGCAGCCATTCTCAAGTTAGCATTTACCGCGGGGTTATAATGCACTTAAGAGTATATGGTCTGGCTGCATCACAAACAACCCTGGAATGAAGATTCTGAAAGCTGCAGAGGGGCTCTGCTCATGCATGGGCACCCTCTCACATGAAACCCAGCACCCTGCCTTCAGGATTGTTAAGGCCTGCCATAGGGGTGACTGATAGGTTTACATGTGCAGTGATATGGAGAGATATAGGGAACCTATACCTCAGTAAGGGGTGCATATACCACCTTACATAGGCTGCTGTAGCAGACCTGTTGTGTCATTTTAAAAGGCTTCCCAGGGGTGGCACAATACATGCTGCAGCCCCTGGTAGGCCTCTGGGGTACCTATGCCCTGGGTACATAGTATACCATATACTAGGGACTCACAAGGGTACCCCAGAATCCAATCTGGAGTGTACCTAAAGTACATACAGTCAATTTAGAGTAGAAAGCAGATAGACTGGGGTCCTGATTAGCAGGGCCTCAGTCTGGCTAAGTCGAAAAACAGTGAAACATCAGCAAAAAGTGGGGGTAACGATAAGAAGCAGATCCTACTCTCCTACACAACCCCCCCCCCCCCCAAACGTCAGGACATTAAACTAACCTTGACCAGTTGAGTCTTCATGTTCTAAATGGAAATATCTGGAGAGTCCATCTGCATTGGCATGGTTACTCCCAGGTCCATGTTCCACTGTATAGTCCATCCCCTGTAGGGAAATGGACCACCTCAAAAGTTTGGGGTTTTCACCCTTCATCTGTTTTAGCCATAAGAGGGGCTTATGGTCTGTCTGAACAATGAAGTGAGTGCCAAACAAGTATGGCCTCAGCTTCTTCAAGGCTCAAACCACAGCAAAGGCCTCCCTCTCAATGGCTGACCAACGTTTCTCTCTGGGGGTCAACCTTCTGCTAATAAAAGCTACTGGCTGATCCGGACCTTCATCATTCAATTGTGATAACACAGCCCCTACCCCCAACTCAGATGCATCTGTTTGGACAATGAATTGCTTGGAGTAATCAGGACTTTGCAGAATGGGAGCAGTGCACATGGCCTGCTTCAGGTCATCAAATGCCTTTTGACAGCTCACTGTCCACTGAACTTTCTTGGGCATTCTTTTAGAAGTCAAGTCATTCAAAGGGGTCACTATGGATCCATAACCTTTGACAAATCTTCTATAGTACCCAGTCAGGCCCAAGAAAGCTCTGACCTGAGTCTGGGTAGTGGGAGCAACCCAGTCCATTATGGTCTGGATTTTGCTCTGCAATGGTTGAACCTGGCCTCCACCCACAAGGTGGCCCAGGTATACAACTTGGCTCTGCCCTATCTGGCACTTGGTGGCCTTGATAGTGAGGCCTGCCTTTTGCAGGGCCTCTAAAACATTTCTCAGGTGGACCAGGTGATCCTCCCAGGTGGAGCTAAAGACAGCACTATCATCTAGATATGCTGCACTATAGGCTTCCAGGCCTGTAAGGACTTTGTTCACCAACCTTTGAAAAGTGGCAGGTGCATTTTTCAAACCAAAGGGCATCACCACAAATTGGTAGTGCCCACTAGGGGTAGAAAATGCTGTTTTGGCTTTTGCATCCTCAGCTAGTCTGATTTGCCAGTAGCCAGCTGTCAGGTCAAATGTGTTGAGAAACTTGGCTGAGGCCAAAGTGTCTATGAGCTCATCTGCCCTTGGGATTGGATGGGCATCAGTCCTAGTGACTGCATTGAGACCTCTGTAGTCCACACAAAACCTCATCTCTCTCTTACCACCCTGGGTGTGAGGTTTAGGCACTATGAACCCTCAGATAGCCCTTGGGCTAGTCCAGTAGTCTATCACTCCCAAATCCAACATCTTCTGGACTTCAGTCCTGATGCAGTCCCTGACATGGTCAGGTTGCCTGTAAATCTTATTTTTAACAGGCAGGCTGTCCCCAGTGTCCACTTCGTGAGTGCACCAGGTAGTCTGACTTGGAGTCAGAGAGAACATATGTCTGAACTGATTGAGAACTTTTCTGCAATCAGTTTGCTGCTGGTCAGTGAGGCTGCCTGTCAAGGCTACACCATCTACTGATTCATCATCAGGGTTCTGTGAGAGCAGGTCAGGGAGTGGATCACTCTCTTCCTCCTGTCCCGCATAAGTAGCCATGAGCAAGCCCATGTCTGCCCTGTCAACATATGGTTTCAGTCTGTTGACATGGAGCACCCTGTGGGGGCTCCTGGGAGTTCCAAGGTCCCCCGGGTAGGTAGCCTCTCCCTTCTGTTCAACAATGGTATGGGGGCCACTCCACTTGTCTTGGAGGGCTGCTGGGGCCATAGGCTCCAACACCCATACTTTCTGTCCTGGCTGATAAACAGTCAACACAGCCTTTTGGTAATGCCAGGCCTTTTGAAATTCCTGGCTAGCCTCAAGGTTTTTAGTTGCCTTCTTCATGTACTCAGCCATCCGGGAGCCGAGACCAAGTACATAGAACAAAATATCCTGTTTAGGGGGTTTGAGGTGTAACTCTCATCCCTCCTTCACTAGACACAATGGACCCCTAACTGGATGTCCAAACAGAAGCTCAAATGGGCTGTAACCAACCCCTTTCTGTGGAACCTCTCTGTAGGCAAAGAGAAGGCAGGGCAAAAGTATGTCCCATCTGCGCCTAAGCTTTTCTGGGAGACCTTTGATCATGCCCTTCAAGGTTTTGTTGAACCTTTCAACTAAACCATTGCATTGTGGGTGATAGGGGGTGGTAAATTTATAATTTACTCCACACTCCTTCCACATAGCAGTCAAGTAACTAGACATGAAGTTTGCACCTCTGTCTAATACTACCTCCTTAGGAAGACCCACCCTGGAAAAGATTGCCAGGAGGGCCCTTGCCACCACAGGAGCTATGGTGGTCCTTAGGGGAATGGCTTCTGGGTACCTAGTGGCATGGTCCACCACCACCAGGATAAATATGTGCCCAGATGCTGTTTGAGGGTCTAGGGGACCAACAATGTCAATACCTACCCTTTCAAAGGGAACCCCCACCACAGGTGGTGGTATCAGGGGGGCCTTTGTAGTGCTACCTGCCTTACCACTGGCTTGACAGGTGACACGGGAGCGACAAAACTCCTTGGTGTCCTCAGACATGTGGGGCCAATGAAAGTGAGGGACAATTCTGTCCCAAGTCTTATTTTGGGCTAGGTGTCCTGCCAATGGGATGTCATGTGCAAGGGTCAATAGGAAGCTCCTAAACTTCAGAGGTATAACCAACCTCCTGGTGGCTCCAGGCTTGGGGTCTCTACACTCCGAGTAAAGGAGTCCATCATCCCAATAGATCCTATGGGTACCACTAGCACTCCCAGCAGCCTCAGCAGCAGCTTGCTGTCTGAGGGGTTCAAGAGAGGGGCAGCTCAGTTGCTCCTGGCTCAGATCTGCCCTGGAAGGGCCCCCTGTCCCCAAGAACTCAACCTGATCAGGTTCAAGCTCCTCTGGGACAGTTCCTTCTTCAGGACTGAGATCATCTCCCTCAAGAGACTGATCTGCATTCTGAGGCAGGGGGGAAGACACTGCCTTAACCCTACTGCTCCTCCTCTTGGGAGGCACCTGGTCCATTCTTCCAGAATCCAGGACTTGTTCAGTTTTAGACATTTTTGCCTGTGACCTGGTCATAGCAAACACATCTGCAGGGATGCCCAACATTACTGCATGGGTCCTGAGTTCAACTTCAGCCCAAGCTTAACTTTCCAAATCATTTCTAAGCAAGCATTCAACAGGGAGGTCTGCACTTAGCACAACCTTCTTAGGGCCAGTTACCCCTCCCCAGGAGAAATTAACAACTGCCAGGGAATGGTCTGTCCTGACATTGCTAGCATTGGTCACTTGGTACATTTCACCAAGTATGATCTGCTCAGGGGCTACAAGATCTTTTGTAACCATTGTGACACGTGTCCCTGAATGCCAAAGCCTCTCTTCCATTAATTAAGGGCTGCTGTCTGTATTTGCCCAGATTACTGGGACTCACATAGGAGGACATATCCATGCCTCCATCACAGATCAGTACAGCCTGAGTTGGAACTCTGACTAGGCCAGAGTCCATCTCAGATCCCAGGGTTAACACTACCACACCCTTATTTGGAACACCACCACTTGGAGCTGAACTAGGGGGAACAGTTGTCTTAGGGGCAATGGTGGCTGGAGTTGAGTCTTTGTACAATCACAAGTCCAATGGGTTTTCTGCTTACAGATTTTACACCATGGTTTCTTTTGGCCTTTTCCTTTGTTAGATTGGGACTCTCCACCAGATGCAGATTTTTGGGGCCCTTGTGAAGACTTCTGGTCTTTACCCTTCTCCCCACCCTTATCAGAGTTCTTAGAATCTTGCTTCTTAGAGTCACCACCTTGGTTCTGAACCTTCTGCCTCACCCTGGTTCTGACCCACTTGTCTGCCTTCTGAACCAATTCTTGGGGAGAGGTCAGATCAGAATCCACCAGGTACTGATGCAACAGTTGATTTTGACAGTTGTTAAGGATCTACTCTCTCATGATCAAATTATACAATCCTTTGAAATCACACACCTTACTGCCAAGTAACCAGCCTTCCAGACCCTTAGTAGCACAATCAACAAAGTCAACCCAGTCCTGAGTCTGTGCCTTTTGGGTATCTCTGAACTTTAACCTGTATTGTTCAGTGGTTAGGCCAAACCCTTCAATCAGAGCACTCTTCAGGACTTTGTAGTTGTCAGCATCCTCTTCTCTTACAGTGAGGAGCTTGTCTCTACCTTTGTCTGCAAAGGAAAGCCACAAGATTGCTGCCCACTGCTCCTGAGGGACCCTCTGTACCTTACAGGCCCTCTCAAGTGCAGTTACCATTTGTGGATGTCATCCCCACTCTGGTAGGGAGGGACAATCTTGTTCAGGTTCCTATGGTCATGAGTATGATCTCTACCTCTAGGGACACTGCTGCCGCCACCATGGGACCCTAGTCCCATCTTCTGTGAAGCTCTCTGAAGCTCCAGGGATTCCCTGTCTAAGACCAATTGCTTTCTCTTGATTCTGAGCTTTGCTCTCTCAAACTCAAGCAGTTGGCATTTCTTCTCATAAGAGGATGACCTTTTATGAGAAGCAGAGGACCCTATAGAAGTACCAGAATGATTAGATTCCTGAGAAGGAGATCTTGATCTTCTTGGTACACTATTAACCCTTCCTGGGGGAGTGAAGAGAGGGCCACTGAGGCCTTCCTCACCTGCAGGAAGAATTGGATTATCCAGGTTGGAATCATTTTGATCCTCCTGGCCAGCATCAGAGTCTGGGTCATAGTAGTGTTCACTACCTGGCCTTTCCTCTTCTACTGCCCCACCCAACTTGCCTGCCTCATCAGACCCTGGGGTCTTTCTGAGGTCATCTAACAGCAAAGCCTCTATGAGGCGTTGAGTGCTTGCATGTCTCCCTGTCTTCAGTCTCCTAGAGGTACACATATTTCTCAATTCCTGGAATGTGAGATTGTCATACCTAGTGGGCAAGGAGTCACTGACTTCAGGCCTTGAAGACATTCTAGTGTGGTGTGGTGTATGCACCTACCTACTCTAGTGGGAACTGAAACTCTTGAGTTGTAGAAAGGGTGTGCTAAGCCCTTGACACACAACTCTAAGTTCAGTAGAACTTACTGTATTCTAAAAACTTGATTTATACGTACCTATGTACCTATAGTGGTTTTCAGTTAGTCACACAAAGAGATTATCTGGTAAAGCAATAGCAAGCTTGAATCCAACCGTTGCACACCAATGTGAGAAGTTGGCCTGGCATATGCTGTCCACTAGTTATAGTGGGCACCTTGCACCAGTCCAAACGACCCTTATTGATGATAGGTTTAAAGACAACCTTTATTGAAAGCTATCCTAGTGGTAGCTATGGAGAGCAGCCTTCAGGCTAAGTCTTGAAGGAGTGTAAAGCAGCTTGGTTTACCAGATTATAACCTCTTGAATGACCAAATGAAAGGAGAACCACACAAGATATATATATAAAATATATGTATTTATTTCTAAACACTAACTACTAATCTCTTTATGAGATTAGAGTTCAAGATACACAGTATCACAGTATTAAAACGACAGTAAATAGCACAATACACAGTGGGCTCCAGGGGGAGACCAAACCATATACTAAGAAAGTGTAATAAGAACCACGACTTGACGGGGGGCGGAGCTTGCTGCAGCGCAAGATGGCCGCGTAGAAGAAGAGCTCCGCGAGCCATCGGTGCCACAAACCTAAGATCCTGGCAATCTGAACTCGAAAGCTTCACCCACACAACTGAAGGAGATCCGCTAGACCCGGAGCACCGATTGACACCTCCTTGTCGGGAATGGAAGCACAGAAGCCCTCGCGGACTGCGGTGAGGGGGCCGGCCCGGAGGCCGCGCGGCCGAGCTAGGTGTCCAAGCGGTAGGGCCGCGCCCGCCCAGTGCTCTCGCCAGCGCTCCTGCCTGACAGAAGGAAACCCGAGACCCACCCGCGGGGCTCCCGTACGCCGATTGCGGCTGGTCCGGGCGTCTGGGCTGTTGCGGCCGCCCCCGGTGCGGGACCTGACACTACTGGGGCCTGGCTGTGCTGCGTGGCCTGCGGCCTGGTTGGGACGCCGGCCGGCGCTGGGTTGCGGGGCCCGCGGATCGCTGTGTCGGCTCGCTCCTTCCTGAAAGCCTCTGAGGATCACCACTAAACCACGGAGGTTGGCGCTAGGTGATCTGCCACTTTCTGGTGCCGCATGAGCCCACGTTGACTTCACTGCTGGGCGCCCCGTGGGGGGAGGTGCTGCGGAGGAGGCTGAGGCTTGCGCGTAGGGAGCGCCCCGGCTGGGGCGGGTGCCCTGTGTCCTCTCTGCTGCTGGCCGGTGCAGCGTCTTGGCGCTGTGGACCCCCCCCCCGGGGGACTGGACCACCTGGTACTTGGGCACTTGAGCAGCTGCTGCCCCGGGTACTGCTAACTGAGTCGTAGCGCTCGGCCCGTCGGACCTCCCAACACTTACTCCGCGCCCACCTGATTGCCCCAGGGTCTTCAATATGGGCAAGGTGGATAAAACACAATCTCGCCTCCAGTTCAACGCCAAAGACACTCGATCTAAACAGGCGGAGCGGGCGCGCTCAGCTGACTCAGGCGCAGATCACTCAGAAGACGACCCCACAGAGGTAAAACAAATGCTCGTCTCTATTCAAAAAAGTCTCTTAGCAATGGATGGGAAGATCGACTCTGGTGTATCGATTAGATAGAATGTCTGAGCGTCTTGACAAGCAGGCGGAGCGTACGGATATGGCCGAACGCAGGATCTCCGACGTGGAGGAGGCCCAGACTGAAGCGGACCAGGTACAGAAACAAATGGCTAAAACCCTTGCTGTGCTTCAGGACAAGGCGGAGGATTTGGAGGCTCGCTCCCGTCGCAGCAACATCCGTATAACGGGCCTGCCAGAGTCCACCCCAATGGGCAATACCGAACAATTCACCGAAAAATTGCTAATCTCTCTACTCGGCCGCGGAATATTCTCAGATCTGTTTGTGATCGAAAGAGCGCACTGGTCGCTTGGCCCGCGTCCCCCTCCGGGTGCACCACCACGTCCAGTGATAGCCAAGCTCCTGAATTACCGCGACCGCGACTCTGCCCTGCGACGAGCCAGGGAATTGGGAGAGCTCAGGTACGAAGGCTCGGCGATCTCACTCTACCCGGACTTTACGGCCAAGGTCCAGGAAGCACGCAGGCTTTTCAACCCACTCAAGAGACAACTCCGGGACCATAACGTCCCCTACGCCATGCTGTACCCGGCGAGGCTGAAGGTTACCCTGGATGGCTCATCCCGCATCTTTCTTGATCCGAAATCCTTGCAGAAAGCCATGAAAGACATTCTCAAGAAATCTAGACAAGAGACTGCCCCGGAGCGCATGGCTGAGACATCGGAGGGCGCTACAGGAGGTTCCCTTGAGAACAATGACTAGACGGGAGGCAGTCGCCTTCATCCTGTATAGTATTGCTTTTCAATTTTCTCACATCAGTATTTCTGGCTCGGTAGCCCTGTTGGGATGGTTTGCCTGTTTTTTCAAATGTGTGGCTGGCCTCCCGGGCGCACTGCCCGCTAGAATCGTATATTGCCCATGGTGTAAGTCACAGTGACATGCCTGACGCCCTAGATGGCTAATGTTGATTTCCCTGTGGGCGTTTGGTACCCGCATTCTTGTTCATGTTTTCTGTTGTGGATAATTCGCTTCCGTTGGATGTCTTACTTTTCTGAAAGTACTGTTTAATGCTCTGCACCTGATAACCTGGTCTGAAGCGGTTGCTTCTTATTGACAGTTGATTGCCGTTCTATGCATAATTTTTTGTGGCTAGAAGCCGATGGTTACTCGTAGTGCTTTGGTAACATCCGCCCCTGCGTGTTACACACACTATGGCTAGCCGCCATATCTCTTTAGAGGGGGGGGGAGAGGGTGGGTTTGAATAGGCAGTGCCACGATTGGGGTGACATGGCGTGGGAGGGGTTTCACATGGTTATTTGTGTTTTTTGTGTCATTGTATCTTTATTGTGTTTGGTATTGTTTATTGCGACACATATGTAATGGAATACATAAAGCGTCCTTCACAAGGTTGTATTACCGAATCAAAGCCTCTGGGCGCTCTTAGACAGCTTCTTATGCACTACTTTACTTTGGATGATGGAGGCTAAATTAAGATTTTTGACCTGGAATGTTAGAGGTCTTAATGACCAACGTAAAACGCGGAAGGTGATGTCGTATCTCACCAGACACTCTATAGACATCGCCCTCTTACAGGAAACACACCTCCCATTGACACACCTCTCGCAGGCTCGAGGCAGGATCCGTGGTGTAATTCACGCTGCGGGCTTCACCTCGCATGCACGGGGGGTCCTCACATGGGTCAACCCCAAATCACGCCTTACGCTCGAAGAACTACATACAGACACTAACGGCAGGTATGTGATGACTAGATGTAGGGGGAAGGGTCTGGATTGCATCCTGGTTAATGTGTATGGTCCCAACTACGACTCCCCCCAGTTCTTTCGCGACTTACTAGCCCTGGCACGACAACTGCCAGATATCCCGCAGCTATGGGGAGGGGACTTTAATTGCACTCTTAATCCGGACTTGGACAGGTCGGGAGGCCCAGCGAGGCGCCGCTCACAGGCAGCGGAGACTCTCCTAGATGCCCTAACGGAGTTGCATTTAGCTGATGTTTGGCGAGTCCGGTCGGGGACAGCAGGTGGCTACACTCACTACTCTGCCCCCCATGACCTTCATACCCGGATAGATTACTGGTTTCTGGCTGGTTCTCTTAGACAACAAATACGTGACTGTGAGGTCCTCCCACGTACTTATTCGGACCATTCCCCCTGCTCTTCACTCTGGCTACCTCCGCCAAGCGGCCCCCTCCATTTACATGGCGTTTCCCCCCTTACGCGCTGCTAGACGAGGCCTTCAAGGCAGAAATGCTTGAGGCAATGGAGACCTTTTTTACGTCCAACTTGGGCTCGGTTCCACACTTTGCCACAATTTGGGAGATTTTCAAGGTGTATGTCCGCGGAGTGGCCATATCCAAACATTCAGGGGTGTTAAAATCAATAAGAGGAAGGCTGACTCTCTTGGAGCAAAAACTCTTGGGGCTAGAGAGAGACCTGTGTGACTCCCGTGATCCTTTGGTGCGGGCGACCCTGAAGGAGACACTTGAGGAGTATCACGTGGAAGCCGACCGGGAGCTCAAGCTGATGGGCAAATATGCGGTGGCTAGAGTGTATGGAGAAGGTGAACGACCGGGCACGACTTTGGCGAATCTCATGAGGGGACGCCGTGACACTATGCAACCTATACAGCTAAGTTCAGAAGGTGGGGAGACCATTGTAGACCCCGAGGGGGTAGCAGACCAATTCCGGCAGTATTACGCTGATCTTTACAGAGCCCGATCGCACGCGAATCCCTCCGACATGCGTGAGTACCTAGAATATATTCAGTTACCCAGACTGCTGGACTCTCACAGAGAGTACCTGATGCGCCCTCTTGAGGCGTGGGAAATACATACTGCCTTGTCCACCATGCGTTCGGGTAGTGCGCCGGGGCAGGACGGGCTCACAGTGGGTTTCTACAAAGAATTCAAGGATCTCCTGATCCCCCACCTACTTACTCTATTTGAGGAAATGGCTGAGGAGGGCAGCATGCCCCCTCGATGAGAGAGGCGCTCCTGGTTGTACTACTGAAGCCTGGGAAGCCCCCGCACCACTGTTCCTCTTATCGGCCACTCTCCCTTTTAAATGTGGACACAAAAATCTTTGCTAAAATACTAGCAAACAGACTTGAGCCCCCTAATGACAACCCTTGTGGGTGCTGAGCAGGCCGGTTTTATACCGGGACGTACGCTTACATATAATCTACGTACAGTCTTCGCTACAATTCAACATACTAAGCCAGACACTCAGGCCTCGGCGATTTTTTTAGATGCTGAAAAAGCATTTGATTCTGTAGAGTGGAACTTCATGCTACTGACCCTGGAAAGAATGGGGTTAGGGGGGGTCTTTATACGCCTAATCAGCACACTATACACTGACCCGAGAGCTCGTGTGCGGGTGGGAGATGTAGTCACTAATCCCCTGCAGATATCCCGAGGCACCAGACAAGGATGCCCGCTCTCCCCACTGCTCTATGCACTGGTGGCGGAGCCCCTCGCCTGTGCAATGCGCGAGTACCACAGCCACAGAGGGATTAGGTTTCTCATAATATCTGCGTATGCGGATGACACCTTGCTTTACATTCGCGACCCAGCTCAAAATGTCTCTCCTGTTCTCCGCGAGGTGGTGCGGTTCGGTGAATTTTCTGGCTTGAAAATTAATTGGGGAAAGTCGCTCATATTCCCACTCACCCCGGCGACCACCCCTGACGAGTTGGAATTCCCCCTGCAGTGGACCACGGACCCGGTGCAGTATCTGGGAGTACAGGTTCACACGGATCCTGATCGAGTGTTTCGGGAAAATTATGGCCGTGCCATTGATACGCTAGAGGACGATATTGCGAGGTGGGTCCGTCTCCCCCTCTCCCTCCTTGGTAGAATCTCTCTCATGAAAATGGTTGTCCTCCCTAGGTTTTTATTTCTATTTCTCAATGTCCCGATGGTACTGCCTGCACAGTTCTTTAAGACATTACGGACTCTGCTGATTGGCCTGGCTTGGGCTCATAGACCGCCGCGGGCGAGTTGGTTGACCCTCACCTTACCATACTCTATGGGAGGGCTTAATGCCCCTGATTTTGATTTATACTATTGGGCAGCCCAGGCTTCACATGCATATTACTGGTTACATCAACAGTCGCCCCCCCGCATTTGCTCATAGAGCGCTTGTCGTCTGCCCCGGCCCACTTGGTGACAACTCTGTTCCGTCCTCCGCGGCGCACTACAGGGGTCTTAGATTCGATAAATGCCACTACGCACGCCTGGAATAACTTGCTCAACCGACAAACGCTCTCCATACTATATTCCCGGCCACCCCTGTTGCTTGGTGTGACTGGCTCCCAACCCTGACTGCACCAGAGGTAACAGCAGCACTTCACTCACTGGGGCTGGAAACTATTGGCGACTTTTTTGAGGACGGGGTGGGTAGGGATGGTGACGGCATACTACGGGTGGAACCCTTGCCAACAGTATTGACCTCATTCCAATACTTTCGGGCCCGCAGCGCGCTGAGAGGGCTGCTTGGGGAGGACCTACAGGAGCCCCCAGAGGTACGCTCCTTCACCGCCCTGCTACAGGCTAGCTCCCCGAAACGCATGGTCTCTCTGATTTACCATAGAACTCTGGAGCTGCGGCGATACACATATACTAAGGCAAGGCTGGCATGGCAGTCCGATTTGGAGATTTTGATAGATGACAGCATGTGGACATACTGTTGCGAAGCCACCAAGCGAATCTCGCTGAATGGCCGGCACCGCATGGTGCAGTTCAAGTTCCTCAACAGGATTTATTACACACCGGCGAGGTTGCGAAGGTATGGGTTGCGCGAGACAGCTAATTGTGAGAGATGTGGGGCGAGTGAGGCTGACTTTATACACCTTGCCTGGTTGTGCCCCATCATTGCGGCTTTCTGGCTGCAAATCTTCGCTGAGTTAAGCGCAGTCACACAGGAAACGCTTAGACCTGACCCGCTGTTGGCTCTACTTGGCTACTCTAAGCACCTACAGAAGCCCATTAGACGTATAGTAGATATGGCCTTATTAATTGCTAAGCGCGTCCTGGCTATACACTGGATGCGAGGTCCTCCTCCTACCCTGTCACAATGGTCCAGAGACATGTTGCACTGCAATACCCAAACGGAAGCGTATAGTGAATTGTTACCCCCTAGGAATCGCCCTAAGAACTTTTGGAGTTTGTATACTGCACATGTGGCGGCTCGGGCCCATGCGTCATCCCCCCCACTTCACACCATGGGGGGAACAGAATAACCGGTGCACCATTTAACGGCTCCAGGGAACTGGGGGGGGGCTGGGGCATGGACTTGAGACGAAGCACTCCTGCTATTAAATTGTCTGTATGATATTATTGGTTCCTCCTTCCTATGTGACTGTCTTATCGTTTACGCTTATAGATTGCTCATGTATAACCTTAGATTTTGCCCTTATTGCTAGTCATATTTCATTTGCATTAGATTGTGTCGTGGTGTCATTTAATTTTACTTTTTGTCTTTTGTAAGATATTGATTTTGTATATGATTTATGGTTTTCTTTTGTTGTATGTACAGAATATGGTAAATACAATAATAAAAAAATTAAAAAAAAAAAAAAAAAAAACGACTTGACTAGACAGTGCCTAGAGCACGTAGAATCGCTGGGACCCCAATGAACCACCCAAGGTAGTGACACAGGAGACCCACGGGGGGACGTGTGCAGTGTGAGAACACAGCCGCGAGCGCCGTAGGATACAATGCGGAAAGTCGCGGTTGGAATTTTAAAGATAAAGGACACTTAGGAGAGGACTGTCAGAAAACCCCTTTAGACTTAAGGGGTTCTAGGGCCAACACCCACGTGAGCACCGGAGTACTTGAGTTACCTCACCCAGGGGAGCCGGGTGCATAGGTGTCAAAGGGTGTCGGGAATCGTCGTCGTTTTCGATGGCGATCTGCTGCAAAGTACTGCTGCCGTGAAGAAGAGAAGTGTCCGGGGTGATCCAAGCCTGGATCGAAGATGTGAAGAACCTGAAAGCAGAGGGGACAGAGTCTGGGTCACTAGCCAGTGACCAGGAGCGGAGCAATGGAATGCCCACCGATGTCGGGTGCTTCAGGTGCGAAGAGGTGAAGCTTGACTCTGTAGCCACGGGGTCCCGGAGACGTCGACGACGACCAGGAGCCGGATTCGAGCTGTCCCACGAAGGATGTCGAGTGCTGGGGTGTCAGTGATCGTATTGACCACAACAAGCCTTAGCAACAGCAACCCACGCAGGAAGAGAAAAGATGCTTCTGTGCGGACCAGCAAGGTCCTGGGGACTCCCCAAGCGATGGAGAGTCAGGGCATGTCTGGAGCAACCAGGGAAGCCCAATAAAAGTTAGAGTTGCCTTCTTGGGGACCCACAGGTCAACGGACCAGGGATCGCGAAGGGACCTCGAGAGGAATCACAAAATGGCGGCCCACGGAACACTCGTTGAGTGTAGGCCTGCAATCTTCGGTGCAATTACTGCTCGGGGTGGGGGCTACAAGTAACCCAAAGCTCAGCCTCAGGGGTCGCTGGAAAGCTGCTGCTTCTGCAAATGGTCGCGGTGTCCAGGGGTTCGGGTGGCACGGTCTCCACGAGGGATACGGGCCTCAGACTTGCTGTGGGCACAGATCGACCTCAGAGACCTCGGGAACCCACCTCCTGTGTGGCAATATTCTTCGGAGTCCGCAGGAGCTTCGGAGATGCCAACCGGTCAGTTGCGTTAAAGGTGCCTGCCTTGCAGGGGAGTAACTCCTTTACTCCAAGGGAGATTCTTCAGTCATCCAGCGTCGTGCAGATCGTCGAAGTACTTGGTTTCTGGTAACAGAGTTTAGTCCAGGTGTAATCTAAAGTCCTGTAGTCAGGGTTTCCTACTTTATACCCAAGGAAGGGGTGGGAGAAACTCTGGGGACCCACCTATGGGAGGGTCAGGAAAGAGGGGTGGCTACACCCATTTCCTTTGTCCAGTTTCGCGCCAGAGCAGGGGCTGTGTGCCCCTGCAACCGGTTTGAGCTGGACTATGCACAGGGACACCAAATGTGCCCCCAGTGCAGACTTCAAAGCACTCTGGGAGTGCCACCCACCCAGCCCCAATACACTAAAGCCTGTCTGGGAGGTGGTCACACCTCCCTGTTGTCCAGGCCTCCCGTGCCGGAGTTTCATCCAGCAGCAGGAGGGCAGACTCGTGTCTGTGGCTGCAGCATCCATTTTGTGATGCCAGGGTTCTGTTAAGCTGGTACCGGGTGTACCGGTGATGCCATGTGGCTCCCTCTAGAAGGGAGGAATCATACCTCCCACCCCAGTACTGGGATGGAGGTATGATTCCAAGGTGTTTGACACCAAACACGACATGTTTCCATGCAGCCATTCTCAAGTTAGCATTTACCGCGGGGTTATAATGCACTTAAGAGTATATGGTCTGGCTGCATCACAAACAACCCCGGAATGAAGATTCCGAAAGCTGCAGAGGGGCTCTGCTCATGCATGGGCACCCTCTCACATGAAACCCAGCACCCTGCCTTCAGGATTGTTAAGGCCTGCCATAGGGGTGACTGATAGGTTTACAAGTGAAGTGATATGGAGAGATATAGGGAACCTATATCTCAGTAAGGGGTGCATGTACCACCTTACACAGGCTGCTGTAGTAGACCTGTTGTGTCATTTTAAAAGGGTTCCCAGGGGTGGCACAATACATGCTGCAGCCCCTGGTAGGCCTCTGGGGTACCTATGCCCTGGGTACATAGTATACCATATACTAGGGACTCACAAGGGTACCCCAGAATCCCTCAGGGAGGGGGGGGGGTTAGTGGTCCCCAGGGCCATCTACGGTTCCATGAGGGGGCCCCCTCCTTCAACAAAAAGGAAAGCCTGGGGGGGTGGTGGTCCCCAGGGGCCGCACAGCCCCCGTATATAATTTATTATCCAGTTGCCCCGGGGAGGTGGCAGTCCCGGGGGCTGGGTGGGGGGACTGGAGCCCCCCCACGCACTATAGAACAAGTTACTTACCTTCGGTAACGATATATCTGTAAGAAACATTAGTTAGTGATAGATTCCTTACCTTAGAATTACCCCCAGGCGTCAGACTGGATCCGGAAAGTTTTCGACAGCAGTACCCCTGCGCGTCGGAAGGTGGGGTCATGCGGCTCCGCGTCCGTCGTGGTCGCCGAGATGACGTCGCGGCAGCTACTTATACGCCGCCCTCGCGCGCTCACGTCAGTTCTGTACACGACTTTCCGCGCCAGGAACGCAGAGCCATGCAAGATACTGACCACTGGTGCATTGAAACTAGGGCCCTGAAAGGGATGACCTTAACCCTAGAAATCAGTTCGCAGAACGGGGAGGATGGGTGGGGCGGTAAGGAATCTATCACTAACTAATGTTTCTTACAGATATATCGTTACCGAAGGTAAGTAACTTGTTCATCTGAAAGAAACACGTTAGTGATAGATTCCTTAACTTAGAATAGATACCCCAGCAATACCAACCCCGGTGGTGGGTCTGCGAACCAAGATCACACCAGGAAGTCCCGGAGAACAGAACGGCCAAAGAAGCCGTCTCTCCGGACTTGGCTGTCCAGGCAATAGTGCTTAGTAAAAGTGTGCAACGAGCCCCACGTAGCTGCCTGACAGATGTCTTGTAAGGGGACACCACGTCCCAATGCCGTAGTGGCAGCCGTCGCCCTGGTGGAATGGGCGCGCAGCCCCACCGGAGGCTCTTTTTTCGCCAGAGATTAACAGGCTTTAATACACAAGACGACCCATCGGGAGAGAGTCCGCTTGTGTACGGCCCGACCTTTTTTGGCGCCTACGTAGCCAACAAAGAGTTGGTCATCCACCCGGAACGGTCGTGTGCGATCGAGGTAAAATGAGAGCGCACGTTTTGGGTCCAGACGGTGGAGCCTCTCTTCCTCTCTAGAAGGATGCGGAAAGAAGGTGGGCAAAGTGATGGTCTGCCCGATGTGAAAGGCAGTGACAACCTTTGGCAGAAAGGATGGACGTGTTCCGAGCACAACCTTGTCCAGCTGGACAGACAGAAAAGGAGGTTTGCAAGAAAGAGCCTGGAGCTCACTCACTCTCTTAGCAGAGGTGTTGGCAACCAGGAAAGCAGTCTTCAAAGTTAACAGACGAAGAGGACAGTTGTGAAGAGGCTCAAAGGGAGCGCACATTAAATATGTGAGAACCAGGTTCAAGTCCCACTGTGGCATTATGAAAGGAATAGGAGGGAAAAGATGAGTAATGCCTTTGAGGAATCTATTTACAACACAGGACTTGAAAAGAGAGGGCTGATCAGGAAGCCTAAGAAAGGCTGAAATAGCCGAAAGGTAGCCCTTGATAGTGCCCAGAGCAGAGCCCTGCCGGGCCAAAGAAAGAAGGAACAAAATGACTTCTGAAAGAAGGGCAGAAAGGGGATCCACAGCCTTTGCTGTGCACCATGCCACAAACTTGTTCCACCTGCAGGCGTATACCAACTTAGTGGAGGGACGCCTGGCTGCCAGAATGACATCTCAGACTTCAGGAGGCAAGTCGAAAGGAATCAACTGCCGCCGCTCAATCTCCACGCAAAGAGGTGGAGACTGGACAGGTTCGGGTGGAGGACCGTCCCCTGCTGCTGCAATAGAAGATCCTCCAGAAGAGGCAGTCGGATCGGGGGATCGATGCTCATACTGAGTAGCTCGGGGTACCATACTCTTCGAGTCCAGTCCGGAGCCACAAGAATGACTTGGGCCCGGTCGCGCCTGATCTTCTTCAGCACTCTGGGCAGACGTGGTATAGGCGAAAAGACGTACAACAGACCGCAACTCAACTCGCGACAAAAAGCGTCGCCTAGCGAGTGCAGCCTTGGAAATTCCAACGCGCAGAACTGCTGACATTGCGCGTTCTCTTCGGTGGCGAATAGATCTAACCAAGTCTCTCCCCACTGTTGAAAGAGACCTTGCGCTACCTCAGAGTGAAGACGCCATTCGTGATCCATCATGCACCTGCGGCCGAGTTCGTCCGCCCTGGCGTTCAGTGAACCTGCCAGGTGTTGAACCACCAGGGAAATGCCCTGATGTTCCAGCCATGTCCAGAGGCGCAGGGCCTCCTGACATAGGGTCCACGACCCCACCCCGCCCTGTTTGTTGCAGTACCACATGGCGGTGGTGTTGTCCGTGAACACCTGCACTACTTTTCCCCTTGACAGAGGGAAGGAATGCCTTCAGGGCAAGTCAGATCAACCGGAGCTCCAGAAGGTTGATATGGAGCCTGGACTCCGCCGGAGACCAGAGGCCTCTGATCTCCGCCTCTCCCATGTGGCCGCCCCATCCCCGGAGGGACGCATCCGTCACCACTGTGTGCTCCGGTTGGGGAAGGGAGAGGGATCTGCCATTGACCCAATGCCGGTTCGTGAGCCACCACTGCAATTGTTGTGCAGTGCCCTCCGAGATCTGGACGTAATTGGACAGGTTCCCCTGATGCTGCGCCCACTGGAACTTCAGGTCCCACTGCAGAGCCCGCATATGCCATCTGGCATGATCGACCAGCAGGATGCAGGAGGCCATGAGGCCCAGCAGCCTCAGGGTCATCCTGACCGAAACCCAGGATAGAGGCTGAAAGATCGGAATCAGAGCCTGAATATCCTGGACTCGCCGTTCGGGAGGATAGACCCGAAAGTGCGTCGTATCCAGAACCGCTCCGATGAAGAGGAGCTTCTGAGAGGGAATCAGGTGCGACTTCGGCACATTGATGGAGAACCCCAGCAAATGCAGGAGGTCGGCCGTAGTCTGGAGGTGAGAGACGACTGTCTGGGGCGAGCCCGCCTTCAACAGCCAGTCGTCGAGATAGGGCAAGACTGGAACCCCTGATCTGCGCAGGTGAGCTGCGACCACCGCCATCACTTTCGTGAACACCCGAGGGACTCTGGTATGGCCAAAGGGGAGCACGGTAAACTGAAAGTGCTCGTGACCTACCGTAAACTGCAGGTAACGCCGGTGGGCCGGCAGGACGAAAATGTGGAAATATGCGTCCTGCAGGTCCAACGCTACCAACCAGTCTCCAGGGTATAGGGCAGACAAGACCTGAGCAAGAGTTAACATCTTGAACTTCTCCTTCTGGAGAAAGCGATTGACGTCCCGGAGGTCCAAGATAGGACGCAGGCCCATGTCCTTCTTGGGCACCAGAAAGTAGTTGGAGTAACAACCACGTCCTACTTCTGGCGCAGGAACGCGCTCGATGGCCCACTTGGCCAAGAGGGCCGCGACTTCCTGTTGAAGAAGTGTCAAGTGATCCCCCGACATGTGGTGGTACCGGGGTGGCATGGCTGGAGGGGTAGTCTCGAAGGGGAGGGAGTAGCCCCTTCAGACTATTTGTAAAACCCACCTGTCCGAAGTGATGGTGCGCCAGTGGGGGAGGTGATGGCGAATCCTGCCGCCCACTGGCGTTTGATGGACCTGAAAAACCGGACTAGGAAGGTTTGGAGGCAGAGGTGGCTGGGGTGGAGGTGGACTGACCCGCCCGCTGGCCCCCTGACCCGGCTCGGCGGGTCCCACGTCCGCGCTGAGACTGTTGCTGCGCAGGCCTGTGGCTCTGAAACGAACGTGTCGGGGCGCCCCTTCCGTGGCCACGAAAGGAGCGAAAAGCAGAAGGCGGAGGAGGGCGCGTGCTGGAAAGGCCCAAGGACTTGACCGTAGCCCGCGAGTCCTTAAAGCGCTCCAACGCACTATCTGCTTTGTTGCCGAAAAGGCGAATGCCATCAAAGGGCATGTCCATCAGAGTGTTCTGAACATCCCCAGAAAAACAAGTTGTTCTCAGCCAGGCATGGCGGCGGAGCGCCACTGTCGTGGAAATCGCCCTGCCCAGCGAGTCGGCGGTGTCAAGGCCACAACGAATAGTGAACTTGGCTGCATACCTCCCTTCAGCAATAGCTTGAGAGAGCACTGTCCGGGCCTCCTCCGGACATTGAGGCAGCACGCGCGCCACCGTATCCCACACAGAGTGGGAATAACGACCCAAGAGGCATGCGGTGTTCACAGACCGCAGCCCTGAACTGGCGGAAGAAAAAATCTTCTAACCGAAATGCTCCAGTTTCTTGGATTCCCTATCCGGTGGTGCGGTAGGGAATGCGCTCGGGGACGCAGAGGCTTGGACAACCAAGCTCTCAGGGGTGGGGTGTTGGGAAAGGAAGTCGCCCGGGGCTGGGCGATGGCGTCGGGCCACGTTCCTAACCACAGGAGCCCCTGTGGTGGGCCTGGACCAGGTGCCCAAAAGAACGTCTGAAAGTGCATCGTTAAGAGGCAGCAGTGGCTCCGAAGAGGTAGCTGCCGGCTGACGCACTTCCGTCAGGAGGTTAGTCCTGACGGCCGCTGTAGGGAGCTCAAGGTAGAGGGCCTCAGGCGCCCTACGCAACACCACTGCGTAACTTGCACCCTCCTCCGTAGCCACGGTAGGAGGAGACAGCATGCCAAGGTCAGGAGAGGTATCAAGACCACTGGCATCCCCCAATTCCTCTGCCCAGTCCGGGTCAAACTCACATTATGCTGCGAGAGGGTCCTCAGACCCCTCCCACTTCTCCCCTTCCTCCGAAGGCTGATAAAAAGGCCGAAAATAATGAGGACGGACATAGGGATAGAAATCCCCCATCGGCGTCTGGCGACGCTGGTCTGGCGCCGTATCCACATCGGGGCTGAAACCGGGGGCGACGTCGGAGGTGGTGCCGGTGGGGTCGACTGTGGCGGAGGTGTCACAAGGTCAACCGGCGTCGACCGGGATCCAGGCCTGGATCCATGGGGGTCCTGCGGCGCCGGGGCCGGAGACGACAGCAATGCCGGAGCCGCTGGCAGTAGAGCTAGGACCCCCAGTCGGGTCCGCGGGTCCCAAAGGCGCGCCGGCGGGGCCCGACGGCGCAAAGAGGCGAGCCATGGCTGACAGAAATTCCTGCCGCTGGGCCGGAGTCGCCGACGGACCCGGGAAGGGCGGGTAGACCGGTGGCGATGGCGTAGGGTCCGCCGGAGCCGCGGGGGAGGCACCACCCGCACCCTCAGACGCGACGGGCGAGGGGAAGTCAGAGAGCGACGGCGCTTCTTCGACTTCTTTGAGTGCTTCGTCTTACCTGACCCAGAGTGCGAAGACTTCGATCCCGATGAACGGTGGTGGCGGTTCCGCGACCGGTCCCTCAACCTCCCACGGGACCGGGACCTTGAACGGCGCGGAGCCGACTGCCGGACTTCTAGCAACTTTCGGGACCGCTCCCGCAATGTCTTCGGCGCCATGGCCCGGCAGTCGGAGCACGACTTGGAGTCGTGGTCGCGCTCCAGGTAGTAAAGACACATGCGGTGCGGGTCCGTCACCGACATCATTCGATTACAGTCCCCGCAGGTCTTGAAGCCGGGCATCCCTACTGCACCAGGAGTTGATCGACTCGAAAAATAGAGACAAAAAGCCTCGAAAAAACTCAGTCAAAAAGTGACTGGGGGTACCGCTCTCTCCGGATCTGCGCTTGCTGGCGCGGAAAAAGAAAGAACTGACGTCAGCACGCGAGGGCGGCGTCTAAGTAGCTGCTGCGACATCATCTCGGCGACCACGACGCCAACGACGGACGAGGAGCCGCACGACGCCACCTTCCGACGCGCAGGGGTACTGCTGAGGAAAACTTTCCAGATCCAGTCTGACGCCTGGGGGTAATTCTAAGGTAAGGAATCTATCACTAACGTGTTTCTTTCAGATATTTATTATAGCCCCGGGGAGGTGGCGGTCCCAAGGGCTGCAGGGGGCAGCACGGCAGCCCTCGCATTTTCTTTGTGGTCAGCATCATTATTTTTAATTGCCCCCGGGACCTGGCCCACCCGGGGGCCTAATTAAACAAAGCGATTCCCACCAAAAATTAACAACAACAAAAAATGCCTTTTTGGGCCCTGAGGGTGCGGGGGGGTCCCTGTGGGACTTCTCCAAGAGGCCAAGGGGTCAGGGTATCTCTACTCTGCCCCCTTTTCTTTTTTTTTTTTTTACACTTTTTCTTGTGTCACTGTTCAACTGAGTCACAAGATGGCTGCCAACAGTTCCTGGTTTGAAGTGTGCAGCCAATCAGATCTCAGGCACGAGATCAGGAGGGGTCGCGGATCCAACGCAGTCACAGTTGTATATCTGAGAAATCTTTAAATTTCTCAGGAACTACATAACGGATTTACACCATTTAACAAAAAGGGTGCTTTCTGGACCAAGAGCTCCTATTCTGCCAAATTTGGTGTAATTCTGTTTAGCAGGTCAAGCTGTAGCTGTGTCTAAAGTTTCCTATGGAAATTAACATGGAGAAATGGCGCTTTTTCCTCGGCCCCCGCTTGACAAATCACCCCGAAACAAGATAGCAGCTGAAGTGACTGCCCAGATAGTTCTGAAAATTTCACAAAGTTTCATCAAAGGACGCCATAGTTATTGGCAAATGAAAAAATGCTCTCCCTATGGAAACTGCATCCTAACTATAACTACCTACTGGCGACCGCCAGCAGGTTATATATTTATTTTACACATTATATATATTATATGAAAATTACACAATCCTGGCACACCTCCCTTCACGATGGGACCATCCAGATACGGACCACAACACGCACAGACTCCAGGTTGCTCGTTCAGAGTGTTTTAATAGTTTCCATAAACCTCTGTGTTGATCAGGTGCCTCGACGCGTTTCGATCACAGGAACACGATTATATACATACATATATACATACATACATATATATATATATATATATATATATATATATATATATATATATATATACACACACACACACATATATATATACACATATACACACACACACACACACACACACACCTCTAGAGGGCAGTTTCCGCATGGATGAAACCTATTCACACAAACCCTTTGATCAACGAACACAAGAGGCTGTGCTAATCAGTATGTTTTGACTTCATAACTAATGCATTATTGACAACAATTTACAGATCTATTTTTTCTTACCTAGGTTGCTAATTTATTCTTAAGAAACGACAAATGAACAGTAAACCGAACTAATCGTGTGCAGATTATTCAATTGGCTTTTGTATTCCAAACTCCGATTAGATAAGTGATGATTGTGCAGCACCTCAATTTACTCCAGTGTGTAAATGACTTCACCCAAATATGTAGATACTACCTCACACCCTCATTGTTCTAAGAACCAAAGCTTTGAAGGTTATGAATTTTGCCACGGATATACAATGATGAAGCGTTGCTGAACAAAAGTACATCAATGTGTTGAGCAAAGACAAATGCACGCCACACAAAACGTCTGTCTGCGTCAAGGGAAAGAGACCGTCTCCCACACACAACACTGCAAGGTGTACAATGAAATGTAACTCCCATCCTTTCAACTGCACAGGCTTCCACAGATATCAGGATTTCCAATTCATTATGGAGCTTTGGGGGTGATTTTTGTGGGGCCATTTGACCTTTTACAGGACAGTGAGATATAATAAATGCCTATAAAATCAACTACACATCTCCAGATTAGCATTTCGTACTATACTCTGGAAAGCTGTGCCGTTGTGTGCTGCATCTACAGATTAGTCTATGGGTCCACCTCTTTTGGCAGCAGCATGCAACTCACTATTTTGTTTTAACCGCCATCTTGCTTTGTTTTCGGTACTGCTATGTGGGCTTGATACCATCTTTACTGCAGGAGAAATTCACAATAAAAGGAAACAGAGGAGTAAGGGATGGTCCTTTCAATTTAAATGCATGCCATTTTAATTTGGGAAAGCCAAGAGAGCACCAAGAGAGCATACAAATCATGAAAGGGTGGATGACCATTTTTTGGGCTTTAGGTGGAGCAGTATTAATCAAGAAATATAGCTCATCAGGAAACACCTTACCCACAGTGCGCAAGGCCTCTTTGTTGTCTGCTCTGAAAAGGTTGATTCTACCATCTTCTCCCACTGTAACTATTTCCGGGTTGTTGCAGGCAATGCCTGTGCATGGAGCACTTCCATATGCAGGGCTATCAGAGCCCAAGTGATGATGAGCCCTCTGCCACTTCTGGTTTATTGATAAAGTCTGGGGGGAAAAATGAAGCAATTACACCGCAAGAACATTCAATCAAGAACACACAAAGAAAGAGGATGCTATTGGACCTCTATTTGGTGATCCTCTGTGCAAACATAATACAACATAAAATTGTTAAAGAACTTTACTTTTGATCATTGTCATCCTGGGTCGCAGTCATTTTGTAAATGTGCAATTACAAACTGGAGCCTGTTTTGTGGCCTATGGTACACAATCGGGCCTAGCAACGAGGTGGGTGTTAATATCACAAAAACAATCATACCAAAGGGAACCGAATCTTGAAGTCTGCACAGAGAAACATTTTGCGCAAAAAGATTACGTTCCAAAACAGACCACAGCTATCAGGCCTACCACACCCACTAAACTGACGTTACATTTGGAACCCTCCTTACCAATACTTCACACAATGCCACACATTCAAACGAATTACCTGATTGTTCTGATGTCGGAAGATTGTTACACTTCCTGTTGAGGAGGCAGTTACAATTCTTTCCTGGTCCAAAAACTTTGAATGAAAAAGAAAACAAAGTGTTAGTTACTTCTGCAATCTTAATCAACATTAATGAACCAGATAAACACAAATGATTATCTAGAGACAATGGTTACAAGTATCATGGCTTGTGAGGTCATAAAAAGGGCAGGGATTTGGGGGAGGGGGGTGCAGAAATCCCCAGAAATGTTCATCTGGATTATTTTGTTGTTTGTGCGAGAGAATGAGAGCGCTGGTGTTGCAATGTGTAGCACAAACTTGCTTTGTGTCTACGAATCTGAGAAGAATCATTCATTATTCAGAACCTTATTCAAGAGTACCTTTGTGCTTTACCAGAAAATCAATGTTTTTTTTAAGGTCTCGCCTAGGCAGAGCTTGCGTGGTCTCTTCGAGACATGCTGTATTCAGGTATGGAGTTGAAGCTCTGCCCATTTCCCGCCTATCTTTTCAATTGGCTCCTGTTACTGTGCATTCTAAATGGTTGCTTTTGATTCGTGAATAGGCGGAGTAGTCCCTCCTTAGTACTGCCTTTTCTGCTTTTGTAACCTCCCATGAGGACTGGCCCCTTTACTTGTGTTGTTACTCAGTATGTTTCATTTACAGTCTGTGAGCACTCTATCCTTAAATGAGTTTCTCCTACCTGCTGTTGCAGGCACATTTTTTACTTCCCGACTAACACACACAGCATTTGTTTCCTGCTCATCCTCAGAGGCGTTTGGAGGGCGCCTATTCTGCACCCTGCACTTAACTCCCACCCTACCTGATTTTTAATAATTATAATTGTGAACATACTCGATCAGCGATGTGCCCGTTTCACGAGCCCAGCGCTGGTTTCGCTTTCATTGTTGTGTATTTCCCAGGTCCTCCATCCCACTTTCTCTGCTCTCCCTGCCCATCCCAGTCAGTCACCAGGCACCAGCCTGGCCTGCCTCACAGCAAAGCAGCGGAGCAAGGGGGACAAAGAGGGAGGGTTGTGCTGCAGCCTGCCCCAGAGCAGGGGGCACTGCCGTTTGTGCGATACAACAAACATCTTGTTTGTACTTGTGCAGTAAGAAAAGGACTATAACTTCCAGGGCTAGGCTCATGCAGCCGATGACTTCAGAAATGTGCATGCGCACACCACAGGCTCTCCAAAGCTCGGGCCGAGTGTGGCGTGCACGTGAGAGAGGAGGCGGAAGGAAAAAGGTGTAAACTGCTGCACCCCCGGCCACAAATCCAAGGCTTCAAAGCTTCCGGCTGAAAATGATTGAAGGTGACCTCACTAAACTCACAAGACAGCCAGAACCTGCACCTCTGTTTCTCATATCAATGCGTGCGCACCGTCGGGGGCAGCTCGCTGGGCACTGCACCGGGTCGCCACAGAGCTCTTTGGGGGCTTGAAGTGCTCTCTGGGAAGTGCAATTGACCCGGCCCCACCTGTGAGGGTACATTGAGCTATACACCCACCGCCATCCTCCTAGGGTTCGTACTTGTAGCTTCCTTGACATTCACAGAGCTCTGCAGCTGGGGCATTAACTCAATGAGATTGGAACAAGTGATCCGCTAAGTACACATAAAACTCCACATTGCCCCGCCGCACTCTTATAGGGACCTAGAACTAATCCATACACTAGAAATCCTGAAGTAACTGTTAAGGGGAGGGATCCCCAAAACGCAGCCTCCAGGAATGAAAGTTTTTTGCACCCGGGATACTCTGCTGAACCGTTGTGGCCTCTTGAGTGGCCATAGTCACCTTCTCCACCCTCCCCCTGGGGCACTATTACATTGCAGAGGACCGCCGAGTGAACTTCACAAGTGAATCCAGGTAAGCTGGTACAGACAATGCCCCTTTTTGGAACACGGGCCATTTTTGACAGTTATAAGTATTATTCTTATATTGGTACTGTGTAGCCTTGTCCCACCGTAAATTGACGGGGATACTGTTGCTTAACTCATTTTATTGGTCTTTGGAGGATGCAGGCCGCCTCGATCATAGCACTCCCACTACCCCTCACCCAACCAGCTCTAGAGCCGACGAATGGTTCCAAACCCTTGAAATCCATTGCAGCAGGATGGGTTTTTCAAAGGGGCAAAGGAGAAAAATGCAAAATTATGTAACCAATGCGCTGGGCTCACAGTTCACTCAATTTGCTTAAGAGACATGGGGGTCCGTGAAGGTGTTGCAGAAGGTGTCCGTGAAGGTGAGAGAGGCTGTGCGTTATTTGAGCACCTCGTTATAGAGATGACACAGTAAGCTCTGTATTGCAGGCATCGGCTAACTCGAGTTTTTTTTTTTAGTTTTTTATAGCGCAGAGTCGACCCGAAGGTATTGGAGTGCTCTACATGAGCACCAGGGTTTACAGTAAACAAGGAAACATTCATTTTTGTGGTCACAATGAGATTAAGTGATCTCCCCACAATCACAGGATGTGCAGCCGACGCCAAACCTGGTTTCCCAGTTTCTGAAGTCAGCAGCTCTGGCTGTTATGTCACATCTTCAGTGACAACTTCCTGTGACAAAGGGCGCTTGACACTGCCTCAGTGGGTAAGAAGGAGGTATTTTAACAGTGTATGACACTTCCGTTAAAAAAATCTGCAGACAGTTTGGCAGGCATATGTTTTTAATTTTATAATATACATGTTTGGTAGATGGTCAATCAAGTTATCCATTAGCAAGTATCTGCGAACAGAAGTTAATGTCCCTGAGCAGACCGCCAGTCACAGTTAACGCTGAGCTTTTTGGCTATTAAAAGTTTGTCAGATGTTTAGGCGACCCTCAAGGGCAGCACCTGCTCAAGGCAGGAGGGTGCATCTCAGTGGCGCTGCAGGTGCTCCACCTAAACCACACCAGCCTCTAGGTCGATGAGGACTCAGGATGAGGGTTGCCAGCACACTGTTTTTCCTTTCTCAGTGTCTCTTCAGACAATTCTAGCAGCTGCTGCTCGAATTGTTTTGACAAGGTATTTTGCATGCTAGTTTATTTTTCAAAGATTGTTAATATTAGCCATTAAGCAGTGAGATGCTGTCTATTTGAACATATTAGAAGTACACCACTCATGCTTTTTGATTGTCCCCCCATCTCTCGTTTTTGGCAATTAGTTTGGTCCCAGATTAACAAAATATTTAAAACCCAAATCTCATTTACACCTACTAACATTTTCCTAGGCTCTTTATCATCCTCTTGGCCTCATACACCATCCAACCCCAAACTAATTGATTTATTATTAGCAATAGCCCTCCACTTAATAACTTCCAATTGGAAGCAAGCAGACAAAGTCACATTCAGGGCATGGTGGAATGCTGTTTGTTTTCATCACAGACTAGACACAAGCTATGTTGCTCCCTTATCTCTATCCATTAAAAGAGAACTTTTATGGCTCCCTCTATCCACTTATTTAACTTGCATTGCCTCAACTAAAGATGTACAGGTTAACTCTTCTGATGAAGTCCGGAACCTCCTTGATGTACGTGTTGTCTTTATATTTCACTTGCATATACTCTTATGGTTACTCCTTTCATTGTATTGCTTATTACAGTTATTTTGTATATTTTAAATACCTTCCTTATGATTATGGAGATCGAGTTCAGGTGTTACTTCATCCTTTAATGTCATAATATCATTGTATATTCCTCCCCTTGTTCTTCCTTTCTTCCTGATCCCTTCCCCCTTCTTTCCTTTCCCTTTTTCCCTCAACTATAAATTGTTATTTGTTAATGATTATCATCTTACTATGTTTGTATTACGTTATCTATGAAGTTTTTTTGTGTTTATTCAGTTTTCCTTAATAAACTTAAAAAATAAATAAAAAAAAGAAGTACACCACTCCTGGAAGAAACAACCAAAACTCTTATGGAATTAACTTACCACCATATACTCCTATAGGAAGACGAACCTTTGCCTACCTAGTGTGGTATGCTTCAAGAGCGATTTGCACATCTAGCACTGGGAAGCATCGAAGAGTACTTCTATACACTAGATGTACAGTCCCAGACATAACGGTTCTCTAGTTTGGGTGTGGTTATATCCTGTATATTGGTATTATGTTCTACTTTGATTTTTATTTACCTATATTAAAATTGTGATTGAGTGAGCTAACAAGGTGGCTACCAAGGTGTTTTACTGTTGTCTCCCCATCATAAGATTAAAAATAAGAGGGTCGAGCAATGCACCCTGCTTCTTTTCCATCAACATGTTTAGACACTAGAATATTGCAATAAGGATGATGGACAGACACATTCCTCACGACTATAGGTCTCAGTATCTCATCAAATGCAGTGACACAGTCCTTAGTTCATGGGGCACATTACACAAGTGCACTCAGTATAACTTTTGTTTCTTCATAAGATGGGACAACATCAGTAGTATACCCCTTTGTTATAGAGTAGGTACAGAAAGCAGAAACAGTGCAAGCTTTCCCCCATGAGAGAACAGGTACAGCTTCGACAGCAGCCGTGCAAACTTTGCTCCATCATAGAATCAGTACAGCATGGCAGTAGAAAAATCAAGCTTTCCTTTCTCGTAGAAGGCAGCGAGAGCGGAAATTTCACTGTAATTTCTCAATGCAAAACAACATTACCTCTTGTTTCCCGCTCAAGGCGATGAACCTTTGCCACCGTGTTATGACCAAAAGGAGACTTTGCATAAACATGAGCAATTTCAAATGCAAATAAATATTTAAGGCAATAATTAGAGTTGTGAGTAGTTTTAAAGGGGTTTTATTTTCTAATCAATTTTAAAGTTCTCTGACTCTTTATTCATTGATATTTGACTAATCAGGTTACAGAATTGAAAATAGGAAGAAAAATAGAATACAGACCATATTATAGATTGCATACAGAGCACTCCATAAAGGAAGAAATCCCTATTTCTATGGAAAAATGAGGCATAAAAGTCAGTCAGGACCCTTAAAGAGTTTCAAGAAATAATGCAGGAGTGAGTTTTGCAGAGCAAAATCAATAATTAATAATTGCAAAATCTCCCATAAAGAGAAATAAATGCATAGGACAGATAAACCTTTTCAAAGCCAGTTAGTCAAAGCATAAAACTTAGGATTTTAGCATCTAAATCTGCCCTCGTTCCCTCAGCTGATTATCTGTATTCGCGCAGTTCATCTCTGTCTGCCTCTCTGTGTCTCCCACAGAAGCTGCCCAATGAGCCCCTCCTCCTTTCTGCAGAACTCAAGAAAAAAGCTATGTGTTTCTGCAAGCGACCTGCTAAAAAAATGAGCAAAGCCCCCCACACCTCAGCTAGCAATCAGTATATATTTCTAACAAACATGTGACTTGGTCTTCGTATGTCGTCCAATTGGAGTTTCAGAACACAGACACCCCCATGGGCTGACTGGACACGTCATCAATCAGGCGAGTTCTTGTAACACATCTGAGTCTTGTGCTAAATGACTTCATCTCCTAACATCCTAAAACAATTACATTTTCTCCGACAAAAAAGTATTAATTATGCGCATACAGAGAATACATATTATAAGAAAAAATGTGTGCTTTGCAGTTTGCACTCTACGTTATGAAGTGAATAAATCATTGTCTAAACAACTGCATACTGATAAAAAAGTAAGCCACAGTGAATTATAAGAAAGGTCTTTTCATGAAGAGACCAAAACGGGGAGGAAAGAGCATTCCATTCTTAGCTCAAGGCCGGACAGTGAGCCTTTCCAAAGCAAACTAAATCACGAGCTGTGTATTTCAGCTTTTCTTCTACACTTTAAAATGTGTGTTAATTCAGCACAAATGTATACTACTTTGAAAGTTTAAAACACATTTTCTAAATTAAATGTACATTCATATTGTTTCATTTGTGTTCTAAATTGCGTTTTTGCCTGCATTTCTCGGTCTTTTCATTGGATTGTCTGATAATTATTCCCTCAGTTTATCTCATTTCTGTGCTGCAGTACTGTTCTTGACCCCTTGCGCCGTCCCCATCTCCCGCTTCCCGCCACTGCGGACCCGGTCCCTCCCCTCTACCCGCGCCAGTTTCCCGCCTCCCAGCCGAGCGTCCCTCCCCTATTTAATGCAGACTGCTGCGGGGGAGCGCTCTTAAGACCTTGACCTCGGTCACAGGCCTGCACTCTCCCCGACAGCTCCTGCGATCCGCCAACGCCGCTGAGCCCCCTGCCCATGGTGTTCGAGGCTGCTGCCTGCTGAGTATTGTTTCATTTGTGTTCTAAATTGCGTTTTTGCCTGCATGTCTGATAATTATTCCCTCAGTTGATCTCATTTCTGTGCTGCAGTACTGTTCTTGACCCCTCGCGTCGGCCCCATCTCCCGCTTCCCGCCACTGCGGACCCGGCCCCTCCCCTCTACCCGCGCCCGTTTCCCGCCTCCCAGCTGAGCGTCCCTCTCCTATTTAATGCAGACCGCTGTGGGGTCGCGCCGAAGGCGTGCCTAAGGCAAGCCCGTCTGCGCCCGTCCGCGACCAGCGCCAGGAACCCTGGCTCTCCCAGGCCCCACCGCTACGACTCTACCATCCTCAACGCACTCAATCCCGGAAGACACACCGACTGCGTGAGATCCTCGCTCAACACCACCCATGGAGAGTTCTCGTGCAGAGCCTGCCGCAGATCCTTCACCATCGACAATACCCCCACTACCACCGAAGGCCCACCTGACGCACCCACCACCAACACCCTGACCTGCATCCTACTCAACGTGCGCTCCCTACACCGACACGCCGTAGAGATCTGGGACCTGATGGACACCCTCTCGCCCGACGTCGCCTTCTTCACGGAAACCTAGACCAACGCCACCTCCGGGCCGGGGGATGGCAGTTGCGATGTCGGGGCCCGACATCGCAACTGCCATCCCCGACGGCTACAAGTTCCAGAGAAAGGAACGCCCCCACCGCCCAGGAGGAGGACTCGCCATTGCTCACAAGACACCCCTCCGCCTCTCCACATCCAGCACGAGTGACCCTCACTCCAACACAGAACACCTCAACTTCCAGATCTAGACCAGCCCCAGGACCACGCTACGCGGCACCCTCATCTACAGACCGCCGGGACCCCGCACCTAGTCCGCAAACACCATCGCCGAGCTCGCCGCACCCCACGCAATCACCTCCACGGACTACATCCTACTCGGGGACCTGAATTTCCACCTCGACAACCGCAACGACCCCGACTCCATCACGCTCCTCGACAACCTCGGACTGAAGCAGCTGGTCAACACGCCCACGCACAGGGCTAGACACACCATCGACCCTATCTTCGCGGGAGGAACAAACATCCGTTTCAGCCACCCCACCCAGCCTCTCTGGACGGACCACCACTGCGTCCATTTCATCTTCAAAACCACCACCGCACCCAAGCCCGCCCCGCGACCGCAACGAAGAAACTGAAGCAAGGTCACAGAGGAACTCCTCATCACCACCCTCCTTCTCCTGGACCCCCCCAGCGCCACGACCGACACAAACTCCGCAGCGTCAGAATTTCACCGCTGGATCTCCCGCTGCTCCGACAAACTCGCACCCCTCCGACACCCAGACAGACAACGCCCGCTGAAGGCCGCCTGGTTCACCACAGAACTACAGGAAGCCAGATGCTCCTGCAGACACCTAGAGAAAACCTGGCGAAACCAGAAAACCCCGGAAGCACAGAACATCCACAGGAGTGCCCTGAAGGAATACCACCAGCGCATTAGGGACACCAAACGGACCTTCATAAGAGACAAAGTCCAGACCCACGCGACAGACGCCAAGGAGCTGTTTACCGTCATACAGCAGTTCACAAAACCCCCCAGTAAAGCCACGGACGTCACACCTTCCCAGCAACTCTGCGACAAGCTCAGCTCCTACTTCCATCTGAAGGTCAAGGCCCTCTACGACAATTTCAGCGAAC
The DNA here is from genome assembly GCA_963921515.1 of Calotriton arnoldi. NCBI lineage: Eukaryota > Metazoa > Chordata > Amphibia > Caudata > Salamandridae > Calotriton > Calotriton arnoldi. The sequence continues at coordinate 658,700 of CAWUFW010003945.1, forward strand.
CTACGCAGGACATCACATCCCCACCCAACGCTGCCGATAAGCCAACCATCATGACCTGGAACCCCGCTACCGTCGAACACATCACCGCTACCATGAAGAAACCCACTCAGGAGCCCCAACGGACACCTGCCCACCGCACAAATTCCACAGAGCCGCCGCCATCGCACCCGAACTAGGACTGACCAACGCCTCCTTCATGTCCGGCATCTTCCCAGACGACTGGAAGCGGGTGGAGGTAAAACCCCTCCTCAAGAAACCCACGGACGACCCAACAGACCTGAAAAACTACCGGCCCATCTCTCTGCTCCCATTCGCGGCCAAAGTCGCCGAGCGACTCGTGAACGCCCAGCTGACCACCTTCATCGAAGAGAACTCCATCCTAGCCGCCTCCCAGTCTGGATTCCGCAGCAACCACAGCACGAGTCTGCTCTCCTCGCCGCCACTGACGACATACGTATGCTACTCGACCAGGGACACACCGCGGCCCTCATCCTTCAGCCTTAGACACCGTTTCCCATCGCACTCTTGCAGCCAGACTTCACGACGCAGGGATACAAGGAGCCGCCCTTGACTGGATTCGATCCTTTCTCTCCGGCAGAACCCAGAAGATCAGACTCCACCCCCCTCTCGGAACCCACAGATATCTACTGCGGAGTACCCCAAGGATCATCACTCAGCCCCACGCTTTTCAACATCTACATGGCCCCCCTCGCTGCCATCGTCACAGCACGGGCTCAGCATCGTATCCTACGCCGACGACACCCAGCTCATCCTCTCACTCATGAAGAACCCCGAAGACACCAGACTCTGCTTCCAGGAAGTAATGAAGAACGTGGCAGCCTGGATGAAGGACAGCTGCTTGAAGCTCAACTCGGAGAGGACCGAGGTCCTCATCCTCGGACCATGCAACTCCGCCTGGGACAACACCTGGGGGCCCTCCGCCCTCGGGAATCCACCCACTCCTACTGACCACGCACGAAACCTCACCATCATCCTCGACTCTTCCCTCTCCATGAACAGCCAGATCAAAGCAGTCGCCTCCGCTAGCTTCAACTACCTGCGCATCCTCCGCAAGACCTTCAAATGGATCCCACTCGACTGCAGAAAGACCGTCACCCACACGCTCATAACCAGCAGACTGGACTACGGCAACGCCCCATACGCCGGAATCAAAAGAACTCTACTACACAGACTCCAAACCATCCAGAACGCTGCTGCGAGACTTGTCCTCGGGACGAACACATGACCCAACACCTACGAGACCTCCACTGGCTCCCCGTTGAGAAGAGGGTCACCTTCAAACTCTTCATCCACGCCTACAAATCCCTCAACATCGGACCCAAATACCTCAACGAGAGGGTATCCTTCCACGTACCCAAGAGGAACCTCCGCTCCACCGACCTCGCCCTGGCAGAGGTCCCCCGCATCCGCGGAAACAGATCAGGCGGGAGAGCCTTCTCCTACATCGCAGCCAAGACCTGAACGAGCTCCCCGTGAACATCAGACGCTCCCCAACCCTGCACACTTTCAGGAAGGACCTCAAGACCTGGCTTTTCCACTGATCCGGAGCTGCCCCCGCCCCGCCCCCCCGCGCCTTGAGACCCTCACGGGTGAGTAGTGCACTTTATAAACCCGATTGATTGATTCTAAAGTGAGGTCAAATCTAAACTAAACACATTCAAATCAACCATGAATTAATTAATGGAGCATAGTTTTACATGATTCATTAGACTGAAAGCATCTGAGCAGGCCTCATTCATGGTTTTCACTTTTCATGCACCGAAAGTCTGCATGACACTTTTAAAATGCAATTTATGTCTGAACCTCAAAGCAGCTTTTGTCATTTAGTAATGCCTAAATCTATGGGTGAAAATTAAGCGCCATCAACCCACCCTTTTGATGATAATCAAATCATGATATCTCAAATGATTTGTATATCATCACACTTATTTCATTTCACAGGTGACATTTGATCAAAGAGCACACTCATCATTAGTGGAGTCAAATATATGTTTTTCTCAATCTAAAATATTACTACTCATCTTTAGTGTATATAGACATGGTAATTTCATTAGCACACTTAATTTCACACAGGTATATAAAGAAAAACTCCTACTAAAATGAGTATGTTCATTATCACTTGTTATTACAAAAGCTGAGCATATAACAATTTTACCTCTAATTCTAAGGCAACACAAGTTTGTCTGTAATCAGATCATATATAGCCAAGCTCAAAAGTTTAGTGCAGAGTTCTGTAAGTAGCTCTTGGAACAGTTAGTTTTCTGCAAAATAAGTAACTAAAATAATAAAAGATCCAACAAAACAGTTCTCTTTTCTTTATTCTTCTTTTTTCATCATGTAATCATGGTTTTCTTTTCAGCTCTTGACATTTCCCAGTTATTGTTTCAGCATTTCTTGGCTCTTTTTGTCTCCAGCTTGCCATCAAGGTGGCTCATACTGTTTAAGCCTCGCATCACACAGTTCATTAAATGTGGCATTTTGTACTTTTTCCATGCAATTTGACCACTCAGGTGCTGAAAAACTGACAGAGCACCATCAATTCTTTGCACGTTTTCAATCCAAACCTTTCAGTTTTATCTTCACTTTGTTCAGATTCAGACATTTCAGCTAAGGGTGCAAATGATTTTTCTGGGAACTACTGTAGACGTTTTGGTCACCCTTTCAGTCAGCTTTTTTCTACTTCCACTTGTAGGCCCACAGCACTAATTTCTTCTTCAGAGATTGCACTAGACTCATTCACCCTTTTGACACTGCTTTCATCTTAGCCAGTTTCCACTTTTTGCTTTTCCAGTGCCACTTCAGTTTGCTCTAATGCTGCTTCAGACTGTGTTTTCCCTTACAGCTTGTCTGACCCTCTTCTGTGGACTTTTGACCACTGCTGGCATCTTCTTGAAGAGGAGCTGTTTTGTCAAGGGGACACAGGACCATACAGGCATGCACCCAATTTGGAAGGCCACCACACTTCACAACAGTCATTGCCAGGATCACTTGGAACAGGCCTTTCAATCTTGGTTCCAACCAAATCTTCAGATTGTGCATTTTGTTCACAACTTCTCTCAGATCAAAGTTTTAGCACCATCCACTATGCAGATCTTGTGTAGCAGCTGCAATCTGGTGATAAACTGCACGCTCCATATCAGCCAATCCCTCACAGCAATGGCTTTTCTTTTCATCTGTGGTTTTCACAAGTGCATTTGCATGTACATATTCAAGCCACTTCAGTGATGTTAAGACACAGTCTTTTGCAAAGTGAGACTCTGTGGTGTCTTTGTGTTGCTTTATTATGCTTGAAACTTCAGGCAGATAGCTACAGTACAATCTTTGTCCAATCTGTAGATCTGCACACATCATCTTTAAGGCCTAATTAACAGAGGGAGTCTTTTGATCTGATTTCAGAGAAACCGGCAATCTATACCTGGGCATCAGTTTTTGCAATAACACATTTGCTACTATGCAGTTGTCATTTTTCTCAAAATCTGTTCTGATACAACCTTGTTGTTCTGCCTATGAAACATTTTCTTGTATCTCCTTTAATTCTTTCCAAGTGTAAGTTATTAACATCAACACTAGATAAACAGTATCCTTCTCAGATTCACATGTGAAAAATCCATTGAATGTATAGGCCAACAGGACACAATATTGTACAACTGAATGAGCATTTCTCTCTCCCATGACAATAGGGACTCCCATTTGAGCAGTTATACTGCATGCTATGGTAAAGACAATCAATTTTGAATTTTGAACTGAGGTAACTTCTGAAAACCACGAAGCTTTGACAACATAATATATGGGGAGCACAGCATGTTGTGCTCCTAATGTACCATTGTTACCTCTCAAACATGGGCCATCTACAAAATGGGCAGTTGTTGGGCTCAATCAGGGGTTCATCATTAAAGTCTAACCTTGGCTTCAGGCATAAATTCAAGACACCCAGACATTCAGGTTCAGTTTTATTACAAAATTTTATTTGCTGGTAGCAAGCTCAATAAATTTGAATTTAGACATGTTTTGATCACAGTATTTTCTAGTACCAACTCCACAAAGGAAGGGGCCATTTCAGTAATTGGACATCCCATCATTATATTCTCACTCTTTTTAATGACTGACATCTACCACAGTTACTAAGTTTAGACAGCTGGGTATTTCTGTGACGATGGTGATGTAGCTCAGATTTCATCTGGAATCAGGCATTGCTTTATTTTTTTGTGTTTCAGACAGACTGCATTTTAAAATGGCACTTTTTGGTGCATGCAAAGTGAAAAACATGAAATGAGGCCTGGTCAAAATGCTTTCAGTCTGAAATGCTTGTGCTGAATTAACATGTGTTTTTGCAGTGTAGAAAACTTGTGATTTCAGTTTCCTTTAGAAGGCTCACTGAGGCCTCTTTAGTTTTGCCCAGCTCCTTTTCCTTGTAATCTACACTCCCTGATCCTGTCTCAAGAGACTTTGTTGCATATTTAGACAATGCATATTCAGTTCATAACATCTTCTTATAATGTGTATTAATCAACCATGAACCAACACTACACATGGGGCAAACGCATTTTGCATGTCAAGCTATCCAAAACATTAGAGCATGTTGCTATGAGTATGTATTAACTGTTTGCGCTTTGAAAATTTGCACTAGAGCATGTTTATGCTATGTTGTACATTGCACATTTTTGCATGATGTGCACAAATAATAGAAAAGCCGCTTTAAACTAATAGCTTTCGCTAGGTAATAATTAATACAGGGTACTAGTATGGGGGGGGGGGGAAGGTAAACATAATGGGTTTTATTTCATAAATTAATACTCTTTTGTGTTTATTTTGGGCCCACCATAAAATGGCTGCCTAAGAATCCAGCATGGCTGAGAATTGTGCTGAATGAGAGACATGTGCAGAAGATTATGCCAGCTGCATGAACTGCCAAGTGCCTCAAGTGAAGACACATGGGTCAAGGCCACAGTGAACTGTACATTCTTGTCATCCTGGCAATGTAACTGTTTGTGGGAGAGCGTCATCCCTGCGTGCGATGTGAAAGCGAGACGGAAATGGACTGATACACTTTTCCGCATAAATGTTGCAATATTGTAGAAGTATGGATGGTGTTACATATGACTGTATTAAGGCTGAACGCTTCCATTGTCAGAACTGGTGTGGGTTGGATTTGTAATGAGAACAGGATGATGAGACCCCTATGTCACCTGTGCTAACCAATCACAGTGAGAGTTTCTACTGAAACTGCAACATTATTAGTATAGTCAGCCAAGAATTAGAGTATAAATAATGACCCCTTAGGGGGCGTGTCAGTTTTAGCAGCCTTAGCCTTAGAAGAGATAGGAGGAGAGGGAGCAGATGAGTCCAGACATCATATGGGTTAGGTACGTGAACGTCGCGGGTGCAGCCTGGGAGGAGATTGCGTCCGAGGAGAGACAGAGGGAGGAGGGGGTCTTGCTCATATTTTTTTCAGAGAGTCCTTGCACGTCATATATTTGGCAAGGCAGATCACATTCCTCTGAGGTCCTGTGAAGGGAGGGCAGCCTCTCTGTGTGAGACACAGAGGGACAGAGTGCAGCTGATGGAACAGGTTTAGATTTAGATGCTAAAACTCTAAGTTTATGCTTTGACTAACTAACTAGTTTTGAAAAGATTTGTCTTATGCATTTATTTCTCTTTATGGGAGATTTTTGCCAATTATTCATTATTGATTAGCCTTGCAAAACTTACTCTTGAATTATATTTTCCTGAACTCTTTAAAGAATTCTGACTGACATTTGATGCCTCATTCCCTTCCTTTATGGAGTGCTTTGTATGCAACCTGTAATATGTTCTGTATTAATTCTATTTTTCCGATTTTTAATTCTGTAACCAGATTGATATTTGACTAATGAATAAAGGGTCAGAGAACTAACTTTTAACTAGAAAATAAAACCCTTTACAAATACTCATAACTCCCTTTATTGGCTTAAATATTAATTGCATTTTTGATTTTTCATGTTTATGTAAAGTCTCCTGAAGGTAATACACAGTGGCAAGGGTCCATCACCTTTACAGCGGTAAATTAGAGGTAAATGAGGTTTTGCATTGAGAAATTACAGTGAAATTACCGCTGGATCAATGGGGTCAAGGGACATTGGGAAATACGACACAGACTTTTGAGCATCTTCATGTTTTTGAACAGGCACTGAGAGAACGCAGCGCTCCCTCTCACTGCAATTTGGTGTATTTTCTTTTAAATAAACTTGCATCCCTAGTGCCGGGGCGCGACACTTTTTCTCTTTCAACTCTAGGAATGCTTTTGTGCAATTGTTGTCCAATGGAATCAGATCAGACACATCCTTGTGTGTCAGCCTCAGTAAAGGCTTAGCCACTAGGGAAAGGTTTGGTAACCACTGTCTACAGCAGCCAACCATTCCCAAAAACATCTTGACTTCTTTCTGAATTTGAGGTGGATTCATCTTGTGAATTGCTTCCACTCTCTCTGGTGATACCTTTCTAGCTCCTTTTCCAATTATGTGTCCCAAATATTCATCATCTTTTTGACAGTACTCCGGACTATCCTCATGCAATGGCACTATGACATGAGTTTGACAAAAATCAATAACAGTTGGCCATTCTTCAGCACATGGAATGTGAAAAAATAATGTTGGCTGGATTCGATACCATAGGACAACATGGAACAGTTATGCTGCTAATCTCCTGCACTATTCTGTTCTTCTCATTTAGTTTCTGTAAACCTGTGATCAGAAAGTTACATAAACTTCTAATCAATTCCATCAAAAATCCTTTACTCAGGATATCTCCAATTATGGGTGAAATTTCTGCAACTGATGGTGTTCTCAAATACATGTCATCTCGTTTTAATTGGACTAAAACTTGTTCTGCACGTTTGATTAATTGGACATCTTTCTATGTGAACTCCCTTACTTCTGGTTTATTATTTCTTTCAAATCAAAAGGTAATTTTTCAACTGTCATTTCTGAAAACAATCCTACAGCGGTCTCTTGTTGGACCATTTTAAACTGCACAATCTCATCAGGAATCTGATATTTATAATCATCTGGTGTACAGTAATCTGTGCTGTTTAATTTGCAAGACAAATGTTTTCCTGTCAGGCCTGAGTCACAAACAACAAATTGGTAACCTTTCTCAAATGAACCTATTTTTGCTGCAACCGTCTCTAAAACTGGGTTTGTAATTTCTCTGTTTAAAACTCCTGCATCTTTGGTATTCTTTGCTAAGGGGCTTATTATGATGGCGGAACGATCGCCGGGCCGGCGGTGGCGATTGTTCCGCCATCACAATGAGATTTACCCACCGCCATATTAGGATGACGGTGGGTATCGCGGCGGACGCAAAGTCCGTCCGCCGCTTTACCGCCGGTGGCAATCGCACCGATTGCCTGGCGGGCGGAGCAGGGCCACTAATGTGGCGGTGCCTAGCAGGCACCGTCCCGCCATGTTCGGATGTGGGAAAATAAAGGCCTTTCCATGGCGTCGAGGCTCCCATGGAAAGGCTGGCAGGGATTCGGTTCGGGGGCCCGTTGCGGGCCCCCCTTGTGTCGGGGGGAGGTGGGGTGCACTTGGGGGTTACCTATGGTACCCCCCTACATTTCACTGCGCCAAGTGGCAGGCACAGTGTGGTGCCTGCCATGTGGTGCAGCGAAATGCTAGAGATGCGATTTTAACATCGCCATGGTGGCGGTCGCATCCTAATTCGTGGTGCGGGACCGCCGCATGTCTGGTGGGTGGTCCACACACCGCAAGGATGGCGGGCGGACTCGGGTCAATTAGGTAAATTAATTTGAGCATTTCCCATATTTTGTGGGAGCATCTGAGCTTGAAAAACTCCTGTCATTGGTACCTGTTTCTGAATTTGCATTTGCTGAGCGGACATTTTGCACCTGCATTTCGCTCTGTGTTTGCGCATTTCCATTTACTGCATCAGATTTAAATTTACATTTCTTCTTCCAATGCTCAAATCTGTTATAAAGATGGCAAAAGGACACTTTTTCCAGCACTGCGACATCCATACCCGAATTTGCACAAACCAAAACACCTTTACTTCTATCCTGTGAAACACTAAATCTTCCTTGAGCACTTTTTATTTCTGCTTGTGAAACACACTGTAACTCACTTTCATTCTCTGCAAACAACTGATTCGGAAACCTTTTCTGAGCAAACTCCCTCCGTACCATCATAGGTTTTTCCTCAAACTCTTTCTGCTTCATTCCTTATCTAGCACTATAGTACCCTTCATCCTTCAGAAGCCTATCAGCTTTCATTACAAACAAACCAATATTTGTGGTACGTGCACACTGATCTGATCAAAGAACATTAATCCAATAACCAACTGAGTCACAAAATCTCATGCCACTGTCATCAGGACATTCTCTCTCACTGTGTTGTAGAAACGCTAGACACACACTTTCACAAAACTCATGAACCAATTCCTTTAGCTCTTGTGTGGTTCTTTTAATCTGTACCCAATTAACATCTTTTGCTGGCACTCTGCCCTTCAGAAAAGTATTCACTGCTTCGTTTTTTTCCATAACAGAAAATGATGGTGCATTCATGCAAACATTTTTCATTGTCTCCTCACCTGGCCCTTCCACAACAACTTTAGATTCAAACCACAATTCAGTTTGCATGGCAGTGTCAAAGAACATTTTCAAGTCAATACACAACTCCTTTGGAATTTCAACAAATCCATCGACTCTTGGGTACCACAGCATAGGCTCGTCTCTCAACTTTGGGAACGTGTTCAGAAATGCTGCAGGTTCACTTTTGTTCCGTGGCACATGAACATGCACGTCTCCCACTATTTCTCTCAATGAGTCAGCAAAAGCTTCTCCCTCATCCTGTTTATTATTTTCCTCAACTAGGTCTGGTGGTTTCTTTTTCTTCTCATGTTTCCTTGCCCACTTGTCTCCTAATTTCTCAAACGCATTGCATTTGAAAATCTATTTCATCATTTCTGTAAGGTGTGATTGCATTCCTGAAGAACTCATTGTCTCATTTGCTTCATCATCATCTTCACGTCTCCCTCGGCCCAAGCTAGTGTCATCACCTTCAGTCACCTGGTGCGATACTCTACTGAATTTCTTCCTGGATAAGATCCGCACTATTCAGGCGGCTTTTTCACACGGTGACAATGAGACCGTGGCATCTGTCTTGCCTCTGCTTCCCAGCGCTGAACATTGCTTGGATGCGTTTAAGCCGGTGGACTTGCACGACTCTTAAAATTATTAGGAGCTTAAAATCTGGCTCACCCTCTGTTCCTTGCCCTGCTAAACTGCTAGCTGCAGCAGCAGAAACGATCAATGTAGAGGTGAACAGCATCATTAACTTGTCTCTCCAGACAGCCAGTGTCCCAGCGGCCTGGAAGCAGGCCAGGATTTTGCCGCTTATAAAAAAGCCGTCACTAGATCCCCTCAATCCAGGGAACTACCGTCCCATTTCCCTCTTGCCTGGTCTGGCTAAAGTGTGTGAGAAGGTTGTTAATAAACAACTCACCGAGTTCATTGAGAGGGAGGGTATTCTGCATCCAGCACAGTCAGGGTTCCGGGCTGCCCACAGCACCGAATCGGTCCTGGTGGAGGTCGTGGAGGCCATTCAGGAGTGTCTGGACGCCGGCGGGAGGGCAGCATTGATTCTGCTGGACCTCTCGGCGGCGTTCGACACGGTCCCGCACTCTCTTCTCCTTTCACGACTCACCGGGATAGGTGTGTCGAGTACTGCCTGGAACTGGCTCAGATCCTTCTTAGAAGATCGGGCCCAGCAGATTTGGATGCCTCCGTCCTCCTCCTCTATACAGTCTGTGACCACGGGAGTGCCCCAGGGGTCCTGCCTCAGTCCCCTTCTCTTCAATATTTATGTTACACCTTTAGTCTATCTGGCCGAGAGCTTGGGGGCCAAGGTGATGGCCTATGCCGATGACACCCAGCTGCTTTTTACTTGGGACAATAACGATGAGTCCGTCTCCTCGGTTCATCACTCGCATCCATTTTTAAATGGTTAGCGGCTGCGCAGCTAAAGTGTAATGAGGAGAAGTCAGAGATCCTCCTCTTTGGAAAATTCCCTCCCAATTTCCGAGAATCTCTTTGGCCTCCTGAGTTTCCTTTGCCAACCTCTGTAGGGAAGTTATATATCAATGGGGTAACCCGTAAGACCACTGGACTCGGGTAAAGAGCAGTACATAAAGAGAGCGTCACAGTGGAAATGAATCTAACAACATAAATATAAGCATTAATCATATATAACTAAATGAAAATCATACACCACATTAGAATAAGGCCAAGAATGGCTATGAATTTTATTCTATCAGATCTAGGAACAAATCCAAAAGTAAAACACAATCTGTAGAACAGTATCAATAACAATATCAATCGAACAATTGAAAAGGTGCATTGGCAAGTGATGATAGTGCGTGAGGGGTTAGTGAAAGTGAGCATAAGGGAAAGGTAGTGAGCATATATACATCAAAAAGCAGAGTTTGAAACCTATCTGGCCAGACGGGCATCCATATAAATGATAAATCATAACACACAGAGGAGAATGCAGATATCTAATCTCTGTCATCCATGTTTGATAAGAACAAGAAAAGTCAACGTTTCGACCCCTATAAAATACAGATAAGTTGATGCCTTGAGGGTGGGGTCTTCATCAGGACTGGGTAGAAAGGGGAAATGCACCTATGAACAAGGAGAAATTAAGGTCATAATAGTGGTGTGTACAGGAGAAAAAAATCTCAGGAGTAGATGTATCTAAATAATTTGCCAAATGTACAGCAAGAGAGCTTCGAGCGGACGATGAGCGTTGCAGGGCCACAAGGGCTCCTGTAGGGCAAGGGAGAAAGAGACACAGACCCTCTGGTAAGAACATAACATAACCAGAGGAAGGAGTATTAACAGGGGTTTGAAAGACTTGAAAGGTCCCAAACTTACGGGGGTGGACGATTATTCCAAAAATGGGGACGCCTTGGTTGTTGAGTAACCTGAGGCTGAAAGAGAAGAACAAAAAAATCTGTATCCATATGAACACCATAAATAAATAGTGGCTGGGATCTCATTTCGACGTGAATCTAGTGTGAAAACTCGAGAGATGAAATCAGGAGTTAAAAAAGCCCTTAAACCAAACACGCTCAGAAACGGGGGCTCCCGTGCATGGCATGCGCTTAACTTTGCCATGAAAATAATGTGTACGTTAAAACTGAGGCGTGAAGGGAGGCCTAGAGAAGAGTCTTAACTTGAAACACCGTGAATCCATTAAAAATGATTTAAGTGAATAAAGGACACAATGTACCGTAAGCGCTCAGAAGAGCTGCCTGCGTTATTAATTAATCACACTTCTTGAAAAAACAACGTGAATAATGAAAGACAGAAACCAAAACCACATTTGTCCTGAACCCGTTGCGTGCGTCTGTCGGCCATCGGCCGTCGAGAGCACTACCTCTGTAGTGCTGCGAACGTCCGTTGGCCGGAGCGGCCCCGCCCACTCCGCTAAACCGCCGCACCGCGGCGGAATTGCCGCCACGGTTAAGCGGTTAAATGCAAGCGCGGGCTGCATGTAATGGAAAACAAACCCGTAGGTTTAAAGAGAGAGATAGAGAGGCGCCCAGAGGCTGCGATGCATACCTGCCGGCTGCTGAGCAGTTCTGCTCAGCAACGAGATCAGACAAATCATAAACAAATATTGGCCATTGGTCGCCGAGGACCTGCAAATACAGAATGTCCCGATGCACTCTTTTAAGAAAGGAAAGAGTATCCGCGATCATGTAGTTAAATCACTTTTGGAATCGACACCACAACCAACCATCCAATCAATGTGGCAACTCCCGAGGGTGGTGGGTCATTTTAAATGTGGTAACTGTAAGGCCTGTGAGATGACAATAGAGACCAAACAATTCAGCCATAACAACTGTTCAAGTATTCTCAAAACCCACACGAATTGTAATACAAACAATGTAATTTATGTCGTCCTCTGCCCATGTAATAAAATCTACGTGGGTCAGACAACCCAAAAAGTAAAGGCGCGTATTCTGCAACATTGTAGTAGGGTTAGGTGTGGGACAGTGGGTGCACCCCTGGTTGAACATTTTCAAGCACTTAGCCAGGAGTACATAAGGCCCCTATAGATCACCTAATTCATTGTGTAACTACGAACACTCCATTGTATAAGTTGTATTTAATTAGGGTGTGCGTTTTCTCCCACCCCCCTTTGACAGCTCATGATTCACAATATATTTACATTTGAAATTATTCCATAAACTCTCCTAATTTGCCACCGGATTTCATGTGCATTTATATGCACGTTTATGAAATGCCTCACCCGTCTTTTACTGTCAGCCTACGCACGCCGTTTTCCATTACATGACTGACCTTGGCTGGCTTCCAACTAGAACGTGCTTAACGTGCACGTCGTGCTCTCTCTCTTTTAAGCCGAGTCATTGACAGGAACACGCTGTTAGCTGTCAGAACTGCTCAGCAACCGGCAGGTATGCATCACAGCCTCTGGGCGCCTCTCTATCTATCTCTCTCTCTTTCAACCTAGGGGTTTGTTTTCCATTACATGCAGCCCGCGCTTGCATTTAAGGACAAATGTGGTTTTGGTTTCTGTCTTTCATTATTCACGTTGTTTTTTCAAGAAGTGTGTTTAATTAATAACGCAGGCAGCTCTTCTGAGCGTTTACGGTACATTGTGTCGTTTATTCACTTAAATCATTTTTAATGGATTCACAGTGTTTCAAGTTAAGACTCTTCTCTAGGCCTCCTTTCACGCCTCAGTTTTAACGTACACATTATTTTCATGGCAAAGTTAAGCGCATGCCATGCACGGGAGCCCCCGTTTCTGAGCGTGTTTGGTTTAAGGGCTTTTTTAACTCCTGATTTCATCTCTCTTGAGTTTTCACACTAGATTCACGTCGAGATGAGATCCCAGCCACTATTTATTTATGGTGTTCATATGGTGAAATTGCTACTTTTTTTAAGTCAACCACTCCACGGATTTTTTTGTTTATTCTTCTCTTTCAGCCTCAGGTTACTCAACAACCAAGGCATCCCCATTTTTGGAATAATCGTCCACCCCAGTAAGTTTGGGACCTTTCAAGTCTTTCAAACTCCTGTTAATACTCCTTCCTCATGTTATGTTCTTATCAGAGGGTCTGTGTCCCTTTCTCCCTTTCCCTACAGGAGCCCTTGCGGCCCTGCAACGCTCATCGTCAGCTCGAAGCTCTCTTGCTGTACATTTGGTAAATTATTTAGATACATCTACTCCTGAGATTTTTTTCTCCTGCACACACCACCATTATGACCTTAATTTCTCCTTGTTCATAGGTGCATTTCCCCTTTCTACCCAGTCCTGATGAAGACCCCACCCTCAAGGCATCAACTTATCTGTATTTTATTGGGGTCGAAACGTTGACTTTTCTTGTTCTTATCAAACATGGATGACAGAGATTAGATATCTGCATTCTCCTCTGTGTGTGTTATGATTTATCATTTATATGGATGCCAGTCGTCTGGCCGGATAGGTTTCAAACTGCTTTTTGATGTATATATGCTCACTACCTTTCCCTTATGCTCACTTTCACTAACCCCTCACGCAATATCATCCCTTGCCAATGCACCTTTTCAATTGTTCGATTGATATGGTTATTGATACTGTTCTACAGATTGTGTTTTACTTTTGGATTTGTTCCTAGATCTGATAGAATAAAATTCATAGCCATTCTTGGCCTTATTCTAATGTGGTGTATGATTTTCATTTAGTTATATATGATTAATGCTTAACCTCTGTAGGGAGGCCTGCCAAGAATCTGGGGGTATGGTTTGATGAGTCTTTCTTTCTCATACCATATTAAGAAGCTGGCCGGCAATTGTTTTTGTCTCCTCAAAACGTTGAGGAAGTTTTTCCCTCTCCTTCCCCAGGCAGCGAGAGAAACGGTCACCTGTGCACTCATTTTGTCCCGGCTAGATTATGCCAATGCGCTTTACTTCAGCATTCCGGGTTACTTGCTGAAAAAGCTGCAAGTGGTCCAAAATGCGGCAGCCAGACTTCTTCTGGGTATCTCTGCTAGGAACAGCGTGTGATACCACCTTCACTCACTGCATTGGCCCCCTGTTGCGGAACGGGTGAAGTTTAAATCGTTGGTTTTGGCTCACCGAGCTTTGCATGGGTTTGGCCCACTCCATTTACAAAAACGATTCTCATTCTATGTTCCATCTAGACAATTGCGCTCTACGTCTCTCCGTCTTGCACAGGTTCCTCGATTTAAATACCAGTGGCTTGGAGGCAGTTCATGGACAAGGAAGGCCACTGTTGCTTGGAACGCACAGCCCCTTGCCCTACGCAACATTCAGGACCCAGCAGTATTCAAGAAAAACTTGAAAACACATCTCTTCGCTTAAACAGACACTTTCACCCTTTGTTGGTTTCGCGCCGGGACACTCGTGAGTATCCGTGCGCGCTATAAATCAAAATAACATAACATATCAGATGCTGTGTCTACAGCATGTTATCTGGATCTCTGGCTATCAACTTGTCCACATAATCCTTTTTAAGTAGAGGTCCAAGCAGGATTGTTGTGTTGGCTGGTTTTTTAAGGAATGCCTGCTTTTATGGGACAATGACTATTACCAGAGCTTTTTAGGTCTGGCTTCTAGAAACCGCTTCAGCGGTCTCAGACTATTTTTAAAAAAATATATATATCTTTTATAATATACATACATATAGGGGCATTAGGCCACCAATATTCATCTACTGTCCTGTTCAACTCCCAGTCCCATTTTGCTTCCGACCAATACTTGAAAGTATAGGCAATGGTTCAGCCCACATTTTAGCTAGTGGCTAGCCTCTGTTTGAGTGATGACATTTTGCCTGTGCACAGTGTCATCATCCACACAGGAAATAGTCCCCCACAGTCCCCCGCATCCGGAAAACGACCGCCGGCGGCAGATCCTTCTCCCACCTCGCCGCCAAGACCTGGAACACCCTCCCCACCAACCTCCGACAGACCCAAGACCTACTGGCCTTCAGAAGACTCCTCAAGACCTGGCTCTTCGATCAGTAGCAGCACCACCCCCCTCTTCCCCCAGCGCCTTGAGACCCTCGCGGGTATGTAGTGCGCTTTATAAGTGACATGATTGATTGATTGTGTTAGGACTCGTGGTACAGTTTACTTTTTATAGTACCATTTATTTATTATTTCTCCTGTACTCGATTAATGCACTAAATTTAATTAGCATTTCTCTACACAAGAACCCTTGCACTAATAAAGACAGGCGGTTTCAAACTGGTCTCATGTAGGATTGTAAGATTGCATTTTGATTCCAGCAAACTCAGTCACATGGGTAGGAGAGTATTACTATTGGTTTGATTTTTGTAACCAGGGATAACGCAATTCTGAGTACTCATGCTTATTAGTTTGCTTAAGAATGTATTAGAAAGTCAGGCTTACTGGAAGAAATATCTTCTTGTACTTTTCTAGACCTCCTCTTGGGAGTTCCCTATTAAACAGATGTCTGGGGAGATCTGGAGTCCTACGCCTGGATCAGAAAAAGCACTTGAGAAAGCTCATCCAGTCATTTACTACAAACATAGCCAACACCAACTGAAGCCGTTACAAGGTTGATAATCATGTGTTGAATCCCATGTGTCAGTCCAGATATGGACTTTCTTCTAACTGTGCTTTTGAACGGAACTAATTTTCACGGACTGCTATGCTGTCCCATCTGTGTTTGGAGGAACATGCCACAGGGGGAGGAGGTGGTAAACTGTCTCAGAAATGTGCTGTGGTGCGCGGCACACATTTTCACTAAAATGTATTCTGAAATTTGGATGGTGGCACTTGGTCACAATGAAAGTAATTCTAGACTGTGTATTTCTCTAGTTGCCAACCCACAGGGAAAAGGTATAATTTACTGTACTACTCTCACTAGGTTTGCTCTGCTAAAGCCTAATAAATATAAAATGCAATTAAACTAGTGCCTGAAACAGACCACGGGGACATTTGTATTCAATCGATTACTCTTACAATGGTAACTATGCTAAGACTAAATAGTAATGAAAAGAAATTAAACGTCCCATATTTTACTCTCGCTGCTGGACACCGCTGTAGCATTCGTTCTAGGTTGCAGTATCAAACGGTAGGTATACACTTGCATGACTGTATCTTCTGCTTAAGTGATTCTTTCCCACTCTTTTGCTTGAAATTCATGCACATAAGTAGCACCAAAAGATAAAACTACAGCTCTGGTCCTAAAGCATGACATATACTCTACAAATAAGCCATATGACAGATATACTTCCATTGGGACAACCCAGATAGTTCTACCAGTCTGCAACGAGTTTCAGGGTGATGGAGCAAGGACTCGAACACGAGACTTGCTCGGAAGCAATCCTCTCGTTTAAACTCATTAACGAATTACTAACAACGTGTTTTGTGATTAATAATACGCATTTCCTTCATACGCGGGAGAGAATGAAGCTTGCCTATGTGTTTACTTACTGCAATAACATGAACGTAGGACTAGAATGCATTCTAACACTGGATCTTTACTGCGCATGCGTCTACTGCATCTACGTAGTATGACGAAACAACGCTTGGAGGGAAATTCTGGCGCTTGCGCAAAGAGCTATAAAATGGCCACTTGAAAACTCACATGCATGGCACCTGCTTGCTGAAATTAGAAAATAAGTTTTTATACTAATGCAAATGCAGAAAGGGAAATAATAAATGGTACGGGCTAGGGTAGAGGTTGGTGGTATACAGTGAAATCATTTATTTTTGAGAATAACATTTCTCCTTTTGACTATTATTAGTGCGTATTTGGGCCTGTCAAATTTGTCTGAGTCGAGCAGACTGACGTTGCGCGACGCATGCGCCCTGGTGTGGAAGCTCGAAAGGATGACTAAGGACTAGTCACGCGTCCAAGGTCGGCGAAGATGTGCCCTGGGAACATGAGGGTGAAGAGTTCATATGAAGGAACTTATTCAAGAAAATTGTTACATTTGTATTAATAAAGTTTAAAGATGTATGGGAAAGAAAGTGCAGAATGAAAGTTTGAGGGGAGGAGTTTGGAAACAATGGTTTAAAGAAATAAATGAAGTATAAGCATGGTGTGATGATCATCCCCCCCCCCCTCGCCTGTCCAATCAGAAGTTAGTATTCTGTAAAAATGAAACATTAATGGGTGGTACATGCTTATGGAAGGGTATAATTGAGGTAGTCTAGTTTAGCTAGAGAGAACTGGGTGTGCCGAGGTGATGTAAAGCTCGGGATGCTGTTGGTGCTGATGCTCTGAAATGCTGATGAAGAAATCGAATGCAGAACCATCTACTTAATTTGTTTGGGTTAGAAAGAAGATTGCGGAAGAACCACGAGGAGGAAGAGTGTGTCAGAGAGGGGTGCGACGTAGTCGTCGGTATCTAGAGAGGTGAAGTATCCTGTCCTGAAGTCTGTCTCCTGATCTGTCCTGGGGACCCTTACCAGCCCTTTGGCCAGGGGGTTGGTCTTCACACCATACTTGGTAATTATAAATTCATCGTCTTGATAAATGTTCTTCTCTCTCTATCCTCTTCTTTCTAAGCATAGTTTTTGTGTGGATCTGAATTGTTAATGTCTATTCAAACTTGATTGAATTTGGCACTCTTGTGAATGAGGGTGTTTGTACTGAAACGCTTTGAGATGGTTCACAACAAATTGATTTAGATAAAGATTTTAAAGCTTACCGAGTCTGTCATTATTTTTAATCAAGAAATGTATAATAAGTCATGTTAATTGTCACCATCAACTAGTTCCACCTAACTGGTCCATTGACCAGAGGAAAGAACTGTCTGATCAGTGAAAGGTTTAGTTAGAGAAGAAATAACTAGATCTTGAGGTATGAAAATTATAAAAACTACAAAGTTCCGGCGGTCTACTTGGTGTTTAGTGCAAGAGAGTTATATGGGCCCAGGTGAGTATATGGTAGTGGAGAATCTGTTGCTAGTAAGCCGCTGGATCAAGGGTCTCAAGGGTAAGAAGGACTATAAAAATTGAATTACAATACAAAACTGTACGCTGGCACTCTTTCGACAAAGTTTTGAGACATGTGGAATTGAACTAGTCTGAAGCCTTCACATCAGATACTCTGCTTTGAGCACACACCGGTCACAAAAGGTCAACTACTGGCTCTCAATCCTAAAGCGAGATTACACCTTGAAACACTGTAGTATGCATGCAATAGATAGGTATACTTCATAAGAAAACTCACTAATTGTTCTATCCTGCCAACAAATAAGCTGAATACTGGGTATGTTGTCCCAATGCTAAAATTCCTCCCACCTGAATGCCCTCCTACTTTGGCTTGAAACAGTTCCTGAATTTCCAGAATGGCTTGAAAATCCCCACAGATTCTGCTCAACCTAGGACCTGGCGGTTTTCTCACCTGGCTGTCTCTTCAAGGCCTTGCAATAATTTTTGGGGAGTTGGCCACTTATATCCAGGCACCATTTCACCATTACGAATACTCAGCCGGCAATGGCACTGACTGCCTCCAAGTCATCCAATGCATGGATATTACAACAAGAGCCCGTAACATTAAGAACCTCTGCAACAAACCTTTACCACTTACCTCATTGCCCGGTCCCCGTGAAAACACTTTGGGGCAGCAGAAGGTAGCAGACAGCGCTTTCCAAAGAAATACAAGGCAGAACAGAGCCAGGTAATTTGGCATTAATCAGCAATTGGCTAAATAGGTTGCTTAGGAACAAATCTCCCACCAGATGCACCGTAGCATGGCGCATTCTACTCAATTTTCAAAACTTACTTGACACATTCTACTCAATATTCAAAACTTACTCTGTGGCTCTCTTCACCTATTTTGCAAATTTTCATTCATTCCAGCATGATACAGCACACCACGCGAAGTACATGCAGCCACCATATTAAAGACAAAACAAACTACTTGCAATTAATTTAAAATATAAATAGAATTCGTGATAAATGTTGATTATGTACTAAAATACCTTTGTCAAAAATACTGGCACAACCTTACCATTTAAGCCCAAAGATTTCCCGTACCTGTATTAACCTTTCATCGTGAGGCAACTAGGTTCAGTAAAATTACATGGTCTCATTCCTTTACAAGAATTACAACTTCTCTCCCCTCACAAGTAAAACTACACTATTGCCCAATGATGGCCCCACGTAAACTGATGCTGAGCCAAAGGCTACTTTTCAAATGTAAATACAGATGGAAACAATCAGCTTGGCTGTCTGTAATTATTCATTTATACAAATGGGTCTTTGAATAATCTCATCATGCTGGCTCCAAGTATTCCAGGATGATGCTTGCATGAACACAGGCTGGGGGCAAAAGAGGATGAATATATTTTTGGCATGTCACCCAAATCCCCTTGGTCTTCACTCTTTCATTCTATTAACAAAACCCGCTCTCCACCGCGGAAAACAAAATCTGCTCAATTTTAGGTTTGTGAATGAGGGGCCAAAAATAAATCTTCCTTATGCTCTTGCTTGTGATTCTGTTGATTTACAACTACCTTCCTAACAGAAGCAGACTGTCCGCATGCTGGTAAGCAGTGTGACAGCTTGCACTGTTGTGGAGGACTCAAGTTTTCAGAGCCCCTAATCTGTCAACTTTCACATGAACACAAATATTGGAAGTGCTGGCTTAAGTGTGGAAATGTAAAATCTGATTCTTTTGTTTTTTAATTAAGCTGTGCTTCATCCATTTTCACCCCTGCCCTACTTTCAACCTGGTTCTATCCTTAACACCGCATCTGTATAAACAGGAGTAAAGGATTTAGGTTGGGACATTGTAGGCTGTGTAAACATGCAGAGTCAGCGCAAAAGAACAGCTAGCAATCTGCTCGAGGGTTTTCAGGCAATGGTTAATCCACAAGTAAAGTCTACTCAGGTAACATCTCTTGTTGTTCAGTCTTAGGACGTAGCAATTGCACAAGACACCGGGGCTGTCGATTCTTGCCTTACCTCATTTGTGTGTTTTTCCCAAAGCTCTATTTACCTCTGGGCGTCCCTTGTTTGTGATCTCTTGCTATAAAAACCC
This sequence comes from Calotriton arnoldi, assembly GCA_963921515.1. Taxonomy (NCBI): domain Eukaryota; kingdom Metazoa; phylum Chordata; class Amphibia; order Caudata; family Salamandridae; genus Calotriton; species Calotriton arnoldi. Next base: position 678,771 of record CAWUFW010003945.1, read on the forward strand.
ATGTAACCATCGTTCAGTGTGCTCTCTCCTTGGGTATCTTGATGGTACTTGTCGGATGGAGACCCATTCATGAATGCTTAATAAATAACCTATGGTTTGACTTCGCTCCAGTGTCGATTCCTCCTTACTTGTTAAGAACCCGTGGCGAAGTGGTGATCCCTGCACCAGCAGGTTATTAATTAATCTGCTCCACATAAGTAATGTAGCCGCTTAATAAAATCGGAGGAACTGGGTATAATAAAAATACAATTACTTTTTTTTAATCTGGCTACTTAATATAGCACAGAAACCCTTCAAGTATCGTAGAGGAAGAGTACAATTTCAGAAAAAATAAATAAAGTAATATACTAAAATTTACTTTATATTTGACAGAACAAAAAATAAATATGGATAAATTCATGGAAAATCATAAATGAAATAAAGTAAGAATTATCAGTTAACTGAATACAATTTCTAGTTTGCCATCTCCTCCGGTCATGATCTTCAGTCGTTAACTTTTGTGTTTGCAGTTTTGAGATAACCATTTGTGTAATCAGTTTGCGCAGAGCTGAGGCTTCCACGACCTTGGTTGTGCTCTATAAAAAAACAATCTGATAAATAAACAGCAAGAGAGGAGAATGTGTGAAGTCTGTCCTGCTGTTACTCACACTGCATTACCTGCATGTCCAGGACATCGCCATCGTGTCCAATATCGCACAGTAACTGATGATCACCTTCATACTGCCCATCTGGTCCTACGCCTTCAAATTCGCCAGTAGACCAAACTGAAACTTTATTCTCCTGGGAACGAGAAAATGGTTAGGTCAGATGACAGAAGCAAACAAAATCACTCCCATGTGTCGCTCATTGTGCTATGGAGAATCTTTATGAATCGTTCAATCTAATGGTTTTAATCCTGGGCCTTGATTTAGACCTGGCCAAAAGCACTGCTTCCCCGCTAGCCCACCACCCTTTATGTCCAGTTGGAGTAGCAGTAGATTAGAGGGGCAGTCGACCATTGCAGCAGAATAGCAGCTGTGGCCGACATTGGCAAAGTGGTGCAAAACGCCACCTTATAAACCTCCCTCTTCACCTAGCGGCCCTGCCTAATCACCTCAGGAGAGCTGGCACATGTGGAACCCACAGGCTTTCATTCCGCTCACTGCTACGGCAGTATTTGCACAGAAATTGTGAAATGGAATCCCAGGGAGTTTCCCTAGCCCTCTAAAGAGTCGTGGGTCCATACCACCATTGTAATTCTAGGGTGCACCAATGACAAAAGGGAAATTGCAGATATTCCCTTGCTGGTAGTGCCAACACAAAGGAAAGAAAACAAGCATGTGCAAAGCAATAGGTCTCGCAATTGCGAGATTTTGAGCTATTGGCAATGTAAATGAAATTGCCTTTTATTTATGCGTTTAAAAAACCTGCAATAATAAAAGGCATTGTCATTTACAATACCAATAGGTCAAAGTTTCGAAAAGCGTGACCTATTGCATTGAAAATGCTTATTTGTTGTAACTAGCACAAAATGCCGATGTAATAAACTGCCACTAGTGAAATGCATAACTGGTTTCTACTTGAGCAATTGATTATTAGAGATTAATCTGAGGAATCTATTTCAATTTCTTTCTGATTAACCTCTAACCGTCTCAAAACTGGAATTAATCAAAACTGAAAATCAATTCCAAACCTGTGAATCTGGAGTGATGAAGTGCAAGTCCTGGAATCCAAAGTCTCCACTGCCAGACAAAATCTGACAGACTGGAGAGCTGAGACCAACCAGTTCATTTAGGTTTTTTCAGATTACCGACGTTCCTCGAGTGTTCCCATTTCTTTTTCTAACTCCGTGTACATAAATTGTCTTAGAGTCTGCACTACAAATAAACAATAACCCGTAATGTCATGGGCAACACTTTTGTGAACATCAACAAATGTGCAACTCGCACAGCCTGTAAACCACAAATTACATAAGGCTGCCCTTGAGCGGTTTCTCTACAATGCCCTTGGGTGGTTTACTCGCGTCCATCTACGTCACCAGCCCGCGCTGCATAAAGGTGGCATTCTTTATCCGAAGGAAAAAAGTAGTGTTCTTTAAAAGCTAAAGGCGGCATGACTAGTTGTGGCAGTTAATGTTTAATGATAACCTCAACGGGTGAGCTGCCGAAGGATGTTTTACTTTGGTTTACTGCCGCTATGGATACTAAGTGGTAGTAGAATGCGCGACTCCTCTCTACGCTAAATACATACAAGTTAATATTAAATTAGTCCGTCCTTGAGGCGATACGAGAGCGTAACTAACGCTAGACAAGCTAATTGTTTCGAATTACAGACGCAGCCACCTTCTAAACAAGCATTTACAATGCAATAGGTTTCGCATTTGCGAGAGTTTGACCTATTGGCATTGTAAAGGACAATGCATTTTATTAATTGTCATTTACAATGGCAATAGCTCAGTGACGCAAATGCAAGACCTATTGCATTGCAAATGCTTGATACTACAGTGGCAGCAGAGAGTCCCGGGCGGATCATGTCCTAGTCCTGGGACCGGTGAGATAAGCCGCTGCTGCTCTCTGCGCTCAAAGGAAGTAAGCTCGGGTCTGGGCGCTGTGCCAGGCCCAGCTCTGCTGCTCAGCACCGTGGTTAAAAATTGATTTCCTGGACTGCATAGAAAAAATATGGGGCGAGGAGCACCGAGCCGGAGCTCTCCACGAGCAGTGGTTGGGGGTCTGGGGTGGTGGGGGAGGAGTTGGGCTATTTGTATTCTGTTCCGCAACTGCAGAAGGACGCAGACTAACCTTATGAGGCCAGGGAGACCTCTCACCCCAAAGCAGCCAGGATAAAAGCAGCATCCTTGTATGCCCCCACTTCCCATCGCAGCATTTCCCGCGCTTACGTTAGTGCAGACTAATAACACCTCATGAGCCTGAAGACAAGAAAGGTCACAAGTCAGCAGAAAGAAGAACGAATAAACGGCAATGAAGCAGAAGAACAAGCGGGGCCGCGCGTGCCAAGTCGGCAGCGAAAGTGAAAGCGCCGCGTTTGGAGCAAAAGTGCACCAGGGCCAGCGCGACCGCCATCTGTTTCCAATTACCTCGCGGGCGCGATAATTGGAAACAGATGGTGCTGCTGCTCGCTCCCGAGCTCCTTAGGCCAGGGGAGAGAGAAGGCGGGACATGCACCCGGCTTTGGCCAATTGCGTGCTGTCTTTCTTAGAAAGACGCATGCAAAGGCCAATAGCGGGTGATGAAAAAAAAAAAAGCACACGCACGAGCGTGTGTTCCAAGTTTAAAGCCCTTACTAAAAGCCTCGCAGAGCAGTGCATGCGCGCTGGCTCAGGCGAGACCTAAAAATGACCATTATGTAAGGTTGTCTGGAAAAAACGTTTAATAAGTAGCCATTTAAATTCCCCATCAATAAAAGCTTTTGAATAGATTCACAGATGTACAGACAGGGCTAAAGTGAGCTGGCAGACAAAGATGTCAGCAAACACGTAATTTTATTTTTAATTAGAGTTGCAGAAACACGATGGTAGGACAATTTATGTTGAATAGGGACTTCAAGCATTAGCTATATAAATGCAATTACAATACAATTACAATACAAAGGAATCTGGAGCACAAACATCTGACGCATTCGTTATACAGGATTAAGCTGAGGCTACAATTCTACACTGGTTTATTTTCACAACTTCTCAGATTGTGTACACTTTGCAACCTTTCTAGGTTGCCTCAGGCAACATCGGAGTTGCCCATACACTGTTACGACCAGAAAGAGGTTTCAATTAAGTGCTTTTAATCACATTTCAACCAAAGCCATTTAGACAATTAATGCACAGTACATAAAATCACTAGAATAAAAATGAAAGTTATTACCTGCAAAAGGCTGGTGCACATACGCTCCACAAAAAGGTGAAAAATACTGTTGAAGTGGTCATCGCTAGTGAGAACTGCAAGCAACAGTTACTGGAATATCATTTACTCGCATCTCAGATGTGGAATTCCTATCGCCTGGCATGTTGATTTTTGTCGAGATAAAAAGGTGGTCTATGTTGCCCAATAGACTTTAGGCCGATACATGACCATGCGCATGAGTAAGGCAGCTGGTACTCTCGTGCTCACAGCAACTCAGGCAAGCTGAAAGGTATCCCATGACTATGGAAAATGTAGAGTGCTGTGATTGGTTTAGCACCCAAGACTAGAATCCATGCTTGGATTCGGTAAGGGGGCAACTTAAAGCCCACCCAAACGATCGTCGCCAATGTAGCAAAAGGGGAATGAAAGCACACACAAATGAAGCTGAATACACAGAATGGTTCCGTCCTGAAGATCCACGTTTACTAGTGGAGCAACACAAGTTGTCAAGTAGGAGTCCAGTAGTTGATCCCATAAAACAGCCACCCCACAATAATATATTCACTCCCCACCCCGCTTGAATCAATAGAACCACCTTCCACGAGCAATGGGCTCGTTCACAATGGAAGGCATTTCATGAAATAGACAAGTGCGACACAAGGTTGTGTCAACTTGTGTTTACTAAAAAGTCAATGCAGCAAACCTATACAAATATAAACAACAGAGCGTTCCTGTTACGAAGGACGCTGAAAGGTTAATCTTCAGAATAACTTTATTCTGTAAATAGACAGGCAGGTACAGGAATGCAGCACGGACGGTGTGTCAGTAAGCTCTCTCAGCTGTAACTGTCTCTCCTCCACACACAGACTTCACGTTCCATATTCCATGGAACGTAAAGCCTACACAGTATTCGATTGGCATAGTAATAGTATAAAGACATAAAACAAGCATTGGCATAGCCAATAGGTCTCGCCTTTGGGACCTTATAATTTTTTAGTTATGCTTTACATTATCGTGGGTGAAAGCTAACATTTATTAGGCATATTATAGAACTGCATTGAGAAGTACGTATTTAATGTGTTATTTTGTATAACTAAACTGCAGGGTACATATGAACAATAGTAATAATAGGGTAGCAAATTAAACAGCCAGAGAATTGAACAGAAGTATTGGGATGGCATAAAACACAGGGTAACAGCAGCTGTCATAACATGGTTAAGAACCAAGTTCTTCTGTATACATATATAATAAATATGTGAATATATCCCTGTGTGAGTAGAATGTGTTTTAAATGAAATAGCATACTAAAAACATTTTTTTGTTACTAATAAAGCAAATTGATGCACTTTAAGCAACAATTAAACTTACGTTTTGGTAACCTGCTTCACTTTTGCGTGGTGCGTGACACAAGCCAGTAAAAGTTAGGGCTGGGGCAGAGTCACTAACATATTTGGAGACGTATAGCACGGTCCGTGGTGCGTGAGACAAGCCAGTAGGCCCGATTGTACGCCTACTACCGGCTGATGGGAAAAAAAGTTTGAGTGAAAAGGCAGCCTTACTAAAAGTCAGCGTAGGCCAAAGCTTCTTGGCGCTAAGGAAACATAACCGGAAAACTGAGCAGGAGCAATTATAGTCAAAAATACAGTTTTTAAAAGACGACTGAAAAGCCAGAATCGGTTCAGAGCACAGAATCGGAGAAAGAGGATTCCGCTGTCTGGCAACTACAATTGAAAATGACGTTGCAGAATCGTGCAGTTCAGAAATTATGTGAAATAATTATTCGGCAAGGTTGTTTACAGATTTAAGATGTTCTGAAAACCAGGTACATTTGGCTTCCTTTATTTTAAGTTTGTACGTGGCAAACTGGCAATTAGTGCTTTATAAAACTCACTAAAATTAGCTACTACGTTTCTACAGCACTGCCTCACTTGCCTTTACAGAGAGTAACTGTTTTCTCTCTGAAGGGGTGAAGAACAGTGCAAGACCAATGTAAGCCCTATGTAAGTGCAGAGTTAATACCGGCAAGCAACTCATGGGGATTCGAGCTGTTGGTGGTAATAATAGCTTTGGTAAGACGCCTCTACCTGGTTGCAAAGTCATCAGCTGAAATTCTTTCAATCACGATGGAGAAATTAAACAGCTCATTTCTGTCGCATATCACAATATAATGGCGCATTTCACTTATCCCTTTTTGTCTGCAGTAAACACTGGCTAGGAAAAGTGTTAATGGAGATCAATAAATGAAAACATATGAAAAGTTGGATCTGGTTTTCACCAGAGAGCTTTTTCCAAATTCTTTACGAGCATGACTGAACAGGAAGAAGAATACCTCAAGTCTAATTACAAAAACTTACTGCATGCAACCCATGGTCTATTTTAAAATACGTAATCTCAACTAGATAATAAGCAAAAATCGATGGCAGCGGCGTTTGAGACTCGCATGCATTATAATGGAATTAAAAAAGGACCAAGTGCAGTTAGAACAAAGCACCGCATGGTGGCAGCAAATGCTGAAGAATGTACGGCAAGAAAATATACTTGCATTTCGAATGTTGCTCCTTCATTGCTCTAGCGGTGCTCTGCTTAATGTATGAGCCACTGAAAAATATCCACATGGCTCGTGGATAGGCTGGTAATTGAACATTTAGACAGTGATTTCAAACCTTCAGAAAATACTTCTGTACACAAGCGAGAAGTGGCAAACTGCCAGAGCCACAGACTTAAGTCCCGGCGTTGGCTAAACATCCTGTGATGCGACCGCCATCTGTTTCCAATTAACGCGACCGCGAGACAGGCAAATGTAAACAAGCGCGGGCGCGATAATTGGAAACAGATGGCGCAGCTGCTCGCTCCCGCAAGGTGGAGGCTGTACATGCACGAGTACTCATTGGAAACAGTGCAGTACATGCACGAGTTTTCCAAAAAGTACAGACCAATTCCAAGAGGTCATCTCCTAAGCAGCGCTTGCGCGCTGCGCTAGGCTCGACCTAAAAAAGGGGAGGAGGATGTGTTATGTTAACAAGAGGAAAAGACATTTTTTTTTTTTTATAAAATAAAAAATATGAAGTTTATATTACAATGGAAAATTCTCAGAAATATAATCTTTTAACCATACTGGAGATTTTTTCTCTCGCTTGTATTGTTTGGAGTCAGAGACAACTTTCTCTTGACCTGAATCAGGAGAACTCTCAACTTCACATTCAGAATTGTGTGACCTCAGATCATGTGAATCGTTTGAAATATTATCTTTTACTATTGCTGGTGAACTTACACCATTGCTGACTTCAGAATTCCCATCATACAACATATCCAAATCATACTTATTAGGTATCAAATTGGTACAAGAAGAAGGTGCAGAGCATTTAGCTATCCTCTTGAGGTTCCAAATTTTACCGTCAGTGAGACGTACAGCATTGTTCAAAACGTCAGCAACCTGCAAAGGTTAAAAAAAAAACGACTTTCCTTTTTAGAAACCTTCCCAGGCTTTTTGACCCTAACCCATTATCCAATAGTTATATCAGACTCCTTCACACCATGTTTAGAACCATACCATTCTTTCCTTTTTGCATGAAGTGAATCTGCTCTTTCCCTTACTGAGTCTTCTGATCAGTGCACAATACTAGACTTGAATAACCAACAAGGAGTAAACTTTGTTCTAGGATTCCTACCACGCATGAGAATAAAAGGTGGATAACCTGTTGCTTCACAGATTGATATGCTGTAAGCCCAAACCATTTTTAACACTCGAGTTTCCCAATCACCCTGCTTAGCAGTCATCTGAATAGTGGTTTTTATGACTATTTAAGCGCTCCACCATGCCATTGCTGTTCGGGTTGTATAGTGAAGTTGTTTTATGTTTGATTCCCAGTTTACAGAAATATTCTCTAGCTCTATTCGACGTAAACTGTACACCATTATCGCTTAACAGTGGTGGGAATGCCTTCCATTTGAAGCGCTTGGTCTAAAAATTGAACAGGATCAGTGTCTGCCCTACCTACCACTTTGACAAAAGGCCATCTTGAAAACAAATCAATAAGTACCAAAATGCATTTCTTCTCCTTTCCAATGGGGCCCAGGATATCAATAGCAGTACATTCCCAAGGTGACATAGGTTTGGTCATTTCACCTAAAGGTGGTTTGAGTGTGACTAAAGATGTATCAGCCATTTTGCACAACTCACAATTTCGTACAAACGCTTCTATGTCACCATCCATGTCAGGCCACCAAAATGAAGTTTTTACAGTTTGTTTAGAAAGGACAATACCAAAATGCCCTTCATGACATAGAGCAATAATAGACGTGCGCAAACTCTTCGGAGGAATTACTCTTTCACCTCTCCAAATATTCTCACCACGAACACACAGATCAAATCTGACTTCCCAATATAGTTTTAAAATGTGCTCCTTCCCCAATTTCCTTGGCCATGACTGTTTAAGATGCAATTTAACTTTGCACAATTCTTCAGCTTTTTTGTATTCCTCCTCCCATTTGTCCTTAAGAATACCACAGTCGCCAAAATCCTGTACATAAGCAATCTGATATGAATTCCATACTTCATCCTCACATCTGTCAAGTTGTTTTGGCATTCTAGAAAGGAAATCAGCCATACAATTCTTTTTACCTGGAACAAATTCCATTTTATAGCAATAGTCTTGCAATCTGATAGATAATCTAGCTACTCTTGCAGACGTGTTAATAGTGCCTTCAGTAGTGAGTACTCTGAGTAAAGGTTTGTGATCACAACGTAATGTGAACTGTTTACCCCATACAAATGCCCGAAAATGATTAACGGCCCAGACACAGGCTAATGTCTCTTTCTCAATTACTGAGTACTTCTCCTCAGTGGGTGACAAAGATCTAGAAGCATATGCTATAACATGTTCGTTACCATCAACACCCACTTGAGCAAGAACAGCACCCAAACCTTTAATACTTGCATCCGTTGTTATTATACTCTGGGCATCACGGTCAAAACTCTTCAAAGAGGCGACTTTAGCAATGCAATCCTTAAAATCGCAAAAATCTTGTTCACACTCTGGTGACCACTCAAATTTGTTTCTGTTCATTAATAATTGCCTAATGTTGAACGTTCGAGGCAAAATTTGGGATATACTTAGAACAGACTTCAGCAAGACCCATGAAAGATCTCACATCTTTGCAGTTGGGAGCAGGAGCACACTTGATAGCATCAATTAAGTTAGGCTTTGGTCTGATACCATCACAATCAATAATATGTCCCAAATATGACATAATTACTGGCAAATGTACATTTGGAGTATTCTATGGTTAATCCATTGGATTCTAAAATGGATAAAACTGCCTCTAAAGATTTATTATGTTCAATTTTGTTTTTTCCAAAAACAAGTAGATCATCCTGAAAAAATTGTGTGCGTTTGATATTGGCAAATAATTGGTCCATTAACCGTTGAAAACCAGCTGCAGCCGATGCCAGGCCGAGAGGCATCCTTTTAAACTGAAAACCACCTTGCGGTGTGATAAAAGCTGTAGATTTATTGCTGCTCTTAGAAAGGGGGATCTGATGATAGGCAGCAGATAAGTCAATAGTGTAGTACCACTTGGCTCCCTCCAATACAGCCAACATTTCATTAATTTTGGGCAATGGGAATTGATCAACTATGATGTTCTCATTTAAGTGGCGTAAATCCACACATAGCCTCAATTTCCCATAACTACGTTTGACAACAACTAAGGGAGAAACCCATGCTGATAACAGGCTCTATGATATCATAGGTAACTAATTTGTCAAGTTCCAAAGCCACATCATTCCTTAAAGCAATTGGAATATTCCTAACTTTATGAATTTTAGGTGTAGCACAATCTTGGAGTATTATTCTGTGCTCAAATCCCTTCAATTTGCCCATTTCTTTTTTTTAAAAACAGATGGAATTTTTTTTTTAGAAGTTTTTCTCCAACTTTCGTACCTTCAATCATTACCAATACTTGTTCCAAGGCATTTGGGTCAAGAATGATATGCAAGTTTTTCTGATCTTTCCACCCAAGAACAGATGGACCTTTTCTCGAAATATACAATTTGCCATAAGAATGGCGATTCTTAAACTCAAATTTGAACCAGCGAAAACCTACAATATCAATTTTCTCTCCACCGTATCCTTCTGGTTCAATATCAGAAGAAAATAGTTTAGTACCTACTTTACTTATAAAATGCTTTTTCCATACCTCTTCATTCACAATGGAATAAGGTGAACCAGAATCAGCGTAAATTTTAACACCCACTCCACCAATAAGTAAACATCCATCCCTGATATTCAAAAGTAACTTTTTTCACTTCAGCTGTACATTCCGAAACATGCTCATCATTACTGCTAAACTCGCCGCCAGAATCTAGATCATCCTGAACACATTTCACAGATTTAGATCTTCTTCTGCATACTTTTGTGTAATTCCCAACAATACCACAAGAACTGCATTGGACTTTCCTTGCGGGACAAGATTTGGCAAAAGCCAAATGCTCTAGACTTCCGCATCTATAACATTTAGGTGGTTCTCTGCTTGATCTGTAGTTGCTCCACCCTTCAGATCTTTGCTTACTATTAAAATTTGGTTTAGTACTTATTTTGGCTACAGTATCACTTACCATTGCCTCTGTTTTCAAAGCATTGGCACATCTACTAGATGTTTCAGCTTTGTGAACAATAGCAAGAATGTCATCCAAACAAGCATCTCCATTCATCCATAAACGCTCCTGAATAGCAGGATTATAAGCATGCATAACCACCTGGTCATGAACAAGATCTTCCAATAACCCACCAAACGCACAATCAGGGGCTAATTTCTTTAACTCGCTCACGTAATCGTCTATGGATTCTGCTTTGAGCCGTTTCCTTTGAAAAAAATTGTAGCGTGAGATACCTATGGACACTTTGGGGGCAAAGTACTTATCCAGATTTGCAAGAGCCACAGTAAAAACATTACTATCACCACCACCACCAACAGGTTTATTCATTTGATTATACGTTTAAGTCCTTGGGGGCCTAAAGAATGTAATAAAATGTGTTTCTTGTGCTGAGCAGACATTTTGCCATCAGAGTCTACAGTTTCAATATAATTTAAAAAATATTCTTTCCATTCTGTCCATTTAAGAACTGGTTCCGATCCACCAGGCCAAAATACTTGTGGAGGACTTAACGTAATGGTTTGCTGGCTCATTTTTCCTCAAACGATTTTCTAGAAATATCAAATCGCAAAACAATGTGGAATTGTTCAGTGTAATGGGAACTTGACACTGTCCTTTCTTCACCACAGTGTACTTGTGCTGACTGAATTAAAACTTCCAATAAAGAAAATGTTAAAATCACCTGAAAAAGTAAGTTGCTGCTCGACTCGGATTCTGATGCTTGAACAGCAAAAATGAAACGTGAGGCTTGAGAATCCTTGACGCATAGCTTCGTGTTTTTTTAAAAATATCCTTGACGATGCAACTGCGTTTTTTTTTTTAAATTAAAAAAAACGATCTATTCCGGGCCATTCCCAATGAAAAATGGCCACCATACGTGACATCATCATGCACTACGTCCCGTATGCAAGGACGTCTGACGCGCAAACAGAATACTCCAGAGGTCGCGAGCAGTGAGCAGCGTATTGCTGGTTCACGGGCTGTGGCACCAGTTGCTGGGCAACTACCGTTTGAACTTCTCAAGCACGAGAGAGTTCCAACGTTGAAACGGTAAGGCCCAAAGATACGGATTTAAAGCCTCGCAATTAATACAATAAAAATAGCTGCTCACCAGTATTGCCGCGTCGCTTTTTTCTTTGAACTCAAATGCAAATGAGCGCTCTCAGAGTATGTGTAACTCGGTCGTCGCGTCGACTCTGCCTCTCTTTGTTTAAAAAAAAAAATCAAGTTAAGTTCTCCTTCACTGGTCCTTGAAGATCCCGCTCGTCGCCATTCTTTGTTACGAAGGATGCTGAAAGGTTAATCTTCAGAATAACTTTATTCTGTAAATAGACAGGCAGGTACAGGAATGCAGCACGGACGGTGTGTCAGTAAGCTCTCAGCTGTAACTGACTCTCCGCCACACACAGGCTTCACGTTCCATATTCCATGGAACGTAAAGCCTACACAGTATTCGATTGGCATAGTAATAGTATAAAGACATAACAGTTAGCCTCGCGTGCATGCAACAGAATAGACATCCGCTTTTCCAATGTAAATGCGGGGGTCCTTGCTTCCTAGTTCTGTTTTGGCACCCCAGTCTGGGCGATCATTCAGTTTGTTTGCCAGTTTCATTACAACAAAATAAAAGTCTATTTATGTGTCTGTGCTGACCCAAATAATTCATTTAAGAAGGTAGGGCAGGTGGGTTATTTTACAGGACTTTCTGATTTCCACATACCTATGTCATTTAGACAAGTAGATTATTTAAAAATGTCATACCCATGCATCTATTGATCATCTATGAACATTACTGTTACTGGTTAGCAAGCACTGGAAATACAACAAAATAAAATCAAAGAACATGAAAGTCTCAGGGGTCCAGAAAAAGGAAAAAGAAGGGACAATGAACCAGTATGTAAGGGCCTGGGTAGTAGTAGGATCCAAGAAACAGTGTGCAAGTCATGCGAGGGTACTAACAAGGGAGGGTGACTCAAAAGACGCAGCTGTTGTGTCATTGTATTCTCTTTCTGGAGCGAGGCATAGAATGTATGTTACATTCTGCAGCCTTGGATGATGAGTGGTGCATGTTGCGCTGGGACTTGCATATGTACAAGAGAAACCAAAAATGTATTCAAAGCCGGGCATAAGTTTAGTACTCCAATTGTGCTGCCGTCGTTACTTCTTGGGGCTGTCTTTTCTTCTAGCAGTAGTTTGTGGCCAACTAGTTATGTGGCCTAGATAAAACATTAGCTTTGAACTAGGCCATGCTATTGATGGGGTGGGGGTAACAAACGAGGCAAAGATAATAGGAGCATGTAGGGTAAGTGTAAGCCCTTACTGGCACCACTTCAGGGTACTCCTTCTTTGTCGATATCCTATTATAGGTACTGCTGCTGTATAAAGTAAACAGGAAAGGGGTTCACTTTTTCACACCGGACTGGGGGATCAGTGACCTGAATCCTTGACAGGCTGATGGCCGCATTTAAGTGTCAGGGTAACTGGGTACCAGGCCCAGCTTTAAGTATAAGGACCATATTGCTGGCCCCAATTAGTATTTACACCAAGTTTGTTTAGTTTCAAGTACCTCCACTTCACCCTCTAATATATCTGACCCAGGAACAGCTAAGGTCTTCCTTGATACACATAAGCATCATTACATATGTAGTTTGTTTGCATGCAAAGCAATGTCCACACAATGAATGGGGTGTACAATATTCCATTTGTTCACTGAAATTTAAACAGATTTACATTAAGGGCCACAAGTCTACATGACTTAGCTGACACCTATATATTATGATCCATTCTTGGCAAACCTTAGACACGAGTCTCCTGCTTATCCTGTCCTCCTAAAGCAGAATGCATTACTATAAAGTGCCTTGCATTTTGGTGCCTTGTGCATGATGTAATTACATCATGGTGAAACATTTTGCCTCCATGGGATTCCTTGAGCACAGATTATGCTACTGGCAGGTGCATGCGGAAGTGGGTCGACTGTCTTTGGTCTGGATTTCATTTATTTTGGTCCATGTGAGGTCTTATTGACCACCTGGGACGGTACCCCTCAAAAAATGTCCTTATTTACATCCCCTCTTGCGACATGAGCAGCATACAACTTCATTGGTATATCGACCAAATACCTTCCTCATTCCATCCCCAATGGTGTTAAGGCTTCAGTGCCCAGGATGGGACTGACTATACTAAATAAACCTTTCCTTCCTTACCATATCACACCTAGGTAGACACATACAATAGATGAAACCCGTGGGGGCATGCTCACTTTCAACTTCTTAAGTGTCCCGAAGAACATGTGCGAGTCTTGAGCCTAAACTTTCCCCAAATCAGAAATCCAATGAAGCTATGGGCTCCTTGAATCCTTGCTTGCTCCCTGCACCTGCTGTAGCACGGTTTCCCTAAGGACGGTAGAGGTGCGACCCCTCTGTCAGAGCTTCTGAGTTAACATGAAAACATCTTACCCTTTACTATCGAAAAATCCATCTTTCCATCACCATGCTGTTAGTTGTACCCAGATCTCTCCCAGAATACAGTTAGTCACCATTCACTCACACACATGTCCTACCTGCGGCCAGTCCACAGCAGGGAGCCCGTGAAGGCAGAGCCACCTCCTTGGATCCTGTGCCCCCCCTCATCCCAGAGGCCTGAGTTCCAGAGGTCCAACTCTCACCACTGGGGATTCACGACCCCAGGAGGCTGGTTTAAATGGGTGAGACAGGACTCTAGAATGCTGCTACCTCACAGGTTAACCGTGAGAGGGGTCTGGTTAGTGCTAGAAAATTGAGATCTATCCAGTCTCTGGAATGAAGGTCTCTTCAGGGACACATGAGAAGACAGATTACCAGTCACCCTTCATCCTCCAGCTCCTCACACCAACTACACTGGCTGTCAAGAAGCCGACCAAGCCAGCCTTAGCATTCCATGTGTGAGGTCACAGAGGCTGCTCTATGAGGTTGGGTCACATGATAAGCTTCACACTGCAAACATCCTTTCAATCACAAAATAATAATAAAAAGGGAGAGACCGCTTGTAACCACAATAATGTATTAGCACTCAACTGATTATTTCATCAAGGACAAAGCATAACCTAAATGTTCAATCATCACATTCAAGGATTTCTGACTCATCTGGGCTCTACCCGTTTATATCCAAGTAAACACCACAGTTGATTGTACAACAAATTTTGAGCTTTCAGTTTGCCTTCACTACCATGTTTTTGGGCTCTAGACTGATTCGATGCTACTGGAGAAGAGGACAGGCTCAATCTGTGCGTTAGTTGCATCTTTATTCAATGACTTTGTACAACAACTTATTTCTAGCTTTCACTACATGCCTGCTTCAGGATATAGCCAGCGGTGACAGATACTGTTAAACAGGTTAACGTTGCATCCGCCATATGCTCAGGATGGTTGGTGATGGCACCGAACACATCACCGCGACTGAAATAATAAGATGGATGGTCCAGCCGAGGTAGTTTTCATGTAGGCTTATTTAAGTAGTAAGTTGTACAAAGGATGAGCCCCACCAGGAGCAGCCTCTATGCTGCTCAGCCCGTCACCAACTGACTTGAGCACTCCAACATTCTCACACGCAGTCATCCAGGCTGAGAAGCATACTACAGCGACCATGATGAAAACCCACTCAGGAGCCCCAACGGACCCCTGCCCACCGCACATATTCCACAGGGCTGCCATCGCACCCGAACTAGGACGGACCATCAACGCCTCCTTCAGATCCGGAATCTGCCCAGACGACTGGAAGCGGGCGGAGGTTAAACCCCTCCTCAAGAAACCAACGGCCGACCCTACGGACCTGAAAAACTACCGGCCCATCTCTCTCCTCCCCTTCGCAGCCAAAGTCACAGAGAGACTCGTAAACGCCCAGCTGACCGCCTTCATCGAAGAGAACTCCATCCTAGACGCTTCCCAGTCTTGATTCCGCAGTAACCACAGCACCGAGACCGCACTCCTCGCCGCCACTGACGACATCCGCATGCTACTCGACCAGGGACACACTGCAGCCCTCATCCTTCTAGACCTCTCCGCAGCCTTCGACACAGTCTCACATCGCACACTCGCAGCCAGACTTCACGACGCAGGGATACAAGGAACCGCCCTCGACTGGATCCAATCCTTCTTCTCCGGCAGAACCCAGAGGATCAGACTCCCTCTCTTCCTCTCCGAACCCACCGATATCAACTGCGGAGTACCCCAAGGATCATCAGTCAGCCCCATGCTTTTCAACATCTACATGGCCCCCCTCGCCGCCATCGTCAGACAGCATGGGCTCAGCATCGTATCTTACGCCGACGACACCCAGCTGATCCTCTCACTCACGAAGAATCCCGAAGACACCAGACTCTGCTTCCAGGAAGGAATGAAGAACGTGGCAGCATGGATGAAAGACAGCTGCTTGAAGCTCAACTCAGAGAAGACAGAGGTCCTCATCCTCGGACCCTGCACCTCCGCCTGGGACAACACCTGGTGGCCCTCCGCCCTCGGGAACCCACCCACCCCTACAGACCACACACGAAACCTCTGCATCATCCTGGACTCCTCCCTCTCCATGAACCGCCAGATCAACGCCATCGCCTCCACTAGTTTCAACTGCCTACGCATCGTCCGTAAGACCTTCAAATGGATCCCCCCAGACTGCAGAAGGAACGTCACCCACGCGCTCATAACCAGCAGACTGGACTACGGCAACGCCCTCTACGCCGGAATCAACAGAACTCTTCTACACAAACTCCAAACCATCCAGAACGCCGCAGGCAGACTCGTCCTAGGGACACCGCGTCACGAACACATGACCCAACACCTACGAGGCCTCCACTGGCTCCCAGTCGAGAAGAGGGTCACCTTCAAACTCCTCACCCACGCCTACAAATCCCTCAACATCGGACCCAAATACCTCAACGAGAGAGTATCTTTCCACGTACTCAAGAGGAACCTCCGCTCCGCCGACCTCGCCCTGGCGGCAGTCCCCCGCATCCGCAGAAACAGAACGGGCGGGAGAGCCTTCTCCTACATCGCAGCCAAGACCAGGAACGAGCTCCCTGTGAACATCAGATGCTCCCCGACCCTGCACGCGTTCAGGAAGGACCTCAAGACCTGGCTCTTCGACTGATCCGGAGCCGCCCCCCCGCGCCCTGAGACCCTCACAGGTGAGTAGCGCGCTATACAAACCCCTGATTGATTGAAGAATGGTCAGGTGAAAGTGGCAGGACTGACAGTACTTCTGGTAATGCAAAAAATGAAACATGGAACCAGCTTAATAATAGCTCACGAAATCCAATATAATATAAACATGCACGGTCAAGTCACATACAGAAAGAGAGTGATGGAGGGTTTTAGTAGGAAGGCAGGCTCGTCACATAAGAGTCTTAAGCCATTCAGGTTCGAGCCAATTTCTTTATTTCATGTTTAAGCACATTAGGTTACAGTCACACCCTGACATTTGCTGTTATGACTCCATTCGCCCTGCAACTGACCTTAGCTGCCAGGTTTTCCACAGCACACAGACACAAACATTCAATGCATCACCACATTTCATAGAGATCACTATCAAGATTCAACAGCATGCCCTCTCATCCTAAGCATCCACAGAACCATCATGTCACTACATCTCCTTTTCCTATATGCAGGACAAAACAAACTATTTCACTTGTGACAGTTGCTGTAAATAATATTACTTGTAAAATCATCCCATACAGGACTCCCCCATGTGCAACAGCCACAGCACAGATGTTACTTTCTAAATAAGCGCACTGCTTTCACAACTCTAGGAAACATTTCAGACATGTGAAAATAACTTTAGGAATTGGGCCCATAATATTATGATTATAACAAGGACTTGCAGAGTCTTAATGTGAACGAATGTCCAATCATTGATAAAAGGGTTAGCAAACTGGGTCACAGTGAGGTGAAGTGATTTGCCTAGGATTTGCACAATGCAGTCAAGTGGAGGATGTCCATGTTAGCAGTGTTGCAGATCATCAGCTGGATACCTAGGCACTGGACCACAAGTGTAGTCTTTGTTCAATTACAGTAACATTTTGTGGTACTGACTGAATGCTTCAAAGTAAATGTCAGAGCAAGACGCTTCCTCAGAAAGTAAAGTAGAAAACAGTGCAATGGCACAATCAAAACCAAAACATTTCCCCATCTACTGTAATCTGAACTCTGGCATAGTCAGAACGCTGGCCTAACCCAGGTAATTCATCAACACAGCTGCTAGATAAGCAGAGTCTGAATATTCAAAGAGATGACAAATAGAGCACTTGGTATAATCAGAGTTTGGCATAATCAGCAAGGTGGCATAATCAGAGCCATGCTAGAATTCAAACACTGACCAAATATAAGCCCCAGAATAAAATCAGAAGATCTCATGAAAGCCCCGATATAATGCGAGCGCAGTCATAATTTACCACCTCACTGCATGCCACCAATTCAGACAAGTGGATTTTTTGGGCAGACACGTAGATTGCTGGAGCATAAGTTTCCATGGATAGATATTTTCTAAAAAGAAATTCTGCATCCCTGAGCATCTGCAATGCGTGACAGAACCACTAACCAATTTATCATCATTAACTGTGCCACCACTGTTCATTCTTTTCTGTCCAATTTGTCATACATTATTTCTTACCTCCAGGACACAGCCTACTATTATTCATCACTAAAGGCGGCGTAATGCACCTCACTGCTATGTGTCAACACCACAGTTTCAATCAGATGAAACCCCCAAAAGAATCAAAAACAGACCATCAAGTACCCACTGGTACTGGGCACCTTCCTGCCTCCCCACTGGACTCTACCCACGAATAGGTCCAATAGGCCTGAACCTGAAGGGGTGATACGACACCATGGATTTCCTACTTATGCTAGCTCAGTGACTGTTGATTGGAGGGACCACCTGGGCCACCCTGGACCCCGACCCCTCTGGCCCAAACGGTTGCCTTTTTGCCCCTCATTTCTGGTACTAGGGTCAACCCTCGGTTGGCCCCCCCAATATTCTTCGCTGAGCGCCCACTGTGCCTCCACGGCACACCTGCTCTCTGCCCCCCCCCCCCCAAATCTGCGCGCCTGCTGCTCGCCGGATTGACAGAGTGCCTACCTGGACATAAGTGGCAGTTATTTGGAGATCACTATATTGCACGCTCTTAGGCTCCTCTCTAATCGCTGCCCGGGACTTTTGTTGACCTCTTTCCAAGAAACACTGAGCGGTCCACCACATTGAGCACAATCATCTGAGCTTTTCCCCTGGTGTTTTACGCTTGTTCATGGCCACGATGAAGCCCAAAAACACCAAACCCCAGTACGTGGGAGGTGGCGCTGCTGAACTGGACTTGGAACAGGGGGACAAGACCCTCAGTAGCCTGCAAAACCTTGAGCAGCCTCTCCAGACGCACTCAGCACAGTTCGATGAGGTACTCCAGGCCATCGTGAACACTAAAATCTCCCTGGAGGCTCGCATTGACTCATGTCAATCCGGGCATATGAACTACCAAGGACCATGCAGCGGAGGAACAGGCAAGGGCAGTGGCATCTCCATGCTGTGATCCTTTCGCTCCCCTCCAAGATGGGCGCCTTTCGGAGTCAGGGTCGGACTCTGGCTGCTCACGCTCATCAGGCGGGGGGAGGGTCATCGCGGACCGAAAGTTACCCTACAGTCAGCTGATGATCTATAGACCCGGGCCTGGAATGGAGTTGTAGGCCTGGAGCTGGTGGGTACCCTATGACACATGATGACACCAGGAAGGTAAGGCATCATGGGCATGAGACTGTGGGGAGTTTCATAGGCCCACACCAATGGCTCGCTAGACTTATTATAGCCCACGTGCTCGTTCCCTAATCAGATGTCACATCCCCATGGACTAGGTTTTCCTGCCTTATTGGTTATTTGTTCGTATTTATTGTTACTCTCACTGGGGGGGGGACATTTGGGGATGGGCGACTTTCCAGGCAGCAACTGAAGTGACTGGCAAACTAGTTTTTAAACTTTCGTGAAGGTTCGTCATAAATATATATTAATCATTCTCCCGCGATCTCGTTACTCCAAAAGACTGAAGTAGTCAACTAATGCAGTTTTGTTATGCTTGTTTAATCATCCGCCATAACGCGTTTCAGCCAAACATAGCGGCGTGTGTATATATATATATATATATATATATATACACATATATATACAGAAATGTGCCAGTTATAGCTAGCAGAGCCAACTATAACACGCGCCCCACCATGCACTACTTATGACCTCACATATTACATCAGTCAAGACATGTTCTATGACATTTCACTTCTCAATTGACATCACTGATGACCTCATCCAATGACTTAGTTTGTTTTAGTTTACATAGTAGTGGTTAACTACCATATTACCTCTCTACCTAATTTTGCACAGCCTGTGTCCAGCTAATGCGTGCAGGGCCAGACTGACTGTAGTGGGCATCGTGTGTTTCCTCGGGAGGCTAGAAGGGTGGGGACCAGTTTTGCAGCTGTGGAGGCCGGTTTTGTTACTGGGGACTAGTTCTGCAGCAATGCTGCAATATCACCCCCCCAGTAACAAAAGCAGCAGTGCTTCAGACTTGCACCCCTACACCCACGAGAGGCTGGTCCAACAAAATTGCCAGGGCTGCTTTGGGTTCCTAGTCCTGCCTTGAATGCGTGTTAGTGTTTACAAAGCGCATGTGCTGCTAATGCACCTTTGGTGTGTAGAGGTATTGAACACATTCTAAATCTTTGTATTGAAGAGTAACTGTGTGCAGGTGACGGCTAACAACTTGTGTCCAGTACCTTGCACAGAAGGTTTTAGGTTCTGCAGAAAAGAAGTTCTATCTGTAAAGTTTTCACACAGTATTAAGGCTAAAGGTAGTATGGTCAATAGCACCTTCACACCTTGGTTATTTTAAGTGAAGAGTCTCTCCATGTACAAGTTTTGCATTCAGTGTACACTGCTTTTAGTAGATATTTTGATACCCTGTGGTGCATTTCCCATGAGTGTTTCACTCTCTGCCAACAGTGTACTGCAGAGTAAACTCTCAATAGAGTAAACACTGTTTACACTAACCACTTTTCTAGTCATACCAACTTCGTTTCTCAATGAAGGTTTGGTGACTGTGAGGGGTTTGCTGCAGATAAAGGCTGCCCGTAGAAGGGAATTAGCTATGTAACAGAAATTGAGTATCAGGAGAAACTAGGTTCTCTCTGAACAGTGGTATACATATGTGCAGTAGGAGTTACCCGTCAACATAGTCAACATGAACTCGGCTACCCAGCAAGTGTATGGTTTAGGGTCAGTGTTGCACATGACAAGCTTGGGTTCACCTAAGGGGTGTATATATGATGGCATTAATGATGCTTCATGTTATGATCTATTATGCACTTCCTTTCAGACCTCCAATGCCATAATCTTTTATAGAGAAGCTTAAGTAAAAGAGGCTTGTATGATGTCATTTGAGATGTCATCATTGACATCATAAATGATATAGAACAGGTCATGAGCAATGTAATATGTGAGGTCATGAGCAGTGCAAGGCGGGGCGCAAGTTATAGTTGACTAACTGGTGAATTTCTCTGTTTTTGTGAGCTCAAAAACATGGTCACTGAAATATTCACTTAACTACGTCACTTAAATCTTTGGGTTTTTTCAGTGAACTGTTTTTTTGTTTTTTTAAACAAAAACAGATTTTTATCACACCTAGCGTTAAATGAACCTTTGTTTTTTTTCTCCAGTGAATAGCTAGGTATTTTATTACCGTGTGTAAAGCCAACCCCCCACCCCCGCCACGTATGGCCTTTGCCTGTGCACGGCTGGGGGGGAATGTCCGCAGGACCTGACCTGTGGCCAGGCCCCGTTTCAAACCCCCCCCCACCCCCCCCACA
Organism: Calotriton arnoldi; assembly: GCA_963921515.1. Taxonomy (NCBI): domain Eukaryota; kingdom Metazoa; phylum Chordata; class Amphibia; order Caudata; family Salamandridae; genus Calotriton; species Calotriton arnoldi. The sequence continues at coordinate 700,133 of CAWUFW010003945.1, forward strand.
AGCAGCCAACCACACACTGCGCACGCCCTTTGACGGTGCACAGCAGGGAGTTGGCAGCAGAACCTGGCTTGGAGTCAAGCCTAGTTGCCAATACCCTGGAGGCAGCCAACCCCATGCTGTGCACGGCCTTTCGTTGCGTCTGGCGTGGATTTGGCTAGCAGGGCCTGGCTTGGAGTCAGGTACTGCATCCAACTCCCCGCAGGCAGCCAATCACAAGCCGCGCACGGCATCTGGTCATGCGCAGCGCGTGGTTCGCCACAGGGCCTGAGTTGCAGCCAGGCCTTTATTCCAACTCCCTGCAGGCAGCCAACCCCATGTTGCGCACAGCCTTTGGCCGTGCATATGGGTGTTGGCCACAAGGCTTTGCCTGCCGCCAGGCCCTGTGGCGAAACCCCCAGCAGGCTGCCAACCCCACACCATGCACTGCGTTTGGAGTGCACAGCGTAGGGTTGACCTTTGGGCCCCAGGAACCGCATCCCCTGGGCCAATACATGTATATTAAGGGGAGAGAGCGAGCAGCCCCCTCCCCAATGCTTAATTGGCCCTGGTTACCCCATCCTCCGGGGGTAGTTCCAATAAAAAGGAGAGGGGGGCCACGTGGCCTCCCAACCCTTTAAAGGCCCCGGGGACCCTATCCTCGGGACCAAATTCAATTAAACTGTGGAGGAGAGCTTGCAGCCCCCACTCCGTGTGCTTTAATAGACCCCCAGGGACCACATTCTCCAGGGTCAAATACAAAAAAGGGGGAAGGAGGCCATGCGGTCCCCCTCCCAAGCTTTCTTGGGGTCTGATCCCCCAGAGAAAAAAAATTATGGGGAGGGGGGCGTGCAGCCCCTCTCCCTGAGCCTTTTTAGACCCTGGGATCCCATCCCCGGGGCAGTGCCTTATGTAAAAGGGGAGGGGGCCAAAGTGGCCCCTCTCTTGAGCCTTATATGGCCCGAGAGCAGGTCCCCCGGAGACAAATATAATCCAGGAAGGGGTGTGGGGGTTGTGCAGCATCCCTCCCCGAGCATTATAAAGGCCCATGGGGTGCCTATTTTTTTTAAAAGTTGAAAGTACCATGCGCCCTCCCCACCCGCCGGAGACCATTATGGCACCAGGGACTCCATTATTTTAAGGTGGGTGCCCCAGTGCCCACCCAGGGTACCAGAGTACAATGTTGGGGGCCGGGGGGGGGAGGGGAGGAGGAGAGCCAGGGCCTCTGCAGCACCAGCCAGTTCCCTGTATGCTGCGGGTGCCGTCATTGCTCTTACTCGAAGGGAGCAACTGTTTATGCTGCTACCTCCATGCAGGAGCAATCTGTTGCTGTTTCCTGGCCAGCATCAGTGCAGACAGTGAAACAAGTCACAACTTTGATCTCAGCCGGAGAGAGCATTTTTAAAGCTCCCGTCCACTAGGAGCAGACTTTGTTTTCTCCAGTTTTGTAAGAGATTTAAAAATGCTTCCGCCAGACAAGTTTCCATGCCCGTGCCGGTGTGGGCAGGGAAACCACTGTGTCCCAGGGGTGGGCTTCCAGAGACACAGCAAGTGAGTCGGCCCTAGGGGATGGGGTCCCGGGGCCCTTAAAGACTCGGGGAGGAGGTCTGCGGGTCCCTCTACCTTTAGTTAAAATGGCATCGGGGGGGATATGGTCCCCAAGGCCTTTTTAATTAAATAATATAGTAAAAGATGTCAAGAGGGATAAGGGAGGGGGTCCACGGGACGAAAATGGCTCAGGGGTGGGGGGGGCACGCACTGACCCCTCCCTCCCTTTAAATATCCACAGCCCCAGGGGACGGGGTCCCAGGGTCTAAATGGACTGCAAGGGGGGCCTACTGACACCCCACTCCCCTTAAATTATAAAATGGAATCTTTTTTTTTTTATTTTGGCCTCGGGTGGGTTGGGGGGAGGCTCTGGGTCCCTCCCATGGGGCATAGGGGGGGGGGACTGTGTATCCCTATCCCTTATATTTGTTTAAGTTCAGGACAGGGGAACTAAGTCCTCAAGTTCTGTAATGGCTGCCAGCAACATTTCTCTCATGCTGCAGGCAGCCAATCAGAGCACTCGCTCCCACTGGTGTGTGAGTGGGTGTCCTTTTGCCAGTATGGGTGTGTAAGTGGCTGCATGGGAGGATGAGTGGGTGTAAGTGACTGTACGAGTGATTGAGTGGGTTACTGAATGGCTGTATGAGTAACTGTCTAAGTGGCTGTATGAGAAAATGAATGGCTGTTTGAGTAAGTGTTTGATTTAGTGAGTTGGTGCGAGTGGCTATATTGTAGAGCAATCGTCCATGTGAATGGATGGGTGGGTGAGTGAGTGGAGTGTGTATGAAAGTGGTTGTGTGGGTGAGTGGCTTTGTTGAGGCTGTATGGGTGAGTGGGTGTGTGAGTTGATGTATGGGTGAGTGTGTGGCTCTGTGAGTGGCTGTCTGGGTAAGTGGTTGTGTGAGTGGCTGTATGAGTAAGTGTGTGACTAGCTCTATGGATGAGTGAGTATTTGTGCAAGTACTTGTATGGGTATGTGAGTGGGTGTATAAGATGATGTATAGGTGTGCGAGTGGTTCTTCACCCAGTGATTGTTTTCTAAACATTTCTGAGTATTAAAGATATACACTAAGATACTGCAAAGGCTAAAGGAGTATACTGTGTGTTCTACTAATGAGTGATACTATTTGTAACACATTAAGGGAGTGCCTGTGTGACTATCAATGTGAGAGTGGCTTTATGGGTGTGCGAGTGGTTGTATGGGGTGTGTGGCTCTATTGGTGTGTATCAGTGGTGTGTGGGTGAGTGAGTATGCATATGAGAGGCTGTATAAGTGAGTGATGGCGTGTGCGAGTGGCTGTATAGGTGGGTGAATGAGTGGATGTGTGAGTGACTGCATGGGTGAGTGAGTAAATATGAGAGTGGCTATATGGGTGAGTGTGTGCTTGTGTCAGTGAGTATAGAGGTGAGTGACTACTTGTGTTTGTATATGTATGAGTGAGTCAAGGGTTTGTGAATAACTGTATGGGTGAGTGACTGAGTGAGTAGGTGTGTGAGTACCTGTATGGGTGAATTAGTGCTTGCGTGAGTGGCTGTATGAGTGATTGGATGTGTGAGTGGCTCTATGGATCAGTGACTGGGTGTGTAAGTACTTGTATGGGTCTGCGAATGGTTATGCGAGCGGTTGAGTGGGTGTACAAGAGTTCTATGGGTGTGTGAGTGGTTCTGTGGATGAGGTCATGAGTGATGTCACTGACCATGTCATGAGTGATACAATATGTGAGGTTATAATCAGTGCATTGCGGGTGCGTAAGTTATGGTTAGCTCAGGTAACTATAACTGCAGAATTTCTATTGTTTTGTATGAGCTAAATCTGAGCCTAAATATAACATCCCTGTAACTTTTGGTTTTTTTCCAGTGAATTTCTAACTTTTTTAAATTCCATTGCCTAACTAGAACGTCCCTGAAACCTTTGTTTTTTTCTGTGAATTCTTAAGTGTTTTTAATTGTATTTCCTAATTGTAGCCTGTAACCTTTGAGAGTGAGTGCCTGTGTGGGTCTGTGAGTGGCGATACCGGTCAGTGAGTGGGTATGTAATTGGGTGTGCGAGTGGCTGAATGTGTCTATGAGCGGGTCTTTTAGTGGCGCTTTGGGTCTGTGAATGGGTGTGTGACTACCTGTGTGGGTCTGAGTGCGTGAGTGTATGGGTGAGTGGGGTGAGTGGCGCTAGGAGTCTGTGAGTGGGTCTGTGAGTGACTGTGTGGGTCTGTGTGTAGCTGTGTGGGTTTGTGAGTGGATGCGAGTGCCTGTGTGGGTCTGTGAGTAGGTCTCAAAGTGCCTCTGAGAGTGGGTGTGCGAGTGCCTGTGTGGGTCTGTCAGTGGGTGTGTGGGTGCATGTGTATGTCTATCAACGGGTGTGTGAGTGGTGCTATGCACTTTGGGTATTTGCATACTTAGGGTATTTAAAAGGGAGAACCATGGACTCTGCTCTCACTAGGATGTGACAAGGAAGAAACCATTTGTCACAGTCACTATAGATCAGACTGCGCTCCAATAGATCAACGATGCATTCACCACCATTAAAGATTTCATATCATGTTTTTCATAGAATACAAGAGGAAACACTTGCCTTCGCCAAGCTCAAGTTTGGATCATTTGTGCTTTACTGAAGTGGAGCTTCAGCTGGGGCAGCTGCTAGACATTTTGACTGCCTTCTCAAGAATCCTTAAGGAAACTAGGTCTACAAAGACATTGCTTGAGTGCTGGTGCTTAACCCAATCGTGAACAGGAACTTCCCCTTTAAAAAACAGAAATGCATTATGCTGTTTTTCATCATGGTCAAGTGGACCGCTGGCACATAACCCACCGAAGGGGCGGGCAATTTATGTTCATGACATGTGTCCATAACACAACCCCCTCTCCTCCACAGAGCAGTTGCGTCGGATTTCTAAACCCCCCCCCCCCAGGCAAGGACGTAGTCAATGTGTCAATATGAATTAGAAACCCAGTTGGACTGCAATCCATACACAACCCACTAAGCAATACTGCGTAGGAAACATTTTCTGATAATCAGTGCCACAAGATGAGTTCAGGAACAAAGTTGAACTGCGAACCCTCCTTCGTTAATGAATATCACCCTCAAAATTGGCACTAAGAGGCAAAACATGCACTTTAAATTGTTCATTTTAAAATCCTAAACTGCTGCTTAAAATAGGATTGGTAACCACAGATAATATGAAGAGTAATGCAGCAAAACTTGTTATGGAAAATGAAAACAGCAAGAAAACATTGTTAATGAGTTAATATTGTCACAACACCCTCGAGCTATTTCGAAACATTATGCTATGTTTTAGCTGGATCAATAAATAACAAGCCTAGTCTTGAGTTTCAGAGATGGTTCACACAGCATACCTGTGTATTTGTTATGAAATAGCAAGCTAAGTATTTCCTATTGCAGCTTGTTTGAGGGTGGAACATACATAGTGACTGACTGAAAGCCACTTCTTCCCGCTATCGCCTCTGCCAAAAGTTGATGCTACAAGCTGGTATGATCTCTCTCTCTCGATAGGCCTTGTGCGATATTCATTTCTGAAATTCCGATACCTCAATTTTATAGCATCTGATTTTCGTTATTTTATATTTTGAAAACAATGATGGGATTAGGAGACATCAAAACCAGCGATAAGAAAACAAAATGCGTCAACTCGATCATCATAATAAAACTAGTGCATAGGGTGCAGGCATTTCTAACATTTCACGGATGTTAAAAACCTCACACTTTTTATGAAGTAAACAGAAAAGTCTGAATAAAGTAAAGAATGGAAATAATAGAATCTGTAACGACAAAATGATAGAAATAGAAAAGTCTAAACAGTGTTCACGACAGTGCTCAGAATAAACTTTTGCTTACATGCGATGAGCCCTATTAACACAGTCCGATCGTTCCATACTGGAAGGCGGGATATCAGACCACTTACTGGATTGATTAGACCTTGTAACTAGGCAATTTCTCCCCAGTATCAAAGTGATGGAGGACGAACATTTCCAGGCATAAGCTTCCACACAAAAAACTGTTTCTGGCTATCTCCTATGAGGCCATTTAGACATGAACAAAGGCTTCGTGACCCCCTGCAAACCTTTTGGGCTGCGGGCAAGGCAGCCTTAAGGGACATGCGGGATTCTGCATTGAGCAGGCACAGACTCACAAATCTACAAATTACCCTTAAGAAAGACATTAGGGATATGCTGGCCACGTATAATGTCTTGTTACTTACCGGTAATCTTCATTACCCCGATTAGGGTCCTCCCCGTCCCAGTCCTTACAACGTGAGGCAGTCCTGCCTCCACCCAGCCAATCACAACGCCAGTATTCAAAAGCTTACATAAGCCCCTCCCACCTACCGCCATGCCTGTTATCAACAAGACTCCGACACAAACACAGCGGGAGGGCGGGAGGGTAGAGGACTGGGACGGGGAGGACCCTAATCGGGGTAATGAAGATTACCGGTAAGTAACAAGACATTACCCCCTCATGGGTCCTCCCCGTCCCAGTCCTTACAACGTGAGGAACTCACAAGCAGAGAACCAATAAAAAACGGACTACACCAGGGATCCATGCAAAGGCAAATCCTTAAAGATCAAGGAACAGCAGCACTCAAGACGCCAACAGAAAAAACAGCCAGCAGAGGCATGTAAAATATCAAGCCGATAAAGCAGCACAAATACGTGAAGGGACAGCCAGGTGGCCGCCCAACAAACTCCTGGATAGAAACCCCGCCGTCCCAGCCCAGGAAACAGACACAGAACGCACCGAACGACCCAGCACCAGAGACGGGGAAGCCAGATCCAAAGGACCGAAAAGGCAGGCAGACCGCCAAACGCACCCACCGACCAACCGTAGAAACGAAAACCCACATCTCCCGAGTCACACCCCCACAGGAGACAAAAGGGCAGGAGAAAACTGAAAACTCCAGGGAACGAGAGAGGGAAAACTGGAGAGTCCAGCGAACAACCAAGGAAGGGGGAACAAGGGAACCCCAGCAGGCAAACCAAGAAGAAACACCTCCAGCTGCCAAAGGAAACAGGAAGAAACCACAAGCAGAAAGGCCGGAACAAGCCTCAAAACAAACCGATCCGGCAGGAACATCCAATAGGGAAAAGAAACGAGCAATGCACCCAACCGACGAGCGGAGGTGAGGGCCAGCAAAAAAAACCACCGTAGCGGACAACCATAACAAGTCCACTACCAGCAATGGCTTAAAAGGGGGCAACAGCAGACCCCCCCAAAACAGCAGGCAAAACCGAAGAAGGCACGAGCAAAGGAGAGACCGGCCGACGAAGCCGAAAGCTCTGAAGAAACAGACTCACCAAAGGGGCAAAATCACCAAGGAGGCCCCAGGACCCCGACAAGCACGAACCACCGCCCACTGAGCAGACAAAGCGGAAGGGGTAAGGCTCTGTAAAAAAACCATCCCTCCAACAGAGAAGCAAGATCCCCCAGCACAGGATCCACCCAATGGGCAGAACACCAAGAGACAAAAGAACCCCAATGACGACCATAGCACCCAAGGGTCGAAGGCCGACGCGACAACCGGATGTCACGAGCCACCACAGAGGAACAGCCCAAAGACGCCAACGACAGCCGCACAAGAGCCAGGCCGTCAGAAGCAAGTGACAAAGACAGGGCAAAAACCAGCTGCAGACCCAAAAGCGGAGCCGGAGTCAAGGAGGCCGGCCAAACCCGTCCCCCGCCAGCAGCAGCAGGAGCGGAAAACAAAGACAGCGAGGCCAACGATACAGACACCTACACACCTCCCCACATCCCCCGAGTATACGGGAGGAGAAAACAGGAGAGAAGGCACACAGAAAACCCGAAGGCCAAGGAAATGCGCAGGGGCCATGCAAATCCACACCAAATCAGAACCAAACAAAGAAAATGCGCCGCCTAAGCGAGCACCAGGTGGCACAAAACAGAGGACGGGAGAAAACGGCCCAAGCCGCGTCCACGAACGACAACGCAGACGTTCCCGAACAGAAACGCAAAGCCAACAGAGGAGACACCGTCCAGAGAGAGCCGTGGGAGCCAGTGCCACCAGAGGCACAAGACAAACCAATGAGCCATAGCTTCGTGGGAACAAAACACGGAAGCCAGCAAGAACAGAGACATGCAACTGGTCCCCCCAAGAAGGCCCAAGCAACAATGAGCCACCGGAATGCCAGCACGAATCAACAGACTCGTCGGCCACCAAGGAACCCAACGTGGCCCCCAAGGACAGGCGTCCGAGGACAACAAGAGGAGAGAAGGGAGCTGAAAACGCACCCCATACACCAGGTTGGGAGAGCAAAGCCACCAGGCCAAAACAGGAACCAGAACAGGGGAGAGAGGAACCAGAGCCACGGAACCTGCATGGAAAAGGACCCAAGGAGTCAAATAGTAGAAACACCAAGGACAAGAGGAGCAGGCAAGCCCAAGGAACCACAGCCGTGGAGGCAGCCACCACCCCCCGGATCCGCAACCAACCCCGAACCGGGTCAGAAGGGTGACCCAGCAGGACCCAGAAAGAGTCAACAGGGAAGAGAACCGAGCCGGAGGGAGAACACAGCCCCCTGCAAAGTGACAAACAGGCCCGGAGAAACTGAAGGCCCAGAACAGGAACCAGATGAGAAATGGCCAGAACCAATACAAACCCCAGAAACCGGAACAAGGCCAACAATGCCAATATCGCCAGAATAGCCACAAGGAGGGTGGAAGCAGAAACCGGACAAAATCCACATAGGGAAAAAACCTACAACACCTGGCCATCCCAAGCGGCCTCCCATCCAGGGATGGACCAGGCCGGACCCTGTACAACTTCTAAGAACAGAAGAACAGGTGCCTGCAGGGTGGAATTGCCACTCAGCAAAAACCTGCACAGCAGGAGCCAGCACCGCGGAAAAACCCGGGGAGCAGGAGAGAGGCCGAAAGTCAACACACGAAAACAGGTAAAGGAACCCATCCAAAGACCGCAGGAACCGCGGACCAGCCGGAAGGATGGAACGTGAAAAACAGCCAACTCCCAAATCCAGGGAAGCCAAAAAAAAACACCCACCAGGAAGAGGGGAACGACAGACCGCAAGGGGAACAACCGCCCAGCGGCACCAACCCGTACAAAACCCTGGGACACAGAACCGTGCTGAAAGGAACCAATGGGCACCACGGCCAGGATCAGAGAGGAAGAGGAACCCTGGCCCCGCTCCGCCACCGGAACCAGCACAACAGTGCCCAGAGACAAAAACAGGCCAACGCCCAAAGAAGGAGGAAAAACGCAACACGGGCCAAAGGACAATGGAGCAACCATGAAAACAGCCCAAAAAAGGGGGACGGCCCTGGAAAAGAATCCGGCAACCAAGAGCGAAGACCGACAGGACCCCCCAAAGAAGAAGAGACGCAACCGCAACCACCAGGTCACGGAGACCCCTCCAGGGCACAACAATACCCAAAACCCCGGGCGATCAACACCCAGGGGCAGCCGCCGGCACATCAGAGGCCGGGAACCAAATGGAACACAGCCCCCCCACCCGACCATGAAAGGGCCGAGAGGAAGACAGGGCACCACCACACAGACTGTCAGTAGAGGGAGCCAAAAAGCCAAGGAGCCACAGAAAAACAGACAATGGACCAAGGCGCCAGTGCCACGACAGCCGAGGAGAAGACGCAACCCACCGAGTCAAGACAGGAAGGAGCGTCCCCCAGAACCCGTAAACAGCCAAACAACTCCACACAACCCATGAGAACGACCAGCGAAGCACAGGCCGAACAAGAGCCAGTATGCACCCCAAAAGGAGAAGCAGTATATGTGCAGGAAAGTCTGAGACAAAGTCCGCCAGGCGAAAACCGCTAACCCAGAAAACGCGGAATACCCTGCGCAACTGCCGGAAGCCATGCATAAGTCAGGATATCCAACAGGACATCGGCCAGGGATGTACCATCCCAAAGGGAATCGACCAAGTCCCCAACATCATCCTCAGGACAACGCACCGCAGGCTCCGGCAGCGCAGACTGGACAGCCGAAATGAGCAACTGCGTAAAAGCACAGAATGAAACATCACCACCTCAGGGCAATATGACAGCATGGGCAGGGTTCGAACCCCTTAACAGCATACAGCGCAGCCCCAGAATCCGCAAAAACGTCATCCACCAGCAGAACCAGGAAATTATGCCGCATGGAAAACAGCCCAAGCAGGCACAGGTGAAGAAGCCCCTTCACACATGGTGAGCGAACCCGAGCAAACCAAACAGGAACTCACCACACAACAAAGGAAGAGCCCAGCAACCTCCAAGTAACACTGCCCCCAATCACCAAATCACGCAACGTGAGACCGGTGAAATGAAAGATAAAAAGGGGCAGCCCTGTAGTCTCCACCCACAGCCTCAGGTCAAAAGGCCGAGGGGGCCGGACGCTGCACTAGAGCCACAGCGCCGGAACAACCCGGGGCCAGGACACCACGAAAACTCCCCGCCCCAGCCCAGCACATGAACGGGGAGCGTCCCTGACCCCAGAACAGGAGCGCGGCCGACCGGGGGACCGGAGCGGCCGCGCCGAGAGAAAATCACACAGCAAACAATGCAGAAGTATAAAACTGCAAATGAAATACCCACGTGAAAAACATACAGTAAAAATGCAGAAGCATAAAACTGCAATTGAAACACTCACGGCACCGTCCCGAAGAAAATCCGAAACAGGAACCGGGAGCACCAGCGTTCCGACCGCCGTCGGAGCAGAAAAAAAACAGGCATGGCGGTAGGTGGGAGGGGCTTATGTAAGCTTTTGAATACTGGCGTTGTGATTGGCTGGGTGGAGGCAGGACTGCCTCACGTTGTAAGGACTGGGACGGGGAGGACCCATGAGGGGGTAATGCACACCTGTCAACAGAACTGCAGAGGAACCTAGAGTGATATATCTCTCTCATAGGGGCATCCTATGAAACACCTCTTGATGTTTTTATTTATACTTAGGACAGTGAAGAGGTTAAGGTAAATACACTGCCCAGACGCTCACAGTACACTCCAAAGCAACTTTCCATACAGGGGAGTCAGTATGTAGCACCTGCATACATGCCAACAGACATGATTCAGGCGGGAAACTCCAGATTTTAACCCAAAAATGGTTTAAGTAAAAAAAAATATATATATATATATATATATCAGAGTTTATTCAAACCATTAGTCCATTAAACCAAATTTCATACAAGAACACAAACAATCTTACACCCAATATGACAAACTTAAAACTAACAATTAAAATACATAATTAATTTCCTACATTTTAATATTATCAACACAGATACAATTGCAACCCGGGTAAAAGGCAATTAAAACCAACATTAAAATTGTCCCTGCCTCAATAGAAGTCAATGGGGAGAAACATACCCCACGTTTTTTTTCCAAAATCGCCAACTTTCTAAAATGTTGCAATGTATCGCCTGCCCTCAGAAATTTCCTGGCAGGTAGGCGCCACACTCAAGCTCCCCTAAGGGTGAACTTACTTTAAAGAAGACTGCCATGGAACCACTAAGTCAATTACAATGGTCAGTCCCTGACAGAGCCAAGCTGCATAAGAATTCTTCATTCCTTGCATTCCTCAATGCCCAGAATGCGGAATTTTTGTTTTGAGGTGGATTTCGTCTGTATTCCCACCTAATTCCAAACCACCTAAGACTACAATGAATGTAGTTTCAAATGTATGTATCGCTGGTGGAAAAAAAAGCCAATTTTCCCACCTCTAATGAAGCATAGTACAATGGATGGTAAGTAGACCACGGCACAATTTCAATTACGCTGGAGTAATTTTGGTAATTCCACATTGCTCTTTGAAGCGGAACTACACATTATTCCTGCTTGCGTAATTATGAGTAATGGGGGGGATCCTACCACGGAAGGAGATTTAGCAAGCTAGCGATCGCTATTCGTGTTCTAGTGCATTTAGTACTATTTCGTAGCGCAAAATGCATCCTCGCAATCCATTTTGGAGGCGAGGGTGCATTTTGTGCTAAGCAAATAGCACTAAATGCTGGAAGTTGAGGGAAATCCTACCCAAGCGCACAATTACCGAGTGCGAGCAGCTGTTCACGCCCACTAATTTGTGTCCTGTAGCATTTATTGCTATTTCTTTGCGCAAAATGCATTCTCGCACCCATTTTGGACACAAGGTGGTGTATTTGCGCAAAAAAAAAAAAAGGGGGGGGGGCACTAAATGCAGAATTACTCTTTTCGTGTAACCCAACACATTCTTGCAGAATTCTCCGGTAATTATGCATAATATTACGTTACACTGAATTAAGCAAGTTACGCTCATCCTTAATGGTAGGCTGCAGCTACCAACAGTCAACCAATAATCTGGAAGTGTTTGAACAGTTTTGCCTTCAAAATAAAAATAGCTGCGTACTTTAGAAGCGTGCTCGGACTTTGGAGGCAAGGGGTGGTTAGGGCAAGGTCTTCTAGGTATGATGGTGGTCCATTAGGAGATAGCCACCACTACAAGAGTTGCAAATTAGGTTGGGAAGGAAGTAGACCAAGTTCATAGCTGTCAAGTTGTACGACAGTATGTGCCACTTTCAGCCTTTCCCAACTTTGTAGCCATAAGATGTTTGCGTGCTGGAACTCTGTGCGATTCTGCTATGCGTTCACTTCCTAGACTAGACCCTAACGTGGATGTCAACGATCTCACCTCCCATTGCCTCTCAGTCCTAGCAGTCGAAATCGATAATGTCGCAACACTCCAAAGCAAAAGGAAAAGACCCACCCCCTCAGCACCTCGGTTCAATAAAGCTCTCTATGATGAAAGGAAGAACCTTAGAATCTTGGAGAAACATTGGAGACAATCTCCATCCACCTCCAATCTCTCTCATTTACGTTCGGCAAGATCCAAATACCACAAGCACATCTTACATGAAAAAGCATCACATTTCAGATCCCTCCTCGACTCAGCCAAAAACAGACCCAAAAAACTTTTTGACCTCATCAAAAACCCAAACTGCTCTCCCCAAACCATCAAGCGTGAGGATTCTTCAAAAGAAAGTAGCAGAATTCGCTATATTCTTCGATGAAAAGGTCAAATCACTGGTGGATCAGGTCACCCACCCCCATTGAGGAGCGAAAATCCTTAGTCACTTGGCAGAACTTTGCCGCCATCTCGGAAGATGACCTCCTCAAATGCATCCTCGAAACCAAACCCTCCAACCATTCTTCTGACCCCATCCCTAGTGTCATCGCCATTGATTTCTACACCAATACTCTCTCTTACTGGACCAGGCTAGTTAATCTCTTCCTCAGTCAAGGCTCCCTCCCAGCTGCCCTCAAAACAGGACAAGTTACCCCTCTTCTAAAAAAAACCTCCGCATTTGCGAACGGCCTCAACAACTTCCGCCCCATCACCAACCTCCCGTTTCTTTCGAAAATCACAGAAAAATGTGTTGCGAAACAACTTTCCCTACATATTATGGACAATAATCTCCTTGACGTGTTCCAGTCTGGCTTCATTCAAAATTGCAGCACTGAAACAGCCCTGCTGCAAGTGATTGATGATGCGCTGCATATACTCGATTCTGGGGAATAAACTGAAAATGTCTGGAGGCTCGAGACCTTCTCGGAATGCGGAAAAGTTTCTGCTTGAGCCCCCCTCCTACCAAAGGGAAAGATCGATGGCTCAATCGTTCTCAGGTAATGCGGTGAGAATCTGGAACCCGCTTCCTCCATTGCTCCGTGCCACCACCTCTATCCGGATCTTCAAAGCAGACCTCAAATCTCTTCTCTTCCAAAGACACTTTCAGAACTAATACCTTCATTCTCAGACCCCTCTGTTCGTTCATCATTGTAAATTTGTAATATTTTCTTGTACATTCCTCACCCTTGCTTGCTGTGTTTGATATTGTGTTCTTGCATTCTATGGTTTGACCCTACCTCTTCTAGTCTCCAGTTTATTTTTGTAACGTTCTATTTTGTACCATTTCTCTCATGTAAAGTAACTGGTTCTATTGTACAGCGCTCTGACACCTTGGGGTAAAGTCCGCGCTTTATAAAAAATGCATTAAATAAACTTTTAGCTTTCATGTTGCTAGAAGAGGCATGGTAGTATACACAACAGTATAACAAACGCATGAGCAGTAAGTACCTCGTTGTCCCACGACCCGGTGGCGAACACATGCGGCTGCTGCAGGGATGCCGATGGTACGGGGCGCCAACGAGTCTTGCTGATTTTCTGAGACACAAACTTCACATTGAACGAGTCTTCCATCACCCCCAGCACAGTTTAACAACCACAGCAACGTACCACCGCGCGGGACTGTCAGACAAAAAGGCAAACTGCGCGCCCAAGTCACGTGACAAGACGCACGCACCACTCTGCACATGCGCAGGTTCCCAGACTCACCAATGTTAGTCTCCGGACACCGCTCCCTGCTCCTGCCTTCCCATTGGTTTACTTTAGTGCAGATAGTCGTAACAAGAAATATTCGGGTCTGTTTCATTCTGAAGATGCCCAATGACCCAATCCGACAAGGCGAAACAACAGAGCAGTGAGCCAATAAGATCGATAAGCAGGTTAAGCCCCTGTATTTATTAGCCAATAGCATGGGCGAAAGCAGCTTGGCCCGCCCACACTTCTACAAAAAAAAAATCGTAAATGGCGGTTTCGTGGGTCAGATTTGTTATCTCATTTTCCAAGTAGACATTTTTTTGGGCACTTTTATTTTACGCGAACCCGACCGGGTAGTTTAGGAGCGCTCTACATGTATACCAATAACTTATCACAAGAATACATTTATTTTTTGTAGGCACGGGGAGATAAAGTGATTTGCGCAGAATAGATCCATAAATTAACCCTGCCAGCTACAGTGATTTGCCCATTATAGATCCATAAATTGACCATGCCAGCTACATCGGCACATCTCTTTCCTCGTTATCCCCTACAGCGTTAATGATCAAATCCTAGTATTCCTCTAACATTCGTTCTACCACACGTGCCAGCACTGGGAAAGCGGAAAGAGAGGTGTAAAAAAAAAAAGCATTTGCAATGCAATAGGCCTCGCATTTACGAGCTTTTGAGCTATTGGCATCGTAAATGACAATGCCTTTTATTTGTGTGCTTTTTAAAAAAACTGCTAAATAAAAGGCAGTCATTTACAATGCCAATGGCGTGAACTCTCGCAAATGTGAGACCTAATGCATTGCAAATGCGTTAGGAGAGAGCGTGTCCTGCCTTTTCCTGCTGGCAAGAGCACGCAGGACAAAGCTCTTTGAGAAAATAGTGCTCTGAGGCTGTAATTAAAGCCTACTGAGCAACAACACACAACAGGGGGTGTCCTCATGGGAGGTTACAAAATGGGAACAGGTGGTACTAAGGAGGGACTACTAAGCCTATTGACTAATGAAAAGCCACAGTTTACAATGGACAATGACACAAGCTAAGCTGGGCATGGAGTAGGCAGAGTTTCACATCCATACCTTAATACAGCATGGCTTGCAGAGCAGCGCATGCTCTGCCCAGGCTCGACCTAAAACAATAATTGGAGCTGGTGGGTGATTCTGTTTGAAAGGACCGCTCTATTAATATATATTAAAGGACATAAACTGCCCTTAAACAAGAAGGAGGAGATTTTGCTTCACTATTGTCTAGTGTGCATGGAGTTAGAGGAGATGTGCTGCACTGCCTGTCGTTCACTGGCCTCTCCGTTCCGGATGCACCTGAATGGTTAGATGAGTGGGTTAATGCACCGCTTTGGATTGAGTTCCGGCTTAGCATAACCTGCAGCTTGGTTGCTTCCTACATCTCTACTAATTGCCTCCCTGGTTCTTCTATTCAAACTCTGGCTGCCTAAATGTGATGATGACCTTTGAGGGATCCATGAGGGACTCTGGAGGGTCACGATCCTCTTCTTTCCTAGCCTTTGAGAAAACTCTGTTTATCAACATGATGTCTGTTCTTCCATTGCAAGCTCCTCGCCTGTCTCACCACACAGACACTAGGGCTGTGTGCAATTCCTTTTCTGGCAGGTTTGTGCAAAATTTATGTAGTTGCAAAGTTTGTGAATTTTCCAACATATATCAGCAGATCAAGTTTCCTGTAAACGGAAGTTGGAGAAGTTTCACGCTAAAACTTGTTTTCCACCGAATAAACCTCCTGCAAAAAAAGTATATTTTATGGAAGGGTTTCTCCTGCAATTTGTCGAAGTTAGCTCCCTAATGCGGCGATGGAAGACTTCTCAGAGGATCTCGGGGCGCAATCAATTCTCCTCTGCCGGCTGCTAATCATTCATCAGCCTCGTGCGCTCAATACTCATTCGGTTCTGGTAAAACAGGAAGCGCGCACCGGCATCACCTTGCACGTTTATCCGGCGGCAATGTGTGCATGAAAAAAGCAGCTATTTGAGGAAATTACAAGAATGGGAGAAGTTTAATACATTTAATTTAAACATTTTTGATGGTTACAGTGCAAAGAATAAATAAACCAGCCTGGCATGTTTTCTGGTGCAGCAGCAGCTGTATTTTCTTTTAAAAGGAGGCTGGTTTTTTTGTTGGAGTCAATGGTTTCTTCTGACCTTAAACTGGGCAATTCTGGCTTCAACTTGTTACAGCTGACTAAGTTTACACAAATGAAATCAGCAGGAAGGAAGGCAATGGTGATTAGAAGAGGAGAGACCACGCCCCGGAGTTCCAGGCTAGAACGAGCAGCTCTTTAAGGGAATTAAAAAAATATGCAAGAGTTTTAAATAATTCATGATAAAGGTTACAGTAGAAATCGCGTATGATCCTCTAAAGGAGCAGGAGGCATGGCAGGGGAATCAGCAGTAACACAACTATGGCATTAAGAGCAGGTGGGAGGACGAATGCTATATTTGAATGTAAGCAGCTAGGGCGATGTAGCTGAACACACACAAACAGTAACAGAGCAGGAAACCAAGATATAAATAGTCCCCCAGAGAACAGATAAAGAACCAGAGTGGAATGAAACAGTACTAAGTCCCTGCTCTGTGGGAGGAACAGAAGAGAGAAAGGAGGGACAAAGAGGCAGGACTGACCACTTAGGGGCCGATTCCGATCTCGGTCGGAGGCGCACCTAACACCATTCGGTCGGGAAAAAAGCCATGCGAATGCCTGTTTCCCGACCGATCCGCACATTATTCCGAACGAGCAAGTACGATGCGCTTCCCGTACGCGCCGAACCCGTCGCTAGGCACGGCACGTGAAAGCATCCGGGAGAGGCGCACATAAGCTCCGATTCGCGCCACAACACGATCCACGGCTACGAGACGAACACGCCAGTGACGAGGACGAGGCGAAGCAAAGAGAAAAACGAACGAGACGAACCAACCATGAATCCCATCGTGCCGATCCTACCAATACTCTACATCTACTACCGGAACAGGCACGGACGCGTACGGCGCAGAAGGTAAGTCAGACAATTTTATTACACTCAAAGATGAAATATCTCTAACCGAGCGTACCTCAATCCATCTTGAGTAAAGATCCAGAAGGACTACCAAATAAGGAGTATCTGATACCCCTTGTAAAGGGCCAACTATGTCTATTGCTAGCTCATCCCAGGGATATTTCGGTAGTTTTCTGCAAACCATGGGCATTTGTCTGGTCTTGAGAATCTTATCACTGGAGCAACACTCCAAACAGTCTCGAACCATTTTCTCAATCTCTCTATCCATGGCGGGCCACCAGTAAAGCATCCTCAGATATCCCTTGGTCTTCACAATCCCTAAGTGACCAGAGTGAGCCAGAGTTAAAAGTTTGCCTCGCACCCCCACCGGAGGAACCAGCTTGGTGCCTCTCACCAGTAATCCATCAACAACAGCCAACTCATCAGAGATCAGAGACCACGGCTTTACCAAATGTTTGTTTTTGCCTGAAGAAATTAATTCTATTACTTTTGATATTTCCTCATCCTTCACAACTTCATTTTTCCACTCTAACTCATCTACCGCACCAACAGTAATTTCACACACGTTTACTACATCATCCGGTATAACCTCCTCCTTATCATCTGAGTTAGTGACATCCACCAATCTAGAGAGACAATCAGCCGACTTGTTGATAACACCTGGAATATAATCTACACAGAAATCAAACTCTTGTAAAGAAATGATCCACTTCCTGATTCTAGAAGAGATTGAATCCAAACCCTTCTTAGAAAACACCTCTTTAATTGGTTTATGATCACATAAGACCTTTACCTTTGTTCCCCAAATCAAATTCCTAAACTTCCTTAATGCCCAAAAAATGGCAAGTGACTCCTTTTCTATTACAGAATAGTTTAGCTCTGAGCCTCTTAAACATCTAGACGCACAGGCGATAAGTCTCTCAACACCACCACTCTTCTGTAAAAGCACCGCACCCAAACCTTTGGCACTGGCATCAGTGAAGATCAGGGTCTCATCTCCTGGCACAAAAGAGTGAAGAGAAGGTGCTTCTTTAAGGTCTTGCTTGATGGCAACAAACTCGTTGGCACACTCTGCACTCCAATCAAACACCGCACTTTTAACAGTTAGTCTCCTAAGGGCATGAGTCTTATCAGCATATCCCGGAATGAACTTACTGTAAAACTCAACCATTCCTAAGAAGGAGAGTAACTCCTCCTTATTGGAAGGTTCACTGACGTTCTCAATAGACTTGACCAAGTCCTTCTTCGGGAAAACACCACGACCTGTTATGCAGTGCCCCAGGTAGTTAACTTCCTCCACAGCAAACCTACACTTCTCCTTTTTTATTGTTAAGCCCGCCTTCCTCAGACATTCCAAGACAGTACACACTCTAGAATAATGCTCCGTTTCAGTGCTACCATAGATCAGCAAGTCATCCTGATAGCACTTTACCCCAGAGACCCCTTTGAGAACATTGGACATGATCCGTTGAAAAACGGAAGCTGCGGAAACTAATCCGAAAGGCATCCTTCGAAATTTATAGGTTCCCATGGGAGTGACAAATGCTGTCAAATCCTGCGAACCCTCATCCAACTCCACCTGATGGTATGCGGATGCCAGATCTAGGGTTGTAAAAAACTTAGCCCCTACTAGAGTGCTGACCAACTCATCTATGTTGGGCAATGGGAACCTATCAACAATTACTTCTTTGTTTAGCGAGCGCAAGTCAATGCAAAGGCGCAGCTCACCACTGGCCTTCTTTGCGACAACTATGGGAGCCAACCACTCCGTCGCCTCCACAGGCACTATGATCCCTAGATCAACCAACCGCTCGATCTCCTTTTGGACACCAGACTGTTCATTCAAAGGTACCCTTCTGACTCTAGCAACCACCGGTATGGCACCCTCTTTCAGTCTTATGTGATGTTTGTAACCTTTAAGGCAACCTAATTTGTCCCCAAAAACATCAGCAAATCGCTCGGCTAAGGTAGACCAGGAATCTCCTACAGACTGAACCACGACTTGAGGTTCTGTGTTTGGATTGAGAATGACGCCAAGCGAACGTTGATGAGTCCACCCCAACAGTGCATCCCCACACTTAGCTACATAAACTTTCCCAGAGATATTGCGTCCCCCTAGCTCAATGTAGGATGTGAAATACCCCAAGAGGTCTATTGGCACACCACCATAACCCACGGGAGAAACATCTCCTTTCATCAGTGCGCATTTACCTTTAAAATAGTGATCAAAAGTATCTTTATCTATCACAGTAAGATGCGAGCACGAATCGAACTTCATCTCAAGCCCAACACCATGAATCTTGACCACATGTGAAGGATGATTAGCTTTCTCTGCATCTACCTGATACATAATCTCTTTTACCTGTGGGAGATCTCTAATTTGGGCTTGAGGTTGTTCTCTTCTTTTACTCTTGGTCCTACACCATTTTGCATAATGACCTTTTCTCCCACACGCGCTACAAGTAATGTTAAGAGCAGGACAGAACGGAGCATTTGCTCTATGTCCAGTTCTGCCACACCTAAAACAAATGAATCTGTTGTCATTGGAAGAGGCAAAAGAAGGCAAATAAGAAGTACCATAAGAAGTACCCTCACCAGCACGAGGATGTTTGTCGCTCTCACTGACAACAGGTGCTCTGTTTTTTACAAGACATACAACTTCCTCAACACTGGAATTCGTAATACCAGACTTATCTCTTGTAACACTCAATTCGCGAACACACTTCATCATATGTTCAACTCGCTTAGCTATTGCGAGGACCTCATCTAGGGGTGGCTCGTCTTTGAGCCACAGTTCTTCCCTTATTTTGTCGTGTGCGCATCTCAACACAAACTGATCTCTGATCCTTTCTTCTACGGCCCCTCCAAATTTGCATGACGCTGCCAGTTTCCTCAACGCTGTGACAAATTCTTCTATCGTTTCATCCTTTTTCTGCTCCCGTAACCCAAAGTGGTACCGTTCCATTATAGTGCTCAAACGAGGCAGATAGTGCCTATCTAATTGTAGGATGCATATTTCATATTCATTAAGTGATCTTTGGTCATTTTGACTGAGATCTGGCAGATGTTCCAATACATCCTGACCTTCACCCCCTAAACAGTGCAAAAGTAGAGAATGCTTCCTCTCCGCACTCAAGTTTGTTCCACATACACGTGCATAGTTGCAAAAAAAAATTTCCCACTTTTGCCACTTTATCGTGGGCTCACCTGGACTGTTAAGAAAAAACGGTGGTTGAGTTACATTCTGCATGCTTTACACTTAGCCCTTTGTTCCAACTTCAAAGCTAAACTCTTAACTCTAATTATAATGCCAAAATAATGTGCACTTCACATTGCTATCACCATCACATTAATATATTGTGACCCAAATTGTTCCTTTATCTTTTTCCCTTGCGCTTGGTTATCTCTTACCAAAAACCCACACTTCAAACCTTTAACCAACTACCATATTTTAAAATGCCACACAAATTTTTTAAATTTTTTTTTTTTTTTTTTTTTTTTTTAATAAAGTTCAAAAAAGTTCCAGTCACTGTTACTATTGTTTTGTGACCAGGGTGCCCCCAGCGTCACACAGCTATTCCTGCACGATTGTGAGGTGAGCCAGTCACTGTGTCTTCTTTTGCTGGCCTGCTGCACTAAAAACGACACACCAAACCTCCTTTATCGCATTCACCAACACCGGACAAAGCACACAGGCTAGTGAAGATCTTCCCAACTTGTCAAGATGGCCGCCGAGAACGTGCCCTGACGTGATGACGCTCCACAGTGAGTGGCGCCCTTGTTTGTTTCACTGCTCCTCTTTGCGTGGTGCCTCCTAGCAACCAGACGCTCCTTCACGCTGCACGCTCACTGTCGCAGCCGTCTTCCACTCCCTTCGTGGAACGCATATGCGTTTCAGCTCCCCGCCCCTCCGCACTCAACTCCTCACCGGATATCCTTTGCTCCGGACACACCATGCATCGCCGCATCAGCCGCTGGAGAAGTAGGCTACACTTCTCTTAAAGATACCAGTCAGCCGCTGGAGGAGTTTCGCGTTGAGTGTCTGGAGGAAGCGCTGAATTCGTTTCTTCCCTTCACTGGATGTTGAGGTGAGAGTCACACCGCCATCCTCGTCGCCAAATTAATGTGGTGTTCTCCACATCAAATAAATAGACAGGTAGACGGACGAAGTGCTGAAAGGTCCGTTTATTCACCTCAGCCACCAACAACCTTTTACAGAATCCCCACAGCTCAAAACCCCCCAACATTCTTTATTGGAACACAACCTTAGCATTCTACAATGGATCCTTAAGATGTCACAGACACCAACCACAAAAACAAACTACACGTACCCGACATATCACACACACACAGAGGGATGCAGAAATTACTTACACCAGCAACAGCAGCACCATAGGGGCGGGATGGCCATCACCAATGCCACATATACACATAGGGGCCCGGATGCCCACCACCACTACCACCCCTACCCAGGGGTGCCAGATGCCTACCACTACTACCACCTCTACCCAGGGTGTGCCAGATGCCTACCACTACTACCACCTCCACCCAGGGGTGCCAGATGCCTACAACTACTAACACCCCTACCCAGGGTGTGCCAGATGCCTACCACTACTACCACCCTTACCCAGGGGGTGCCAGATGCCTACCACTACTACCACCCCTACCCAGGGGGTGCCAGATGCCTACCACTACTACCACCTCTACCCATGGGGGGCTGGATGCCTGTCACTACTACCACCTCTACCCAGGGGGGGCTGGATGCCTGTCACTACTACCACCTCTACCCATGGGGGGCTGGATGCCTGTCACTACTACCACCCCTACCCAGGGTGTGCCAGATGCCTACCACTACTACCACCTCCACCCAGGGGGTGCCAGATGCCTACCACTACTACCACCCTTACCCAGGGGGTGCCAGATGCCTACCACTACTACCACCTCCACCCAGGGGGTGCCAGATGCCTACCACTACTACCACCTCTACCCATGGGGGGCTGGATGCCTGTCACTACTACCACCTCTACCCATGGGGGGCTGGATGCCTGTCACTACTACCACCTCTACCCATGGGGGGCTGGATGCCTGTCACTACTACCACCCCTACCCAGGGTGTGCCAGATGCCTACCACTACTACCACCTCTACCCATGGGGGGCTGGATGCCTACCACTACTACCACCTCTACCCATGGGGGGCTGGATGTCTGTCACTACTACCACCCTTACCCAGGGGGTGCCAGATGCCTACCACTACTACCACCCCTACCCATGGGGGGCTGGATGCCTGTCACTACTACCACCCATACCCAGGGTGTGCCAGATGCCTACCACTACTACCACCCTTACCCAGGGGGTGCCAGATGCCTACCACTACTACCACCCCTACCCAGGGGTGCCAGATGCCTACCACTACTACCACCTCTACCCATGGGGGCTGGATGCCTGTCACTACTACCACCTCTACCCAGGGGGGCTGGATGCCTGTCACTACTACCACCTCTACCCATGGGGGGCTGGATGCCTGTCACTACTACCACCCCTACCCAGGGTGTGCCAGATGCCTACCACTACTACCACCTCCACCCAGGGGGTGCCAGATGCCTACCACTACTACCACCCTTACCCAGGGGGTGCCAGATGCCTACCACTACTACCACCTCCACCCAGGGGGTGCCAGATGCCTACCACTACTACCACCTCTACCCATGGGGGGCTGGATGCCTGTCACTACTACCACCTCTACCCATGGGGGGCTGGATGCCTGTCACTACTACCACCTCTACCCATGGGGGGCTGGATGCCTGTCACTACTACCACCCCTACCCAGGGTGTGCCAGATGCCTACCACTACTACCACCTCTACCCATGGGGGGCTGGATGCCTACCACTACTACCACCTCTACCCATGGGGGGCTGGATGTCTGTCACTACTACCACCCTTACCCAGGGGGTGCCAGATGCCTACCACTACTACCACCCCTACCCATGGGGGGCTGGATGCCTGTCACTACTACCACCCCTACCCAGGGTGTGCCAGATGCCTACCACTACTACCACCCTTA
Source organism: Calotriton arnoldi (assembly GCA_963921515.1). NCBI lineage: Eukaryota > Metazoa > Chordata > Amphibia > Caudata > Salamandridae > Calotriton > Calotriton arnoldi. The sequence goes on from CAWUFW010003945.1 coordinate 723,085, forward strand.
CCCAGGGGGGGCTGGATGCCTGTCAATACTACCACCTCTACCCATGGGGGGCTGGATGCCTGTCACTACTACCACCTCTACCCATGGGGGGCTGGATGCCTGTCAATACTACCACCTCTACCCAGGGTGTGCCAGATGCCTACCACTACTACCACCCTTACCCAGGGGGTGCCAGATGCCTACCACTACTACCACCCCTACCCATGGGGGGCTGGATGCCTGTCACCACTACCACCCGTACCCAGGGGGTGCCAGATGCCCACCACTACTACCACCCTTACCCAGGGGGTGCCAGATGCCTACCACTACTACCACCCCTACCCATGGGGGGCTGGATACCTGTCACTACTACCACCTCTACCCATGGGGGGCTGGATGCCTGTCACTACTACCACCTCTACCCATGGGGGGCTGGATGCCTGTCACTACTACCACCTCTACCCATGGGGGCTGGATGCCTGTCACTACTACCACCCCTACCCATGGGGGGCTGGATGCCTGTCACTACTACCACCTCTACCCATGGGGGCTGGATGCCTGTCACTACTACCACCCCTACCCAGGGTGTGCCAGATGCCTACCACTACTACCACCTCCACCCATGGGGGGCTGGATGCCTACCACCACTACCACCTCTACCCATGGGGGGCTGGATGCCTACCACTATTACCACCTCTACCCATGGGGGCTGGATGCCTGTCACTACTACCACCTCTACCCATGGGGGGCTGGATGCCTACCACCAACAACACCCCCACTCACAGGATGGCTAATACATGACACAACAAGCACACACCAACATAAAGAATGCAACATAAAGACATCCCCCCCAACACCATGACAAGCGTGTGTAGACTGTGTCCAATGCCTACAACACTGAACATGACTTTGAACATACAATGTGACCCCCTATCACATGTGCCACACATAAATGTGTGTGGCCCCCACAATGCAAGCAGACCATGACCATTGTGGCAATGGGCTCCAAACCCCCATCATCACAGTGACCAAAATGTAAGTGTTGACAAAGAAAAAGCTGCAACTGCCAAACTGCATGGATGATTCCTGGTCACAGAACAACAAACACATCAGTGGCAAAGTAGTGCTTGTGTCCCATAGCAACATAGATTGGGGGAGGCAAAAAGTGCAGTGCAAATAAGACATACCTTTGGCCATGTGAAGACAAACATCACCCATGGGGGCTGACACTGTCAACATTCATCAATGACACAATGACAGAAGTGACCATCAGAATGCAGACCCACATATTTGCACCAATGAGCACACAAATGCAGATACCCTGTGGAGACTGTAGATGTGAGGTGAACAGATACCATACCATGGCAGCAAGGGGACACACAAACAATGATCATTGTGCTGACTGATGACCTAGGAGTCCCAGGGACAGCAGGGGAAACCCACCAAACAACATACAGCCAATGGCACACTAAAGATATGCCAATGCAGTGGTGCAGATGCACAAACACAAACAGGCAGACCCACACTGCACATCAAACACAACAGGTGGGGGGGGTGCCAGTGTCCCCAGGCAACCACACAACACATGAGGAGGCCTGAATACCAATTACACAGATGTGCATACAGTGCCACACAAAGGTAACTCATGGATCCAAATCCCCTATGTGGGCAATCAGGCATTGTCAGATGAGAGGGAGCACAAATCACACATGCCACACAAGCATGTAGGAACAGCAACTGACACAGCAAGACACAGAGACACCACAGCACTACCCCCAGGGCCCCCACAATGTGGTGACCCTGGGCTGCATTACAATCCCACTGTGATGACAAAGCTAGATGTCGTTCACACTGTGAACCACAGTCATGTGCCCTGAGCAACAAACTACCATCACACCTACACAAACACAAATCAATCAGCACGGCCAGTAAGCCAAGGCCAACATGGAGGCAGGGGTCTAGCCGGGCAACAACTCTCATCTGCACACACTCAACACCACACACCTCGACCTCCAACAATGTGCAGCAGTGAAGCTCACATGCACTGGTGACATTGCACATGCACCCATGACAATCCCAGGGGGTGGTGGGAACCAAGGTGCAGAAACACATCACACATGGCCACTCAACAAGACTCCTGAATGTCTGACACACTGCACACTACGCTGTACATGGACATGACGGCAATACCACACCAACCAATGGGATCCCAGCCACAGTCACACACCAATGAAGAAGCCAAGGTCACCCACAAAGAACACACATAGACAACTACCAACATTGCAGCCCTGACCCTGAGGAGTGCCAGCAGTCACACACACAACGTGTCACAACCAATGAAAGCTAACACAAACCGGAAATCACATGACAGGTGTAAACAACAAGTGCCAAGGGGAATCCTGACTGTGACCCATCTGCGTCTGCCCACAAACTCAGCCCTGACAGCAAACACACCTATGGGTGATACCCTGATGACCAGTAATGTGCCATGCACCCACATCACAGAGAACCCAGGGAGAAGACTTTGGGGGAACATAGGTCAACTCAGCAAGCATCACAAACAGGAACATCACTAGGGATCCCAGCATGCACAGCAAAATGGAAGTGAACACACATACATGCTCATACAACACACACCTTGGGCGCAGGCGATGTCACAGGAGTACACACTGCCATGAGGGGACTCCACTCCTGTGTGAGGAAAGCTGTGCCATATGTCGCCTCAGTAGGGCTCCATCATGTCAGCAGAACACTTGGTCACACAGTCAACAATTAGCACCAAATGAAGGCTCCCGTCACATCAGCCTGGTCATGGGAGTGTCAACGAAATCATCAGCACAGATCCAACACACATGTATAGCAAGTTGCACTGACAACACAGATGAGTCCTTCCCCATTGATGCCCAAACCTGCATGTCCAGTGGAGATGGCCACACGGTCAGGGAAGTAGACTAATTGAACAATGGCAAGCACAACAGATGTGCAGGGTTGGAAGCCACAGATGTGACATTGCTAATGTAAGTAGGAAATCCCATTGCCAAATATTGAAAACATGACACCCTCAGATGCTGCTAAGGATGACATGGATACACCACAGGATAGGACACATTCCCCCTGGACCACATGGGTTCCTGCACAGTAACACTTCATTGTCATGAGACCAAATATCACCATCACTGCAGTAAGGGCATGGTTAGCATCATCAACATCATGTATATCAGAAGCAAAAGCACTAGAGAACAGAAAGTTGCTTTATTCAGCATATGTGGGTTCAAAAGTTGAAGTCATGTAAAAAATAAACAAAGGCCAATGGCCAGTCCAACATGAAAGTCAAAACAGGGTGACAGTGGCAGATGTCACCCTACGCATGCCTGCACTGATAAAAACCAGGGACAATCCCCTCGGAGGGGCATACGGGGGGGCAGGCCAGGCACCGCAGGGACAGGATCAGGGCTCACCAGAAGGAGGCAGGGAAGGGGTGGTGGGTGCTGGAGAGCCACTGACAACTGCAGTGGAGGTGTCTGACATGGTGTGTGCCGGCACAACTGGGGGGCATGACTCAGATGGTGTGGGTGCCGGCACGACTGCAGTGGACCGTGCAGATGGAGTGGACAGGTTCCCCACTGCAGTGCCCAAGTCAGACAGGGTGGTAGTGGACTCCACTGCAGTGCCTACCTCCAGGGGAGGAGAATGGGGATCAGGTAAGGTGGGCAGGACAGAGGGGAGGACACCGTCACCACACCAGTGGCACACACAAGCGCAGCGGGGGGTGTGGGGCCGGAAGAGCAAGTGGCAGGGGGAGAAGGCCTGATCCTTTTGGGGATGGTGTATCTGTGGGTGGGGGAACCTGGGGCAGGGTGTGGTGGGGGCACCTGTGGAGTGGGGGCCTGAGGGATGGAGGAAGGAGACTTGGTGCCTGAGCTGCAGGGCGGCGGGGTCTTGCTCTTCCGGGTCCGGGGGGACTTGCGGATGGGGGCGTCAGTCGGTCTGCGCCTGGGGGAGGGTGTCCGGTGGCGAGGGGCACTCCGCTCCGTGTGGGTGGGCTTCCTCTTCCCCCTGAATGCTGTATCAGCTGGATCGGAGGGGAAGAGGCCGAGGTCACTGAGGAAGAGCCGCTGTGTCTTTGGGGTTGCAGGTGAGGCAAGGGAGGGGGCTTTGGAGGGAGAGGCAACTGAGGACTGCGCAGTGCTCGTGGATGCATGTGTGTGTGCCTGGGCCCCATCCCATGTGAGTGTGGTTTCAGTCCCCTGACTGTGCGTGCGTGTGCGTCTTGTTTGTGGCGTGTGTGTCTGTGTGCTGCTCTTGTCTGTGCTGGTGTGTGCCTGTGCCGGTGTGTGTGTGCTTGGGACAGGTAAGGTGCTGGGGAGTGTGGATGGGGCAGAGGCAGGAGGGGTGAGGGACTGTCGGAGGAGGGACACTGCTGCCGTCAGGGAGGAGTCCATGGAACTATTGCCCCTCTGTAGGGCAGACATGCCCGATGAGATGCCCTCCATGAACGACACCAGCTGAGTCAACAGAGTGGTGTGTGCATGGAGGACACTCAGCATCGCTGTCTGCCCTACATGGAGCTGGCGAAGGAGGTACACAGACTCCTCACTCAGGACAGCAGGGAACACAGGGGCAGGGGGTGCGGTGCCTGGCCCGAAGGAGACACGCTCCCGAACATGGGAGCCTCCACGGACCTCGGGAATGGGAGCCGATGGGAGGGCGGTGGTGGTGGTGGTGGTGGCGGGGATAGCAACACTAGCTGGGGTGTGGTGGCTGCTGACACCCGCCTCCATAAGGGAGTCATCCTCCGAGCTGCTGTGGTCCTCAGCTGAGGTGGATGGTGCTGAGGACTCCTCGGTGTGGCTCCCCTCGCCCTCCGTGCCACTGGGTCCCTCCGACCCCTCCTCGGCTGCTGACCCAGTCTGGCTCTGCGGCTCCTCCTCTTCCGTGGAGCTGTCCCCTCCTGTGGCCGTGGATGTATCTGCAAACAATAGGGAAACAGACAGACATCAGTCACCTGCACCGAACGCACACACCACAGTAAGTACAGCACATTACAGAGCAAGCCCTGGCATCCTTAGTTAAACATTGCTAAAAGTGCCCAAACAGAACAGGAGAAGCCAATTGTCAGTCTGATGGTCAACCATGGCACTCACATCCCACCTGGCCTTGCACCCATCTGTCTGGTGTCTGTTGAATGGCAATACCCCAGTGTGGACACATGCACCACCTACACAGTAGTTGGACAGTGCAGAGAACACGGTGAAGCATGTGAACATGCACACATCACAACTCTTGCCACTGAGTCAGTACAGGTGTCCGGATGAAAGGGATGCCCAGAGTCAAATAGGAAATGCATGTGATGCATACCAGCGACAGACACCATGATGCACCCATGTCCTGATAGCCATTGCCACAATGGTGTGCATGTAGCACGTCACTCCCCTGCAGGATCGCTCATAGGAAGTCACATGCCATGGCACAGGCATGCCTGCTAAGTCATACATCACTGTCTCAAGTCACATGGGCAGGGCAGCCAGACAACAACACTCTGCACTGTGTCACAATAGTAGGTCATGGGGAATGCAAGTCCTGGAGCTGAACAAGTGCACATGTACATCCCCCACACACCACATCATCTGAACCCTTATCTGTCCAGGTCATACCGATTGGACATATGGGAGACCTGTAACACAACCCTCTGAACCTGAGCACCTCACAATCTGCTGTGAATGGGAAACAGCTGCCTGAACTTCACATTCGCATACCCCAGTCTGCACGGTCAGGTGATCAAACACCTATGTGTCACACAAGTATCGTCTCCTATGGTCACATCTCCGGTGGCATGCTGAGCCCCAACCGAGAAACACCCCAGCAGTCCTGACAACGAAGCCACAGCACACTGACACAGAGGCAGACACCTGAGGGGACATATCACTGAGCACAACGTGTCAGCTGATACACGGGAGTGGGAGTACAGAGTGTATTGTATGGCCTGGAGTAGGCATGACTGTCCTGCCCCACATGAATGAGGGATGAGCCCTGGACAGTAGGCAGCTGGCTAAGTACACATAATATACACACTCCTGGGGCCTCCTGGGGCCCAAACATTGTTCCCACCCGCAGCTTGGGTGTGTGCCAGATACCCCAGGCACATGTGGTGGATCAGCTCAGCAATTGGACCACATATCAAAGTAACACGCAGATTATATGTCAGAACACAGGCATTGTGTAAGCAATGGACCCACCCATGATGCCCACCACAGAGTTAGGGAAACAGATGCTGTCCCCCACCTTGAGTCAAGCAAACTGCAAGGACACAGTACCCAAGTGACACAATTCCCTGACTGTAAGGGCCACACTTGGGTATCAGATGAGGAGTGGGCAGTGCACAAAAGAGGGACATGGGTCCTGGACCACATGACTGATGTACTGTGGAAGTTTAACCAGGCCAGAGGAGGGCACATAGCATGGCAGACAAAGTTCACAATGCAGTCATGGACTCACCCCCTCCTTGCTGCTCTCTGGCCTTCAGCTGCCCATCCAGATCAGGGAAGACCACCGCCAGGATCCTGAGCATTTGGGGGGTCAGGGTCCGGTGTCCGCCCCTCCTGCGAGGAGGCGACAGCTTCAGCTGGACCCGTGCGATCCTCCAGGTCCAGCCCCGAAGGTCCTGCCACCTCTTCTGGCAGTTGCGGATCCGGCGCTTGTAGACCCCCACGGATCTCACTGCCCGGACGATGATCAGCCATATCTGCTGCTTCTGGTGGGCATCAACCGGTGAGGATGACAAAGTGAGAATGCCATTACTACACATGCAACATATCCGTGCATTACACAGTTGGATATACATGTATCAATCACAGGGGCACATGATGTACACAGGCAGTGCAACGATGGCCATGGACAGTATGCCAGCAGTTACTACATGGTATCATTGCCTGGGAAGTAAAACCTTGTTTAAATGCACTGTCACTGCACTATACCTGTTCAGTGCATGTAACTACCACTATGGGGGGTGACAACTACTCAGTGAGCCTGCTAGCCAGTGGCGTGCAGACTGTTAGCCTTGCTAGTCAGACAACATGCACATTTAGAAAGGCAGTGGACAGAACACTCACCTGCTCCCCTGCTTTCCCATACAGCTTGCTGTACTGTGGAAGGAGGCTGTCCAGCAGGGCCTGGTTCTCCTCAGTGCTGATGGCTGGGGCTCTCTCCACAGTACGTGCCATTGCAGGGTCCAGAGGGTGCAGATACAGCAGCAGTGGTGGTGGCAGATGTCGTCCTGGAGCATGTAGTGCAGGCAAGTGAGCTCTCAGGGGAACAGCCAGCATTATATGTGTGCTGCAGAGGCAGATACTGTCCCATGTGTCCAAAGTGATAGGTCCAAGTCGTTTGCATCTTCTGAATCTGGCCAATCCATGGAATTGCACCACTTACACACGCCCACAGCATCCTTCAAAAGTTCAACTTCATGACACCCATGAATTTGCAACATTGTTGTGGGTGACCAACTGAATTTACAGCATCAGACTCGTTCAAAATTTGAAAACGCGTCCGTTGCCAGGCCAGGCCATAGCCAATGGGTGCGCACCGATCGGTCCATTGCTGTTCAACGCGTACCCAGGATACAACGCGTACCCGCACACATTGAATGCAATGGGCCGGCCGGGCACACCGATCGGTCCATTGCTGTTCAACGCGTACCCAGGATACAACGCGTACCCGCACACATTGAATGCAATGGGCCGGCCGGGCACACCGATCGGTCCATTGCTGTCCAACGCGTACCCAGGATACAACGCGTACCCGCACACATTGAATGCAATGGGCCGGCCGGGCACACCGATCGGTCCATTGCTGTTCAACGCGTACCCAGGATACAACGCGTACCCGCACACATTGAATGCAATGGCCAATGTGTGCGCACCGATCGGTCCATTGCTGTCCAACGCGTACCCAGGATACAACGCGTACCCGCACACATTGAATGCAATGGGCCGGCCGGGCACACCGATCGGTCCATTGCTGTTCAACGCGTACCCAGGATACAACGCGTACCCGCACACATTGAATGCAATGGGCCGGCCGGGCACACCGATCGGTCCATTGCTGTTCAACGCGTACCCAGGATACAACGCGTACCCGCACACATTGAATGCAATGGGCCGGCCGGGCACACCGATCGGTCCATTGCTGTCCAACGCGTATTGCGAATACAACGCGTACCAGCACACATTGAATGCAATGGCCAATGTGTGCGCACCGATCGGTCCATTGCTATCCAACGCGTATTGCGAATACAAAGCGTACCAGCACACATTGAATGCAATGGCCAATGTGTGCGCACCGATCGGTCCATTGCTGTCCAACGCGTACCCAGGATACAACGCGTACCCGCACACATTGAATGCAATGGCCAATGTGTGCGCACCGATCGGTCCATTGCTGTCCAACGCGTATTGCGAATACAACGCGTACCAGCACACATTGAATGCAATGGCCAATGTGTGCGCACCGATCGGTCCATTGCTGTCCAACGCGTCCCTGTGCAAGTCACTGGCATATGTCACCATGCCTGTCACAGGTGAACATATGCCAGCCACATATACTTCCCAGGGAGTGAGGGGCACACCTTCAACACCACAGCCTGTCCAAACTGTATCCTAAGGCATGTAAGGCTGCATTACCTATTCCGTGTATGGGGGTGAACATGTTGTTCTGTGGGTGTCACTTGGGGGCAGCCACTCCCAGGTTGTGCACGCGTTCATGGGGACAGAATCCTTGGTGTTTCGTGTACATGACCACTGTGATGTGCAACTGTTCATATCTGAGCATGTGGCATGGTCACATTTCACGGTGGTGTATGTGTATGTCATGTCACATACCCCCTGAGTCCCATGTGAGATGGTATGTTTAACCCAGGGTGACCCATTGGCACAATAGTGATGGTCCTCCACAGTCTGTGTGCATGTTGTGTTTACAATGTCTCTGATTTCATGTGCACAATGGGAGACAGTCTCCACATCCACATTGTTTGTGCATGGACTTTGATGTTGTGCGTGTGTGTGTCACAGACGTCCATGTCTGTCCTGCCGAGGCCACAGGGACCACTACCTGTGGGGGTCATGGTTGTTTTGCTGTGGTGTATTCATGATACACCATGTCATGCCAGTGTCCATGTGGCAATACAGGGTCCCTGGGAATCTACCTGTCGTTGAGCTGTGATGCCTGGGGCACATCTGTCCTCACATGTCACTGTGGGGTGTGTTTGGAACGTGGCAGCAGAAGATGGGAACTGTGACACGGCCTCATGATATCCCATGGCACAAGCTGGGACTTATTGATGCCACTTGTTGAACTGTGATGTTAGATGTTGGCCATGTATGTGCCATACATGTCCTTACGGAACTGCACACATCATGTACTTGTGCCTCATAATGATGTATCATGTGATATTGAGTGTGTTCAATGCCACATATGTGGGGTGTCTGACAATCTTTCTTTCTTCACCTATGCACTGCAGGGCACCAGCTGTCCATAGACCATTCCCTGACCTTGCAACCATGGTGGAACGGGACTGCATCCGACGGTACCGCTTCACCAGGCCGCTGATTGAGGTATTGACGGTGCGGTTGGCCCCACATTTGCAAGCTGGCCGGACATACCCTACAGCGCTGACCCCCAAGGTGAAGGTGATGGCAGCCCTACACTTCTTTGCCACCGGTACCTTTCAACACACTGTGGCGACTGCTGGTGGGATGTCACAGACCATGTTCAGCCGTGTGCTCCGCGATGTTTTGGAGGCTATGTTGATATACCTGAACCAGAACATCTATTTCCCTAGACTCCAACAACTCACTGACGTGAAGAGTGACTTCTATGCCCTGGGGAGGATGCCGCATGTCATTGGCTCCATTGATGGGACACATGTGGCTTTGGTACCACCACAGGCCCAAGAGCAGGCATACAGGAACCGCAAACACTACCACTCGGTCAATGCACTGGTGGCCTGTCTTGCAGATATGAGCATCTCACACGTGTGTGCCCGTTTCCCCGGTTCTGCACACGATGCCTATGTGATGAGGAGTAGTCGCATCCCGAGGATGATGTCACAGATGCGTAACCAGCGTGCCTGGCTTGTTGGTGTGTACTGACTTTGTACCATTGTGTGTGTTCTGCAATGTAGTGTTCCACCCTCTTTTCCAACTCAGCTAATGTGCAATTGTCTGTATGTAGGTGACTCCGGATACCCCAACATGCCGTGGCTGACGCCCCTCAGGAACCCTGTGACACCAGCCCAGATGTGCTACAATGAGGCACATGGTCGGACAAGGAGAGTGATTGAGCGGACATTTGGTCTCCTGAAGAGCCGCTTCCGCTGCCTGGACAAGACAGGAGGGGCCCTCCCATATGCCCCAGCAAAGGTGTGCAAGATTGTCATCGTCTGCTGCATGCTACACAACCTGGCAGTGCGGAAGGAGTTGCCTCTCATCCTGGATGACGATGACCAACATCCGCCGCCTGTGGAGGATCCTGGCCTGGACCACGATGCCAGTGATGATGATGATGATGGTGATGGTGATGTCCGCACACAGCTCATCACCAACTTCTTCAGCTGAATGTGAGTATCCAGAGATGTCATGTCAATGATGTGAGTTTGCATGATATGTGTTGGTGGTGCTCTGGTGCTGTTTGAGTGTGTCCATGGGCTACATGACTGTATGCGTGTAGCGATGTGTCCTTACAGGTAGTCTGTACTCCCCAACAGTGTTGACATGCTAACTTGGTTCTGGGTGGGTATCTTGTGACATGTATTGGGCATGAGTATTGCAGTTCTGTCCTGTTCTTCAGTGCTTTTGACTGTGTGTCATTTCTGTCCTTCACAGGGTACTTTCAGAGTCGTTTGGTCAACTGTGATCCCCGACACCGTGATTCGACTTCCAGGGTGGTAGATGTCGTGTCCCTACAGGTGATGTGCGCCACACCCATGGACTTCCTTCCTTCTACACTTGTTGACTGTGTGCCCGCTGCCAGGTGGGATTACCTTGCATCTGTAGTGGTTACAACATGTTGCAAATGTGTAATAAACCTGTGCTTCACTTTGTGATGTGCGTTGTCTGTGGTCACACATTTGACTGACATTTGCTTACTGCACCAGTGGGCTAGTTGACAAAGACTGTGAATAGGTGTTGTGTCTGTGCATTGCACCGTATTTCCTGGCAAAATCAATGTAGGCAATGAGTCAGATGGCCTAGGTGTGTATTTGTTGTGTAGCCCTGGTGGTGTGTCTCCCTCATATGTGTCACGTTGCCATGACTCACATGCCTGTGTTGTACTTGCTGTAGCAGTTAGCATGCACAGTGTAATTTCGCTGGTCATCATCTCCATGACAGAAACCACGTTGGAATCACGACAGAGGCAGGTATGGTGTATTAGTGTGTTTATTGTCATACATGTGTGTGAATAGTGCACAGGATGGTGAGTGCTGTACATTTTGATTGCAATCCAAAGTTCCTAGATGAATTGGAAGTCCTGGTAGCAGAAATGTCCTGTATAAAGTCCACAGTCATCTGAGAGATTGGTTCAACTGGTACTCCCCATGTCATGTGGGGGAGTTGTGTTGCAGTCAACAGGGTGAACAGTTTGCGCACAAAGGTGATTATCCAGAACAGGTTTTGGCTTACTGGGGGTTGCACATGGCCATCGGCCTCTCAGTTGCCCCTCCTCGGACGACCCCTCTTCTTTGGGGGGGGGGCCCTCAAGTGCAGGCTGCTGCGGTGCAGGGGACTCTCCGCCAGAGTCATCCTCCCTCCCTGTGGCATTTGCAGTTGTTTCAGCACCAGATGTTGTGGGCACACAGGGAGGTGTTGACTGGTTGCTGCTCATCTGGCGGAGGCATTGTAATATGTCCCTATGCACCACCGTCATCTCTTGCAGTGTGTCCCACTTGGACTCCACGCGGGACATGTGTGAGTCCAAGCGGGCATGATGGGCAGCCTGCTGCTGTTTAATGTCCCTGAGGAGCCCCACTACCTGGCTGAGCTCTCCGGTGCTGGACTGGTACGCATCGGCTATGCGTACCAGTTGTGGGTCATCATGCAGTCCAGACCCCTCTGCGATCAGCGACCTATGTCTCCCACCCCTCCCACCACCCCTGGCGACACGTGCAGTACCTGAGGTGGCACGCACAGGTGACCCTGGGCCCCCTTGGGGGTTGTTGGTGGTGTTGGTGTCCATGGCCCCACGTTGGTCCAGGGTCCCTGTGCTGGTAGTGGTGGTGCTCCTTGGTCTGTCCATGTCGGCAGGGGTGGTATGTGTGTTGACAGTCGTTGGAGGGGTGGGTGCAGGGGGTGCAGCTGGTGGTCCTGCTGGTGCTGCATGATGACTTGATCCGGAGGTGCCAGGTAGGTCTTCTTCATCCGAGGAGGGCAGAGGCTGTTCCACACCAGTGAGCTCCGTATCCTCTTGAGCCTGGGACGGGGACTCCTCAGCGTCTGCTGCTGTGTCCCCATCATCACCTGTTTTTGGGAGACACACACAATGTATGTTATGTTTCTGCAAGCATCAATGGTTGACACACCTGACAGTTGTGACTGTGCCTCTGGATGCGGGCCTGTACATTGCATTGTCCTAAGTTGTCACAGTCAGAGGTTGATATTGGTGTAGCACATTGTCCTGCATTATTTGGGCATTTCTATGTGAATGTTGGGGTGTGTACATGGTCTGCATTGGTTGTATTTGGTTGACATCCGGCCCTCCTTCCCACCCAGCCAGATATTCCACCATGGAACGTGCTTCCATTGCAGGGAGTGCAAGTTGTCTTTCAGGATGTCAGTCAGTGGTGTCCTGCTGTTGGTTGGTGCACAGTTGCCAGCAGGGCCTTGTGCTCCCCACAGCAGTACCCAGTGTCAGCCATCTTGTCAGTTCTTTTCCACTCCCTGTGATGTGCGCATGGTTCAGGGTGGTGTTGATGGGACAGTTGTGGGGGTGACCAATATCTGTGACTACCACTCCCATCATGCTATTGCCTCCACCCCCTTCCCAGCATGCCCATACTTCCTTCCTTTTGAGTGTACTTCACTGTGTGTGGGTGTGACAGCAATGGCAAGATGGCTGACAGTGGTGTCCTGCTGTTGGTTGGTGGCCAGTTCCCAGCATGGCCTTGTGCTCCCCACAACAGAGCACCAGTGTCAGACATCTTTGATGGGGCTTTCCACTCTCTGTGAGGTGTGCATGCTTGAGTGTGAGCTTGCTGGGCCATGTGGGTGGGGGATGTTGAGCTGTGACTACCACTCCCATCATGCTATTGCCTCCACCCCCTTCCCAGCATGCCCATGCTTCCTTCCTTTTGACTCTGCTTCCCTGTGGGGTTGTGTGCCTGTGCTGACAAGATGGCTGACAGTGTTATCCTGGGGTTAGTTTTGCTACAAGTCCCATGTGTGTCCCTGTGCTTCACACAGCATGACCCAGGGTTGTGGTTCTTTGTGGGATATTTGATTGGAGTGTGAGGCAATGCATTCTCCCAGGTGAGTTGTGTGGAGTTTGTGTTAGGGGTGTGTGTGAGTGGAGCTGCTGGTAACTATGGTCAGTGCTGTCAGTCCTCCTTCCCACCCAGCCAGATTTTCCACCATGGAACGTGCTTCCGTTGCAGGGAGTGCAAGTTGTCTTTCAGGATGTCAGTCAGTGGTGTCCTGCTGTTGGTTGGTGCACAGTTGCCAGCAGGACCTTGTGCTCCCCACAGCAGTAGCCAGTGTCAGCCATCTTGTCAGTTGTTTTCCACTCCCTGTGATGTGAGCATGGTTCATGGTGGTGTTGATGTGCGCATTGTGAGGGTGGGCAATATCTGTGACTACGACTCCCATGATGCTATTGGCTACACTGACTTGCCCAGCATACACAGGATTCCTTCCTTTCAGTGGGCTTCACTGTGAGGTGGTGTTGTAGTGGTGGCTACATGTCTGGATGTGTTTGTTAGTTATATTTGTGCCACTGCCTAGCTGTAGTTGTAGTTGTGTTTGTACATGTGATGACACAGTTACATATCACTATGAGATGGCATGTGTTGTGTTTATCTGACTGACATACACATTTTGGGATGATTCTGTTCTGGTTGGGGTGTATTTGCTAAGGGTGCATGGTTTGACTCTCCCCTTGACAGTGATGTGTGTGTATTGTCGCACAATATTGTGTACATTTGTTGTGTACTCACCAGGCTCTGGGATGTTTTCTAGTCCATATACGCTCACTGGTGGTAGGATGGCCCGCACCTTCTCCTCCCAGGGCCTGAGGTATACTGGTTTGGCAGGAGGGCCACTGCCGGTGTGTTGGCTCAAGAGGTAGTCCTTCTTCAACAGCTCCCTGACCCTCCTGCGCACGTCATACCACCTGTTCTGGATGTCTACCTTTGTGCGCAAACATGGTGATTGTGCGTTCACCCTGTCGACGATCCTCTCCCACATCTTGGTTTTCTGCGACATGGGTGTCTGTTGGACCAGTGTACCAAACAGCTGTGGCTCTACCCTGAGGATCTCATCTACCAGGACTTCCAATTCACTATCTAGGAACTTATGATTCTTCTTTGGGGGCATGGTGATGGGTGGTGATGGTGAGTGATGTGTGTGTGAGTGTGTGTTTTGCTGGGTGTATGTGAGGGTGCTATTTGTTGAGGTGCTGATGGTGTGTGGCTTGTGTGATGGATGAGCTGTGGGTGTGTGGTTGCTGTCTGTTGAGTGCTGGCAGGTAATTTGAATTTGCAAAGGATCATGGTAGGGATTTGTGTCCTTTATATGGGTGGAGTTGTGGGTGTGTCTTTGTTCCCTGCCCCCCCCCCCAGTATTTACTGGCTTTGTAATTGCTTGTTTGGCCTTTTTTGGTGTGTTTTCCCTTTGTACTTTTTGTGCATGTAGGAGACGTTCTTGTGACCGAGTCGGACCCTGCAGTTGTCTCGTACGAGCTTCTCCGAGTCGTTCACGCTGTGTTTGTGCTGTTTTCTATGCTGCGTACGCGTTGTTTTGGGTTGCTTCGGCTCGCAGTTTTGTATGCGTGTCGGTCGTACGGCTTGTCCTCCGTGCGACTCGGTCGTGTTTTCCACGCGTTGCATCGTACTTGGCGGGTACGAGTTCGCGGGTACGTTTCGTTCGGGATTGTTCCGGGTGCGTGTCGGTCGGTTCGATTCGCGTGGTTTTCCAGCCGGATTGCTGTTTTCCGCGCGGCTCGGTCGTTCGGCTTGTCTTCCGTACGAGTCGGTCGGGTTTTGCACGCTTCTCATCGTACTTTGCGGGTCGGGCTGCACCGGTACGTGTCGGTCGGAATAAATTCCGGCTCCGAGTCGGTCGGTACGTTTTCCGGCCCGAATCGGAATCGGCCCCTTAGTGACCCACCGAATAAACCTCCTGCAAAAAAAAGTATATTTTATGGAAGGGTTTCTCCTGCAAAGCCTACGTTTTGACGGATTTTTAAATGTGTATTTTCAACTTCACTTTCTTTGTGACTTCCTCTAAGGGGCGATTCCGATGCGGTTAGGAATGGCTCCAACCCTCGGTCGGAGCCATCCTAACCGCATCAGAAGTGCCAGTTCGGATTCCTTTCTGACCGAGCCATTCCAATGGGCTCGGTCGGAAAGGAATCCGACTCGGTTTTCCGGATGGCTTCTGACGGGCTCGGAGAGCCCCTCTGCCATCCGGAAACCCTTCAGGGAGTACGATGGCAGTGTCCCACTGCCTTTCTGTGCCGGCCTTTCTGACACAGAAAGGCATTGGGAAACTGTCTTTGGGGGCCCCCAGCAGGGACCCCACGGGTGCGACGCCGCCAAATGGCGGCATAGAGGGCACCTATGGTGCCCCTCTGTTGATCCCTGCACCCCGTGGCAGGCACCTTGAGGTGCCTGCCACGGGTTGCAGGGATGAACTGCACCTCTGCTCTTTCAATAAGAGCTTGCATTCCGTTCAGAATGCATGCTCCCATTGAAAGGTATAGGCATGCGACCGAACAGGGTTCGGTTGCATCCTACTTGCAGGTCTGGAACCGACGACAAGAGGTAGTTCGGTTCCAGTTCCTGACCGATGTTGGACGGACTACGGTCCGTCCGACATCGAAATTAGCCCCTAAGTCGACAAACTTTTAAGAAATTTTCAAGAAGCAAAGTTGCTTGGCTTCAGAATCCCTTAACATAGGCTCCGACCAAAGTTGCATCAATCAGTGTTTGGCACAAAAGTATGTCGAAGGCCTTTTCAGAAATGTGGGGGTCGGTGGCTGCAATTAAAATTATGATGACGAAGTTCACATCTCTTTCACTTTCTGAAGCCTCAACATTTGTCTCCCTTGCACAGTTTTTCCTGTTACAAAGACCTTGCCAATAGAAAAGTTTTCTGCAGGAGGATTTTTTTCCAAAAGTATTCCTGCAGGAGAACTTTTCAGCTTAAAAGTAAGCTTTATGGTTTTTTTACATTTTTTTCCTCTTTCAAAATCACTTTTAGTTATTTATTTCACTCATTTTAGCAACAAATTGCCAATTTTGTATGAAAATCTCAAATTGTAAGAAAATGTAATAGCCACAGCCCTGCTGAAATCCAAGTTGCCAGAATCCACTGCTCTTTCGAGTGTCAAAGAATAATTAAAAAAATGCATCTGTGAGCACAGCGACAGGGTCTCGTGAATATTTCACATCTAGTTAGTCTCGGGATACTCAGAGGCCAGTGATGCAGCTGGGATCAAAGGGGAGGGAGGAAGAGATATATGTCCAGGTCAGTTCACAACAATTAGTTCCCATTTGTCGAAGTTAGCTCCCTAATGCGGCGATGGAAGACTTCTCAGAGTATCTCGGGGCGCAATCAATTCTCCTCTGCCGGCTGCTAATCATTCATCAGCCTCGTGCGCTCAATACTCATTCGGTTCTGGTAAAACAGGAAGCGCGCACCGGCATCACCTTGCACGTTTATCCGGCGGCAATGTGTGTATGAAAAAAGCAGCTATTTGAGGAAATTACAAGAATGGGAGAAGTTTTAATAATACATTTAATTTAATCATTTTTGATGAAGGTTACAGTGCAAAGAATAAATAAACCAGCCTGGCATGTTTTCTGGTGCAGCAGCAGCTGTATTTTCTTTTAAAAGGAGGCTGGTTTTTTTGTTATGGTCAATGGTTTCTTCTGACTTTAAACTGGGCAATTCTGGCTACAACTTGTTACAGCTGACTAAGTTTACACAAATGAAATCAGCAGGAAGGAAGGCAATGGTGATTAGAAGAGGCAAGACCACGCCCCGGATTTCCAGGCTAGAACGAGCAGCTCTTTAAGGGAATTAAAAAAATATGCAAGAGTTTTAAATAATTCATGATAAAGGTTACAGTAGAAATCGCGTATGATCCTCTAAAGGAGCAGGAGGCACGGCAGGGGAATCAGCAGTAACACAACTGTGGCATTAAGAGCAAGTGGGAGGAAGAATGCTATATTTGAATGTAAGCAGCTAGGGCGCTGTAGCTGAACACACACAAACAGTAACAGAGCAGGAAACCAAGATATAAATAGTCCCCCAGAGAACAGATAAAGAACCAGAGTGGAATGAAACAGTACTAAGTCCCTGCTCTGTGGAAGGAACAGAAGAGAGAAAGGAGGGACAAAGAGGCAGGACTGACCACTTGCAAGCAAGGATTTTTAAAGCACACTGACATAGACAAATGAAAAGCAATTGCAAGTAAGGGGATGGACTAGAAGTCCACAGACCGACTACAGCAGGTCTCCAAGAGACCGTGCATGCACTGTCTAGCTCCCCCTGAAAATAATAATAATAATTGGTGCAATTTGTTTTTCCCATGGATTTGCGTTGAAGTGGGGGTAAGAAGTTTAGGCGGGAGAAAGCTAAATGAAAAACAATTTGGCCTTCATCACTCACTTCTCAAGCAGGTGGACACACGTAGCCCCCAGCCCTACACATCTTCCCCCGTTATAATAAAAGTGCAACAGCATACATGACTAGTAAAATAGTGACCCAAGAGAAAAATAATGACGTAAATAAATACTAAGAGCGTTAAGGACCACATGGAGCACAATAATCTATGAATAAAAAGAATCTCAATAAGTGACAGCTAGTTTTAAAAGAAGTGAGGGGCTCATTACGATGGCGGGCGGACACGAGTCCGCCCGCCATTGTTGCGGTGGTGGGGACCACCCACCAGTAATGCGGCGGTCCCACCACACATACTACAATGCGCCCGCCATTCGGGCCTTTAACATTGCGGACGGTGCTGCAGGCTGCAGCACTGTTCGCAATGTTAAAACGGCATGCACTGCATTTCCCTGCACTCTGTGGCAGGCACCATGCGGTGCCTGCCACGCAGTGCAGGGAAATGCAGGGGGGTACCATGGGTACCCCCCCAGTGCAGCAACACCTCCCCCCGGAACAAGGGGGGGCCGCAACGGGCCCCCGAACCCTATCCCCGCCAGCCTTTCCTCACAACATCCTAATCTGGTGGACGGTGCCTGCTAGGCACCGCCACCATTTTAGGCACCCTGCACCGTCCGCCAGGCAATCAGTACAATTGCCTTTGGCGGTGTAGTGGCGGGCGGACTTTGCATCCGCCGCTGTACCCACCGCCATCCTAATTGGGCGGTGGGTAAAAAGCTTAGTGATGGCGGAAGGACCGCCACCGCCGGGCCGGCGGTGGCGGGCCTTCCGCCATCCTAATCGGCCCCTAAATATCAAAAAATATTTCTTGAGTAAGTAATTTGAGAAACGGCATAATAAGAGCGAACAGTTATGTCAACACATAGTCTTTATTTTTTTTAGGTACTGTGTCCTCCCATAGGATTAGAGCGAGGAGACCTGTGCCTTTGTGTTTCACTCAACCTCTCCATTCCGATTTATTTATTTATATAAAGTTTTATATAGCGCTGACAAGACCCAGGAGGGTATCAGAGCGATTTACAGATGATCAAGGTCCAAAAGAGTTAGGCCAGTAGGTCCGTAGAAACTACAGTGATAAGCGAGATACTGGAGTAAAAAGAGGAACAAAGTATCATGACATCACAAAAGGATATAGATAAGCATATATGAACAACAAACAAATATTGATGTTGAGAGCAGTCATAGGTCATACACGAAATCAAAGTCATAAGATCAAGTGCGAAGTACATTGTAGCAGCGCCACTCAGGGCGAGGCAGTCCATAGAGGAGGAGCGGAACCCGCTTGTAGTGGGGGAAAAAAAAATTCTGATGTCCAAAATGGGATCAATCCCATCATCACTTCTCAAAATAGACCATCGTGTTCAGATCAAAGAAATGAGCACTGCGCAAACGCTCAACTTCCAAAGAGCAGCAATAACACGTTTCAACATGCAATAGTCTTCCCAAACTACACACTGCACCACCTTTCACTGCTCAATTCAGCACCCCAATCGTGCAAACAGGTTTGGACCAGTTGCCTGTCTAAACCCACACTTTTTCCTGGTGGTCTAACACAAACCGCCCTGTTACATTAGGAATTCTTTAGAAATAAACTTCCCTCCATTTTGGGTGATTGTTGTCGCCATTTTCCTTTTATACTCACCCACCCTTCATCATACAATGTCATTAATGGCCACACACTCCTTGTTCTTGGGAACAGATCCACATGTCTTCCTCTTGAGCCACCACGAGGTCAATAGTGAACTTGATTTGTATCCTCAAAGTAGCTCAAAAGGAAAAAGCCTTGTCAGTTAGTTAGGAGTGACTCTATGATAATAGTGGGGCCTGTAAAGCCTTCCTCTAATTGAACCCCCACAGCTGCCAATTGTATGGAATCTTTAATGACACAATTAACTCATTCCACTTGCCTTCTGGCTTCAGGACGTCCGACTGCTTTTCTTTTCCTATGGATCTCACATCTCTAAATATGTCTCATAGTTGGCACTGGTAAACTGTGGAGCATTATTGGAAACTATAGTTTCTGGAACACCTTGGCAAAAAATATCCTTAAGGATATTTTTATGGCATCTGAGTAATATTGGCAATTCTTACTTGAGGCCACGTCGTGTAATAGACCATTAGTACAATGCCATAAGAATTCATACCACTGGGTGCATTAAAAGGATATCTGTACCTAGCATGCCTCAAGACTTAGCTGGTAACTCTACAGGGACAGCTTTTGCCACACAAAGTCTTGTTACCTTGTTTCTCTTGTTGCATTATGGACTACGTTATCCACCATATCACCAGGTCTGGCCACAGAAAGTGCTCTCAAATTTGTCTTTTGATGGTTAATGTGTCTGACTTCCTTATAGGGTACTGTTACTATTCGTTATCTCCCATTCTTTTTAATTATACACCCTCCAGGACCCACTTCACTGCTAGAAATGCCCTAAATACTCAAAACAACGTCTTTACCTTCGGACTCCAAAGCAGACTCTGTATTGGGTAGAGATAAACAAGACATACAATCAGCTTGAACGTTCATTTTCCTGGACACATGTTTAATCCTGAACTGGTATCTCTGGAGTTTTGCAGCTAGCCTAGCCAATCTAGCGGTCATCACTCTCTCCCCCCCCAGAGCAAGATGTTCACTAAAGGCTTGTGATCAGTCCTTAAAGTGAACCTGTCATCCTATAAGAACATCTGAAAATGTACTGCAAGCTAACAACTCCCATTCCATCTTGTTGCAAAACCGCTCCTAATCCATAATTGCAAACATCCACTGCCACAATACAATGTTATTCCATAACAAATGGTTTCAGAAAAGGAGCTTGCACCACATTTTTTAAACTCCGAAATCCCCCTTGGGAATCTCCCCATACAAATTGAATTTTTTTTTTAGTAGTTCCCTTATAGGTTCAACTTTGGAAGAGTAATTCTCCACAACTTTTGCATAAAACTCTGCTAATCCAAGGAAAGCTACCATATGCTCTTTTGTTTCTGGTCAGGAGTGTCAATAATGGTCTTCACATGGAAATCCTTGAGCTTAATTCATTATTTGGATAGCGTGCGATTTACATACTCCCTCTTTATCACACAGGAAGTTTCATTTTTAAATTTGAAGGTCAATCCTTTGTCAGTGCATGTAAAACCCTGCACAACCTTATATCATGCTGGAGATTCTCTCTGCCCAATATCTGTATATCATCCTGGAATGAGGTTGCCCCTTCAAGACCATTCAAAGTTTCCTTCATGATATTTTGGAGCACTGAGGCAGTGCTTGGTAGGCTGAAAGGCATTCTTTTAAACTGACACATCACTTATGGTGTTACGAAGGCCATGAGGCGCCTCAAGCTTTCCTCTAAGACCACTTGGTAATACTCACTAGCAAGTTCTAGTGTAGAAAAAACTTCTGCACCTTCAAGGGTAGCAATTAATTCCTACATGTTGAGCAGAGGATGTCGGTCAGGCCATATGGTGCTATTGATGCCATGAAAATCATTCATTCTACTTCCACATTCCATCACATCTTCGGGGACTCACATGGCATGACTAACATGACACCCAGGGAGCTGCTTAAGCCTATTTAAAAGGACCAAGCTGCACCTGTCTTGTACATAACATGCCTCACAATTTTATTGAACATACAAATTAGAGATAGGAGTGGCATAACCAAGAACGTTTCGCTAATGTCTCAGGTGGATGGAGACTTACGGGAGGGGGGGTCTTGAATGGTATTTTGACCCTCATACTACTTGGTAGGGTTGCCAACTGACTACTTTTTTACCAGCTTGGCAGACATTTTCATGCCTAGACAGGTTAAAATACTGGAAATCATCAACATCTTCTCTTTTTCCTCATCAAAATCTAGGCTTAAGTTAACAAATAAAAAACGAAAGATATTAAGATTATATGAGTTACTTATTCTCTTCCTGGGTACTTTATAAAGCAAATGGAGGCAGAATTTTGTTAAAAAATAATGCAGAGGATTTTGTGTAAAGTGTAATTCAAGTGCAAGCTCCTGGCACTTCCAGAACCTCAAAACATACAGATGACAGTTGTCTTTTCTCAGAAAGGTGGCAGCCCTGCTTGGCCAGAGTTTCAAGGCACTGCCAACAACCCACATGGGGCTGTCTTGGGAAGTATGGTCACCAATACGAGGGCTTGCTGTTCGTGCTCAGCCAGTGTCTCTTATGTCTGCTGTTGCATCTTTTCATCAGAATCAAGCAGGTACTGAATGTAGAAAACTGGGTACTGTGATTTCTCTAAATTTCATAATTGGAGAAATATTCCGAATCACTGACATAATATCGACAGACACAATATCGACCTACTTTTTTATCGACACAAAAATATCGACTACACTAATATCAATACCCTATACTTAATTTAAAAAATACACTATTATCGACACCAAAATATCGTTAAACATTAACATCAATAACACTATTATCGAACACATAAATATCGTCATTTAAAATATCGAACATCATTTAAAAATATACCACATGTCCAAAATATCGATCACAAAAATATAGACAGCAATAATATCGTTTAAAAAAAATATCAACTTAAAAACAGATAAAACAAACAAAACTTAACACCATAAATATATTTAAATAAATAAACAGATACTGCATACAAAATAAATAAAATACAATTAATTTAAAACATAGTAACATATTATACAAGAATAATTCATAAATACACTATTAATACCTATTTACATTTTATATTTAAATAATATACACACATTATTTAACATCACATATAATATAATACACATTTAAATCATTCAACCTATTTTAAAAACAAACAAACCAGTAACTGACTATTAATTAGCGTTTTCCATATATAGAAAACAACTACCAAAACAATTAAAACAATGAAGATCAACCACTGAAATACACACAATATAAAAATAAACCAATAGCGTTAACAAAACAATTAATTGAACACTATATAAAGAACGAAAAATTATTCTTATTTTACATCCTAAACCAAAAAGAATAAAGAAGACGAAACTCTTCCGGATTTCTGCCAGAAGCAAGGCTTTCCTTAAAAAAAAATATATCTCATACTTCAAAAAGTAAGTAAAATATCATTTATAATATTATAGTATTGCTAATCTTCTAAAACTACTATTTATCATGCACAAATAATTAATACATATCTTTTTGCAATTTATGTCTCCTCTACAGATAATTCTCAAAACATTCCAACAATTCCAGACAACCTTCTAAAATCATCTAACAAATAAAGTAAGTATTCAGCAAAAAGCATTTTAAAAATTATCTAAAACACTCAACCAAACGCCAACTTCATCCCAAACCCCCACCCCACCCCACCCCATATACAATTAAACAAAATAATTTAAAATATGTTTTATTCTACCAACAGAAACATCAGCAATAAAACAGAATTCAACTAACAAACAAAGGACATCTACATTGAAAACGAGCTCAAAATCGACATCGTAAGTGTATTAATAACAATGTGTATGTATTAAATAAAAAACCTGTACATTATTGGTTTTATTAATTTTCATAAACATTTTTCATAGAATTTAAAACACAACAATGACAGAAGGCGCCCAATTTATCACTTCCCAGAAAGGAAAGTTCTTGCTATGTTACATGGGGTATGTCTATACCCAGGTAAAGCAAATTGGACTTAAAGTAAATTGGAAATGTAGCAAGTACTATTCAAATAAGTGTTATGGGAGGGCAACAACTAGAGAAACACCTGTTTTATATACAAGGGAGCATAACCACCCCCAAATGTTACAGAAATAGAGGTGAGGAGTGGCCTAGATGACATTAAAGAAGCTAGCACAAGCTCACAAAAACCTACCACTGAAATACTTAAACAATTGCTACCCAAAGTACCCAAACATGCTACTGGCCAAATGCCCTCTATTTCTTCATTAACAAGCCTTGGCATAGCCAATAGGTCTCGCCTTTGGGACCTTATAAGTGTTTAGCCAGAGATATTGGCAATGTTTTTAAGGTATGTTGTAGAGCAATGTAGCTGCTGTGTTTAGTACTATAATTAGTCTTTTCAATACTGGCCACAGAGAAAAGCAGTTCATAGCAGACTGCTGCAATGCTAGCGACAGGAAATAGACTAGAGTGGAATATGTATGTGGTCAAACTGTCCGACTCCGCTCCCTCCAGCAGCGTTAAGCAGCATCTTGCACTTTGATGGTGAAAGTGTAAGATGCTGCTGGAGAGACCCGAGACAGTGGCTTGCGCTCCTGTTTGATTAATTACATGAAAAGCCCCATGGAGCGTACGGATTGCTGCTTTTTACCAACTTCCACGTACCTCGCCGGCCATGGTATACACACTGGTAATGCTCCGGAAGTCGAAGCATAGTGTGCCATGGTATACACACGGATAATGCTCCGGAAGTAAAAGCCTAGTGTGCCATGGCATACGCACGGTAATGCTCCGGAAGTGGAAGCGTAGTGTCCATGGTATACACATGGGTAATTCTCCGGAAGTAAAAGCCTAGTGTGACATGGTATACACACCGGTAATGCTCCGGAACTGGAAGCGTACTGTGCCATGGTAAACACACCGGTAATGCTTCGGAAGTGAGGCATTTTTAGTAATCGGAAGTGGAAGCATAGTGTGCTATGGTAAACACACCGGTAATGCTCCAAAAGTAGAAGCGTAGTGTGCCATGGTATACACACCGGTAATGCTCCAGAAGTGGAAGCGTAGTGTGCCATGGTAAACACACCGGTAATGCTCCAAAAGTTGAAGCGTAGTGTGCCATGGTATACACACCGGTAATGCTCCAGAAGTGGAAGTGTTTTTGTAGGCTGAATTATTAATTTTGTGCTGTGGTTTAAATGTATGTGGTGTGTAGAGGAGTTATGTGGTGTTTTGTGAAAATATGTGGTGTGTAATGAATAGTGTTTTGTGGAATGTATGTGGATTTTTATTTAATTGTGTGTAGTTTAATTGTGTGTTGTAGAGATATGTGGTAGTGTGTGGAAATGTGTAGAGTGGAATAATGTTGAGTATTTTTATGTTGAGTGTTGGTATGTGGTATATAGTGGATGTATGGCGAGTATTTATATGTTGTGCATTTAAAGTATGTGTTGCTTAATGTATGTGAAATGGAATTGTGTGTTGTGGGAAAGTGTGGTAGAAAATGAAATAGTGGTGTTTGAAGTTATTAGTAACATGAACACCTCTTAGAAGTAACATTAACGCCTCTTTTTTACAGTGTTTAGAAACAGCATGTGTACGCTATTAATTATATAAATCTATATATAAATATATATTGTATTAATAGAACTTCTTAACGGTTACCTTAAGGGGTGGATTTATCCTTTCCTCTTGAGGCCTCTTTCTAGAGGAATAATGAAAACATAATCTATAAGGAGGTTGTGCTTCTGAGCCTCTGGCAGACACAATGTTACCCTGTCCCACCAGAATGCCATGACGATGACTGACAGAACCTGTTTGACTTTAATGGCGGTGTTGTCAGTCTTTGCACAGGGAAATTGCAGCTAAAAACTTTTTTGAGATTTATTAGATTGATTGTAAGCTTTTAGAAAGTGCTGGAGTGATATTAGAAGGTCTAGTTAGCAAAGCCCCTGTGTTCAGCAATTAGGAAACACACAAAACATTACACCTGTTGATGTAATGATTTAATAGATTTCACAGCTATATTGCTTATCTCTATACCCTACACAACAAACAGAATTGCCTGTTGACCCATTCAATGTTGTTAGAATTGCAAAATATCACTTTTCTCACTGACCAGGGGATGGTTGTAATGTTTAGGTAGGCCTGCCAGCATTTGTGTTAGTGCCTGCACGTTTACTCTTAAAGCTTTACAGCAGATGCTTAACCTGTCTCACAAATTAATGGGATGATTTAAAAAAAGTTATGTTGCTATCGAGCGTCAATGCTCCTGCAGAGCTTAAGCCCAATCTCAGGACGGACGGAGCAGGACCTAAAGAGTCTGGGGAGGAGGAGCAAGAGGCTGGTAGGGCTGGTGTGGAAACAAGACAGACCCCAAGTTGGGTGAAAAGTCACCACAGTTTACCTTCTGCAGCCTCAGGGGCTGCGGTTTGAGCGCAGCAGAGAGATAATTGAGCGGGCAAGTTAGTTATGAGAGAAAAGGTATATATATAGAAAACAGAAAGAAAAGAGTGAGAGAGCGAAAGTGAGATGTAGAGTTGGGTATATTAGTTAGAGCAAACAAATATTTTGTGAGAGAAATAATGTGTATATAGTGCGAATGAACAAGAGAAAAAGAAAAAGAGATGGGATAGTTGGAGAGATATGGTGATAAATGAACGTGTTAGTGAAGAGAGAGAGAAGGTATAGAGAGGAAAGATAGAGAAAGAGGTTTTATGGGTAATTGTTATACAGTTGCTCCAATATTGCATGTTGAGCTTTACTATGTGAATGCAAACACGTTACAAGAGCAATGTTTTCCATTGCATGTCTACCTGTAATGTGCATTGCCCTCCCTACTCTTGCTATAAACAAATACCTTGACCACAACATGAATAGCTGGACAACAACATGAGAAATGCAGCTCCCTGCTGACATTTCAATAACGTGCTTTTTAATGCCTTTCAGTTTATGAATAATGAAGCTTGTGTGATAAAATCAAATATTAAGCACAATTCAACTGGTCCTTTCTAACGTTTACCAAAATACCTTTGAAAAGCCCTTTGCACAGCCCACACTGTTTCCCTTAACGTTAACCACAAAAAAAGAACGTTTCCCAACACAGAGCCATTTTGAAATTATACTTACAAATAACAAGTTATGCATGGGAACTCGAACTGCCTTTACAGTACCTCTAAAGTAAAATCACTACTTTTAGATTAAACATTCCTGCAAATGACATAGGATGGGAAGTAGACAATATGAGCTTTAAATTACCTGTATTTGTAATTTTACAGTAGCGCAAACCAAGCAGTATTGAATACAAAAATAAATACATAGATTGAAGTAAGAAAATGTCAAAGTGTACTTACTGCATTAGATTACTGCGGATGGAGGAAGCGGCTTCTAATAAAGCAGAGTCCGAGTTGTTGCTGAAAGGGTTAATCTTTGAAGAGCTTGAGTGTGAGCCCAGGTCACAGTAGGACCTTAGGGGGGAGGAGGCGGAAGAGCCTGGGGGGGCTGGTGTTGAAAAAAACACGGACACTGGGGTGGGAGAAAAGTCACGGAAGTTTGGCTGTTGCTGCTTTATTTAGGTCCTGGGACAGAAGTCAGGAAGTCTGCGTCTCAAGCGCTGGGGCGCGGAGGAAGGAATCAAGCATTTGCAAGGCAATAGGTATCGCATTGGTGAAAGCGAGAGCAATTCGTGTTATAAATGTTTTTTAGCTTAGAGTTGGTAAAGTCTTTTGTATTGATTTGAACCCAATTTGTCAAGAGGCTGCAGGCTGAGTTTGGAGGGCAGGTAATCAGCTGCGGCCATTACAAAACAAGAAGCGCGAGCAACAAGCATTGGCCGCGCGGCCGTGAAACTGACACGGCCGCGCGGCCGTGAAAGTAATCGCGGGTTTTGTAAGTGCAAACAGTGGCTTTTGCTGGCGACCAGCTTGCGTTCACGCGAGCGTCCAGATGGCAAGGGAAGCCATATGGCGCCTGATCGCGCGTGCACGCTCGCGTGAACGCAGGCTAGTCCGCAGCAAAAGCCACTGTTTGCACTTCCAAAACCCGCTTACTAAAAGTCTCGCCAGAGCAGCGCATGCGCGCTGGCTCAGGCAAGACCTAAAAAGGACTATAGCTCGAACAAAAAAAGCCACAACTACCACCACACCTGCCCCAAAAACATTTGAAGAGGTAGAAATTCCCCCAGAACTAGCTATAACTCATAACGAAGAACCCTTTGTTCTTTATGACAACAAATGTAAAGAAAAAAGAATAATTATGGGGCTCATTAGGATGGCGGTCGGAAAACCTCCCCGACCGCCATGGTAGCGGGAAAAGACCGCCCGCAAGGCCCGCGACATAACCGCCGGTCGCATTACAATGTTCCTTGCTCGAAATCCAACCGCGGCGGTCGGACCGCGGGCTTTAACATTGCGGCGGTTGCTGATGCACGCAGCACCGCCGCGATGTCGAAAGGAGCATGTCCTGCATGTCCCAGCACTGCGTGGCAGGCACTGCACAGTGCCTGCCACCTGGTACAGGGAAATGTAGGGGGGGACCATGGGTACCCCCCAGTGCCCCCCCCACCCCAACACATTGGGGGCCCGCAACGGGCCCCCGGAAGACATTCTCCGCCGCCTTTCCATGGCGGTTTCACCGCTGAGGAAAGGCTGGCTACCGCCGGCATCATAATCGTGCCGGCGGAGCCAGATCGGCACCGCCACAATTATCCCGGTCCTTCTCCGTCCGCAAGGCAGGAGTGCGGATGGCAACCGGCGGAAAAGTGGCAGTCGGAATTTCCCACCTCCGCGGTCACCACCGCCATCCTAATCTGACCGGCGGTTTTATGGCTTGCGATCGCGGGCGGATGTCCGCCGCCGGTCCAGCGGTCGCCACCGCCGGCCGGGCGGCGGTCATCCGCCCACCATCCTAATGAGCCCCTATATTTGGAACCGCAAATAATTTAATCAAACTACAACAGTCAGAAATATGGATGATGGATGGGACTTTTAAGATTTGTTCCAAACCATTCTATCAACTATATACTATCCATGCCATATATCAAAACACCAACATCCCTTTTATCTACGCCTTACTACCTAATAAACAAAATTCCACATATATGGAAATACTAAATAAAATTAAACAAGAAACAAATAATTATTTTCCACAGAAAATAATTATTGATTTTGAACAGGCAATGATAAATGCAATTCTAAAATCCTACCCACACACATCAATTCAGGGTTGCTACTATCATTTCAATCAGTGTATATGGAGACACCTTCAGAAATTAACACTAAGGGGCCGATTAGGATGGAGGAAGGCCCGCCACCGCCGGCCCGGCGGTGGCGGTCCTTCCGCCATCACTAAGCGTTTTACCCACCGCCCAATTAGGATGGCGGTGGGTACCGCAGCGGACGCAAAGTCCGCCCGCCACTACACCACCAAAGGCAATCGTACCGATTGCCTGGCAGACGGTGCAGGGTGCCTAAAATGGTGGCGGTGCCTAGCAGGCACCGTCCACCAGATTAGGATGTTGTGAGGAAAAGGCCTTTCCATGGCGGCGATGCCGCCATGGAAAGGCTGGCGGGATGGGGTTTGGGGACCATTGCGGTCCCCCCTTGTTCCGGGGGGAGGTGTTGCTGCACTGGGGGGGGTTTTCCCTGCACTGCCACGCAGTGCAGGGAAATGCAGTGCATGCCGTTTTAACATTGCGAACGGTGCTGCAGCCTGCAGCACCGTCCGCAATTTTAAAGGCCCGGGATGCGCCCGCCATACTGGCGGGCGGATCGTAATATGTGTGGTGGGACTGCCGCATTACTGGTGGGCGGTCCCCACCACCGCAACGATGGCGGGCAGACTCATGTCCGCCCGCCATTGTAATGAGCCCCTAAGTGTTCAATATGCAACAAACAGTTCATTTGCATACCAAATAAAAAAACTTATTGCAATGGCCTACGTACCAGTTACTGACGTGGCCGAACATTACAACCTATTAATAGAAAGTCCTTACTACCAGCAACACGAACAAAAATTAACCCGTTGCGTGCGCCCGTCGGCCAACGGCCGTCGCGAGCACTACCTCTGTAGTGCTGCGAACGTCCGTTGGCCGACGCGGCCACGCCCACTCCGCTAAACCGCCGCACCGCAGCGGAATTGCCGCCGCGGTTAAGTCCCCTCAGACTATTTTGAAGATACCTGGGTGGGAAGACTCCCTAGATCAGGACATAGGAGACAACCCAAATACCAAATTTCATGGTGGAATGTATACCGTAGCACATTAAACCAAGAGGCAAAAACAAACAATGCTGTTGAAGGTTGGCATAATGCCTTCCAAGCAACAACAGGACGAGGTCCACCTACACTACACAAACTCCTACTCTCCCTCCAAAAAGAACAGAGCTACCAACAGCTAAGAATGGAGCAATCTGTAACACAAATCGAGCCTAAACTATCCAAACAAACTAAACAAATGTTTGAATACCTACAACATCAAGTCAAACTATACCCAACAACAAGAGGCCTAGAATTCTTAGCAATCATTGCCAAAAGCCTACTCTAAATGATCAATAAAGTTTAAAATATATAATACTTTGCTGAGGGGGGGGCGTGGCTTAGCCGGCTTCAAAATGGCCACACCTTGAGTGGGCTCTGCCGGCCAAGCCTAAAATCCTTTACCATCCTACAGACATCTCTTCCATTGCCACTCCGAACCCGCGCCATCGCCACTCACCTGACCTTGTGGCAGGGTTTGAGCACACTCCAGCTTTCCTGGGCCGTCGCTGGGCCGTGCTTCGCCGCTGTGTGTGCCCTGGGCCTGGGCTCGGCGGCGCGCACGGCCGTCCTGGCCTTCCTGGAGCCGTCCTCGCGCTCTTGATCTGGGACCAGACATCTGCTTAACGCAGCACCTCCTCTCCACGACCATCGGAGCCGGTAGGTGCCGCTGCTGCGGGGGCGCACTGCTGCGGGGCTGGGGGCGCGCCTGCCATACCGCCTGGCCCGTATGCTCCCGGGCGCCATCCTCCTCCCACAGGCGCCCGCAGTTCAGGCCTCTCACATCGGGCCTGGCGAAGCGGGCGGCGCGCTCCCCCCGCCTCCTCCGTTGCATGCTGCCTCCCTACCGCAGTGGCCTCCGGCTCCCCAGCGCAAACATCCAGCGGCTGCTGTATCGGCCCTGCAGGCATATGGGCCTCACCTCTGCTGCGGCCTAAACCCTCCGGACGTGGTGCTTCCAGAGAGGCGCCCCGAGCACTGAACACCCGCTCGCCTCCTCTCCGCTTGCTGCCTGCTGCCGTGGTCGGCGGGTGCCGTCACCCGCCGGCCCCTCCTCCTGGGCCCTAGCCGGCCGAAGCATCTCTCCTGCTGCACCTGGCCGCCTTCCCTTTGATTCCGGCCGAGGAACGGTCCGCCATGGTGCACCCCTGGGCCGCCCCCTGCTGGGTCCTGCTGCCGCTTCCAGACGGGGCTTGAGAAATTTGCATAGAGCTGACCCCTGCTTCTCTTTCGGCCCAGTGCCCGTTCCACCTGGTTTACCCTCCTCTAGTGGGCCTGGCCGCCCGAGCCCCGCATGGTGCCTCCTGCCTCTACTGTGCTGCTGCTCCCTTTGGCCTGCGTCCCTCTGGCCACACTTGCGCCTGTGCTGGCGCTGTTTCTCCGGTGACCCTGCTCACTATCAACGCTACCTGCTGCCATATCACTCTGACCCGCCTACCTCAAGCCAGACTCTGCCACCTCTCCCTCGGTTTGGCGGGTCAGCAGGTTGTCTGCTGCGGCCAACGGGTGCCGGACTGCTCGCCTGCAGAATTCTTGCCTCTCCTGCAACCGGCCCACCTGTTTTTTGGTTCCAAACGACATCGCAACTGCCTGCTGGGCCCAACCCTTCGCGCTCCTCTGCTGGCCCGCCGTTCTTTGGGGACTTTGGTCTTCTCTTCGTGCCTGTGATCTCTCCCCTGCTGCCTTGCTGCTCCTCTCGCCGGCGACCTCCTGCCATGGGGAGAACCGACCCCAAGCAGCCCAAGATCACCTTTGATCAGCGCCGCCAGACGCGCCAGGAGGGCGCCGGCGCGGACGGGAGTGACCCTCTGGTTCCATCTGAAATGGTGCAGTCCCGCGAGGACGATCTGAAGGCCATCATGCTGGACGTTAAATCCACCGTCAACAACATAGCGGCTCAGCTGGATCAATTGTCGGCCGCGCTTGGACACAGTGAAGGCTCGGGTTGACTCCCACGATGCCCGTCTCCTTCATGTTGAGACCGGGGTGTCTGACGCAGAAGACGCCGCTACTCAAGACCGCCAGAAACTGCTGAAGATGGACAAGATACTAGCTATTATCCGAGATAAGAACGAAGATTTGGAAGCGCGCTCTCGCAGGAGTAACCTTCGATTCACAGGAGTGCCCGAGTCCACCAACATCTCTCGCATGGAGGACTATGTGGAGCAATTGGCTCGTGAGCTCTTTGGCGACGTTCTTTCATCTGTTTTTATTGTTGACCGAGCCCACCGCTCCCTCGGCCCCCGTCCTGGCCTTGGCCTGCCGGCCCGCCCAATCATAGCCAAAATCCTGAACTTCAGGGACCGTGATGCCATCCTCCGGGCGGCCAGGGAAAAAGGGGAAATTCGCCACCAGGGTAACTCCCTCTTGTGCTACCCTGATTACACCATTGCGGTTCAGGCGGCACGCCGTGAGTTCCTATCGGCCAAACGGATCCTCCAAAAGTACGAGATCTCCTATTCACTGGCATACCCGGCTAAACTGCGTGTAAACAAGGCTCCAAGACTCTCACCTTTTCGGATCCAGGAGAGGCGCTGGCGTTCGCTAAAAAACTTGACAGGTCCCACCGCTCTTCGCCTGCCAACTCCCAAGCAGCTGCTGATGATAACCTCAGTGACAATGACTAACCTGTTCTCACAGCATTGATTTTATATCCTTTGCACTGTTTGTTTCTTAGGCCTGTAATTAACGTTGAGACCAGTGGGTTCATGCTGCCTCCTAGGTCACTTTCGCTCACCTCTTTGCCATTGACGTGTAGTTCCTTCATTCCTTGAGGTCTATTTCTGTTGTTTGCTGTTTCTTACGGCCTGGCCACCCTGTCTCTCTGGCAGGGGCGTATGCTGGGCGTTGCCATGCCCCCATGGGAAAATTCCCATCACGGACACAGATTTTTCCCTTCCCAGTTGTGGGTCCCTGGGGTGGGTTTGGGTGGTACCTCAGCCTGATTGGGGGGTGGGTGTGGGTGGTGGGTTCTCCTGGGGTTTATTGTTTTGGGGGAGGGTTCAGGGGGTTGGGTGTTTGGGGTTTGAGGCCTCCTTATGTGGCCTTGTTGTTCCTTCTTGCACAGTCTTTTGACCAGGGCCTTTTCGTGACCAGATTTCCTCCCCATGCTTTCCAGATGCCTGCTAAGGGGATTGTTTTGCTTGTATTGTTGGCCTATCCTGGGGATCTTGTTGTATATCTGATTGTACCATGCCGTGATGTTTCCATGATTATTGCATTGCTTTCTTCTCTCATTTTCCATTGCACCGCTCATTACAGATGCACGCAGCACCTGCCCTATGTGTCACTGCTTTCGGACACTCCCCCCCTTGTTGTAGCACCATGACTGACACTACACTATGGACTTGGAATGTCCGTGGGCTCAATGACTATCGCAAGGCACATTTGGTTCATGCCCATCTCGTTCGACACAAGGTGGACATCTGTTTCTTACAAGAGACCCATCTTCTGCCGTTCACTGCCTCTAGACTCCTTTCCCGACATTGGGGCGAAATCCATTCCTCCTTCTACTCCAACTACTCTCGGGGGGGTGTCCATACTGCTGCGCAGGGGGCTCCCATGGCAGACCTCTCAAGTGCTCACTGACCCTGGCGGGCGCTTCATAATACTGCACGGCACCCTGCGGGCCCAGCCCTTGATGCTAGCTGCGCTATACGGTCCTAACTGCGACGACCCGGACTTCTTTGCTCGGGTCTGGCACCACATCTCCTCCTTTTGCCCTGCTGCTCTCCTCTGGGGGGGTGATTTTAATGTGACTTTGTCCGCCACTTTGGACCGGTCCGGCTCTCATGTCTCCCATCCACACAAAGCCTCACTCCTCGGCTCCATCCTCCTGGACAACTCTCTGTACGACGCGTGGCGTCATGCTCACCCTGCTGCGCGTGAGGGCACATGTGTCACTGGTTCTCGTGGCTGCTGGTCCCGACTTGACTTATGGATTACTACTCTGGCCGTATTGGTCTGGCTAACTTCGGTTGATCATATGGCGCGCACTCTCTCCGACCATGCTCCCGTTCGCCTATCCCTCCGTCTTCCTCACTCTCCTTGCCGCGCCTTCTCATGGCGGCTCCCCCCAAATGCACTACGCGACTCGGTCTTCTGTGACGAGATACAGACTGCAATCGTAAACTATTTTGAGCTCAACGAGGGTTCAGTGGACTCCCCATCCACGCTTTGGGAGGGGTTTAAGACTGTAATCCGTGGGGAATGTATCTCCAAGCAATCTGGTGTTCTACGTTCCATCCGCGGTACTCTGGATTGAATTGAAAAGGGAGATCAAACTGCTGGACGCTTCCCAGGCCCAGAACCCGCATGCTGATACACTCGCTCAGATACGCGGTAAACTGACTGAATTTGCCGACGAGGCGAATAGAGAACTGGCGTTTCTCGGTAGAGAGGCGCGGGCGCGTCGCTTCGGTGAGGGCGATCGCCCTGGGAAAACTCTTGCTAATCTCCTTTGTCGGCCTCGCGCAGCATCATATATCACCGCCCTTCAGGACGGCGGACCCTCCCGCACTACCTCCCCTGAAGAAATCAAAGCGCGCTTCACTGCATTTTATACACAACTATATACGGCCGGATCGGTACCACCTGTTGAAGTTCTCGACCAATATTTTGATACTCTTCAACTTCTCTGGCTCGGTAATTCGCATCAGGAATTCCTGGATGAGCCCTTCTCTAAAGAGGAGATTCTAGCTGCTATAAACAGTATGCCCGGTGACAAGGTCCCTGGCTCTGACGGCCTTCCGGCCTCCTTTTATAAGGCCTTCGCCCCTCTGCTGATTCCTCACTTAGCTGCCATGTATAACGAGTCCTTTGAAACGGGCCAGTTCCCCCCATCGCTGCGCGAGGCACTCTTAACCTTACTTCTCAAACCAGACAAGCCTCCCGAGCAGAGAGATTCCTACCGCCCCCTATTCCTCATTAATACAGACAACAACATTTTCGCCAAACTGCTTGCTTCCCGTCTCCTTCCGCTCATGCCACTCATTGCCCGCACAGACCAGTCCGGTTTTATCCCTGGTCGCGCCACCTCTCACAACCTCCGGACCATTTTCTCCGTCCTTCATCAAATCAACCCGTCGCTTCCGGCAGTGGCAGCTTTGCTCGATGCCACCAAGGCCTTTGATACCTTGGAATGGCCCTTCTTGTTTTACCTCCTTCCCCGCCTGGGCTTCAGTCAGGTCTTTATACGCAAGGTGTTACTTCTAAACACTCTTCCCACCGCCCGTCTCCGCATCAACGGACAGATCTCCGAGCCCATTCCTATCGGGCGCGGTACTCGACAGGGCTGTCCGCTGTCTCCCATGCTTTTCGCTGTCGCTATGGAACCTCTCGCAGCTTGTCTCCGGCAACATCACACCCAGAGAGGCATTGGATTTGCGGCTCGGGCTCTACTTGTTTCCATGTACGCGGATGACATTACTCTTTATGTCCGTCATCCCCAGGAGAATCGTAGTCCTCTAGTCCGTGAGGTGATACGTTTTGGTGGCTATTCTGGCATTCAGGTTAACTGGAATAAATCTGTACTATTTTGTCTCACGGACGCCACGGCCCCCTTTGATCCTGATTACCCTTTTGTGTGGGCTTCGGAGCCCACTAGGTATTTGGGTGTTTGGTTGAGCAGAGACGTGGATGAACTCTGGAGAGTTAACTTTGGCCGTGCAGTGGATTGGTTAGAGTCCAAGATCCCTCTGAGGAACCGACTGCCTCTCTCTTTGGCCGGGCGCATAGCGATTGTCAAAATGGTGGTGCTTCCGAAGTTCTTATATCTCTTCGTTAACATCCCCATCCCTCTCACCGCTCATTTCTTTCGCAAAGTTCGCTTTTTGCTTATCACCCTGGTTTGGGCCGGATGGCAACCCAGGATCGCTTACAACATCCTGACCCTCCCGATGTCGCGGGGCAGGCTGGGAGCCCCGGACTTTAAGCTCTACGCTCTTAGCGCTCAGGCCAGCTTTCTCCATTTCTGGCTCCACCCCACTCCGTTCCAGCCCCATGTTGCGGTGAAGGCCGACCTCGCCGCTCCGTGGCCGCTCAGAACTGCACTATTCGCCCCCGCGAAACTCCAACGCACTGAAATCGACACGGTCGAAACCTTGCGCTGGGCCTGGGACGGAATTCGCAAGATTTCCGGCTTTGATATGCTATCCGCAAACACGATGCCCATTGCCCAACACCCCGCTTTTCCTCCACTCCAGTCGTCGGGGATGGTTAAACTCGCCGCTCGTCTAGGCCTCTCCAAAATATCGGACCTGTATCCGGGGGATACATTTTTTTCACTTTCCACCGATTCTGGCCCCATGGACACCCTGTTATATTACCAACTCCGGGCTGTTTGCAGGAAGCTCCACTCCACCTTTCCCCAGCCTCCTCCCTCGCTGGCCACTCTTGATCTTCTTTATGCCTCCTCCTCTCCTAAGAAATTGGTTACTAAAATTTATGCTTACACGCTTGCAGCGTCCTCCATCTCTACCGACTGGGCGCGCACTGCATGGGGCAAGGACCTGGGAATCGAGATCTCTCAAGCTGATTGGCTGTATTGTTGTACTCAGATCAAACGCCTCTCCCCCAACTATCGCTTGCGCCTTATACACTTCAAATACATACATAGGCTGTATCGCACTCCCGCCCAACTTCATAGATTAGGTCTGGTAGCAAGTGACAGATGCTTGCGCTGCTCCGCGCCCGCGGCTGATTTCTCTCATCTTGCCTGGCTGTGCCCCCGGGTCTCGGCATACTGGCGTGAGGTTTGCGCAATTATCTCCGAAATCACCTCGTCACCACTTCAACCTGACCCCGTGATCTGCCTCTTAGGTTTCGTCAAATTTTGCCCGGATGCCTCCCGTCGTTTCACTGCCATGTTGCAGGTCCTTGCGCGGCGTAGGGTCTCCATGTGCTGGGGTCGCAGGCCTGCGCCTAAGGTAGCCCTCTGGCTCGAGGACGCGTCCCGCTGCCAAACCCTCCTCTCTGAGTTCTGGGACCTTCTGCCAGCCAAGTCTCGCCCACTAGACATATGGGGCGCACTTGTCACCTACCTTTCAAGCCATGATTCCCAGCATCCTGCGACTTCTCCCGCGCTCCCCGCCGGCAACCCGCCCGCGGCGGCCGCCGGTGTTAGTTCATGAGCTGCTTCCTTTTCGCTCACGCCCCCCTCCACCCCCTCTGCCCCCTCCCTCTACCCACGGTGCCTCCCTCGGTTGTATGCTTTCGCCTCTCCTATGGATTCATGACAACTTTCCATGATACTGTCTCCAATGTGTCACAAGTATGCAACTGTCTCTGCCGTGCTGCAATGTATTGCTGTGCTTAATCCTTTGCTATTGTGGAACTATGAAACCATGCTGTGCAATTTTTTCCAATAAAGGTTTTTGAAAATCAAAAAAAAAAATATATCTATATATAATACTTTGCTGTAAAAATAATTAAAATGCATACAAATAATTTCTATATTTTCACAAAATTAATTGGTCTAATATATTTCTATTAAAACAATAAAAATATATATAGACATATTAATTGAATTTATGAAAATATAAACAACAATAAAAGTAACTCTCTTAGCATTTCCCTACCACAATACATAATTAAATTAACTTATTGTTTCCGTAGCTGGAGACAGAAAATCCCAAATTTTGTAAAACAATCCAGGTATTTCAAAATCCAAGTAGGACGAAAAAGTACCCCCCAAAAAAAAGTAAAAATACAACTGTTCCAAAAGTAATCGTCCGTTCGTAAATCCTCCAACGATAAACCATAAAAACCCCGAAAAAGTGTTTTAAAAAAAGAAACGCTCCATGAAAACCCGAACAATTAAAGAAGTGTTAAATAATTATTAGTTACTTTAACTAATATACACTTCCTTAATAAAAAAACGCAGGGGCATATTATCAAGGGCTTTATCGCCGCTTTAGCGGCACTTTTGCCGCTAAAGCGGCGATAATTTTATCGCCCTATTAGCAAGCTGTCGCTAACAGGCGTTAGCGACAGCTTTCAGGCGTTAGAGGCCGCGTTTTCCATCGCCTTGCATGTCAGCGATAATTATCGCTAATGACATGCAAGGAAGGCGTTCCCTACTAAAAGCGACTGAAAACAGTCGCTAACACCACTACCCCCTATTAGCAAGGCAGGCGAAGCGATATAATAATTCGCGCTAAGCGCGTTTATCGCTAGATTTTAACACCTGCTAGTGAGGATGACTTACCTGTTTGAAGTATAGGAGGTGGATTCTAATGCTGAATCCACCTTAGCGTTAATGCAAGAATATCGCTGGTTTTCCAGCGATATTCTCGCATTTTGCCGCTATCGCTGGAAATATTATCGCTATGGAGATAAACCTTACTAATAGGGTGTTATCTCAGCGATAATTTCCAGCGATAGGTGGCGTTACCAAATAACGCGCTAAGCGCGGTTAGCGATAAATATCGCTAATCCTTGGTAATATGCACCGCAATCTTTTCGTATCCGCCACTTCTATCGACCAAAACCTGTAAAAAACACACAAACATTCCCACCCACACAAATATACACATAATACACAGTATAACACTATTACAAACATTATACATACATTATTCAAACATATTCTAACCTATTTTACGTTTTCTAAAGTAGGCCTCAAAAAATAACGATACATACATCGCTAAAATCCTAACCTACAAACCAAAATGGCCACAATTACAAAAACCTAACACTACACACAATAAGTACAACCTAGCTACCTTCAAATTTAATTTAAAATATAGTTAAAATAAAGAGAAGTAATCTTACCGTCCTCCACGCGACGCAGCTCCCAACCACGAGCTTGTGCCCTTCGAAATAACCCAAAACAAACGCGAGCGGTTACAAAATACAAGCACCAAACAAATATGGCAGCTTTAAACATATAAAATAAATGTATTTTATTAATAAAATTTGTATTATGTTATATATAAATTACTTAAATGTGTAATTAAAATACTACAATATATTACTTATATGTTTCTATTTATTTAACATTTTTCCATCATTGTAAAATTATAATATTAAATATTATTAAACATATAATATTTATTATTATAATTCCTCTTTTTACAAGTTATATACGTGTATTAAAACATGTAACATTTTTTTCAATGTTTAAAAAATGTCAACCTTATAAAAAAATGTTTAAAAATTAAACCATGTAATAATTAGTAATATTAATATTTGATATATTAATAATATTAATTAAAATGTATTATTATTTGTTCAACAAATGTTACAAGGTATACAATTAAAAATGTATTAACAAAATATAGAAACTGTTATTTTTTTAAAAATATCTACAGTATATGTAACTAAGGGGTCCATTACGATGGCGGGTGGACAAAGTCCGCCCGCCATCGCAACGGAGCCAGGGACCGACCGCCGAAGTGGCGGTGGTCCCGCCATGAGAATTAGGATGCGCCCGCCACACTGGCGGGCACATCCTGGGCCTTTTACATTGCGGGTGGATCTGCTGGCTGCAGACCCACTCGCAATGCAAAAGGTCTGTGCAAAGCATTGCCATGCACTACATGGCAGGCACCACGTGGTGCCTGCCACGTAGTGCATTGCAATGAGGGGGGGTACCATAGGTACCCCCATGTGCACCCCCCACCCCACCCAACACCCTGGTGGCCCGCAACAGGCCCCCAAAAGCAAGAACCGCATGCCTTTCCATGGCGGCAACGGCGATTCACCGCCTGCATCATAATATGGATGGCGGTGTCTTGCAGACACGGCCACCATATTATGCCCTTTTTCCGCCCGGTCGACGAGTCGACCGGCGGAAAAGCGGCAGACGGTCTTTCTGTCCGCCACGGACCCCCCAGCCATACTAATATGGCGGGGGGTCAATCAGGCAAGGATGGCGGGCGGATCACCCACGCCGGGCCAGCGGTGGCTACCGCCGGCCCAGTGGTGGCGATCCTCCCGCCATTCTAATGGACCCCTAAATAACAAATGTTCAAAATACAAAATTAAAATGAACAACTGTTATTAATAATTATATTATTTTCTCAAATTCTTCTAAACAAATGTAAAAGTACATCATTTAATATTACAAAGTTCACATAAGTGTATTAAAAAATTTACCAATGTTAAAAAATACTGTTTACATATTTATCAAATGTAAAAATATACATATGTACAACATATTTTGTGTGTGTAAAATAAATATGATTTTGTCCCTATATCTCTTGTTTTATATTATATGAACTTAATAAAATATAAATTTTTTGTTCATTAGAAAATAATTTACAATAAATAAACATCAATAAAAAAATGAAATGTCTATTTTTTTGTGTATCATTTTATTATTATTTAATTTAATGTTAAAAATGATGTTTCAATTAAATGTACTGTATTAAATAATATTTTTTAAGTAACTTTCTATCTAAAGTTATATTTTTTCATGCTGTATCTCTCCTATATAGGCACACTCAAAGCGCACCACCAACTCACCCTATCCGTGCCCGTAACGAGTGGGACCGGGATCTGGATGTCCCTCTGACGGATGACCAATGGGAACTTAGCTGCTCACAAACAAAGTCCATCACTAGCAATAGCAGACTACGCCTTATACA
Organism: Calotriton arnoldi; assembly: GCA_963921515.1. Classification (NCBI taxonomy): domain Eukaryota; kingdom Metazoa; phylum Chordata; class Amphibia; order Caudata; family Salamandridae; genus Calotriton; species Calotriton arnoldi. The sequence goes on from CAWUFW010003945.1 coordinate 763,438, forward strand.
TTTTAAATTCCTGCACCGGATATATCACACCCCGGATAAACTTCACAGATTCCGGCTAAGAGATAATGATAAATGCGAGAGGTGTGGCCGGGAGGGAGCGGATTTCATCCACCTGGCGTGGAGCTGCCCTGGGGTGGCGGAATTCTGGGAACAGACGTTTGCCGGTCTCTCAGACATGCTAGGTGTACAGATGGTGTCCAGTCCTCTTGTGGCCCTCTTGGGGCTGATTCAGGGTGTCAACACACAACAAAAAAAGTTCCTAGCAATGGGGTTGCTATTAGCAAAAAGACAAGTTGCATGCCGATGGGGGAGAGGCCGGGCCCCCAAGTTCAAGGACTGGGTCCACACGATGACCACCTGGCAAGAAAATATGCATCACTATGCAGACTTACTTCCCATCAAATCACGCCCGAAGGATAGTTGGGGCCCACTGACCGCCTACTTATTAGCACGGGAGGCGGAGCGCGAGGCAGATGAGAGTGAAATTGCTGTGGGGGGGAACGTTGGGACTGAGTCTGCAGCTCGAGTCTCACTCACACAGGAGGGGTCACCAGGGGCGCAGCCTCGCCCGGGGTCGCAGCTGTGTGTATAGGCTCAGTAGATTGATGAAAGCGCGGCACTCCGCTTAGTTGTCTGGCGAGAGCGCAGCGACAACGAGAAAACAGCCTCTGCACCACTGGGATATGTAAATACCCGGAGTTCTCGTACTATTGTATGCGCCACTGCACTTTCCTGTCCGTATGTTGTATGAATATACTGTACCGATCGCTTAGGGATTGTAATCACCGGAGGATTGACCTGCACTTTTGTTTGGGGGGTAGAATAGACTATGTTATACTGTTACGGAAATGGGAAGATGCTGCTAATATGCTTTCCTAATGTTATTTAATATGCAACTTTCTATTACACTGATGTACTGTACAATCCTTCAATAAAGGTTTTTGAAAATCAAAAAAAAAAAAAAAAAAGTTATATTTTTTCATTTCTAACTATGTCATAATTAAAATACATTAGTACTACAAACTATATTAATTGTTTAAGGTTACAAAATAATACATACATATCTAAATTACTATTCCCACTCCAATTAGTATTAATTCTGAGTAAGTGCTGGACACTAAACTAAATTAATTCACTATTCCCACTCCAATTAATATTAATTCAGGGTAGGTGCTGGACACTAAACTTAATTAATTTACTATTCCAACTCCAATTAGTATTAATTCTGGGTATGTGCTGGACACTAAACTAAATTAATTTACTATTCCCACTCCAGTTAGTATTTATTCTGGGTAGGTGCTGGACACTAAACTTAATTCATTTAGTATTCTTACTCCAGTTAGCATTTAATCTTGTTAGGTGCTGGACACGAAACTAAATTCATTTACTATTTCCACTCCAGTTAGTATTTATTCTGGGTAGGTGCTGGACACTAAACTTAATTGATTTACTATTCCCACTCCAATTAGTATTAATTCAGGGTAGGTGCTGGACACTAAACTTAATTAATTTACTATTCCCACTCAAGTTAGTATTAATTCTGGGTAGGTGCTGGACACTAAACTAAATTAATTGACTATTCCCACTCCAATTAGTATTAATTCAGGGTAGGTGCTGGACACTAAACTAAATTAATTTACTACTCCCACTCCAGTTACTATTAATTCTGGGTAGGTGCTGGACACTAAACAAAATTAATTTACTATTCCCACTCCAGTTAGTATTTATTCTGGGTAAGTGCTGGACACCAAACTTAATTGATTTACTATTCCCACTCCAATTAGTATTAATTCTGGGTAGGTGCTGTACACTAAACTTAATTAATTTACTATTCACACTCTAGTTAGTATTAATTATGGGTAGGTGCTGGAAACTAAACTAAATTAATTTACTATTCCCACTACAGTTTGGGGCCGATTCCGATTCGGGCCGGAAAACGTACCGACCGACTCGGAGCCGGAATTCATTCCGACCGACACGTACCGGTGCAGCCCGACCCGCAAAGTACGATGAGAAGCGTGCAAAATCCGACCGACTCGTACGGAACACAAGCCGAACGACCGAGCCGTGCGTAAAACAGCTATCCGGCCGGAAAACCACGCGAATCGAACCGACTGACACGCACCAGGAAGAATCCCGAACGAAACGTACCCGCGAACTCCTACCCGCCAAGTACGATGCAACACGTGGAAACCACGACCGAGTCGCACGGAGCCCAAGCCGTACGACCGACACGCATACAAAACTGCGAGCAGAAGCAACCCAATACACCGCGACCGACGCGTACGCAGCATAGAAAACAGCACAAACACAGCGTGAACGACTCGGAGAAGCTCGTACGAGACAACTGCAGGGTCCGACTCGGTCACAAGAACGTCTCCTACATGCACAAAAAGTACAAAGGGAAAAACACACAAAAAAGGCCAAACAAGCAATTACAAAGGCAATAAATACTGGGGGGAACAGGGAACAAAGACACACCCACAACTCCACCCATATAAAGGACACAAATCCCTACCATGATCCTTTGCAAATTCAAATTACCTGCCAGCACTCAACAGACAGCAACCACACACCCACCCACAGCTCATCCATCACACAAGCCACACACCATAAGCACCTCAACAAATAGCACCCTCACATACACCCAGCTAAACACACACTCACACACCCTCACCTGCACACCAACACACACATCACTCACCATCACCACCCATCACCATGCCCCCAAAGAAGAATCATACGTTCCTAGATAGTGAATTGGAAGTCCTGGTAGATGAGATCCTCAGGGTAGAGCCACAGCTGTTTGGTACACTGGTCCAACAGACACCCATGTCGCAGAAAACCAAGATGTGGGAGAGGATTGTCGACAGGGTGAACGCACAATCACCATGTTTGCGCACAAAGGGAGACATCCAGAACAGGTGGTATGACGTGCGCAGGAGGGTCAGGGAGCTGTTGAAGAAGGACTACCTCTTGAGCCAACACACCGGCAGTGGCCCTCCTGCCAAACCAGTATACCTCAGGCCCTGGGAGGAGAAGGTGCGGGCCATCCTACCACCAGTGAGCGTATATGGACTAGAAAACATCCCAGAGCCTGGTGAGTACACAACAAATGTACACAATATTGTGTGACAATACACACACATCACTGTCAAGGGGAGAGTCAAACCATGCACCCTTAGCAAATACACACCAACCAGAACAGAATCATCCCAAAATGTGTATGTCAGTCAGATAAACACAACACATGCCATCTCATAGTGATATGTAACTGTGTCATCACATGTACAAACACAACTACAACTACAGCTAGGCAGTGGCACAAATATAACTAACAAACACATCCAGACATGTAGCCACCACTACAACACCACCTCACAGTGAAGCCCACTGAAAGGAAGGAATCCTGTGTATGCTGGGCAAGTCAGTGTAGCCAATAGCATCATGGGAGTCGTAGTCACAGATATTGCCCACCCTCACAATGCGCACATCAACACCACCATGAACCATGCTCACATCACAGGGTGGGATATCTGGCTGGGTGGGAAGGAGGACTGACAGCACTGACCATAGTTACCAGCAGCTCCACTCACACACACCCCTAACACAAAGTCCACACAACTCACCTGGGAGAATGCATTGCCTCACACTCTAATCAAATATCCCACAAAGAACCACAACCCTGGGTCATGCTGTGTGAAGCACAGGGACACACATGGGACTTGTAGCAAAACTAACCCCAGGATAACACTGTCAGCCATCTTGTCAGCACAGGCACACAACTCCACAGGGAAGCAGAGTCAAAAGGAAGGAAGCATGGGCATGCTGGGAAGGGGGTGGAGGCAATTGCATGATGGGAGTGGTAGTCACAGCCCAACATCCCCCACCCACATGGCCCAGCAAGCTCACACCCAAGCATGCACACCTCACAGGGAGTCAAAAGCCACTTCAAAGATGGCTGACACTGGTGCTCATTTGTGGGGAGCACATGGCCCTGCTGGGAACTGGGCACCAACCAACAGCAGGACACCACTGTCAGCCATCTTGCCATTGCTCTCACACTCACACACAGTGAAGTCCACCCAAAAGCAAGTAAGTATGGGCATGCTGGGAAGTGGGGTGGAGGCAATAGCATGATGGGAGTGGTAGTCACAGCCCAACATCCCCCACCCACATGGCCCAGCAAGCTCACACCCAAGCATGGACACCTCACAGGGAGTCAAAAGCCACTTCAAAGATGGCTGACACTGGTGCTCAGTTGTGGGGAGCACATGGCCCTGCTGGGAACTGGGCACCAACCAACAGCAGGACACCACTGTCAGCCATCTTGCCATTGCTCTCACACTCACACACAGTGAAGTCCACCCAAAAGCAAGTAAGTATGGGCATGCTGGGAAGTGGGGTGGAGGCAATAGCATGATGGGAGTGGTAGTCACAGCCCAACATCCCCCACCCACATGGCCCAGCAAGCTCACACCCAAGCATGCACACCTCACAGGGAGTCAAAAGCCACTTCAAAGATGGCTGACACTGGTGCTCATTTGTGGGGAGCACATGGCCCTGCTGGGAACTGGGCACCAACCAACAGCAGGACACCACTGTCAGCCATCTTGCCATTGCACTCACACACAGTGAAGTCCACCCAAAAGCAAGTAAGTATGGGCATGCTGGGAAGTGGGGTGGAGGCAATAGCATGATGGGAGTGGTAGTCACAGCCCAACATCCCCCACCCACATGGCCCAGCAAGCTCACACCCAAGCATGCACACCTCACAGGGAGTCAAAAGCCACTTCAAAGATGGCTGATACTGGTGCTCAGTTGTGGGGAGCACATGGCCCTGCTGGGAACTGGGCACCAACCAACAGCAGGACACCACTGTCAGCCATCTTGCCATTGCTCTCACACTCACACACAGTGAAGTCCACCCAAAAGCAAGTAAGTATGGGCATGCTGGGAAGTGGGGTGGAGGCAATAGCATGATGGGAGTGGTAGTCACAGATATTGGTCACCCCCACAACTGTCCCATCAACACCACCCTGAACCATGCGCACATCACAGGGAGTGGAAAAGAACTGACAAGATGGCTGACACTGGGTACTGCTGTGGGGAGCACAAGGCCCTGCTGGCAACTGTGCACCAACCAACAGCAGGACACCACTGACTGACATCCTGAAAGACAACTTGCACTCCCTGCAATGGAAGCACGTTCCATGGTGGAATATCTGGCTGGGTGGGAAGGAGGGCCGTATGTCAACCAAATACAACCAATGCAGACCATGTACACACCCCAACATTCATATAGAAATGCCCAAAGTATGCAGGACAATGTGCTACACCAATATCAACCTCTGACTGTGACAACTTAGGACAATGCAATGTACAGGCACGCATCCAGAGGTACAGTCACAACTGTCAGGTGTGTCAACCATTGATGCCTGCAGAAACATAACATACATTGTGTGTGTCTCTCAAAAACAGGTGATGATGGGGACACAGCAGCAGACGCTGAGGAGTCCCCGTCCCAGGCTCAAAGGGAAACGGAGCTCACTGGTGTGGAACAGCCTCTGCCCTCCTCGGATGACGAAGACCTACCTGGCACCTCCGGAGCAAGTCATCATGCAGCACCAGCAGGACCACCAGCTGCACCCCTGCACCCACCCCTCCAACGACTGTCAACACACATACCACCCCTGCCGACACAGACAGACCAAGGAGCACCACCACCACCAGCACAGGGACCCTGGACCAACGTGGGGCTATGGACACCAACACCACCAACAACCCCCAAGGGGGCCCAGGGTCACCTGTGCGTGCCACCTCAGGTACTGCACGTGTCGCCAGGGGTGGTGGGAGGGGTGGGAGAAATAGGTCGCTGATCGCAGAGGGGTCTGGACTGCATGATGACCCACAACTGGTACGCATAGCCGATGCGTACCAGTCCAGCACCGGAGAGCTCAGCCAGGTAGTGGGGCTCCTCAGGGACATTAAACAGCAGCGGGCTGCCAATCATGCCCGCTTGGACTTACACATGTCCCGCGTGGAGTCCAAGTGGGACACACTGCAAGAGATGACGGCGGTGCATAGGGACATATTACAATGCCTCCGCCAGATGAGCAGCAACCAGTCAACACCTCCCTGTGTGCCCACAACATCTGGTGCTGAAACAACTGCAACTGCCACAGGGAGGGAGGATGACTCTGGTGGAGAGTCCCCTGCACCGCAGCAGCCTGCACTTGAGGGTCCCCCCCAAAGAAGAGGGGTCGTCCGAGGAGGGGCAACTGAGAGGCCGATGGCCATGTGCAACCCCCAGGAAGCCAAAACCTGTTCTGGATAATCACCTTTGTGCGCAAACTGTTCACCCTGTTGACTGCAACACAACTCCCCCACATGACATGGGGAGTACAAGTTGGACCAATGTATCAGATGACTGTGGACTTTATTCAGGACATTTCTGCTACCAGGACTTCCAATTCATCTACGAACTTTGGATTGCAATCAAAATGTACAGCACCCACCATCCTGTGCACTATACACACACATGTATGACAATAAACACACTAATACACCATACCTGCCTCTGTTGTGATTCCAACGTGGTTTCTGTCATGGAGATGATGACCTGCGAAATTACACTGTGCATGCTAACTGCTACAGCAAGTACAACACAGGCATGTGAGTCATGGCAACGTGACACATATGAGGGAGACACACCACCAGGGCTACACAACATATACACACCTAGGCCATCTGACTCATCGCCTACTCTGATGTTGCCAGGAAATACGGTGCAATGCACAGACACAACACCTATTCACAGTCTTTGTCAACTAGCCCACTAGTGCAGTAAGCAAATGTCAGTCAGATGTGTGACCACAGACAACGCACATCACAAAGTGAAGCAGAGGTTTATTACACATTTGCAACATGTTGTAACCACTACAGATGCAAGGTAATCCCACCTGGCAGCGGGCACACAGTCAACAAGTGTAGAAGGAAGGAAGTCCATGGGTGTGGCGCACATCACCTATAGGGACACGACAGCTACCACCCAGGAAGTCGAATCACGGTGTCGGGGATCACAGTTGACCAAACGACTCTGAAAGTACCCTGTGAAGGACAGAAATGAAACACAGTCAAAAGCACTGAAGAACAGGACAGAACTGCAATACTCATGCCCAATACATGTCACAAGATACCCACCCAGAACCAAGTTAGCATGTCAACACTGTTGGGGAGTACAGACTACCTGTAAGGACACATCGCTACACGCATACAGTCATGTAGCACATGGACACACTCAAACAGCACCAGAGCACCACCAACACATATCATGCATACTCACATCATTGACATGACATCTCTGGATACTCACATTCAGCTGAAGAAGTTGGTGATGAGCTGTGTGCGGACATCACCATCATCATCATCATCATCATCATCATCACTGGCATCGTGGTCCAGGCCAGGATCCTCCACAGGTGGCGGATGTTGGTCATCGTCATCCAGGATGAGAGGCAACTCCTTCCGCACTGCCAGGTTGTGTAGCATGCAGCAGACGATGACAATCTTGCACACCTTTGCTGGGGCATATGGGAGGGCCCCTCCTGTCTTGTCCAGGCAGCGGAAGCGGCTCTTCAGGAGACCAAATGTCCGCTCAATCACTCTCCTGGTCCGACCATGTGCCTCATTGTAGCGCATCTGGGCTGGTGTCACAGGGTTCCTGAGGGGCGTCAGCAACCACGGCATGTTGGGGTATCCGGAGTCACCTACATACAGACAATTGCACATTAGCTGAGTTGGAAAAGAGGGTGGAACACTACATTGCAGAACACACACAATTGTACAAAGTCAGTACACACCAACAAGCCAGGCACGCTGGTTCCGCATCTGTGACATCATCCTCGGGATGCGACTACTCCTCATCACGTAGGCATCGTGTGCAGAACCGGGGAAACGGGCACAGACGTGTGAGATGCTCATATCTGCAAGACATACCACCAGTGCATTGACCGAGTGGTAGTGTTTGCGGTTCCTGTATGCCTGCTCTTGGGCCTGTGGTGGTACCAAAGCAACATGTGTCCCATCAATGGAGCCAATGACATGCGGCATCCTCCCCAGGGCATAGAAGTCACTCTTCACGTCAGTGAGTTGTTGGAGTCTAGGGAAATAGATGTACTGGTTCAGGTATATCAACATAGCCTCCAAAACATCGCGGAGCACACGGCTGAACATGGTCTGTGACATCCCACCAGCAGTCGCCACAGTGTGTTGAAAGGTACCGGTGGCAAAGAAGTGTAGGGCTGCCATCACCTTCACCTTGGGAGTCAGCACTGTAGGGTATGTCCGGCCAGCTTGCAAATGTGGGGCCAACCGCACCGTCAATACCTCAATCAGCGGCCTGGTGAAGCGGTACCGTCGGATGCAGTCCCGTTCCACCATGGTTGCAAGGTCAGGGAATGGTCTATGGACAGCTGGTGCCCTGCAGTGCATAGGTGAAGAAAGAAAGATTGTCAGTCACCCCACATATGTGGCATTGACCATACTCAATATCACATGATACATCATTATGAGGCACAAGTACATGATGTGTGCAGTTCCGTAAGGACATGTATGGCACATACATGGCCAACATCTAACATCACAGTTCAAAAAGTGGCATCAACAAGTCCCAGGTTGTGCCATGGGATATCATGAGGCCGTGTCACAGTTCCCATCTCCTGCTGCCACGTTCCAAACACACCCCACAGTGACATACGAGGACAGATGTGCCCCAGGCATCACAGCTCAACGACAGGTAGATTCCCAGGGACCCTGTATTGCCACATGGACACTGGCATGACATGGTGTATCATGAATACACCACAGCAAAACAACCATGACCCCCACAGGTAGTGGTCCCTGTTGCCTCGGCAGGACAGACATGGACGTCTGTGACACACACACGCACAACATCAAAGTCCATGCACAAACAACGTGGATGTGGAGACTGTCTCCCATTGTGCACATGGAATCAGAGACATTGTAAACACAACATGCACACAGACTGTGGAGGACCATCACTATTGTGGCAATGGGTCACCCTGGGACGTACATACCGTCCCACATGGGACTCAGGGGGTATGTGACATGACATACACATACACCACCGTGAAATGTGACCATGCCACATGCTCAGAAATGAACAGTTGCACATCACAGTGGTCATGTACACGAAACACCAAGGATTCTGTCCCCATGAACACGTGCACAGCCTGGGAGTGGCTGCCCCCAAGTGACACCCACAGAACAACATGTTCACCCCCATACACGGAATAGGTAATGCAGCCTTACATGCCTTAGGATACAGTGTGGACAAGCTGTGGTGTTGTAGGTGTGCCCCTCACTCCCTCGGAAGTATATGTGGCTGGCATATGTTCACCTGTGACAGGCATGGTGACATATGCCAGTGACTTGTACAGGGACGCGTTGGACAGCAATGGACCGATCGGTGCGCACACATTGGCCATTGCATTCAATGTGAGCGGGTACGCGTTGTATTCGCAATACGCGTTGGACAGCAATGGACCGATCGGTGCGCACACATTGGCCATTGCATTCAATGTGAGCGGGTACGCGTTGTATCCGCAATACGCGTTGAACAGCAATGGACCGATCGGTGGGCCCGGCCGGCCCATTGCATTCAATGTGTGCGGGTACGCGTTGTATCCCGGGTACGCGTTGAACAGCAATGGACCGATCAATGTGCCCGGCCGGCCCATTGCATTCAATGTGAGCGGGTACGCATTGTATCCGCAATACGCGTTGAACAGCAATGGACCGATCGGTGTGCCCGGCCGGCCCATTGCATTCAATGTGAGCGGGTACGCGTTGTATCCCGGGTACGCGTTGAACAGCAATGAACCGATCGGTGTGCCCGGCCGGCCCATTGCATTCAATGTGTGCGGGTACGCGTTGTATCCCGGGTACGCGTTGAACAGCAATGGACCGATCGGTGTACCCGGCCGGCCCATTGCATTCAATGTGTGCGGGTACGCGTTGTATCCCGGGTACGCGTTGAACAGCAATGGACCGATCGGTGCGCACCCATTGGCTATGGCCTGGCCTGGCAACGGACGCGTTTTCAAATCTTGAACGAGTCTGATGCTGGAAATTCAGTTGGTCACCCACAACAATGTTGCAAATTCATGGGTGTCATGAAGTTGAACTTTTGAAGGATGCTGTGGGCGTGTGTAAGTGGTGCAATTCCATGGATTGGCCAGATTCAGAAGATGCAAACGACTTGGACCTATCACTTTGGACACATGGGACAGTATCTGCCTCTGCAGCACACATATAATGCTGGCTGTTCCCCTGAGAGCTCACTTGCCTGCACTACATGCTCCAGGACGACATCTGCCACCACCACTGCTGCTGTATCTGCACCCTCTGGACCCTGCAATGGCACGTACTGTGGAGAGAGTCCCAGCCTTCAGCACTGAGGAGAACCAGGCCCTGCTGGACAGCCTCCTTCCACAGTACAGCAAGCTGTATGGGAAAGCAGGGGAGCAGGTGAGTGTGCTGTCCACTGCCTTACTAAATGTGCATGTTGTCTGACTAGCAAGGCTAACAGTCTGCACGCCACTGGCTAGCAGGCTCACTGAGTAGTTGTCACCCCCCATAGTGTGTAGTTACATGCACTGAACAGGTATAGTGCAGTGACAGTGCATTTAAACAAGGTTTTACTTCCCAGGCAATGATACCATGTAGTAACTGCTGGCATACTGTCCATAGCCATCGTTGCACTGCCTGTGTACATCATGTGCCCCTGTGATTGAGACATGTATATCCAACTGTGTAATGCACGGATATGTTGCATGTGTAGTAATGGCATTCTCACTTTGTCATCCTCACAGGTTGATGCCCACCAGAAGCAGCAGATATGGCTGACCATCGTCCGGGCAGTGAGATCCGTGGGGGACTACAAGCGCCGGATCCGCAACTGCCAGAAGAGGTGGCAGGACCTTCGGGGCTGGACCCGGAGGATCGCACGGGTCCAGCTGAAGCTGTCTCCTCCTCGCAGGAGGGGCGGACACCGGACCCTGACCCCCCACATGCTCAGGATCCTGGCGGTGGTCTTCCCTGATCTGGATGGGCAGCTGAAGGCCAGAGAGCAGCAAGGAGGGGGTGAGTCTATGACTGCATTGTGAACTTTGTCTGCCATGCTATGTGCCCTCCTCTGGCCTGGTTAAACTTCCACAGTACATCAGCCATGTGGTCCAGGACCCATGTCCCTCGATTGTGCACTGCCCACTCCTCATCTGATACCCAGGTATGGCCCTTGCAGTCAGGGAATTGTGTCACTTGGGTACTGTGTCCTTGCAGTTTGCTTGACTCAAGGTGGGGGACAGCATCTGTTCCCCAAACTCTGTGGTGGGCATCATGGGTGGGTCCATTGCTTACACAATGCCTGTGTTCTGACATGTAATTTGCGTGTTACTTTGATATGTGGTCCAATTGCTGAGCTGATCCACCACATGTGCCTGGGGTATCTGGCACACACCCATGCTGCGGGTGGGAACAATGTTTGCGCCCCAGGAGTGTGTATATTACGTGTGTCACACATACTTAGCCAGCTGCCTACTGTCCAGGGCTCATCCCTCATTCATGTGGGGCAGGAAAGTCATGCCTACTCCAGGCCATACAATACACTCTGTACTCCCACTCCCGTGTATCAGCTGACACGTTGTGCTCAGTGATATGTCCCCTCAGGTGTCTGCCTCTGTGTCAGTGTGCTGTGGCTTCGTTGTCAGGACTGCTGGGGTGTTTCTCGGTTGGGGCTCAGCATGCCACCGGAGATGTGACCATAGGAGACGATACTTGTGTGACACATAGGTGTTTGATCACCTGACCGTGCAGACTGGGGTATGCGAATGTGAAGTTCAGGCAGCTGTTTCCCATTCACAGCAGATTGTGAGGTGCTCAGGTTCAGAGGGTTGTGTTACAGGTCTCCCATATGTCCAATCGGTATGACCTGGACAGATAAGGGTTCAGATGATGTGGTGTGTGGGGGATGTACATGTGCACTTGTTCAGCTCCAGGACTTGCATTCCCCATGACCTACTATTGTGACACAGTGCAGACTGTTGTTGTCTGACTGCCCTGCCAATGTGACTGGAGACAGTGATGTATGACTTAGCAGGCATGCCTGTGCCATGGCATGTAACTTCCTATGAGTGATCCTGCAGGGGAGTGACATGTGCTACATGCACACCATTGTGGCAATGGCTATCAGGACATGGGTGCATCATGGTGTCTGTCGCTGGTATGCATCACATGCATTTCATATTTGACTCTGGGCATCCCTTTCATCCGGACACCTGTACTGACTCAGTGGCAAGAGTTGTGATGTGTGCATGTTCACATGCTTCACCGTGTTTTCTGCACTGTCCAACTACTGTGTAGGTGGTGCATGTGTCCACTCTGGAGTATTGCCATCCAACAGACCCCAGACAGATGGGTGCAAGGCCAGGAGGGATGTGAGTGCCATGGTTGACCATCAGACTGACAATTGGCTACTCCTATTCTGTTTGGGCACTTTTGGCAATGTTCAACTAAGGATGCCAGGGCTTGCTCTGTAATGTGCTGTACTTACTGTGGTGTGTGCGTTCGGTGCAGGTGACTGATGTCTGTCTGTTTCCCTATTGTTTGCAGATACATCCACGGCCACAGGAGGGGACAGCTCCACGGACCAGGAGGAGCCGCAGAGCCAGACTGGGTCAGCAGCCGAGGAGTGGTCGGAGGGACCCAGTGGCACGGAGGGCGAGGGGAGCCACACCGAGGAGTCCTCAGTACCATCCACCTCAGCTGAGGACCACAGCAGCTCGGAGGATGACTCCCTTGTGGATGCGGGTGTCAGCAGCCACCACACCCCAGCTAGTGTTGCTGTCCCCGCCACCACCACCACCACCGCCCTCCCATCGGCTCCCATTCCCGAGGTCCATGGAGGCTCCCATGTTCGGGAGCAAAGTCGCCTTCGGGCCAGGCACCGCACCCCCTGCCCCTGTGTCCCCTGCTGCCCTGAGTGAGGAGTCTGTGTACCTCCTTCGCCAGCTCCATGTAGGGCAGACAGCGATGCTGAGTGTCCTCCATGCACACACCACTCTGTTGACTCAGCTGGTGTCATTCATGGAGGGCATCTCATCGGGCATGTCTGCCCTACAGAGGGGCAATAGGTCCATGGACTCCTCCCTGACGGCAGCAGTGTCCCTCCTCCAACAGTCCCTCACCCCTCCTGCCTCTGCCCCATCCACACTCCCCAGCACCTTACCTGTCCCAAGCACACACACACCGGCACAGGCACACACCAGCACAGACACGAGCAGCACAAACAAGACGCACATGCACGCACAGTCAGGGGACTGAAACCACACTCACAGGGGATGGGGCCCAGGCACACACACACGCATCCACGAGCACTGCGCAGTCCTCAGTTGCCTCTCCCTCCAAAACCCCCTCCCTTGCCTCACCTGCAACCCCAAAGACACAGCGGCTCTTCCTCAGTGACCTCGGCCTCTTCCCCTCCGATCCAGCTGATCCAGCATTCAGGGGGAAGAGGAAGCCCACCCACACGGAGCGGAGTGCCCCTCACCCCCGGACACCCTCCCCCAGGCGCAGACCGACTGACGCGCCCATCCGCAAGTCCCCCGGAAGAGCAAGACCCCGCCGCCGCCCTGCAGCTCAGGCACCAAGTCTCCTTCCTCCATCCCTCAGGCCCCCACTCCACAGGTGCCCCCACCACACCCTGCCCCAGGTTCCCCCACCCACAGATACACCATCCCCAAAAAGATCAGGCCTTCTCCCCCTGCCACTTGCTCTTCCGGCCCCACACCCCCCCGCTGCGCTTGTCTGTGCCACTGGTGTGGAGACGGTGTCCTCCCCCTCTGTCCTGCCCACCTTACCTGATCCCCATTCTCCTCCCCTGGAGGTAGGCACTGCAGTGGAGTCCACTACCACCCTGTCTGACTTGGGCACTGCAGTGGGGAACCTGTCCACTCCATCTGCACGGTCCACTGCAGTCGTGCCGGCACCCACACCATCTGAGTCATGCCCCCCAGTTGTGCCGGCACACACCATGTCAGACACCTCCACTGCAGTTGTCAGTGGCTCTCCAGCACCCACCACCCCTTCCCTACCTCCTTCTGGTGAGCCCTGATCCTGTCCCTGCGGTGCCTGGCCTGCCCCCCCGTATACCCCTCCGAGGGGATTGTCCCTGGTTTTTATCAGTGCAGGCATGCGTAGGGTGACATCTGCCACTGTCACCCTGTTTTGACTTTCAGGATGGACTGGCCATTGGCCTTTGTTTCTTTTTACTGGACTTCAACTTTTGAACCCACATATGCTGAATAAAGCAACTTTCTGTTCTCTAGTGCTTTTGCTTCTGATGTACATGATGTTGATGATGCTAACCATGTCCTTGCTGCAGTGATGGTGATATTTGGTCTCATGAAAATGAAGTGTTACTGTTCAGGAACCCATGTGGTCCAGGGGGAATGTGTCCTATCCTGTGCTGTATCCATGTCATCCTTAGCAGCATCTGAGGGTGCCATGTTTTCAATATTTGGCAATGGGATTTCCTACTTACATTAGCAATGTCACATCTGTGGCTTCCACCCCTGCACATCTGTTGTGCTTGCCATTGTTCAATTAGTCTACTTCCCTGACCGTGTGGCCATCTCCACTGGACATGCAGGTTTGGGCATCAATGGGGAAGGACTCATCTGTGTTGTCAGTGCAACTTGCTATACATGTGTGTTGGATCTGTGCTGATGATTTCGTTGACACTCCCATGACCAGGCTGATGTGACGGGAGCCTTCATTTGGTGCAAATTGTTGACTGTGTGACCAAGTGTTCTGCTGACATGATGGAGCCCTACTGAGGCAACATATGGCACAGCTTTCCTCACACAGGAGTGGAGTCCCCTCATGGCAGTGTGTACTCCTGTGACATCGCCTGCGCCCAAGGTGTGTGTTGTATGAGCATGTCTGTGTGTTCACTTCCATTTTGCTGTGCATGCTGGGATCCCTAGTGGTGTTCCTGTTTGTGATGCTGAGTTGACCTATGTTCCCCCAAAGTCTTCTCCCTGGGTTCTCTGTGATGTGGGTGCATGGCACATTACTGGTCATCAGGGTGTCACCCATAGGTGTGTTTGCTGTCAGGGCTGAGTTTGTGGGCAGACGCAGATGAGTCACAGTCAGGATTCCCCTTGGCACTTGTTGTTTACACCTGTCATGTGATTTCCAGTTTGTGTTAGCTTTCAGTGATTGTGACACGTTGTGTGTGTGACTGCTGGCACTCCTCAGGGTCAGGGCTGCAATGTTGGTAGTTGTCTATGTGTGTTCTTTGTGGGTGACCTTGGCTTCTTCATTGGTGTGGGACTGTGGCTGGGATCCCATTGGTTGGTGTGGTATTGCCGTCATGTCCATGTACAGCGTAGTGTGC
Organism: Calotriton arnoldi; assembly: GCA_963921515.1. Lineage (NCBI taxonomy): Eukaryota > Metazoa > Chordata > Amphibia > Caudata > Salamandridae > Calotriton > Calotriton arnoldi. Next base: position 778,919 of record CAWUFW010003945.1, read on the forward strand.
AGTGTGTCAGACATTCAGGAGTCTTGTTGAGTGGCCATGTGTGATGTGTTTCTGCACCTTGGTTCCCACCACCACCCATGGGATTGTCATGGGTGCATGTGCAATGTCACCAGTGCATGTGAGCTTCACTGCTGCACATTGTTGGAGGTCGAGGTGTGTGGTGTTGAGTGTGTGCAGATGAGAGTTGTTGCACGGCTAGACCCCTGCCTCCATGTTGGCCTTGGCTTACTGGCCGTGCTGATTGATTTGTGCTTGTGTAGGTGTGATGGTAGTTTGTTGCTCAGGGCACATGACTGTGGTTCACAGTGTGAACGACATCTAGCTTTGTCATCACAGTGGGATTGTAATGCAGCCCAGGGTCACCACATTGTGGGGACCCTGGGGGTAGTGCTGTGGTGTCTGTGTCTTGCTGTGTCAGTTGCTGTTCCTACATGCTTGTGTGACATGTGTGATTTGTGCTCCCTCTCATCTAACAATGCCTGATTGCCCACATAGGGGATTTGGATCCATGAGTTACCTTTGTGTGGCACTGTATGCACATCTGTGTAATTGGTATTCAGGCCTCATCATGTGTTGTGTGGTTGCCTGGGGACACTGGCACCCCCCCCCTCACCTGTTGTGTTTGATGTGCAGTGTGGGTCTGCCTGTTTGTGTTTGTGCATCTGCACCATTGCATTGGCACATCTTTAGTGTGCCATTGGCTGTATGTTGTTTGGTGGGTTTCCCCTGCGGTCCCTGGGACTCCTAGGTCATCAGTCAGCACAATGATCATTGTTTGTGTGTCCCATTGCTGCCATGGTATGGTATCTGTTCACCTCACATCTACAGTCTCCACAGGGTATCTGCATTTGTGTGCCCATTGGTGCAAATATGTGGGTCTGCATTATCATGGTCACTTCTGTCATTGTGTCATTGATGAATGTTGACAGTGTCAGCCCCCATGGGTGATGTTTGTCTGCACATGGCCAAAGGTATGTCTTATTTGCACTGCAGTGTTTGCCTCCCCCAATCTATGTTGCTATGGGACACAAGCACTACTTTGCCACTGATGTGTTTGTTGTTCTGTGACCAGGAATCATCCATGCAGTTTGGCAGTTGCAGCTTTTTCAATGTCAACACTTACATTTTGGTCACTGTGATGATGGGGGTTTGGACCCCATTGCCACAATGTTCAAGATGTGCTTCAGCTATGGGCCCCACACTTACCTTTTGGTCACTGTGATGATGGGGGTTTGGACCCCATTGCCACAATGTTCAAGATGTGCTTCAGCTATGGGCCCCACACTTACCTTTTGGTCACTGTGATGATGGGGGTTTGGACCCCATTGCCACAAAGTTCAAGATGTGCTTCAGCTATGGGCCCCACACTTACATTTTGGTCACTGTGATGATGGGGGTTTGGACCCCATTGCCACAATGTTCAAGATGTGCTTCAGCTATGGGCCCCACACTTACATTTTGGTCACTGTGATGATGGGGGTTTGAACCCCATTGCCACAATGTTCAAGATGTGCTTCAGCTATGGACCCCACACTTACATTTTGGTCACTGTGATGATGGGGGTTGGACCCCATTGCCACAGTGGTCATGGTCTGCTTGCATTGTGGGGGCCACACACATTTATGTGTGGCACATGTGATAGGGGGTCACATTGTATGTTCAAAGTCATGTTCAGTGTTGTAGGCATTTGACACAGTCTACACACGCTTGTCATGGTGTTGGGGGATGTCTTTATGTTGCATTGTTTATGTTGGTGTGTGCTTGTTGTGTCATGTATTAGCCATCCTGTGAGTGGGGGTGCTGTTGGTGGTAGGCATCCAGCCCCCCATGGGTAGAGGTGGTAGTAGTGACAGGCATCCAGCCCCCCATGGGTAGAGGTGGTAGTAGTGGTAGGCATCTGGCACCCCCTGGGTAGGGGTGGTCGTGGTGGTAGGCATCCAGCCCCCCATGGGTAGGGGTGGTAGTAGTGACAGGGATCCAGCCCCCCATGGATAGAGGTGTTAGTAGTGGTAGGCATCTGGCACCCCTGGGTAGAGGTGGTAGTAGTGACAGGCATCCAGCCCCCATGGGTAGAGGTGGTAGTAGTGGTAGGCATCTGGCACCCCCTGGGTAGGGGTGGTAGTAGTGACAGGCATCCAGCCCCCCATGGGTAGAGGTGGTAGTAGTGGTAGGCATCTGGCACCCCCTGGGTAGGGGTGGTAGTGGTGGTAGGCATCCAGCCCCCATGGGTAGGGGTGGTATTTGTGACAGGCATCCAGCCCCCCATGGGTAGAGGTGGTAGTAGTGGTAGGCATCTGGCACCCCCTGGGTAAGGGTGGTAGTAGTGGTAGGCATCTGGCACACCCTGGGTAGAGGTGGTAGTAGTGGTAGGCATCTGGCACCCCCTGGGTAGAGGTGGTAGTAGTGACAGGCATCCAGCCCCCCATGGGTAGAGGTGGTAGTAGTGGTAGGCATCTGGCACCCCCTGGGTAGGGGTGGTAGTGGTGGTAGGCATCCAGCCCCCCTTGGGTAGGGGTGGTAGTAGTGACAGGCATCCAGCCCCCCATGGGTCGAGGTGGTATTAGTGGTAGGCATCTGGCACCCCCTGGGTAAGGGTGGTAGTAGGTGTAGGCATCTGGCACCCCCTGGGTAAGGGTGGTAGTAGTGGTAGGCATCTGGCACCCCCTGGGTAGGGGTGGTAGTAGTGGTAGGCATCTGGCACCCCCTGGGTAGTAGTGGTAGGCATCTGGCACCCCCTGGGTAGGGGTGGTAGTAGTGACAGGCATCCAGCCCCCCATGGGTAGAGGTGGAGGTAGTGGTAGGCATCTGGCACCCCCTGGGTAAGGGTGGTAGTAGTGGTAGGCATCTGGCACCCCCTGGGTAGGGGTGGTAGTAGTGGTAGGCATCTGGCACACCCTGGGTAGAGGTGGTAGTAGTGGTAGGCATCTGGCACCCCCTGGGTAGAGGTGGGAGTAGTGACAGGCATCCAGCCCCCCATGGGTAGAGGTGCTAGTAGTGGTAGCCATCTGGCACCCCATGGGTAGAGGTGGTAGTAGTGACAGGCATCCAGCCCCCCATGGGTAGGGGTGGTAGTAGTGACAGGCATCCAGCCCCCCATGGGTAGAGGTGTTAGTCGTGGTAGGCATCTGGCACCCCCTGGGTAGAGGTGATAGTAGTGACAGGCATCCAGCCCCCCATGGGTAGAGGTGGTAGTAGTGGTGGGCATCTGGCACCCCTGGGTAAGGGTGGTAGTAGTGGTAGGCATCTGGCACCCCTGGGTAAGGGTGGTAGTAGTGGTAGGCATCTGGCACCCCTGGGTATGGGTGGTAGTAGTGGTAGGCATCTGGCACACCCTGGGTAGAGGTGGTAGTAGTGGTAGGCATCTGGCACCCCTGGGTAGAGGTGGGAGTAGTGACCGGCATCCAGCTCCCCATGGGTAGAGGTGGTAGTAGTGGTAGGCATCTGGCACCCCCTGGGTAAGGGTGGTAGTAGTGGTAGGCATCTGGCACCCCTGGGTAGGGGTGGTAGTAGTGGTAGGCATCTGGCACACCCTGGGTAGAGGTGGTAGTAGTGGTAGGCATCTGGCACCCCCTGGGTAGAGGTGGGAGTAGTGACAGGCATCCAGCCCCCCATGGGTAGAGGTGGTAGTAGTGGTAGGCATCTGGCACCCCATGGGTAGAGGTGGTAGTAGTGACAGGCATCCAGCCCCCCATGGGTAGGGGTGGTAGTAGTGACAGGCATCCAGCCCCCCATGGGTAGAGGTGGTAGTAGTGGTAGGCATCTGGCACCCCCTGGGTAGAGGTAGTAGTAGTGGTAGGCATCTGGCTCACCCTGGGTAGAGGTGGTAGTAGTGGTAGGCATCTGGCACCCCCTGGGTAGAGGTGGGAGTAGTGACAGGCATCCAGCCCCCCATGGGTAGAGGTGGTAGTAGTGGTAGGCATCTGGCACCCCTGGGTAGAGGTGGTAGTAGTGACAGGCAATCCAGCCCCCCATGGGTAGAGGTGGTAGTAGTGGTAGGCATCTGGCACCCCCTGGGTAGGGGTGGTAGTAGTGGTAGGCATCTGGCACACCCTGGGTAGAGGTGGTATAGTGGTAGGCATCTGGCACCCCCCTGGGTAGGGGTGGTAGTAGTGGTAGGCATCTGGCACACCCTGGGTTGAGGTGGTAGTAGTGGTAGGCATCTGGCACCCCCTGGGTAGAGGTGGTAGTAGTGACAGGCATCCAGCCCCCCATGGGTAGAGGTGGTAGTAGTGGTAGGCATCTGGCACCCCCTGGGTAAGGGTGGTAGTAGTGGTAGGCATCTGGCACCCCCTGGGTAAGGGTGGTAGTAGTGGTAGGCATCTGGCACCCCCTGGGTAGGGGTGGTAGTAGTGGTAGGCATCTGGCACACCCTGGGTAGAGGTGGTAGTAGTGGTAGGCATCTGGCACCCCCTGAGTAGGGGTGGTAGTGGTGGTGGGCATCCAGGCCACTATGTGTATATGTGGCATTGCTGATGGCCATCCCGCCCCTATGGTGCTGCTGTTGCTGGTGTAAGTAATTTCTGCATCCCTCTGTGTGTGTGTGATATGTCGGGTACGTGTAGTTTGTTTTTGTGGTTGGTGTCCGACGTACCTTCTGCGCCGTACGCGTCCGTGCCTGTTCCAGTAGTAGATGTAGAATATTGGTAGGATCGGCACAATGGGATTCATAGTTGGTTCGTCTCGTTCGTCTTTCTCTTTGCTTCGCCTCGTCCTCGTCGCTGGCGTGTTCGTCTCGTAGCCGTGGATCGTGTTGTGGCGCGAATCGGAGCTTATGTGCGCCTCTCCCGGATGCTTTGACGTGCCGTGCGTAGCGACAGGTTCGGCACGTACGGAAAGTGCATCGTACTTGTCCGGCCGGACGGGGCTGCATTTTGGCTTCCGTGCGACTCGATTTTGCGTTTCCCGATCCGCCTCGGTCGGAAAACAGGACCTGGATTGGGTGAGTACGACTGGGTCGGAATCTATGCAGTTGTGCGCATCGTACTTGCTCGTTCAGAATAATGTGCGGATCGGTCGGGAAACAGGCATTCGCCTGGCTTTTTTACCGGCCGAATAGGGTTAGGTGCGCCTCCGACCGAGATCGGAATCGGCCCCTTAGTATTTATTCTGGGTAGGTGCTGGACACTAAACTTAATTCATTTACTATTCCCACTCCAATTAGCATTTAATCTGAGTAGGTGCTGAACAGTAAACTTAATTAATTTACTATCCCTACTCCAGTTAACATTAAATCAGGGTAGGTGGTGGACACTAAACTGAATTAATTTACTATTCCCACTCCAGTTAGTATTAAGTTTGGGTAGCTGCTGGACACTTAACTTAAATAATTTACTATTCTCACTCCAATTAGGATTAATTCTGGGTAGGTGCTGGGCACTAAACTTAATTAATTTACTATTCCCACTCCAGTTACCATTTTATCTGGGTAGGTGCTGGACACTAAACTTAATTAATTTACTATACCCACTCTAATTACTTTAAAGTCAAATAATTAGCCAAACACTAAACATATCTAATTTTCTAATCACAATACAAATAATATCACTAACTATACTCTACATTATAATGTAATTATTTAATTGCTATACATTTTTAGTACAGTATATATTATATATATTTTTTTTATTTTTATATAAAATAGTTAAAAATATTTTTCTTTTTTTTAAATATTTGTTTATAAATATTATAATTTACATTTCAATAATATTTAACTTATATACTAAACATAATACTTAATATTAAAATAATAGTCTGTTGACTATTTTATAAATTTATATTTTAAATTAAAAATTACAAATTAATACTTATTTATATATATATTGCTATTATATTTTAATAATTTAGGGGCCGATTCCGATCTGGGCCGGAAAACTCTCCGACCGAGCCGGATCCGGAGAGTTTTCCGACCGAGCCAGACTCCCGCAGTCCGACCGAGCGAGTACGATGCGGCTGTATGCTGCCCGACTCGATTCAGTCGGACTCCCATTGAAGTCAATGGGAGCCGGTCGTACAACGCGTACACGGGCTCCCATTGACTGAATGGGCACGCCGCGAACAGGGGGGCCCCCTACAGTGGGTACGCGTCGGTGCGACTCGCACCGTACATGCATGTTTAGGGGGGACCCTTGGGTCCCCCCTGTGTATTGTATTGTATTGTATTGTCTTGCGCATTTATATAGCGCCAACTGTCACCCTACGGGTATCCAGGCGCTGTCACATAGCAGAGGAATTCATCAGTCTACAGTGCTTCTCAAACTTAAGGAGTGATATTATCATTCCTGGGGAAGAGCCATGTTTTCAGATTCTTTCTGAAACAAAGCAGGGTGTCAGCTTGTCTGATCTTCTGTGGGAGTTCGTTCCATAGACGGGAGGCCGTATTGCTAAAAGCCCTTCCTCCCATCCTGGATTTTTTAAATCTAGTGGTGGTGACCAGATTGGCGCCAGATGATCGAAGGGATCTAGTCGGTTTGTACCATGTGAATCTATCCTGCATAGGAAGGGGACCCGAGCCATGTGCCGCTCTATACACTATGCATAGAGATTTAAAACTCACTCTGTCCTTAACTGGTAGCCAGTGTAGTTCTCTTAGAGCCAGCGTAGTAGAAGCCCTGCGTTGCCTTCCTAATTCCAGCTTAGCTGCCATGGACTGGACTCTCTGCAATCCCTGCAAGATATATTGCGGGGCTCCTAAATATAGGGAGTTGCAGTAGTCCAGTCTGCTCAGGATGGCACTCCTTACTACCAAGGGTCTAGTTTCCTCTGGCAGTAAGGGGAGGATCTTCCGCAGTGCCTTTAGTAGGGCAAAGCAGACACTGGTTGTTTTATTGGCCTGTGATGCCATCTGAAGGTTGTCATCGATTAGGACACCTAGGTTTCGGACCGTTTTAACTGAGGACAGGGATTTGTCTCCAGGGGAGAATTTAATCTCCATCGGTATCTGATGTGTCAGTTTGGCCATATTACAGTATACCACTTCTGTTTTTTCCTTATTGAATTGCAAAGAGTTTTCCTTGAGCCAGCTAGATGTTTGGCGCATGCATTCTTGGAAGATATCCATGGTCACTGCATCTTTCCCTTCTATGGAGAAAACTAGTTGAGTGTCGTCAGCGTAGTTAACCAGGTCGATCCCAAATGATTTTATTAGGGCGATCAGTGGGCGCAGATATATATTGAAGAGGATGGGACTAATTGCTGAACCCTGTGGCACTCCATGGCGAACCTGGGATTTGGGAGAGGCATATGGCATCATGGAAACCATCTGCTGTCTCTCTGTAAGATATGATTGTAGCCACTTCAGTGCTCGGCCTTTCACCCCTATCCTCTCCAATCTTCCCAGCAGCACTGCATGGCTTACGGTATCGAAGGCGGCCGACATATCTAACAGTACTAGTACCGAGACGTTCCCATTGTCGGCTCGCATTCGAAGGTTGTCCATTACAGTTGCCAGGGCTGTTTCTGTCCCGTGACCTGGTCGGAATCCAAATTGATCCCTATCTAGAAGGTTGTTCTCCTCCAGATAGCATGACAGAGACTTACTAACTAATTTCTCCAAGATTTTTATAGGGTATGGCAGAAGTGATATAGGCCTAAAATTAGCCGGGTCCGTGGGATCGCGTGCGGCTACGCGTGCAGGGGGGTCCGACACGGACCCCCGAAGTCCGGCTCCGACAGCTCTTTGGAGCCGGACGGTACGAGTCGGTCGGGCTGTTCGAAGCGCGCATCGTACTTGCTCGGTCGGGTAACGTCTCCATTGCGTGGTGCGATTCGTGTCCATACGAGTCGGTCGGAGCAGTTCGGACCCGGGAACGAGTCGGTCGGCGATTTCGCGTATGCTCGCATAGTACTTGCTCGCGCAGACGACTGTACGGATCGGTCGGAAACGAGGCCTCCGAATCGGATCCGGTAAAGCCGAATCCGATTCGGTGCTCTACCGGCCGAGATCGGAATCGGCCCCTTAATGTCTAAATTAATAGTGTACATTATTAATACTGCATTATTTAACCTTGTAATTTATAAATATTATTAATAATAAATTAAATATTAAATATTATTTATGTAAAAATATACACTACAAACATTAATTTTTTTGCTTTTTTTAACAAAAAATTAAATTTGAAATATTTTTTAAAGTTTTTTAGAACACTCACCAAAATTATACCCTATAAACACAACTTTAAAATACAAAAACAATAATTTCTAAATTCACCAAAAACATTCTAAATTCAAACATATTTATTTGTATTTATTAAATATTTAATTTAAAGTTTTGAAAACACTCCCCACACTTATATCCTATTAACCCAACATCCAACTACTAAAACAATATTTTCTAAATTCGAATATATATTTTCTAAACTAATTTTAAATTTCGAATTTATTATAAATTTAATTCAATTGTTTTCAAACACTCCCCACCCTTATCCCCTATAAACACAATATCCCACTCCAAAAACAATATTTTCTAAATTTAAAAATATATTTTCAAAATTATAATTTTAAATTTCGAATTTATTAAATATTAAATTCTATTGTTTTTAAACCCTCCCCACCCTTATCCCCTATAAACCCAACAGCCCGCTCCTAAAACAGTATTTACTAAATTCGAAAATATACTTTCTAAATTCAAATTTGAAAATTCGAATTTATAACAAATTTATTTCAATTTTTATAAAACACTCCCCACCCTTATCCCCTATAAACCCAACATCCTGCTCCTAAAACAATATGTACTAAATTCAAAAATATATTTTCTAAATTATAATTTTATATTTGGAATTTATTACAAATTTAATTCAATTATTTTAAAACACTCCCCACCCTTATCCCCTATAAACCCAACATCCCGCTCCTAAAACATATTATACAAATTTTATTTTTTATTACATTAACTAACTATTATTATACTCAAAACAAACTTTACATTTTTTTAAATATAGAACAATAACGATATTTTGACATAACGATATTTTTACGATCGACATTACATACTTCGATATTTTTAACAACACTTAAAATCGATATTTTTAACATCGATATACATAACATCGATATTTAATACTATCGATATACTAAACTCGATATTTATGTATATCGATATTAAAACATCAATATTATGTCTACTTACCAAATATTCCTTATGAGTTTGATGTCATTTCCTCTAACCCTCACAATAGTTCGCTGTAGTTCAGTTACTGTTGTTAGCAGGCAGATGAATTAAGGTGTAGACCAGTACTCCTACAGAAACTGTACTGCTTCATTTCCCTGCTTATTCACAAACTTCCCAACTTTTTTTCAGATTTACATAAAGCACTACTCTTCCCATTGGCTTGGGTTAATTTGTCATTGGTGGAATCCCAGAGATTTTAGATACTGTTGAAAATCTCACTCCTGAAATGGGGTCTGTTACTTTTAGCGTAACTGGGTATTCAATGGAGAGCCAGGGATCTTGGGATCACTGGTCAAAATATGGCTGTAGCCACCAGTTCAGTTTAAAAGCCCCATTACGAACATTTGTCGTCCACTAGGTGCACTGCAGTAATGAAGTCTCAGCTTCTTCCAAGATATTGTACTAAGCTCTTCTGTCTATAGGCGGCAATTTCTCCACCTCCTTTTACATTCATTGGCAACTCATGGTTGTAGGAAATTGGGTTACTGGTTGAGGGGTTGAAACTCTACTCAAGCAGCAACTACAATTCTTGTCAGGATGAAGCACTAGCAAATCCAAATTAACCTGTGCTTAACCCTTTTGTAGCTTGGCCCAAAAGCAGTCAGGCTTAACTTAGAGGGAATGTGTAAGTTATGTATGCAACACCTCAAACAGTAATAAAGTGAAAACACAACACAAGAAATATCCCACACCAATTTAGAAAAATAGAGTAAAATGTATCAAAATACTTGACACCAAAACTACAAAATCAGTAGAACCAGTGATATGCTATTTTAAAGATTTGAGTAAAACCGAGCCTAAAAGCGCAAAGCGGCAAGTGCGGTTATCTGGTCATGCCGGACCTGGACAAAGCTACTAGTTCAGGTGGACCGCGATGCAAAGCGGGCTGGATACAGGGAGCAAGTTAGGTCCGCTAAACAAAGTACCTTAAATCCTTAAATGATTTATTCACTACTCTGTCTATTAGATACTACTCTTGGAAGTAAGAATATTTTTTAACCTAGTGTATTGACATGCTCCTAGATCAGATGACCTTCTTTAATCACATCTTGGAGAAGTCCTATTCCTCACCGGTGCACTGAAGATCATAATTTCTTTACAACCTTGAGACCGGTTACAGAATAGTATTATGTAATCATTATTTGACAAGCATTTGAATATCGAGTTTCTTTTCGGCAGCTTCACTTGGGGTATGCTTTGAAAATATTTACCTATCTTCTATAGCAGTATTTTAAGACACTACTTTCGTCTTCCTCATACTGAGATCTTTTACGGCACCTTACTGGTTTTCTAGACCAAATCATAACCACTTCTAGATGGTCACCCTGCTATAAACATATCAACAAGGCTGCCATTCACCGACTTATATAATGTGCAAAATAATAAGAAATGCAACATGCTTTGCCTAGAGGAATTATCACACGGGCAAGGCATAAGCTTGCCCACCCATCCTCCTTGACGAGGAATCGCCAACAAAAAGTGCACAGTGCATAGTCGAAACCTAGTTAAGTAAAATCTAATCTGGGAATTAGTAGAAAAAGATAGATAAAATTGTGAGGGGGCAGAAGGTAAATAAGACACTCCCATATCACCTTGCAGTTGACAACTACGCGCATTCCCCCTAGTAAAAAACGCCTCTCTAGTAATGGCCTTAGCTTTGGAGGGACTCTTTCAGGGTTTTCAAAGAAATGTCCTAGGCCTATCTCTTGAAACGTTTCCTTCACAAAGTGGAGCCAGGGCATCTTTAGTGCATTATACGTATTGAGGGAATCCTTAATAACATCCCTTGAAAACTCTAGGCCTTCTGAGAGCCAAATCTTGGCCCATAAGTACAAAGGGGCACAGTGAATACGATCTTCTATGAAATCGTGACCCAGTTCAGTATGGAAAAATAAAGTGGGGGCGCTTTTTGGTACCATCAGTAGTTTTTTAATAAATGTATTCTCTACTCGTTGGAGCTGTTGGCTTCTATTGTACCCCCAGACCCTGGCCCCATATGTGGCAATAGAGAGGCATTTAGCTCTGTAAAGATTTAATAAATCCTTCACTGGTTTGTGCCCCAATTTACAGGCAAACTGAAATAATCCATCCACAGCCTTGCTTGCCTGCTGTGCTCTGGTAGTTAAGAGTGGTTCCCACTTCATCTGATTGTTGAATAAATTAACCAGATATGCAAAGTTATGGACTTTTCTATCTTCTTTCCCTGGACAATAAAAGTTTTGGTTTTTGTGGTCTTTGGGCCACACACCATTATGTACGATTTGTTAAAATTAAGTTTTAGGTCAAGGGATGTCATAAAATCAGTAAAAGATCGGTTCCGCAAGGCCTATTCGCACATGGACTTGATTTCCGAACGAGGGAGTACGATGACTGATTCGGACAGCCTCTCTGAATCGGTTTGCCCGGAACCAAACGACTGCCGGAATCGGTCTTTGGGGGCTTGTAGAAGGCCCCCCTGCACCCAGGGTCCTCCGAATCGGGCCTGTGGGGGTACCCAAGGGACCCCTCTTCCCAACCATGCACAATGTGGCAGGCACTATAAGGTGCCCCCCACAGGGTGCATGATTTTCCCCAGCCACCCCTTTCTTCAATAGGAGCCTGTGTTCACGTTCGGAACACGGGCTCCCATTGAAGTCAATGGGAGTCCGACCGAATTGTTTCCAGATGCATATGGATGCATCGTACTCGGTCGTTCGGACTCCCCCGATCCGAGTCGCACGAAAGCATTCCGGAACCAATTCGGTCGGTATGCTTTCCGAACAAGATCGGAATCGGGCTCTAAGTTGTGTGGCTGTAGTGAGGTCAAAGGGTATTTCCCATGAATTCTCAACACACTTCTTATGTGAAGGGTTAAAAATGCTGGAAAAATGGGCTTCCCAGGCTGGACTCGGTTTCCGAGCGAGCGAGTACGATGACCCATTCGGGCAGCCGTTCCGATTCAGTTTCTCTGGAACGAATTGGCTGCCGGAATCTGTCTTTGGGGGCCCAAAGCACACCCCCCTTCCCCCGGGGCCTTCCGAATCTGGCCCATGGGGGTACCCAGGTGTCCCCCCTTTCCAACCATGCACATTGTGGCAGGCACCATGGGGTGCTCGCCATAAGGTGCAAGGTTTTCCCCAGCCACCCCTTTCTTCAACGGGAGCCTGTGTTCTCGTTCGGAACACAGGCTCCCATTGAAGTCAATGGAAGTCCGACCGAATCGTATCCAGATGCATCCAAATCGCTCGGTCGGACCTCCCCGATCCGAGTCGTCCGGGAAGCATTCCGGGACCGATTCGGTAGGAATGCTTTCCAAACGAGATGGAGTTTAGGGCTTCACCCTGTGGGGAATGAATAAAGTGTTCCAAGGGCTGCCCCTCAGAGTCTTCCAGCCCACACACGCAATGGGGACTGTATTTACAAAGTGTGCAGTTAAAATCTCCAACCCATAAAATACATAATGGCTGCCATTTCACAGACGCATGAGCAATTTCCATTTGCAGGGACTCTATTACTTGGCAGTTAATTTATCAAAGATTTTATGGTACAAGTTCACCAATAATATTTCATCCTTAATCAAACCAGCAATTATTATAAGTTGATACCAGGGTGATGAACCTATGCATTTAGCTTTTACAGAAGCATATTTTACCACAATAAACACAGCGATACCACCCTTGGCCCTTCCAGATGGGGATGGAATTGCAGGGACACAAAAAGAGCGATACCCATTTATAAAAATGTCCTCTGTAGTCCAGGTTTCCTGCAAACATAAAAGATCAAAGCCTCCGTAAAATCAAGCCAATCCTCGTTGCCCAATTTTGAGCGGACTCCAGCTAAGTTCCATGATAAAATTTTAAGATTAGTAGTGGTATCACCCTGTAGAATGTGCCCCAAATTTACATTAACAGATGCATCAGAGATACCAATAGAGAACAAGGTCTCTTCACAAGATTACACCCTCTCTTACTCTACTCTACTCTACATATTGATTCATTTGTGATCAGGCAGCTATCATTGCGACACCTGTCCAAGATGGCCACTATACCCTCAAATTAACTATATGGCCACTTCCCAATATGTCCACCTTCAACTGGGAAAGGCCGTATTTTTCGGGCACACTGGCAAAATATCGACACCCAAAATATCCCCATACAAAAATATCATGACAAAAATATGGATGTCAAAAATATCTACATCCTATACTTGTAATGGTAAGTACAAAAATATCAAGAAAAAAATATCGTTGTCATAAATATAGTTGTACAAAATATCGTTTTATATACACATACATAAGTTTTTCACATCATACTTTAAAAAAAAAAAATTAGTAGTAGTATCAATGTACAGACATTATTATAAAAACATCAGTGAAATATACGGTTACCCTGCCAAGGGGCCCCTTGGTACAATTCTCAGAACACAGAGCGGCATCTAGGAGGCATTGCACAGGTGCTGATCTCCAGATTTAAACCTAGCCCTCATTACAGGTGCGACATTCTAGAACCACTTCTGTACTGCCCCAGAGGTAATACATCTATAATTACTATCATCCAATCACATTACTACTTTTTGTTTTACTTTTTTTTTTAACAAAACAAAACGTACAAACTTATGATTGTTATTGACAGCATCTGGCGGTAAAGGTGTCCACCCACACGTTGTATCTGTGTGTCTATGTTTGTTGTTCGAGTGAGGTTTTCACGTGGTGCAGCGTCCCTCCCCTCTGATCCCTGTCCCCAGCTGGGGTGTGTCTGGTTGGGGGAAAGGATGGTGCAAAGGGGGGACATACGTGGAGGGTGGACTAGTCATGGGGGCATAGCTCTTCCACAAGGTTTCCTGGGTATTAGAATGTGAGCCAGCCGGTCGTTGACACATATGTACATGTGACCCAGGGGTATTGCCTCAATGTGGGGGAACCTGGCGTTATAGTTATTTTGTAACTACGGGGGGGGTGATCCCGCGAGGGAGCTAAGCTGTGTGAATGTCCTGGTGTCATCCCCAGGGCGGTCAGAGTTACTCCCTCCAGGGTGATTTGTCCCCTTTGTGCTATCCAACGTAATGCCCCAGGTCTCTAGGACTCGATCCGCGTTCTCATCCGTGCGGACAGCCACCCCCCATTCGCAAAGGTCCGCCCTCCATTTCTCTGGGAGCGGGGGTGTGGCTAGCTTCCAGTGGATAGCTATGCGGTGTTTCGCCAATACCAGCCCAAGCATGGCGAATTTATGCTGCATACGAGTTGTGGCCCTGGGGGTCGGCAGCACCCCCAGCAGACAATGTTTGACTGAGGGCTCAATTGGGAGCTTCGTTGCCCTCCACAGAGTGTCCAGCACTGTGCTCCAGTAGGAGCAAAGAATGGGGCAATTCCAAGTCACATGAACGAAATGGGCAGGTGTGGCACCACATCTCAGGCACTTAGGTGAGTGCGATGGGTCAAACCTCGACAAGCGCAGGGGAGTCAGGTAGGTGTGGTGGAGGTAGTTGAACTGTGTGAGCTTGAATCGGGCATTGCTCGAGACGTCTTGGACCTGCGCAAATGCGCGTTTCCAGTCCCCCTCCGTTAATGGCACAGGTAGGTCTTCCTCCCACCTGTTCCGTGTCAGAGTTAAGTCCAGTCTACGGTCCGTATTAAGGGCCTCGTATAGCTGGGATATTAATCCTCGGGAGGAGCCTGGGTCCAGGATTGTGCACAGCGTGCTTGATTCCTCTGGCTCGTTTGGTAACGTGGTCCAGATTTCACTGAACGTGCAAGTTATCTCCTCATACTGAAGGAAGTGACCTTCCGCGACCCCATAATGTTCCTTAGCAGCCTCAAAGGACAGGAAGGAATCATTAAGGTATAGATCCCCTGCCATGGTGCAGCCACCTGCACACCAGCTGGCCACATCCATAACAGATTGTATCTGGCGGAAACCCGGGAGCCACTCCAGGGGGAGAGCGCGTGCATAAGGGGCCCTCCGCAGCACAAGAGTCACCGCTCGCTCCCATGCCCAGGTGACCTGTTTAATTACGAATGGGCAATCCTGAGGGGTTCTAGCCCCATTATCAGATATCTGGGGAGGTCTGCTTCAGGGCACCAGTCAGCCAGCAGCCTTTTTTCAGTGTTCGGACCTTCTGCACACCATTCGCCGCATACTGGAGAAGAGCCGCAAGGTAATATAGGCGTAGATCCAGGAGCCCCAGGCCGCCCTGTTCCATGTCCAGCTTTAGAAGATCAAGTTTAACTCTGCTGCGTTTGCCCACCCAGACCAACAAGACCAGGAGGCTGTTCAGAGTGGTAAAGGTGTCATTTGGAATGCAGCAGAATGAATTCTGTAGAGTATATAGGCATCGGGGGAGTAGGATCATCTTTGCCACTCGACCCATAACTGACAGCGGCAACCTGTTCCAGAAAAGTATTGATTCTTTCAGGCTTTCGAGAGTTTTCCCCATATTCAGGGCGTATTGGGCTTCAGAAGAGTGGGCTAGCTGCATCCCCAGAAAGCGGAATTGATCCCTCTTCCAGGTGAGCGCTAGCGGTGGGAGTTCAGTCACTTCCCGTCCCACCAGGCCCGCTAGTGGGAATGCAACTGATTTTTTGGGGTTAATTATCAACCCGGACACCTTTCCGAAGTTGTCGAACACAGCCAGAAGGTCCGGGGTGGCCTCTGCAGGCTGACGCATGTATATCAATGCGTCATCAGCATAGAGGGGCACAACGTGCGTCCGTCCCCCCACCACCAGGCCCCAGCGCTCCATGTCTCTCCGGAGACGGAGTGGCTCCATTGCGAGCGCAAATAGGAAGGGGGTCAGGGGGCAGCCCTGCCTTGTGCCCCGCTCGATGGTGATCAGGGCAGAGACCAGCCCGCCAGTGCGCACTCTAGCCGTGGGCCTCTGGTACATAAGGCGCACCCATGCCACAAAATCCGGGCCCAGTCCCATTCTAAGCAGCACTTGCCATAGGTAGTCCCATTGCAGGGTGTCGAAGGCTTTTTCGATGTCTAATAAGATCACTGCAGCTGGTATCTCCAAGCCTGCAACAGAGTGCATTACATGCGCAGATTCATATGCGTGCCCCGGCCCGGCATAAACCCGCACTGGTCCTCATGCACCAATTGAGTCACCACCCTGTTCAGCCGTGATGCCAGAACCTTAGCTAAGACTTTGGTGTCCACTCCCAGCATGTAGAGGGGGCGGTAAGAGCTCGGCGACTCAAGGTCTCTACCAGGTTTAAGTAGCATTACTATTTGAGCTTCTCTCATGGTGTTTGGGAGTATTCCTGTCTGCCTAGCCTCCTGCAGGGTCTCCAGCAGTCCCAGGAGCAGCTGGTCCACGAATGCCCTGTAGTATATTACTGGGAGGCCATCAGGCCCAGGGGCTTTACCACCCGCCATGTCCCGCACAGCCTCCTGGAGATCCTCGAGGGTAATCCCCGCCCCCAGCATCTCGCCCTGCTTGTCAGTGAGTCGCGGTAGGGGTATTCCATCAAGGAATTGTGCTTTGGCCGCCTCTCCAGTCGCCTCGCCCCTGCTGGCTACGCTTGCTAGATGGGCATGCAGCTGCAAATTTATGGCAGATTGTGTGTGTGTGAGGGACCCATCCGGTTGACTAATGGATAGTATGGTCAGGGGCAGACGCTCTCTCTTGAGAAGCCAGGCTAACAGCCTCCCAGTTTTATCACCTTCTTTCTGCAGGAGCTGTCGATATTCTTGCCTAACCAGACAGTCCAGCCTGTCCCATATTTTCCCTACTCAGCGGTGAGCTCTCAGTCGATCGTTATCCAAAGCCCCTGAGCTAGGATTCACACTCTGCAGAGTGTTTTAGACACTCTCGGCAGCCACTAGGTCCGCCTCCAACCGCTGTCTCATCCTGCCCACCTTTGATAAGCACTCCCCCCGCAGCACCACTGTTAACGCATCCCACTCCGTGCCCCTGGAGTCTGTAGACAGCCAGTTACTATTAAAGAAGTTGGCGATCGAGCTACTGAGCTCTGTGCAGAATATCTCATCCTTCAATGTCCTTGGCTGTAGTCTCCAAAGTGGGACTGCGGGCCTATCCCTCCCCACACCCCACTGTAGTATTTCTGGGGGGTGATCCGACAGAAATCTCCCGAGTATGCTTTGGGCATGTTCAGCAGCATCCCCGGAGAGTAAAAAGCGATCAAGGTGACTATAGACTGCGTGTGTCGGGTATAGCATGTGTACTCACACTTTGTTGGGTGTACCGTCCTCCACCAGTCCACACACCCGACCCTCCGCATTACCCCCGAAGGACCGCCACCATATTGGGATTAGTGTGCAATTTCGGGGGAGTCTGTGATTGACCCCTCTAACACACAATTGAAATCACCAGCCCACAGGAGTGGTATGCCTGCGTGGGCCACTATTAATTCTTCAAGGCCTAAGTAAAAAGCGCCATCGTCAATGTTGGGGGCATAGATATTCAGGAGGCAAACCTCCGCGCCGTCCAGTACACCATGCACCAGTATGCATCTCCCCTGTATGTCTGCAGTGTAACTCAGTACCCGAAATGGAGTCTGTGGAGCTATCCAAATGGTCACTCCCCGAGCGTAGTTGGAGTATGTTGCGTAGAACATCTGTCCCCTCCATTTCTTATGTAGTTTTGGGCCTCATTATCAGTCAGTTGTCTCTCCTGCAGCATGGCTATGTGGGTCCACTGCCTGCGGAGATATGTTTGTGTCCTATACCTTTTCTCAAATGTGCCAAGCCCTCGTACATTCCAAGTATTGATGTTAAAACCTGCCATTTCTAGATTATGTGATTAAATGGGGACTGTCACGGCCTCTCCGCCAGAGCTGTTGTTGCCTTAAAAACCAATAACTGAACTGTTCCTCCCCACCCACTGGGTAAATACATAATAAATGCAAAAAGAACAATTGATGGACAGAATTCAGAACTAGGTCATACATGCACCCCAGTACAGAGATCTGGGCCTAAATCCATAATTTTTTTGCTCACCATGCCATTCCAGTTTGGACCCAGCCATATGCAAATCAGTCTTGACCCTGCACCCAATGGGAACAGTCCAGCCCGAACTGCCAGGCCAGGTCCTCTCTGGACTGGAAACAAACATCCTAGGACCGGTTTCGGGCTTTCAGCCCTCATCAGCCAGGATAGCTTGACTCCAGTGGCATGGAGAGCACGGGACCCACGTCTGGGCATACCCGTCCCACTCGGGGTGACAAATGCAAAAAGAACAATTGATGGACAGAATGCAGAACAATGTCATACATGCACCCCAGTACAGAGATCTGGGCCTAAATCCATCCATCCATATAGCTGGGTCTGAACTGAGGTGGCGAAGTGAGCTAAAGAATGATGATGGATTCAACCCAGATCTGTGACTGGGGGTGAGTGTCTGAAAAGTTTCAGCGCTCCGTCCATCATCTCCTTGTTTTTGCTTTGTTCGCCCTAAGTTGGCAGGGTATGCCCAGACGTGGGTCCCTTGCTCACTTTGCCACTGGATTCAAGCTAGCCTGGCTGATGAAGGGTGTTACCCAGAAACCGGTCCCAGGATGCTTGTTTCCGGTTCAGGGAAGACCTGGCTTGGCAGTTTGGGCTGGACTGTTCCCATGAGGCACAGGGTCAAGACTGATTTGCATATAGCTGGGTCTGAACTGAGGTGGCGAAGTGAGTTAAAGAATGATGATGGATTCAACCCAGATCTGTGACTGGTGGTGAGTGTCTGAAAAGTTTCAGCGCTCCGTCCATTATCTCCTTGTTTTTGCTTTGTTCGCCCTAAGTTGGCAGGGTATGCCCAGACGTGGGTCCCTTGCTCACTTTGCCACTGGATTCAAGCTAGCCTGGTTGATGAAGGGTGTTACCCAGAAACCGGTCCCAGGATGCTTGTTTCCGGTTCAGGGAAGACCTGGCTTGGCAGTTCGGGCTGGACTGTTCCCATGAGGCACAGGGTCAAGACTGATTTGCATATAGCTTGGTCTGAACTGAGGTGGATAAGTGAGCTAAAGAATGATGATGGATTCAACCCAGATCTGTGACTGGGGGTGAGTGTCTGAAAAGTTTCAGCGCTCCGTCCATCATCTCCTTGTTTTTGCTTTGTTCGCCCTAAGTTGGCAGGGTATGCCCAGACGTGGGTCCCTTGCTCACTTTGCCACTGGATTCAAGCTAGCCTGGCTGATGAAGGGTGTTACCCAGAAACCGGTCCCAGGATGCTTGTTTCCAGTTCAGGGAAGACCTGGCTTGGCAGTTCGGGCTGGACTGTTCCCATGAGGCACAGGGTCAAGACTGATTTGCATATAGCTGGATCTGAACTGAGGTGGCGAAGTGAGCTAAGGAATGATGATGGATTCAACCCAGATCTGTGACTGGGGGTGAGTGTCTGAAAAGTTTCAGCGCTCCGTCCATCATCTCCTTGTTTTTGCTAAATACATAATAAACCAACTGTGCCTCCCCAATCTGATCCTAGCATTGCAACACCCACTTAGAAAACAAAGCTAAACTTATCTAACATTCAACCTACTATGTATGCAATATACCAAAAATAAACAGACCACACTCTTTCACAATCAAACCCGCCACACTCATGTGAAGGCTAATCTTGTGCGGGGTAGCAGGGGGATCCTGTCCACCTACCGGGGCGAGTAGCAGGAACTCCCGTGCTGCCACCGCAGCTACACTCACTCAATCAATCACACTCACCTGCACTCGCACTACAATACAAAATTAACCAATATAAAGAGAAGAAATTAAAAGAAAAGCCAATGTCCAACCAACACCTCACTATTGCGGGAAAATCTGAAAGAAAGGAGAGGGGAACAGAAAGGGGGGGGGGACCCGCGTGGAAAGAAGAAAGGAAGAGAAGGAAAAGAGGTGGGGTGGCCCGCCCATCCCGGCGGTATAGCCGATCGACCAGGGTGCCATAAGACAGTTCAAGTCCACAATAAGTGTTCTCGGCAAGTGTCAAGGGGACTGCTGAGAAGCATCGGGTCAACTCACAGTTCCGTGGGATTACCACAGTCCCCCAACCTCCTCAGGGCGCCGTGCGGCCACAGTCGAGATTCCGGTGACATCAACTCCGCTTGGCCTGCTCAGAGATTAGAGGTCTGTGGGGTTCCTTCCACTATATCCCCGGTATTGACCTCAGAGTCAGCTGCTGTTACCCTCCACAAGCGCCCTGCAATCTTCGCGTTCCACCAGCAAAAGTACCTGGCTTACACAAATTGCCTGGCCTCCCTCGCCGTCCGAGCTGTTGCGTTCCAGTTCCAGGGAGCCATCTTGTTGCACCACTACTCTTTGGGTGGACCGGGAGGGCTGCTTGTTTCGATGGCCTCGTTTCCGCGTCCTGCGTAGTGACCAGGGCTCCGCGGGTTGTCTGCCAGACCCTCCTGGGGCCGGTATTCGTTCATCCCCTCTCACCTCCAGCCAGTCCCAGGCTGCTTCAGGGGTAGTGAAGTAATGAGCTTTGTCCTGGTGGATTACTCTGAGTTTGGCGGGGTATAGTAGCATATACTTTAAGTTCATTGCCCGAAGCTTCTGTTTCACACCACCGAAAGACATTCTAAGGTGTTGGACCATTCGTGTGTAATCGTGGAAAATACGGATAGTATGACTCTCGAAGGCTGGGTCGCCGCCGCGCTGGGCCTCCCGAAGGATGTGATCGTGGTCCCTATAGTTGAGGATCTTGGCGATGGTGGTGCGAGGCGCAGCCCCTACCGGGGGAGGGGGTGCCAGTGCCCGGTGCTCCCGCTCTATCACGAAACAGGAGGAGAGAGGTGCCGAGGGGATATCGGTCCTGATCCATTTCTCCAGGAACAGCTCGGGCTCAGGGCCCTCCGCCCCCTCCAGGAAGCCCACGAAGCGGAGGTTACATCTGCCTGAGCGCCCCTCCGTGCCCTCCGCCCGGCGCTCCAGTGTGGCCGTTTTCTCAGTCAATTCCGTTAAGGCAGCCCTCAGGGAGGAGACCTCCGTCTCCAACGTTGACACCTTTTGATCCGTCGCTAGGGATCTTTCCGCAACCGGCCGTAGGTTGACCCGCAGCAGGCCCACATCCAGCGAAACTGAGTTGATCTTGGCCTGGACCAGCCGACTAGAGGCCTCTATGGCAGCAAGAATCTGTGTGCCTGAGGGCTCACCCGCAGGGTCCGCCACGGCCGGCACAGAGGCCCCCGGAGGCTCCAAGCGTGCCGCCGTGCCCTGGGCCGTGAACTGGTCCATTTTTGTTTGTTGAACCCCTCTTTGGGGCCTGTATTTTCCATTGTTACCAATCCTCCGTCAGCGTTATAAGAGCCCGATTCCAGTCGAAGTAAGCCTCGCTCCGATCTCCCCCTTTCCTGATCTGTCTCAGTCTTCTCCCACCAGGGGTGATCTGGCCGGCCCAATGTGCTCCGCCCTGGAATCTCAGGGTCCCATAGGAGACTCAGGGGGGAGTCAGTGTGCGAGGGCAAGGCTCAAAGTCTTTATGCGGCACCGAGGGAAGTTTGCCGCCCAGGTGTAACTGGGCCACCAGGCACTCCACTCCTGAACAGTAATTGTCTGTGGCGGCGGGACCCCGCAGGCGAAGCGATGTATAGGCCCCCGCCTACTCCATGCTCCACTCTTGCGGGGACACCGATGTGGCTGGCTCCCTAGTGCCTCTCGTCCCGGTCTGCGGCACCCAAATCTCCAGGCGCCACTCCCGGAGGCCAAGAATTCAGGGCGCTCCCCTGTCAGCAGCACTCCTGGCGTGGTCGCGGAAGTCCCCGGGGGGAGGCAGCAGTGGGGCCCCCCGTCCCCCTCTTGGCCGCTCTTAGCAGGTTGGGCTGCCTCCTCACCTCAGGGTCACTACTCCCCAGTCCAGGCAGTTCAGGCCATCTATAGGCCCCGGCGTCGCAGCAGCGCCCTCTTCACGGGCTCTGTCTCTGCAGCTATACCAGGGGGGGGCAGAGTCACGCCTCCCAGGCTCTCCCGGGCCCCGTCTCAGCCGCTCCAACCTCTGCCTCGCCTACGGGTGCCGCCGCAACCAGGCCTCAGGCCCACATTGGCATTCACCCGGCCCAGCGCCGACAGCTCCGGCCCGTTTCGAGGTCGGCGGCGCGCCGCCCCATCGCACACCAGCCCGGCTCCACAGCTCCTGCCCGTCGGCAGCCGCAGGCCGCCCATAGCTCTTGCCGCACTGCCTCAGTCCGCCGGGGGGCCTCTGCCTCAGCGATCCGCTGCGATCCTAGCCCCGGACAGCCAGAGCCGCAGGCCCTGTCACCGGCTCCCAGCGCCGGGGGTCACCGCGGATATTTGCCCGGGGTACCGCTTGAACCAGGGCGGTCCCTGGATGTTTATGGCTCAGGATAAGGGCACCCTGAAGCCCGATGGCAGGAGGAATGCAGGATATTTGGCAGACCCGCCGCGGAGCTCTTTAGGAAGCGTCCGCGGCAGCTGCCATCTTGGCCACGCCCCCTTTCACATCATACTTAGATAAAGGTGGACCCTTTAGAGAAAATGTTTTACAAATACATCTTCTCTTTGGCCATCCCGATTTGCCCCCTTTTTTTAACACCAGGTGGCAAAAACCCTTTTTTACTCCAACGTATTTCATTGAGAATTTTTACTTAAGAACACAATTAACAGCACCATTTCCATTTGTTCCTGGTAGGTTCCTTCTTCATACCAATCCGTAATAAAAAAAATTCTAGTAGTTCTCAAATTTTTCCTAATCATATTTTCAATAACGAATGTAACTTCCCCAAAAAGAAGGTTTACATACACCGGTGGCACACCAGGAAGTTATGCCACCGATGGCGGCCATTTTGGTAAGTCAGCGCTCTAGCGTCCGGGCACAGGAGGACGCTGATGCTGACCTGTCTCTGACTAAAAGAGCCTGTTACTGCGGGCTTTTTCCAATGTCAGAGACACGGGTGGGCACTCACCTTAAAGCGAGGGAGTAGCCTTGAGGCAGTGAGTACGGCATAGCCGATCTGAGCAAAAATCTTATTATTTAACCGCCGTATCTCGGCGCCAACGCTTTCTAACCCTCAGTACTACTCTTTTTTTGATGGGGCATCATGTCTGATTTATCTTCTCATTCAGAATGTGACTACAGGCATCCCTTCCGCCTGTTTTGGTCTCATGTTGCAATAAGGAGGCAACGATAATGTATGTTTTTCTACCATTTCACTAACCTTCATGATTCATGTTATATGTTTGCACGTCTTGAGAGTGTCTTATATGTTAAATACGATATCACGTATGACAGCACTAAAAGTGATCACCAATTAAGATGACAAATATATCACGTTTTCTCTACACAGGTGCAATGTTTTTATCATTTGGGCACAAGGTCATGAGCCCATAATGTCGTTCTCCATAAAAGAATCATGCCTTTTTATGCTTTTCTTTCCTTTATAGTTGAATTTCGATCTATGATGATCTCAACATCAATGGGTGCTGTATACATTCATCAATCTTTTTACATTAAGTACTAACATAAGAGTGGCACCAGCGAATCTAACATCTTTGGTCCTGAAGAATAGCCTTGGGGTAGTGCTAGAAACATGTTGACCAGTGGAACCTAGGCACATTGTTAGCTTCAAGTTCCCATTTCCCCATATTTTAACTATATCAGACAGGGGTAACAATAAAGATTTTTTTCCTACTGTCTAGGTATTTTTAACTTTTTTTTCCCCCCACTCAGACCTCCATACTTCATCCACACATAGTACAAACTGAAAGTGCTACCACGCAGCACGCAGCACGCCCGTTCCGCAGCAGGACGGGAAGAACCCGATGATGAAGCATGTCACCAAGGGGCAACCTTGGTGGGTGAGGGTTATTTAAGGAAAACACAGTGCTTTTCCTAACATATTCAGAAACATCATTACCATCTAATTGGGAAAGAAAAATAACTTATCTATTGCTCTGGCCAAACAGAGGGACTCTTTTTTGATTGTTATAAGTACTCGTCTATTAACCCCAGACTTTTTGGGATCCTAAAGGTAAGCGTCGATTCCAGCTTCCTTGATTGCTGTCACATTAGTCCATCATAACTTTTTTACATATTGGGTGCCCCTATATACTCATGATTCCCAAATTTCCTTTTCCCCAGATTATTTATAAACTGTATTATTGCTTTTTTTCGGTAACTGTAACAGAAACAAAGTGACCCTAGATTCTGTACTTTATTTACTCTTCTTTTCATGGCATCAGAAATTAACAATAAATGTAATGATATTTTTTCTGTTTTTCACCTGTAGACTGGACTTGAGGACCCACATCCGTAATATTTCTTTGGTAGGCATAGATTTGAAACCCTTTTGAGCATCACGCTATACTTTGCTTTTTGCCCTAATCTTTCTTACCTTAGTGGCTCTGGTGTTGTCAGTTCTGATGGTGCTAAATATATTCTTTAGCCACATGAACACCGATTACATGATATAAAATTACACATATCTACTGTGATAGCCTTCTTCATTTACACCAGCACATATGCACAGTTTACTCACAATATTGCTTGATATCTATACAGTGTTTTACCTATTTGAGTGGATAACCGTCTATGAAACCTATGGAACCTATATACGCACTGTGATGTAAGAACAGACCAAAGAAATATCCTTACTTATTACATTTTGTTGTTTCTCTATTTCCATGTTTATCTTTACTGTTTGTTTTCATGTTGTATGTTTTTCTTATGATTTACGCCTATCGTCCACTGGATATTTTTGAAATGTATTATTCATTGAATACAACGAATGTCCCGAATGTTTATCTTCTATGTTATTTGAAATCATATTTCTATTTAAAAATGTTGTCTTGTGGCTCTCTGGAAATGCATAAGCAGCCTTGAAAAAGCCGCAGCCATACGCGCTGCATGGGGCTAAACGTGTTGGGTGAGAATTATTTGCAATACCTTGTCAATCATTAAAATTTGGATTCTGAAATCATCAAGGACCACAAGATTAATAAATCACTATACAAGAAAGTGATGACCTATGGACTCTAATACTCATTTTTAAATTGAAATTTGGAAATATATAATACAAGGGACTAACCTATATCCTAATTATTAATCATGATTGTACTGTGGATTTAAGGGGTATAATTCACCAATAGGTTGACCCACCTTGAACTTAAAACTGAGCCCTATCAAAGGTGGCAGAGATCCCCTAGACTATTACCCCTACGATTCTAAGAAATTACCTTAAATCCTGGTTTGCGGAGCGTTACAAGATGAAGCATCATGGAAGCATCACACAGCAGGGGCTCCAGGGAAGCTGCAGTGCTGTGATGCATCGTCGTTCAGGATGCCGTCAATGAGGGGCTTGCGATGCGAAGGCCGGCGTTGAGGATGCCTTGCACATCTTTGTTTCCGAAGAAGCTGCAGCGCTGTGATGCAGAGTCCTGCATCGTCATCAAGGATGCCATCGACAAGGGGCTTGCGATGAGAAAGCCTGCATTCAGGATGCATCACGCAGTGGTGGTTCAGAGGAGACTTGGGGGCTGCGATGCGAGGTCCGGCATTGGGGATGCATCACACTGCCACAGTTCCATTGTGGCTGTGAGGAGATGCACCGTGCTGCATCCACTCTGCTTACAGGACCACAGCTGGGCTGGCAGATCACCTTCAGGCCCACTTCCAAGGTCCAGAACTGCGATGACACCACTTGGGGGCAAGATTCACAACTAGTAGAGTCCAGGGGCTGGGTTCAAGATGGTTTGAGCCTTTTCTATCCCTAAGGCTTTGTTCAGGAGCCCAGCCAACTAGCCCCTGGAGTAACTCTGGTGGTCATGGGTTCAAGATGCAGGTCCCGTCCTTCCACTTAAGTAGCAGGGCAATAAAGTATCAGTCCTTCCTGCAGACCAGCAAGTAGGACTGCTAAGTCTTCCACAGGTACAAAGGTGTAATGAAGAGTTTGGTCTGAGGGTCGAATATTTATACCTGGTACCAGCATTGAAGTAGGAGAAGGTTCTAGAAGTTTCGACTCCCAGAGGTGGTTGGAATTTCCTGCCTCCCTGCCCAGGCCCCATCTTATCTGGGGGCAATAAAAGACTAGTGTCAAACACTTAGTGAGTCTGCCCAGTCAGAGCTTTGTGATGTGTAAGTGTGGTAGGTAACAGCTCCTCTCCCTCATCAATTCAGAGATGGCCCATCCTGCCAACACCTTTTGCCCTTTGTCTCACTGTCTGGGAGCAATACACAAAGACTAACTTCCAGCTACACCTAGTCATGTGACCCAGGATAGAAGCAGCAGGCACCAAATGGTTTGGACAATAAAATTCCAACTTTCTAGAAGTTTAAACTAAACCCATACAATGATGATTATGTGGAACAGCATGCACTACATTGTGAATTTATCAAAAAGCCAAATTTCATCAAAATGTTCAGTATATACATTTAATTATCAATAGTCACACTTTTTTCAAGAAAATTCTTTACCAGAGAACTTTCTAGAACTGCCATTTCTGAACTGTGATTTAAAATACTACTTTAAGGATGTTAAAGGTGTACTTTTCCAGTGAGTCAGTTATATTTTGGAGAGAATTGTCTATTGACTGCTGGGACAAGTCAGACTATGTTATTCATTTCTTTATGGAGATATTGTACTTTTATGGCAAAATGATCTATACTATGGTGCATTGTTATTACATCACAGTACTGTGGATTGAGCACCTGTTAATAATAAGAGTTAAAAAAAAAAAAAAATACAACTTTACCATTAAAGAGGGTGTTAAATTACAATTGCATAGACACCAAACTCATCATTCCTACTTATTCCCAATTGAAAGTTATCACTTAATAAATGCAATAGGGTTTAACCCAATGCTATCCTATGGTATCCTTGCAGTAGTAAAAAACGAAGTTCAGAGTTTTTCACTACCAGGACATGTAAAACTTAAAAGTACATGTCCAACTTTTCAAATACATTGCATCCTGTCCTATGCGCTGTTTAGGGCCTACCCTAGGGGTGACTTATATGAATTAAAATGGAAGGTTTAGGCCTGTCAAAAGGTTCATTTTGCCAGGTCGAAATGGCAGTTTAAAACTGCACCCACAGGCTACAATGGCAGGCCTGGGACATGTTTAAAGGTTGCCTAAGTGGGGGGCACAAGAAGCGCTGAAAGCTCACTAGTAGCATATATTTTAGAAGCCATGAGTACATGTAGTACCACGGTACTAGGGACTTACAAATAAATTGAATGTGCCGATTGGGTGTTTGCCAATTTTACCATATTTAGAGGCGGTGTCCCATGCACTTTAGCAGTGATTAGTGGTGGTAAAGTGCACAAAGAACAAACAGAAGAGATCAGCAAAAATGGAGGAGTAAGGCAAACCGTTTGGGGGAAGACCACTCTAAGGCTGTTAGGTCTAACACTTGTTAACCTTGATTTATCATTGGTCAACCATCTTAGACCTGCCTTGTGACTGAGGAAGGGACAAAGATACCGCATTCTTCCATCTCCTCTGTTCTTGAGAACCATCTGGCTCTCAGATGTTGGCATTGGTCTTCACAGGACAATGGCACCTATTAATGCGTTTGATCACTGCAAGTTATTGCCTTACTCACACACAGCCAACTCCAGCTGTACACTCATGACTACAGTGAGTGGGTCGCCAGGGTTGGGTATCTCTGTTCGTCAAGCAGGTTTTTGTACCTTTCTCAGATATGAGCCTGAATGATGTGACCTGAAGGCATTGACCATTGTTTCTTACACTGGCAGCATCATCAAAGTTTATGATTTTAAGCATGATTTCTTCAGCTATGACCGAAGCGTGTTTCTGTCCAGTTAGCTTACCCTTGCTCCTAGTTTGTGGCAGGTCATGGGTGCTGGGACATGGGATGAGTTTTACACCAGACCAATATAGCACTTTGTATGGGTCCCCATTCAGGAATGCGTTTACAAGGCAGAAGCCCAAATGTGTGTTTGTGCATTCTCTCTTTATTTGTAAATAGCGGTGTTCAATGGAGATTAGTGACGGCTGGCATAGGATACTGTGACCAGGCCCCCTCCCTTCTCCAAATGTAGGATCATAGCTCCATGTCCATAGTAGCAGTTATCTATCCCTAGCTTTGTGCCCTCTGTGAACAGCAGCCCATCTCCTGGATGCCTTCAGCCAGCCCTTGAAGCATTAAAATAGAAATAGGACTAACAATCTTCTGTTTACTATGTTCCTTGATGCCATAAATACTAGTGTAGGACTACACACTAGAAGTTCTATCAGTCTGGAAATTTAGAAAGGACCTGAATCTATCCTTGCAGACTTCTAACAGGCCTTTCCTAGTGGAGGAATTGGAAAGAAAATAGACGTTTTTACTTTAAAAAGAATAAGTGGGAGACAAGAGCTTTACTGAGCTTAGTCCTCGAGGGTAGGAAGCTGGCCAGAAACAACAGCATGCTTTTTAGCTCACGGACCCCTGGAGGCAGTGGGGCCAGCAGACTAGCGGAAAGTAGGGACAGTTCTTCTCTTCTAAGATTCCCCAAAGCTTCCATGTCCGGCCTGGAGCCGCAGCAGCTGGGTGGACCGGAAGAAAAGCCTTTGGGGCTCAGTCTGTGAGTGGGGCACCACGGATAAGTGTCAGGGCCTAGAAATACCTATCAAATTGGCACAGTCAGAGTCCTTTAACACCTTCCAAGTCATGATCTGTACTTCCTGTGCTGGATCTCTGCCCTGTTACCTGTGATTCCTAGACCAGTTGAATACAGTTCTGTAGTGGTGGGAAGCATCTCACAGAAAGATACTTCAAAATATCTCACAAGCAGAGTAAATCTGTACTTTAGTGAATTCAGCACTTATATGTTTGGTCACTGACTACAAGGCAATAAGGCAACCGCTTGCATAAAGAGCTCTGGGGAGCTCACCACTTACCAAAACCTGTGTTCTCCTCTCCAGAGAGCTTCAAGAGAAAGAATAGAATAGATCTGAAAATTAATATTAAAAGTCCCTCCACTTCTTTCACATATTCTGCACTCATTGATTGAGCTGCCATTGTCAACTTCAGAGAAAAAGCTCTCCTCACCCTTGTCACAAAAATAAGCAATAGACCGCACAGAACCTGCTGGCAGTTTGAGACTCATTAAAATTCAGCACAAGCTGCTGGGTAGTGGCAGTGTACAAATGGAACATTAGCTAAATCATCCTTGATACCCTTAACCATGAAGCCCATCGCAAACCACTTATGAATCCCCGGATTGCTTGGAGGCTCAACCAGGAGTCTCAGTCACAACACCAACCAAGGGTCCTTACAGAATAATCTGCATGTCTCCTCACTGACCAGCATTCTCTCTGAACGCAAATTTAAATGTGTATATCCCTTTAGCCTGTCCGGTAACCTTTTAATATCCATCTTTAACAATGAGAAAATCATGTTACCAGCTAATGACAAAAGCTGGCCATGGTCGACAATCTCTTTCCTACTTTAAGCCCCCCTCCACTCTGACTCACGTTCAGCCTCCCCCAACATATTTTCTCATACCTCCTCTATCTCTCTGTCTCCAGGCAGTTCACTAGCCAAATCTTCTCTCCCTTCACTCCTCCACCCCCCAGCACTTTATTTATTTATTTATTTATTTTAAAGGTTTTATATAGCGCTGGCTAGACCCGGAGGTATCAGAGCGCTTTACATGAGCATCAGACCATAGTTGCAGGTTACATTGTTACAAAGGTTACACAGTTATTCGAGCTTGGCAAACATAGTTACATGTAAGGTCGAGACTACACAAAGGACATATACGTAAGGGAAAAGCAGGCAAGGGGAGAGATTCAGGGGAGGGGGTAGGAGCAGGGGAAGTAGACAGAGAAAGGTGAGAGACACAGCATGGAAAGAGGAGGGGGAGGGTGACGGGGACACTAACCGGTAGACGAGTCAAAGCTGCGTCCAACGTCCAGTAAGCTGTGATCCCTGGGGAAGTGGTATCATTTCCCCATCTCTGTTGCGAGAGGTTCCCTATACGCAGTGGACTCTCTCAGAGGGGTCTCTGAGACTCCAAGGCCTACATACTGGATCCTTCCCCAAAAGGGGAGAGGGAGTGCTTTGGCAAGGGGTGCCATCCCATACCTCTACTGTGGGTGGCTCCCTTGGCGCTGTGGACTCTCTCAGCGGGTTCGTTGAGACTCCAGAGTATAAATATTGGATCTTTCCCCAACAAGGGGAGAAGGAGTGCTTAGTCAAAAGGGCACAAAAGGACAGGGGGCTAGGTGGTGTAGCAGGCAAGGGGAGAGATTCAGGTGAGAGGGGATAGGAGTAAAGGAAGTAGACAAAGAAAGAATGAGTACTAAATGAGAACGGACAGCATCGGTTAGGGGGACAGACTGTTTTCTCTCTGTGGCCATGAATTTGCCCCATCTCTAAGGTAAAAACCTAGCCCAGGCCATTCCAGAAGCTTTGCCATCCAGGACATGAAGCACACAGTTTGTAATTCGAATTATTTTTCACAATTCACAGAAGTTCTCTTGAGCATCTCTTGAGGTTGCCGGCCCTCCGGCGCCTTGGACTCCTCAAATTGCAATAAGCGCTGCTTAGGGTCTTTGCGCATCATTCCCTGTGACCGTACTCTTCACTCCCATACAGTCAACAGTGCACTGGATCCACGAGTATTACTCCCACTGTGAGGCCCCTCCAAGCAGTTATTGCAATAGTTAATGATAGTTGAGGTAGCTCTATTGTCGAATGCAAGATGGCATGGGTGTTAGTACAGATAAACAACAGCACTCCTACCACCAACACCCTCCTCCTTCTGGAGCTCACCACCCCTTTCATGTTCTCCTTTCCCCTAATCACACCAGCAAGACCACTCTCATCACCCTCTGTCCTCTTCTCTCAAATGTCTACAAATCCCCCTTTTCCCTCTTCTTACCCCCAAATTCCACCATCTCTCCCGCAGTGACCCGGTATTATCCAAACAACCTGCCTCCTCCCTCACCAACACTCTGCTACCTCTCACCCAACTACCCAATACTGAATAACTGGCCTCCCTTCCCCAATTTTCCTTCCACTTCACCCACCCTCTCCTTTCCAGCAACCATCCCCTCCCAAGACATTTCCCCTTCTCTCCACCCTTCTAACATTCTGGGCTCTCCCAGTCTTAACCATTCAATTTCCTTTTTGTTGGCACATCTGAAACACAAGCTTAACTCTAGACCTGTTTCAGAAGCACAACACAAACCTCTACCCTCTCCTGTGTCTCGAATGTTCCCTTCATGGAACTCATGTCCGCTTTTTCACATCTTATAAAGAAAATTAACACACTTACACGAGCATCCTCTTGGTTTAGCGAATAATTTACAATTCATAAATGTTGCCAACATCCTTCTCCGAATAATAAACGACAGACAATCAGAATCCCTAGGGACAACCACTCCCTTAGACCAAAACAGCCCCTCTGTGAAAAAAACCTATGTGATCTCATTGAAACCCACAAAAACATCCACCCCTCCGACATTCATTCATGTAACCCAACGGAAGACTACGTACCCATTTCCACCATGATCATAAACTGCAGTCACCCTCACCCACCTCACACTACCACCCAAAATCCATCTCATCCACCCAAAATCACTCAAACTTTATGCACGTCCCCACTGTACTCCCTTGTGTTCAAACTCACTAGAGCTTCCCTGAGTTGCATGCTTCATAACTGCCATTCAGCAGTCAAACACAGACTTAGGATCTCTGAAACAATCAAGAACTTCAACCTTGACATCATCTTTCTCACTGAAACCTGGCTAAATGATGCCTCAAACAATATTCTGCCACTTCTTCTACCTCCACTCGCATCCATTCTGTGCTGCACCAGAGACCCACACACAAGATAGGTGTAAGAAATTGGATTATTTGTTGAAAGGGTTGAGAACCCACTTCAAAAAATAACCACAGCTCTTGTCAGGGTGAACCGCAAAAGTCACTAAATAAGCTTGTGCTTAACCCTCTGGTACCTTGGCACAAAGCAGTCAGGCTTAACTTAGATGCAAAGTGTAAATTATTTATGCAGCACACACACAGTAATGAAGGGAAAACACAACACAAGAAAAGTCCCAAACCAATTTCGAAAAATAGAGTAGATTTGAATTTAATAAAATGACAGCAAACGACAAAAATCTAATCAGAACCAGAGATATGAATTTTTAAAGTTTGAATTAAAAATAGTGTCAAAAAGCACAACCCTCCAACCGCGTTAATCTGGTTGTGCTAGATCATGTCAAAAGTAAAGGCCAACTGCGACAGAAAATGGGTTGGATGTAGGGACCAGACTCGTCCTGGTAAAAAGTTTACCTTCAGACTTGGACATTTTTCTGGAGAAAAGTGGTCATCAACGAGTCGTTAGTGGGGCTAGCTGCAAACCGGATCCGATGCAGGGCTCAAAATGGCGAGTTGCTGAAGGCTGGGGTCCCAGCGTGGCCATTGATGGACAAACTCTGTGCCCAAGAAGGCCTTGAAGGCGACAGGTTGCTGCTTGGTGTCAGTCCTGATGAAACCCTCTACATTAATGCTTAGAAACGTTTCTGGAAGTCAGATCTTGTTTAGCGGGGCAAACCAGCAAGTTGATCCCAACTGGTGATTCAACAGCTTTGGCTTGACAACAATCTAGCACCTCTTCTCTGAGGGAAAAGTTGGCAAAAAGCTTCTATGTCCCAGCTTTTGCAGTGTGGGCAGGAGGAGTACACACTAACATCAGCCAAGGGTCCAGGAACAGAGGGACACCCCTTTGGAGTTAGGACTCACTCCATCAGAGGCCAGCAACAGGGTCCATGGCAGGTCCAGTTGAAACTGGTCAGTTGGGCAGAAGTAGGTAAAGGCCTCTGGAAGCTTGTAGTGTTCCTATAGCTCTAACAGGAGGTCACTTGGAGTCAAGTCTTGGGTCCTGGGTTCAAGGCAAGTACGTCCAGTTTTCCTTCAGAATTCAGACAGCAAGGCAGTCTTTTGCCTGATCGTCACATGTGCAAGCATGTCCTGAGAGGAGGTCAGTGGGATCCACTTTGATGCCCAGTGCCAGCCTCTGGGTGGCGCATAAGCCTGTGTCCATCCCATAAATCAGTTCAGATCACTTTCTCTATCCCCACTGGAATTGGTACCAGCCTGAGTAGGGATACAAAGGGCATGGAGCCCCAGGTATGAGCTGCATATGCCAGTGACAAGATAGGCCTCCTTTGATGTCAGGAAGGGGATGGGTACAGCCCTTAGGCTATCCTTTGAAGCTCAAGCAGGGGCCGACTACAGCCCCCAAGCCATCCTGCTCATGAGAGGAACACCACTTCCCACTTGCAAGGTCCTTTGTCCACTGTCTGGGAGAAATGTTCATAACACTAGGGGAGCCATTAGAGGCCAGGTGACACTGGCCACTGGCAGAAAGACACATTTGGGTTAAGCAGGAAAATGACAACTTTCTAAAAGTGTAATTTCCAAAATAGTAATATAAAATCTGACTTTATCATTAAGTTGGATGTTACTATACTATTCCACTGAGTCCTTCAAATGTGTTTCTAGCTGCTCCCAAACTGAAGTTCAGCATTCTAAATTGTTATACTGTAACCTAGTGTTTTTCTATGGTAGAGCCAGCCTTACCACAGTGAAAAACGACTTTGAAGATTTTTCACTGCCATGACATGTAAACTTTAATTATGTACCTCCTACTTCTTAAATACCATGCACCCTGCCTTATGGGCGTTTAAGGCCTAACTTAAGGGGTACCTAAAAGCATTAGAAAGGAAGGTTTAGGCCTAGCAAAAAGTTTATTTTGCCAGGTTGAAATGGCAGTGTAAAACTGCAACTCAGTCTGCAGGGACAGGCCTGAAGATATACTTCACAGTACTACTTTAGTTGGTGGCAGCAGGAGCACTGCAGCCCCTAGAAACATTTAATTTACAGGCCCTAGTACCATAAGCGAGGGATGTATAAGTAAATTAAAAACCCCAATCAAGTGTATACCAATTTGTACATGTTTAGAGAGGTGAACACAAGCACTCTACCACTGGTAAAGTGCACAGAGTCCTAAGGCCAACAAAATAAGGTTCAGCAACTGAAGGCAAAAATCTGGAGTGATCCTGCGGAAAGGGAAAATTTGGCAAATTTCCACCACTGGGGGCCTAACAACGATTCATAGAAACTTGCTAAGCTGCAGGCTCATTTCCCTAAATCGCTTTCAATCCTTCGAGTACCTGTCTCTGGAAATCTCTTCACGCACTGCTCCCAATCTCAGAGTAAACGTTATTTATTACCCCCCGGGGAAACTAACTCTTTTGTCGGAGGAGGCATGGAGTTCTTCACATTCCAATTAATCAGCTACCACAACATCATCTTCCTTGGTGACTTCAGCCTTCAGTGTGGCACCGAGGGGCAACAAACAAATGGACACCTTCTACTACTTTCCCAGCGAAAATGAACCCATGACAACACTGCCAGAAACACACACAATGCAGGGGCTCCACTCTGGATCTGACCATATCCAGAGCTCCCCAACTACCAATCATTGATCCCATTCCAGTAGACTGGTCTAAACACCTAATCTCTTTCACAGCTTGCTTTACCTACACTAAAATCTCCGGTTAACCAAAGAAGAGGAAAATCTGATTTGGGGACATAAGCTGTACCGACATCAAAGCCCAAATAATAACTTGTTGGCACATATTCTTTAAATGTCCTTTACACCTGTCAATATTTTAATTCATTTAGTTGTCCACCGTTCGCGGTTACGACCTTAAGGCCTTTTAATAATATGCTTTTAAAATGTACACTTAAAGTACTGTGTTTCATGATGGTTCTCCATCCTTTTATGATTTTTAACGAATCAAATAAAAGTATATTTGACTTGACTTGAAAGCCCTTGGTAACATGGCTCACCCACATTTTGCCTCAGTAGTTCCCCCTACTTGACATCAACGAGGCCACAGACAAATTTAGTTGAAAAAACAATGTTTTTATTGAGTTTTCAAAATCATATAGATACAAGGCAATAGTGAAGCAATCCCTACATAGGGAATTATGAAAGTTTACATATAGTGTGCAACACCAAACCGTATGGTATATATGTCGTATATGAATGTGTCATCGTACAGTCAATCAGTAATAAAGAACAATATTAGAACTGCGATGGGAATAATACAACCAGGACTTGGGAGGGGGAGGCACGGAGATAGACTGGAAACTGGATACGTTGGAGGACAGTGAGGAGTGTCTCGTATGTAACAAATAACTGTGGCGGGGTAGGCAGGACATGCAGGGCGATTAGTCGTATATTTGGATGCTGTGTGCTGTTGTGGGGAATGGAGGTTAAGAGGTAGTCTTGTGTGTCGAAAAGTATTGGAGAAATGTTCTCAGGGGGCTCCCTGTGGTGGTGTAGTTTGGTAACTAGCTTATGGAGGTAGATCATCTGGTGACATAAGTTGTAGGGAATGCGACAGGACAGCGTCCCATTCCTGGGATGTGGGGCATTTGCGAAGGTGACGTGCTTCCTCGTACCGGAGGGCGGTTCCCTCTGCTGTTCCCCATTTACATAGAGCACATGCACCCAGTGGCGGGGCTGTGGTGGCTCGCTATTGTAATGGAAGCATGCGTTTGGCCAGTAGAAGAGCTAATCCGGTGAAGCAATAGCGTACAGAGTATTTTTTCTTTCGCTTGAAAAGGCCTTCCAGGTAAAGATGTCTGTGAGTTCAGTGACCTCTCGGCGTGTAGTATGAATGCCTTGCCAGTAGGTGAGGAGGGTGGGGCTCGACCATACCATGTGGGAGAGGTCTGCCTCCCCGTGTTACAATGGGGGCATCGGAGATTTGCCGTAGGGAAATAGCGATTGAGTTGCGCGAAGGTCAAGTATGCATGATAAAATATATGGAACGGGATATGTTTTAACCTGGCATTTCTTGAGACATTATGAGGAAAGGCCAAGGTCTGTGTCCATTCAGCATTGTTTAGTGTCCTTCCCATATCTTCTTCCCACTTAGTGCGCAGGGGTTCTAGGGAAATAAGGGTCTGCCCTCAGATTGTCTAACCTTGTAGAGCCAAGTGATTAAATGACCGTCCTCTCTTGTGGTCGTAAGTGTTTGGTAAACTGCATGAGTAGATAGCTTTGTCCTTGGTGGACCACAAGGTGAAGCAAGTGTTGTGCAGTTGGCAGCAGGTGAGGAATTTTCCTAGTGGGAGCCCATAATCCATTTGGGGTTGCTCAAAAGAGAGGTGGTGGCAGTCAGAGAAAAGGTCTGAGGCCGTGGTCAGGGATCGTTAATACCAGCTGCATAAGTCCGAAGCTGAATATGTGCCCGGATAACGTGGGAGGCCCTGTAGTGGGAACCCCGGGGCATTATGGGAAATATGGCACATGAGAAAACATGTTCTGTTGATGCATTTGTGGGCAATCTGTACCTGTAGACAGCGCGCATTGTCCGGTGTTCATCGTGGAAGTCGGTGCTGCGAATGGTGGCGGCGGTGTGAGGTTGTGCGTGGTGGCATGTTTCTTCCAGGTTACGGTTCGCCAGCCAGCTGGTAATCCATTGCAGTTGTGCCACTAGAAAGTACACTTCAAATGCTAGGGCACCCAGACCTCCCTCACACGTAGGCAGCTGTAATTTTTTCAGGGCTATCCGGCAGCGGCCATTACCCCATATGACCTCTATTAGTAGTGAATCACGGTCATGGAAGAAACTGCGGGGATACCACCGGGAGGTCGGCAAAGTAATACAAAAGACAGGGTAAGATCACCATCTTTGATAAGGCGAGCTTCCCCGTTGCAGCAAGTGGATGCTTCTTCCAGAAGAGTGTGGGTGACTTTAGCGCTGTGAGTACAGGCTGCAGATTGCCGTCAATTAGGTCAGTTAGAGAGTGGTACAAACGACTACCTAGGTACCGGACCACTGAACGCTGCCAGGTAAGGGGGGGTCCCTCCCAGTCAGATCTCATGTGGGGCGAGGTCGGCATGGAGTGGGTAAAAAGAGGATTTGTCCCAGTTGACTGCAAGGCCTGCTTGTTTGGCGAATGTTTGGAGTGTATTCTGGATGGAGGTGAGTTCTATGCGGGCATCACTGATATACAATAGGAGATCTTCGGCATATAACAATACCACATGGGGCAGATCAGCAAGAGGGATATCCCAGTGCTGACCCTCTAGCCGAAGCCATTTGGCAAGTGGTTCAATCACTATTGCGAAGAGCAGGGGCGAAAGAGGGCACCCCTGCTGCAGACAAATTTAATAACTGCATGGAATCCTTGTTAGAGGGATTCGCACTCTTTAACAGCAAATACAGGAGACCCAAACCATCTCTACTTTGGTTCTTAAAAGACCTCTATGAAGAAAAGAACTATCTCAGAATCACCCCATTCTCTCTGAGTAGAGATCAGCAATAAAAAAACTATAAAGACCACATCTTTAGAGCCAAGTCATCACTTACAATATCCCTCCTGGCCACTGCTAAGAACAGACCCTAACTCCTATTTGAACTAATCAAGCAGGCTAACAACTTGGCTTTCAATAACCCCACCCAATTCCTCTAAGATCATATGCAGTAACTTTGTGGAGTTTTTCAACAAAAAAATTCAAAGATAAAAACATCTTCCTGCCGGCTACGTTTGGCAGTAATGGAGAGGAGAATTTATCTTGCAAAACACAGTGGCTCAGGTAATGTCTCTCACCACTTTCAGAGATAGCATTACTGGTGATCACATGCAAGGTGACACCCTCAAACCATCTTTGCCACGCCATCCCTGGCTCCATCAGAAAAGACCTCACCAAACAGTTACTCTCCTTTTGGTCCATTCTGGTTAACTACTCCCTCAAACAGGGTACGTTTACATACTGTCTAAAAGTTGGCAAAATCTCTCCTCTTCTAAAAAAAACAATCTTTGGACCCCAGTGACCATAATAACTTCTGTCCAGTCTCCATTCATCTATTCTTAGATAAGGTGATTGAAAGCTGCATTGCATCCCAACTGTCTTCTCACATCCATGCAAACAACCTCCAAGACTCTCTCCAATCTGGCTTCAGACAGCGCTACATCACAGAGACTGCAATTCTGCAGATTGTGGACAATATCCTCCTCATCTTAGATTCTGGAAATTCAAACCTATTTTTTCTCGTTGATCTCTCTACTGCAGTTGATGCACTGAACCACCATGGGGGACGCGCGTCACCTCGGCTCCGGCACCCAAGAGCTGTTCAAAGTGCTTTCACTGCGCGTTCTCGACCCTAAACCGGAGCAGAGTGCAAGAGGGAGACAGGCGATGAAGTAGATACCTGATCGAGAGGGTGAGTGGTACCGGAACTGAGGCATCGGGCAAATTCGGAGCGCAAGAAGGGAGTTGTGCGATCCTCAAAATGGCGGCGGCACTCGGGGCGCACTTTAATATTTGCTGTCTCGGCTGCCGGCTGCCCCGACTTGCGAGGTGGGTCCCCTCTGCAGATTTGGAATATCGGTGGAGGGCGGCGAGGAGAAATTGAGGAATCCGGAGGTGCGGGCGGCAGAACGACTGTGTTGGTGTTCGCGCCCGCCTGATGCCTCGTGACCGCTGCTGGTAGGAGCTTGCAGATTGCCAGCGCGAGGGACCCCCTTTTTTAGTGAAGAGGACAGCCTGGAGGCAAACCGCCCATAATTGAGGTTTAGGAGCCTGGGGGGCTGAGAAGTGCAGCGGGGGTGCCCAGACACGATCTGCCGGACTTAAACATGGCGCCCGCCGCTTACAATGCCTATACGCGGTTTTGGCGCGCTGGGCCTGCCGGGGACTCACTGCAGGTGCTTGAGCCAGGCGGGAGACCTGACTTCATGGCACAGTTCCGCCTGCCCTTGAGTGCCCTCCTCTATCCACAAGATGGAGCCCAGCATGACCTCAAGATCAGCCCGGGGATCCAGCATGCTGCTTCCCCCACCACCATCCAGACTTCTACCCCTATGGACATCTCCAACTCGGGGGTCCCTCCAGACCCAAGACCACCACCCTTGAGTGCAACACCACCTGAACACCTGGCTGAACGATGGCAAGAATTTCCTGCTCTGTAAATATGTAATATATAATTGTCCAAGCCTAATCGCTGTTAAATGTAATCCTGAGTGAATTTGCAATTTGTATATATATAACTCAAACCACTAGTATATGTAGTAGACCTTTGTACTTACTACCATCCCTATGTGATTTTAGAGTTTATCTGTTTGTATCTCTTCCTTGAGTGACTTTACAACTTGTACATTTGCAATTTTTCTTTTTGTATCTCTTATGTAACTCATGTAATCCAAAGTCCTTATGTAACGCAACTGGTTCTTTTGTAAAGCGCTCTGACACCTTCGGGTAATGTTTGCGCTATATAAAATCGCATTAAATAAATAAATAAAAAAAACATGCTCTGATAAACACCCTGAAGAATCAGATGGGAATCGAAGGTATAGTCCTTAACTGGTTCACCTTCTATGTGACAAACCGCTCTCAAGTAGTGAAAATTTGGAGTTCTGTCTAGTTAGCCTGCAACAAGGGTCCCCCAAGGCTCGATCCTCTCTACAACCCTGTTCAGCCTCTATCTTGAGCATCTTTGTGTGACCCTTATCTAATTGAAGGTTGCTTACTTCCAGTTCGGCACCTTGTTACGAATTCAATCATGGATGTCAAACCACCACCTTAAACTAAACCCAGCAAAAACAGAATTCATTCTTAAATCTCAAATTAATGCCAATCTGTACAAGATTGGATGGAATTCCTCCCTGCCTTGAAGTACCAACCCTCCATTGTTGAGAATGCCAAGTCACGTGGTTTCACCCTTGACTGCCTACTCAACCTCCAGAGTACAATCCAGCTATGGCCAAGAGCATAAGGTTGCAACTTAGGCTGCTCTGGGGTATCAGGCAGCTCATCCCAGAACAGGGCCTAAAATTCCTTGTACAGGCGTTGGTTCTTCCTAGTCTTGACTAAGGGATTTCACTTCTCAACCTTCACAAAAGTTAAGTTAGGCCCACTCATAGCAGTTGTACATGCTGCAGCCCACTTTGCTACTGGTCACAAAAAATTTGACCACATCACTCCTATAGATCAATTTTAGAAAAGTCAAGGGCAACGTTTACTAAATACAAGGTAAAAGGAGCGTACTAGAATGGACAGAGGGACAGGTAGGTGAAAAATAGAAACATATTATTATTTATTATTATGATAAAATAGAGATATCACTGTATCGATATTACATTCTTTTTACAAAAAATACATAATCATTATACATAGTTTCCAATGGGGATAAATGCAGTTCATTCTTGTATCTTACTCACACACCCTCATACATTCATGCATTTGCACATATCTCATACAGACTAATAAGGATAACATCAATTATGGTCATATAACGTACAGAAGAATGATTGTTCTGATATTACAATGATCGTTACAAAATTGTGGCCTAGCCAATGCAAATATTGTTTAGTGAGATGTCATTCTCACTCTATCATGGCACTCTCTAATCTTCATCTCCACTTCAAGGTCAAGACTAGGCCAGCAGAAATCTACTCGGAATCTGCCTTTCATCTTCACTAACCCTAAATATCTCTCATGGGCGATGTCAATGATCCTTGCTCTCATGCTACAAGGTGTAAGAAGTCTGATGCTTCTGAAAACAAGACCATCATATATTGACAGTTCATCCTTAACCATGAAATATGGATTAGGTTATCCTCATTGACACTTTTGCTTGGCCAACCTTTTTTGACAAAGACAAACATTTTGCAAAGATTAATCAGCACTGACCTCTTGCTTCCAAACATCCAGAGAGATCACACCTCGGGTCACAACACATACACTCTCTTCTGTCCAAACATCATAATACTCTACCTCCATGTCCATGCAACTTTCTCCCACCAAATGAGACCAACAATCAGCAATGTACTTTTGTGCACCAGGAATGTAATAAACAGAGAACGTGTATTCCTGTAGCTCAATCACACATTTGCGTATTCTCGTGGACACATTCTCCAAACCTTACTTCATGCATATATCTCTCTTAACAGCTTGTGATCAGTCCTGACTGAGAACACACTACCCCCCCCCCCCCACAGGAAATATATTTTTATCACAATGGCCCACTTGCGCTAGCGATTATTTCTCTATAACATAATAGTTGTACTCAACTCCACGGAGTACCCTTGACACATATGCAATAGTTTTCTCTTTGCCATCTTCTACTTGAATGAGAACAGTCTCGAAACCTTTGCTGTTGGCATCCCTGATAACACTCGTCTCCTTTCCCACAACTAAAGATTGGAGATATGCATCTTTCTTCAATTCTAAGTTAATAAGATAAATTCTTAACGACAAGTCTTACTCCATACAAACTCCATTGTTTTTGCAGAGACAACGTAATACATGCATTTTATCTACTAAATTGGGTAGATAATGGCTACAGAATTTTCCAGTCCTAGAAACTAAACAACTTCTTTGTTGCATGGTGGTGAAAACTTACAAATTGTGTCAATCAGTTCTGACTTTGGCTTAACCCCCTGTTTGGTTAAAGTGTGACCCAAATACGTAATTTCATCCCTGCCAAACACACACGTTTCCACATTCAAGGTAGGGCCTGCATTTCTGAATCTTTGCAACACTTATCGCGCTATCTTGTTGTGCTCTTCTCTAGTATTAGCATACATTATAACATCATCCTGATAACAGCATACTCCAATCATGTTGCCCGAAATTGATCCCATCACTCTGTCCAAAGTGCATTTTCAAGAAGTTGTAAGCACCCATCGGAATTATGAATGTGAAGTCTTGAGAATCAGGATGTATCTTAATCTGTGATGGGCCAAAGTGAAATATAATTTTTTTAACAACTTGGTTCTATCTAGAGTTGAAGTAATTTCAGAGATGTTGGGCAAAGGATAATTAGCTACAATTACTTCCTTATATAACACATGCAAGTCTATGCATAAACTAATGGCTGCACTCAACTTTCTGGCTACGACTATCCACTCGGAAGCCTCAACGTGTAATAACATCAGAATTTACCCAGTTCTTTTCGAACAGTCTCATGAATACCCAATAGAATTTCATGACCTTACTGGACTATGGAATAGCTCCTGATCTAAGTTCATGCAATGACATTAGCCCTTCTACAGCCCAACTCCTTTGAGAACACCTTTGGAAACATTTCCTCAAAGTTTCTCAACGTCCAGCTATTTATCTTACACTCATCCGTAGATGAGCATTAGGATCAATAAAAACCCAGAGTTCCTTTTGATGAGGACTAAAGTTAGATATGATTCCTGGTTAGTAGCTGGTGAAGCTGAAATCTTGAAGTGAGAGGAGCAAGTAGCAGAAATATCCAATTCAAACAGACATAATATGTAGAAGTTTGATCCTATTCACATGAAATACTAACACAAGGGAGAAATATACAATTTTCTAGAGATCTCATTTTCAGTACCTTCCACATATCCCACAAAAAGATGCATAATTCCCACCAATCCCCCACTGCCAAAAAACAAACAAAAATGGGGAGGCTTCATTGGGATGCTCACTGACTACTCCAAAACATTTATGACATGACTCACTGTAGGCATCAGAGCAGCAAGGAGTCACACTTCATAATAGACCAACCGTTGTGGAGTGCGGGGCTGCTTGAGCTGGGTCCATTTATGGGCTTCAAAGTAGTTCTCTGACATCAGCACCCACTGTGAACTTCAGAAAGGCATATGGAAGTGATAACTTGTTATGCACCCTCGCACATGCTGGTCTGTGTCTAAACACCAGTTCTGAAGGACCTCGTGTGCGCAGTAGGAAAACTCTGCAGTGACACATGGGCTCTGGCCTGCCCAAAGATATTACCACAGCTGCGCGAGACCATAGACAAGAAGCTGCTGCTGTCTAGTGAGAGTTGTTGCATCCTACTGTGTCCAATAGGGAGCACAATATAGAAACAGAATGATAAGTTATAGAGTAAGCGATAGTGACTCTGTAGTTATGGCGGGTGTGGTTAGGTTGAGTTTCTTTTGTAAAGCAATTTTATTTTTGGCACAGTTTGACTAATTTAAAAAAAACTATGCAATGCTTATGACGTCACAATACTTATATCAATAAATAACAACACCGAAAATCACATCAATAAGTTATAACACATATATCAAACTGTTAAATAATACTATATTCGCAGTAGTATCAATGACAGTGTTAATATTAATGTGATTTGTATTCTTATCTGTAAGACCATTTAACATTTGATCTGTTACATAAAGGGCGAGGCTGTGAGCAATGCATTTGGTGTGCAAGTTATGTTTTGTGCATTATGGACTGTGGAGCTAATCATAACTGCTAAATTACACTGGTGTATTTGTTGTAATCCATAACTGTACATTAAGTGTAGTTTTTTAAAGTGAAAAAATATACATATGTATGGAATACATATATCAAACGTATTTGCAAAGCACAAATCTAGCTAGAAAGCACCGTAGCGCTAAGCACCAGGAAGCAGTTGAAGACCTGGCTCTACGACCAAGGTTCACACAGCTAACCAGCGCCTGGAGATCCCCTTCCGGGGTGACAAGCAGCGCTATACAAGACCTTCTGATTGATTGATTGTGAAAGCAATTACCTTACCTACACTCTATAAAAGCGGCACTCTGCAGTTACCTATATCCATACCTTGAGCAATAGCATTCAGATGTCTTAATTTAGAAAAAAGGCATCAAAAACCAGTAAAGAGTAATCAAAGAATAATATGAAGTAACAATTGTGTAGCACGTAATGCCGCATCCCTGGCAGCAACAGCCAATTGCACTTGAATCCACTCTCATGAGCACCCAGTAGTAGAGTCCGCTCCTAGGGGCCATTGGACCCCGCCACCTCCACCATGTCAGTGGCGGTGTGCCCTCAAAGGATTCCTTTTCAGCAGTCAGATGAGCCTGATATGGTCCATAATGCCCCCAAATATCCTTTGCCCTCTGCACTGAATAGACCAGGCCCTTCAAATGGCCTTCTTTTTATAGCACATTGCAAGATCACTAATCAAACTTACACAGCTAGGAGTAAGTGTCTTCATTCACAGAAGGTGTTGCTGCTTCCAGGTTTTTGTTTGTGGTCTTTTACCCCACTGATACTCCGTAATCACTTCCAGCGCTCACTGTACGCAAGACGCTGCTTTGGTGCTAGAGCAATATGCTCAATTGAAATTTATGACAATCTGGGATGGGAGCTCTATGAGCAGTGAATCAGGTAGCACCCACCAAATATTAACAGTTGTTTGGGAATATTAGAAAAACTGAACAGATTTACCCCAAACAGCTTCAGATTCACTAGTCAGACGAGTTTTCTGGTCCAAGGTTGGTGTATAGTGGTCTAGATGGTTTAGTTGTGCACTTCCTAGATGAACTTGAATGGAAAACACACATTTTTAATCCCCCGTAACATTTAGTATCTTGAGCAATCTACACAAAATTGCACAGGTTCA
The DNA here is from genome assembly GCA_963921515.1 of Calotriton arnoldi. Classification (NCBI taxonomy): domain Eukaryota; kingdom Metazoa; phylum Chordata; class Amphibia; order Caudata; family Salamandridae; genus Calotriton; species Calotriton arnoldi. The sequence goes on from CAWUFW010003945.1 coordinate 823,377, forward strand.
AACTTATATTCACGTATGGTTTTCTTGCAACTTCTCATGCACATTCGTTAAATAGACCAAAGTTATTTGAAATCAAATAAATTCCCTACTTAACTGCAATTCTACCCTAACTGAAGTCACCATCGCTGGCTCTAGTAGTGTGTATAATCCATTATTTGCGCCTGGGACAACAAAAGAAATAATTCATATAGCCCAATCTTAATTGGTTAACCAACAGTATATATATTTTAACAGCAATATTTAAATGCACTTACAGTTAGTTTAAGCCCCTACATCTTTGTATTAATTTAATCCCACATGTTCCCCTACTGAAATGTAGTAAACTTTATGGCAGTCAAGAATATTCACAAGGGCAGGACGGAAACACTTACAATTTCCTTTTGTAATACTATAAATGGTACAACACAACCTTCTAATATAGAGTATTGCATGTAAGGTCTTTTGTTTTGGAAAACTCAAATTAATATCCTTTAGACGAGTAAATTATTTCTCACACATAATTTAAGTAAGGACTGTTAAGGTCTGTATTTACATCGAACACTTACACAAAGGTTCATGATACATGGCATTTTGAGGCTTAGAAGTCAGCACTTTAGGCATATCAAAGGGTAGTTCATCAGGGTTTTCCAAAGTTTCAAGGGTTTAACCATGTCGCACAAGTTACTAACTTGTGTAACGATATATCTGTAAGAGACAGTAGTTAGTGACAGATTCCTTACCTTAGAATATCCCCAGGCGTCAGGCTGGATCCGGAAAATTTTGCGTAGCAGTACCCTTGCGCGTCGGTAGGCGGCGTCGTGCGGCTCCGCGTCCGTCGTCGGGATCGCCGGGATGACGTCGCGGGCAGTACTTAGACGCCGCCCCTGCGCGCTGACGTCAGTTCTGTACACGACTTTCCGCGCCAGGAACGCAGAGCCATGCAAGAAGCTGACATAGGTGTCTGAAAAATACTAGGGCCCTGAAAGGGATGTCCTTAACCCTAGAGATCAGTTCGCAGAACGGGGAGGATGGGTGGGCGGTAAGGAATCTGTCACTAACTACTGTCTCTTACAGATATATCGTTACACAAGTTAGTAACTTGTGCATCTGAAAGAGACACGTTAGTGACAGATTCCTTACCTTAGAATAGATACCCCAGCAATACCAACCCCGGTGGTGGGTCTGCGAACAGATTCAGACAAGGAAGTCCCGGAGGACAGAACGGCCAAAGAAGCCGACCCTCCGGACCTGGCTGTCAAGGCAGTAATGCTTGGTAAACGTGTGCAGCGAGGCCCACGTAGATGCCTGACATATATCCTGTAGCGGAACACCGCGGCCTAAAGCCGTGGTAGCAGCCGTTGCCCTGGTAGAATGGGCACGTAGCCCAACAGGGGGCTCCTTCTTAGCCAAAGAATAGCAGGCTTTGATACACAAGATGACCCAGCAGGAGATGGTCCTCTTGTGTACCGCCCGACCTTTTTTGGCGCCCACGTAGCCAACAAAGAGCTGGTCATCCACCCGGAACTGTTGTGTGCGGTTGATGTAGAAGGAAAGCGCACGTTTTGGGTCCAGACGGTGGAGCCTCTCTTCCTCTCTGGAAGGGTGCGGAGGCGGAAAGAAGGTAGGCAAAGTGATGGTCTGCCCAATGTGGAAGGCAGTAACCACCTTTGGCAAGAAGGACGGACGCGTCCTAAGAACAACCTTGTCTGGATGGACAGACAGAAAGGGGGGTGTTGGACTTGGCCCTTTTGGCAGGTTCACCCCTAAACTTTTTGCTCGTCTCCTAGCCTTTTCCCTGTGTAGTGTTGGTGGTTTTAGGCCTCTGCGCACTTTAGCCCTGTGTCCCAGTGTAAAGTGCGTGCGCACTCTGAGTGCGTGTGGTGAGATTGGCCTGCCCTCCCATAGGAATGCATGGGGGATATGTGTGTCCATGGTAATTCCTGGTGTGAGAGTAGGGCAGGGGCGAGTTTAGTATGTGCGAACTCGTGAGAATAAATGCTGCGCAGTGGTGTGCGCAGATTTATTGTGACTAGTGGAGAAGTGCCACTTTTAGAAGTTGGCATTTATGTGTGCTCTGTGTCTGCCTGCCTGATGTGAATTGCATGTCTGGCTTGTGAGTGACAGGGGCTGGGAGGTGTGTGTGGCTCCAGGAGGGGCAGGGTGAGTCAGCGCAGTGGTGAATAGGGAGATCTGCATCTAGATGGGAGGGAGGAGTTGCACCTGGGACCTGAATAGGGCTGTGCCTTCCCTCCACAATGCTGGCTCCACCCCTGTGGTGCGTCTGATGTCCCTAGCCTGTCCTGTGAAAGGAGAGAGGAGCTGAGCAAAACAAAGTGCTCCAAAGCTCCCCCAAACCAGTTGCATCTGGTTTTTCCCCAGCCCTGTGCTATGTGACAAAGGAAAAGGGTGTATAAAAGAAGGGGCTGTGACCCCATGAATCTGTTCAGTTCTGTTGTCCTGGTGTGCTCTGTTCTGTTCCTGACTTGAGGGGGGCCTGCTGCTGCTGGGCTCCAGGAGGAACCGCCACGAGGGACTGCCTCCCTGCTGGAGGGCCCTGTGTGCTGGCCTGCCTGGGCCCAGCCTTGTGCCTCCTGAACTTTGCTGCTGGAGCTGTGGCTCCTAGCGCCTCGTGAGCGATACATTTGAATCTCCGGGAGGAAGGAGCGTAGATCCTGCAGCGCTGAGGCTGCGTTCAATTTCGAGGGAATCCCGACGTGGGGATTCCCCCGCATTGCTGGCTTCCAGCGGGAGCCCACCCCGCTTGTGTGCTTGTTTAGTGGGTGCCCACCCCGCCTTGGCGAGATCGGGAGGAAAATCACCGCCGCCGCGGCCCAAGGAGAAGAAGCGCCGCAGACGCGACGCGGAAGCCAGGCAGCCTTGCCTGGACGTGGGCGGAGCTTCACCCGAGGTCCGGCCGGGACAGGAAGTAGTAGCGTGGCCGAGCGGGGCTCCCGTGCATGGTGAGAGCCCCGCGCTGCTGATTGCGAGGAGCCCCGGTGAGGAGAGGGGGCTCCCAAAGTCTGGTGTGGGCCAGAAGCGGCACGCAAGGTAGCGGCAGAGAGGTGGTGACGGTGGGGGCCCGAGACACAGTGTCGGTGCCTGCCCCCACCGCAGTCTGACCTGAGGCGGGCCAAAAGAGGGAAGCCTACCGCAGCGCGACCGGCAGGAAGCAGGTCGTCCCGGGGAAAGGCAGGGCTCGCGTGTGCCAGGGAGAGCCCCGCGTGCAGCCTGGACCCCGAGAGAGCGTATCCCGACAGAGCCCCGGTGAGTGGGGGCTCTTGGATGTATCTTGCGGAGGGGGCACTTTGGTTAGGAGTTCCAGTGGGGCTCTACTTTGCACAGTTAGTGCCAGGGCTGAGTTCTTTTGGGCCAAGTTGAGGCCCAGTGCAGACGCCCCGTTCTGAAGGGGCATTGTTCTAGGAGTCCCCGGGTTGGATTCCAGAGGCACGGTAGTGCCCGGACCTGTTTGTGCTCCACCGCTGCACCACAGAAGCGCGGGCAGCTGCGACGGGGGTCAAATTCTTTTCAGAGCCCCAGTGGGGGCCCCGAGGGTACCGTGAGTACCAGGGCTAATTCATTGTTCACAGTTGCGCCGCCATAGCGGGCAACTGCAACGTGGGGGCAGATTTTGTTGAGAAGCCCCAGTGGGGGCCCGAGAGGCACGAGGAGTGCCAGACTTTGTCTGCGCATTTTTGCCAGCTGCCCTGCGAGAGCGCAGGCAGCTGCAACCTTGGGGGACAGTTTCAGTTTCATTTTAAATTGCGAGTCCCAGATCGTGTTCATTTTCACAGCTGCCCAACAATTAGTGGGCAGCTGCCACGTTTAGGTTGTGCAACTGCGCACTTGGCTTTGCTGCTGTTGCAGCCCGGCCTGACATTCTGGACGTTGGGCATTTGAGCCCCTGTGAGAGGCCAGTTGGCCTGGGGCCAGTTTTAGTGCGTTGTGCCCCCGATTGGGGCACACTGTTTGTATGCCAATTATTTCCTAAGGTGTTCATGCTTGTGATGCCTACTGTAATGCCTATTGCGTAATGTATGATGCTAATGAGGTTTGGGCCTAATGTAGTTTTATGCGCAAGGTGACTTATGCATCCTATGTTTTACATTGCAGGTTCCCAGGCTTAGTTCCTAACTGTACCAGTAGTTACTGGTTGTGCGCTACATTTATTATTTGTGCTACATTTACAATTGGTGATTTGTGATGGTTATGACAGTGGCCCCATTGGCCCTGTCGTGTGTAAATAGTCCCCTGTGAATATTGCCTAGTGCCAGTTGGCACACTGTATATTACGTGGTTATGTTTCTAATGTATTTATGACAATACAAAGGCTATTTTTATATAACCTTGTGTGGAGTTTCTTTTGTGGTGTGCCTAGTTTGTTGCTGCTGAGTGTGTGTTGCGCAAACGCTTTACACATTGCCTCCGGGATAAGCCTGACTGCTCGTGCCAAGCTACCAAGGGGGTGAGCAGGGGTTATCTTTGGCGTGTAACTCCCTTGCCCTGACTAGAGTGGTGGTTTCTGCCTGTCTTTGGCGCAAGCCTTAGCCAACCAGAGATCCCATTTCTAACATTGGTTGTCAGCGGTGGGGATTTGGACGTGCGTTTGCGCAGTACCACAGCGACAACTGGTTGCACTACAAACTCTACATTTAGATAATCACGTGTGTGGGGATTATTGTTCTGAGTTTTGTTTTAATTCTTCTCCTAAAAGTGTCATTTGTAAATTGTATACTCTTGCTTCAGCTCAGAAACCTAGGTCTCCTGTGTTGCACGTGTCCCTGAGCGTCCTGCCAAAATGGAGTCTGCTTTTAATTTTTGTGGTCTGTTTAGATACAGCATGTGGGAGTTGGTGGACTTCTGTAAGGAGAGAGACATAGCAGTGAGTGGGTCGGACACCCAGTCAAAACTGAGGGACAACCTGATCCAATGGCAAAAGGATGAATGGGACTGTGAGCGCAATGAGGAGAAGAGGGCCCTGGCCGCACGCCAAGAGGGTGGTGGGTCTGAGGGGAGCCCTGAGGAGTCTGAAGAGGAGGAAGAAAGTGACAGGACAGGGACGCCAGTAGATAGTGAGGACCCCATAGATAGGGAGTCCCTTGCTGGGTCCAGTGTCGGGGGCAGTGCCCCATCCCTTTTCCTGTCCCCAGAGGAGTGGGTGGATAGGAGGGAAGAAAGGGAGCATCAGCTGGCTTTGGAGAAGCTCAGGTTAGAGCATACCAGGGAGATAGCGCAGCTGAGTGTGGAGGAGACAAAGCTAGAGACCGAGAGGGTCTTAGCGCAGGAGAGGATGGCGGAGGCTGAGAGGGCCTTCGCCAGGGAGAAATTAGCTCGGGAGGGTAGATTATCCCCTGAGTGCAGTTTTAGTTTTCTGGATTCCCCAGTGAGGGTGGAGTCCAGTGGTGGCAGCAATATAGAGTCCAGTGCAGGAAGTCCCATTCCCAGTTCCCAAAGTATGGTACCTTGTTCCCGAGAAGAGGAGTACAGGTTGAAGTTCAGGGGCAGTAGGAAACTGTCTCACCAGTCTTGGGCGGATTTTTCGGATGAATGTAATGATGCACTGGCTGATTGGGTAACGGTTAACACGGAACAGGATTTTGAAGGACTGTTCGATCTGGTTATCAGAGAGCACCTGCTCAGTTGTTGTTTGCCAGGGTTGCGCCAACACCTGTTGGAGGGTGGGTTTTCTGATCTATGGGAGTTTACACGAGAGGCAGACCTCTGGGTGGAGGCCCAAGGTTCTGAAGAGGCATTGGGGAGTGATCCCAAAAGTAATGGTTCAGGTATCTTCCAGTCCTGTATTGGGGAGGAGGTTCAGTGTAGCCCAGCTAGGTCCCAGTGTAGTGGGAGGGGTGTAGGGGCTCACGTCCTGTCTCAGTGGAGTAGGAGTGAGTGTGGGACTGAGTGTCCCCAGGTGCCCGAAACCCCGTCTCAGAGCCTGGATGGTTTCTTCAGGGAACACCAGGTTGGGAGCCTAGGCTGTCCTGTTAGTCCATTTGAGGAGGATCTCCTAGTGTCTGGAGAACCTGGAGCGTCTGTAAATAGAGCTCCAGTGGTTCTGGTGTCTGGCAGTGCCGCTCCAGTTGGGAGGGTACAGAAGTCCGGATTGAGGGGTGAGAGGGGGATGTGTTCCCCAGTGGAAGAACCAGTGGGTCAGGGGCCAGCCAGAAGGGCTGAGTCTCCTAGAAGTGACCATGGTGACACCACTTCTGTCGTGGGGGATCTCTGCGCACTGTCAGATGGACAGGGGTCGGGAGGTCTGCGCCACGCAGACTGTCACGCAACACATGAGTCATGTGTTACCCTCGGGGGCTGCTGAGTGCGCCCCGGAAGTCCTGGTGTGCCAGGCAAATGCTCAGCCGTGGGGTTCAGCCCCAAGGTTGGGAGGCCAGGTTCAGGATCCGCCTGATCTGGAGGAAGGGACATCTGTAATCAGTGTCCTGACCGGTTCATCTTCCAGGGGTACCGCTCCAGTTGGGAGGGTGCAGAACTCTGGAAGGGGGTGCAGAGGAGGGAGTCCTCGCCTCTGACTCCGGTGCAACCTGAGGGTTTAGACCCTAGGTTGGGAGACCAGTTTTTGGAGAGAGGTCCTGAACTGGTGGGAGAGTTGTGTTCTGAGGGTGCCTCTCCAAGGAGGAGAGTGCGGAGCCCTAGAAGAAGAGGTAGGGGAGGAGAGCCTCACCCGTGACTTCTGGTCCGCCTGAGGGTGCAGACCCTAGGTTGGAGGATCAGTGGCAGTCTAGACCTGCCCTGATGAGGGGAAGAGTGGAGAATGGCTACTATGTGCCAGGGGTTACTACCCCCACTCTGTGAATGGGCAAGGACCAGTGGCATCTGGATGGCCTAGGGCCTGGTCCTGGCCGCGGACAGCTAGGGAGTACCAGTGGGGTAGCCCAGTTGCTCCGGACAGCTTTTTCAGAAGGAACCACATGGGTTCACCGTGGCGTAGAACAGGAGGGTGTCCCTGCAGTTGCGGGCCCGCGTCCGTGTTCTATCGCCCCAAGCAGGGAAGCCCATCACGGTGGTGATTGGTCTGCCCTGCGTTTTGGCTGGAAGGGGGTTGTGTTGGACTTGGCCCTTTTGGCAGGTTCACCCCTAAACTTTTTGCTCGTCTCCTAGCCTTTTCCCTGTGTAGTGTTGGTGGTTTTAGGCCTCTGCGCACTTTAGCCCTGTGTCCCAGTGTAAAGTGCGTGCGCACTCTGAGTGCGTGTGGTGAGATTGGCCTGCCCTCCCATAGGAATGCATGGGGGATATGTGTGTCCATGGTAATTCCTGGTGTGAGAGTAGGGCAGGGGCGAGTTTAGTATGTGCGAACTCGTGAGAATAAATGCTGCGCAGTGGTGTGCGCAGATTTATTGTGACTAGTGGAGAAGTGCCACTTTTAGAAGTTGGCATTTATGTGTGCTCTGTGTCTGCCTGCCTGATGTGAATTGCATGTCTGGCTTGTGAGTGACAGGGGCTGGGAGGTGTGTGTGGCTCCAGGAGGGGCAGGGTGAGTCAGCGCAGTGGCTGAATAGGGAGATCTGCATCTAGATGGGAGGGAGGAGTTGCACCTGGGACCTGAATAGGGCTGTGCCTTCCCTCCACAATGCTGGCTCCACCCCCTGTGGTGCGTCTGATGTCCCTAGCCTGTCCTGTGAAAGGAGAGAGGAGCTGAGCAAAACAAAGTGCTCCAAAGCTCCCCAAACCAGTTGCATCTGGTTTTTCCCCAGCCCTGTGCTATGTGACAAAGGAAAAGGGTGTATAAAAGAAGGGGCTGTGACCCCATGAATCTGTTCAGTTCTGTTGTCCTGGTGTGCTCTGTTCTGTTCCTGACTTGAGGGGGGGCCTGCTGCTGCTGGGCTCCAGGAGGAACCGCCACGAGGGACTGCCTCCCTGCTGGAGGGCCCTGTGTGCTGGCCTGCCTGGGCCCAGCCTTGTGCCTCCTGAACTTTGCTGCTGGAGCTGTGGCTCCTAGCGCCTCGTGAGCGATACATTTGAATCTCCGGGAGGAAGGAGCGTAGATCCTGCAGCGCTGAGGCTGCGTTCAATTTCGAGGGAATCCCGACGTGGGGATTCCCCCGCATTGCTGGCTTCCAGCGGGAGCCCACCCCGCTTGTGTGCTTGTTTAGTGGGTGCCCACCCCGCCTTGGCGAGATCGGGAGGAAAATCACCGCCGCCGCGGCCCAAGGAGAAGAAGCGCCGCAGACGCGACGCGGAAGCCAGGCAGCCTTGCCTGGACGTGGGCGGAGCTTCACCCGAGGTCCGGCCGGGACAGGAAGTAGTAGCGTGGCCGAGCGGGGCTCCCGTGCATGGTGAGAGCCCCGCGCTGCTGATTGCGAGGAGCCCCGGTGAGGAGAGGGGGCTCCCCAAAGTCTGGTGTGGGCCAGAAGCGGCACGCAAGGTAGCGGCAGAGAGGTGGTGACGGTGGGGGCCCGAGACACAGTGTCGGTGCCTGCCCCCACCGCAGTCTGACCTGAGGCGGGCCAAAAGAGGGAAGCCTACCGCAGCGCGACCGGCAGGAAGCAGGTCGTCCCGGGGAAAGGCAGGGCTCGCGTGTGCCAGGGAGAGCCCCGCGTGCAGCCTGGACCCCGAGAGAGCGTATCCCCGACAGAGCCCCGGTGAGTGGGGGCTCTTGGATGTATCTTGCGGAGGGGGCACTTTGGTTAGGAGTTCCAGTGGGGCTCTACTTTGCACAGTTAGTGCCAGGGCTGAGTTCTTTTGGGCCAAGTTGAGGCCCAGTGCAGACGCCCCGTTCTGAAGGGGCATTGTTCTAGGAGTCCCCGGGTTGGATTCCAGAGGCACGGTAGTGCCCGGACCTGTTTGTGCTCCACCGCTGCACCACAGAAGCGCGGGCAGCTGCGACGGGGTCAAATTCATTTTCAGAGCCCCAGTGGGGGCCCCGAGGGTACCGTGAGTACCAGGGCTAATTCATTGTTCACAGTTGCGCCGCCATAGCGGGCAACTGCAACGTGGGGGCAGATTTTGTTGAGAAGCCCCAGTGGGGGCCCGAGAGGCACGAGGAGTGCCAGACTTTGTCTGCGCATTTTTGCCAGCTGCCCTGCGAGAGCGCAGGCAGCTGCAACCTTGGGGGACAGTTTCAGTTTCATTTTAAATTGCGAGTCCCAGATCGTGTTCATTTTCACAGCTGCCCAACAATTAGTGGGCAGCTGCCACGTTTAGGTTGTGCAACTGCGCACTTGGCTTTGCTGCTGTTGCAGCCCGGCCTGACATTCTGGACGTTGGGCATTTGAGCCCCTGTGAGAGGCCAGTTGGCCTGGGGCCAGTTTTAGTGCGTTGTGCCCCCGATTGGGGCACACTGTTTGTATGCCAATTATTTCCTAAGGTGTTCATGCTTGTGATGCCTACTGTAATGCCTATTGCGTAATGTATGATGCTAATGAGGTTTGGGCCTAATGTAGTTTTATGCGCAAGGTGACTTATGCATCCTATGTTTTACATTGCAGGTTCCCAGGCTTAGTTCCTAACTGTACCAGTAGTTACTGGTTGTGCGCTACATTTATTATTTGTGCTACATTTACAATTGGTGATTTGTGATGGTTATGACAGTGGCCCCATTGGCCCTGTCGTGTGTAAATAGTCCCCTGTGAATATTGCCTAGTGCCAGTTGGCACACTGTATATTACGTGGTTATGTTTCTAATGTATTTATGACAATACAAAGGCTATTTTTATATAACCTTGTGTGGAGTTTCTTTTGTGGTGTGCCTAGTTTGTTGCTGCTGAGTGTGTGTTGCGCAAACGCTTTACACATTGCCTCCGGGATAAGCCTGACTGCTCGTGCCAAGCTACCAAGGGGGTGAGCAGGGGTTATCTTTGGCGTGTAACTCCCTTGCCCTGACTAGAGTGGTGGTTTCTGCCTGTCTTTGGCGCAAGCCTTAGCCAACCAGAGATCCCATTTCTAACAGGGGGTTTGCATGAAAGAGCCTGGAGCTCACTCACCCGCCGAGCGGAGGTGATGGCCACCAGAAAGGCTGTCTTCAGAGTCAGAAGACGATGAGGACAGTTATGCAGAGGCTCAAAGGGAGCGCACATTAAGAAAGTAAGAACCAAGTTTAAGTCCCACTGAGGCATTATAAACGGAACAGGAGGAAAGAGGTGTGTAATGCCTTTAAGAAACCTGTTAACAACAGGGGACTTAAAAAGAGAGGGCTGATCAGGAAGCCTGAGGAAGGCCGAGATCGCACAAAGATAGCCCTTGATGGTACCCAGGGCAGAACCCTGTTGGGCCAGAGAGAGAAGGAACAGAAGAACCTCAGAAAGAGGGGCAGAAAGGGAATTCACAGCCTTTGCTGTGCACCATGCCACAAACTTGTTCCACCTGCAGGCGTATACCACCTTAGTGGAGGGACGCCTGGCTGCCAGAATCACATCACAAACTTCGGGAGGCAAGTCGAAAGGAATCAACTGCCGCTGCTCAATCTCCACGCAAGCAGGTGGAGACTGGACAGGTTCGGGTGGAGGACCGTCCCCTGCTGCTGCGACAGAAGATCCTCCCGAAGAGGCAGACGGATCGGGGGATCGACGCTTATACTGAGTAGCTCGGGATACCAAACTCTTCGAGCCCAGTCCGGAGCCACAAGAATGACTTGGGCCCGGTCGAGCTGAATCTTCTTCAACACTCTGGGTAGAAGTGGTATAGGCGGAAAGGCGTACAACAGACCGCAACTCCACTCGCGACGAAAAGCGTCGCTGAGCGAGTGCCGCCTTGGAAATTCCAACGCGCAGAACAGATGACATTGCGCGTTCTCTTCGGTGGCGAATAGATCTAACCACGGCTCTCCCCACTGTAGAAAGAGTCCTTGCGCCACCTCCGAGTGAAGACGCCATTCGTGATCCATCATGCACCTGCGGCTGAGTTCGTCCGCCCTGGCGTTCAGGGAACCTGCCAGGTGTTGAACCATCAGGAATATGCCCTGATGTTCCAGCCATGTCCAGAGGCGCAGAGCCTCCTGACATAGGGTCCTCGACCTCACCCCGCCTTGTTTGTTGCAGTACCACATGGCGGTGGTGTTGTCTGTGAACACCTGCACTACCTTCCCTTTGACAGAGGGAAGGAATGCCTTGAGTGCAAGTCGGATCGCCCGAAGCTCAAGAAGGTTGATATGGAGCCGGGACTCCGCCGGAGACCAGAGGCCTCTGATCTCCGCCTCTCCCATGTGACCGCCCCATCCCAGAAGGGACGCGTCCGTCACAACTGTGTGCTCTGGCTGGGGAAGGGAGAGGGATCTGCCCATGACCCTTTGCCGGTTCGAGAGCCACCACTGCAACTGTTTTGCAGTCCCCTCCGAGATCTGGACGTGATCGGACAGGTTGCCCTGATGCTGCGCCCACTGGAACTTCAGGTCCCACTGCAGAGCCCGCATATGCCATCTGGCATGATCGACCAGCAGGCTGCAGGAGGCCATGAGGCCCAGCAGCCTCAGGGTCATCCGTACCGAAACCCAGGATAGAGGCCGAAAGATCGGAATCATAGCCTGAATATCCCGGACTCGCCGTTCGGGTGGATAGGCCCGAAACTCCGTCGTGTCCAGAACTGCTCCGATGAAAAGGAGCTGTGGAGAAGGAATCAGGTGCGACTTCGGCACGTTGATGGAGAACCCCAGCGAGTGCAGGAGTTCGGCCGTAGTCTGGAGGTGGGAGACGACTGCCTGGGACGAGCCCGCCTTCAGCAGCCAGTCGTCGAGGTAGGGGAAGACTGGAACCCCTGCCCGGCGCAGATGAGCTGCGACCACCGCCATCACTTTCGTGAACACCCGAGGGGCGCTGGTAAGGCCAAAGGGGAGCACGGTGAACTGAAAATGCTCGAGGCCTACCGTGAACCGCAGGTAACGCCGGTGGGCCGGCAGGACGGGGATGTGGAAATACGCGTCCTGCAAGTCCAACGCTACCATCTAGTCTCCAGGGTCGAGGGCAGTCAAGACCTGAGCTAGGGTGAGCATCTTGAACTTCTCCTTCCGGAGGAAGCGATTGACGTTCCGGAGGTCCAAGATAGGACGCATGTCCTCCTTGTCCTTTTGGGCACCAGAAAGTAGTGGGAGTAACAACCACGCCCTACTTCTGGGGTCGAAACGCGCTCGATGGCCCCCTTGGCCAAGAGGGCCGCAACTTCCTTCTGAAGAAGCACCAAGTGATCCCCTGACATGCGGTGGTATTGAGGTGGCATGGCTGGGGGGGTTGTCTCGAAGGGGAGGGAGTAGCCCCTTCGGACAATGTCCAAGACCCACTTGTCCGAGGTGATGGCACGCCAGTGGTGAAGGTGATGGCGGACCCTGCCCCCTACTGGCGTGCTGTGGACCTGAAAGGAAGGACTAGGAGGGCTTGGAGGCCGCGGACGGGGCGGGGTGGTGGCCTGACCCGCACGCTGGTTGCCCGACCCGCCTCGGCGGGAGCCACGTCCTCGGCCACGCGAAGACACCTGCTGCGCGGGCCGGTGGCTGGGCAGCGGACGTGACTGGGCGCCCCTTCCGTGGCCACGAAAGGGGCGAAAAGCAGACTGTTGCGGAGGGCGCCCAGCAGAAAGGCCCAGGGACTTGGCTGTAGCCCCTGAGTCCTTAAAACGCTCCAGCGCATGGTCTGCCTTGTTTCCAAAAAGACCGACCCCATCAAAGGGCATGTCCATGAGAGTGTTTTGGACATCACCCGAGAAACCAGTGGTTCTCAGCCAGGCGTGACGGCGCAGCGCCACTGTCGTCGCAAGCGATCTGCCTAGCGAGTCGGCGGTATCAAGGCCACATCTGATGGTGTATTTTGCCGCATCCCTTCCTTCCGCAATGGCGCGGAAAGCAGTGCCTGGGCCTCCTCAGGACACTGGGGCAGAACTTGCGCCACCGAATCCCACAAGAAGTGGGAATATCGGCCCAAGAGGCAAGTGGTGTTGACAGACCGCAAGCCAGCACTGGAGGAAGAAAAACCTTCTTCCCAAATTGATCCAGGCGTTTGGATTCCCTATCCGGGGAGCGGTAGGGAAGGCGCTTTGGGAGGCAGAGGCTTGGACAACCAAGCTCTCAGGGGTGGGGTGTTGGGAGAGGAACAGGGGGTCGCCCGGAGCAGGGCGATGGCGTCGGGCTACGTTCCTATCCACAGGAGCCCCTGTGGTGGGCTTGGACCAGGTGCCCAAAAGAACGTCCGAAAGTGCCTCGTTAAACGGCAGCAGTGGCTCCGAGGAGGTAGCCGCCGGCTGAAGCACTTCCGTCAGGATGTTAGTCCTGACAGCCACTGTAGGCAACTGGAGGTGTAAGGCCTCAGCTGCTCTACGCAACACCGTTGCAAAGTTTGCTCCCTCCTCCGTTGCCACGGAAGGAGGAGACAGCATGCTAGTGTCAGGGGAGGTGTCCAGACCACTGGCATCCCCAAGTTCCTCAGCCCAGTCCTGATCAAACTCACATTGGTGTGTGAGAGGGTCATCAGACCCCTCCCAGTTCTCTTCGTCCTCCAATTCTGGTTCAAAGTAAGGAGGAGGAACATGTGGGACCCAAGGTCTCATCGGCGCCGGAGCCGGTGTCGATCGACGTCGGTCCGGCGCCGTGTCCGGAGAGAACCGGGGTACGACGCCGCCCGGAGCCCCGGACGGCGTCGGGAACGGCACCGGTGAAATCGACGCCGGCGGAGGTGTCGTCAGGTCAACCGGCGTCGATCGGGGTTGTGGCAGCACCGGAGCCGGGGTCGAGGCCGGGGCCGAGGCCAGTGTGACAGGCGGCGCCGGGACCGGAGTCGCTGTAGGAACCCCATCAGGGCCCGCGGGGTCCGAAGGCGCACCGGGGGGACCTTGAGGCCCGAAGAGGCCGACAGGAACTCCTGTATCTCGGCCGGAGTCGCCGCCGAACCCGGATAAGGCGGGTAATGCGGTGGCGGCTCCACAGGCACTCCCGGAGCCGCGGGGGCGGGGACGGTGCCGACGGGACCCTCAGCCGAGTCGCGAGACCGGCGAGGGGAAGTCGTCGAGCGATGACGCTTCTTCGACTTCTTGTGCTTCGACTTACCGGAGGAGTGCGAAGACTTGGACCCCGACGACCGATGAGGACTTCGCGACCGGCCCCTCGACCTCTCACGTGACCGGGGCTTGGATTGGCACGGAGCCGACCGCTGGACCTCGAGTAGCTTTCGAGACCGCTCTCGCAAAGCCTTCGGATGCAAGGCCCGGCAGTCGCGGCACGACTTGGAGTCGTGGTCGCGGCCGAGGCAGTAGAGACAGTCTCGATGCGGGTCCGTGATCGACATCATCCGACCACAGGCGTCGCATGGCTTGAAGCCGGTCATCCCTACCGACACCTTCGGAGTCGAACGAATCGAGAAAAAAACAGAGTTAAAAATCACAAAAAACGTAGTAAAAAATTGACTTGGGCACTGCTCTTCCCGGACTGCGCTTACTGGCGCGGAAAAAGAAAGAACTGACGTCAGCGCGCAGGGGCGGCATCTAAGTACTGCCCGCGACGTCATCCCGGCGATCCCGACACCGACGACGGACGCGGAGCCGCATGACGCCGCCTACCGACGCTCAAGGGTACTGCTACGCAAAACTTTCCGGATCCAGCCTGACGCCTGGGGATATTCTAAGGTAAGGAATCTGTCACTAACGTGTCTCTTTCAGATACCATTACCTAGTTAGTATCAACAGCCTATACTATCCACTCTTTAATAAGTCAATCATACTCATAGGTAAGTATAGCAATACCTCTCTATCTATCTTGCCAGTTTTACTGAACTTGTATAAGTTAATATCATTATAAAAAAACTATTCATGCCGGGCTTGTTTGTAGGTACCTGAATGATTTATACACATCATTCTGACCTTCTTCTCTGAATCATATGGAGAGATATCTTTTTAAATCCATGATTTTGTGGTGCTTGTTTGGGCTGTTTTTAGATGTCATTTTTATCACCATAACTTCTGTTGTAGTATATAGTCACATTTGTCTACCCAGTTGGTGAAAGTTGGGGGATCTTTCATGTGTCTGGTTCCTGATTTTAGCTGAGCAGGTACCATACCTGGTAGAGGCCATTTTTCATTAAGGCATTTCTCATTTTATTTTCAAAATTGCTAAAATTTACAGGATCTGCCAAAATACATACCCTGCATTTCGTGTATGGGGCACTTCTTTCTCAGAGAGTCTCCAAATGTATGTATTTGAACCATGGAGTGATATAATTTCACTATTGTGATTTTAATGATTATATATCTTGCATTTTTAATGTTGTATTCGTTAGGTATAGCAATTCAGACGCCTGCTTGTATCTGCAATCCCTCTTGCTTCATCTAGCATTAACTGAACGCCCAAACTCAATAATTCAACACCTTTTGTTTATGGGATCCAAGGTTAATAACGGGGGAGTTTTGGGCCAAGAGATCAATTATCTATTTCATGATGAAGAGCTCAAGCATTGCAGCTTTGGGTTGCAGACTGTGTGCCAGTGTCTCCATCTGGTTACTTCGATGATGGCCGTTTTAACTTTCCACCGGAACCCCCAATATCCTAATGCTGCTTAACCATGTCTGGTCTTCCTTGTCCTGAAGTTGCTCCGAGGTGACCTTCTACGCTGAGAAGAGATTTCCCATTTGTTCCAATGTAGCTAGTGTGTCCTTCTCAACGCTCATATGTCAAACACCCTCTGCCATTCTGCCTGCCAGCGAGTTCTGGCATACCTGCAGTACACTCAGTTTGACAACCCCTTTGCCTATTTCACGGACATCTTATCAACTGAGATCTGGTGTTTCATAATCCTCACACACACAAACTCAACAAGCATATGCAAGATAGATTAAAAGAATAAAAATAGAAACAAGGACAAATGCCACTACTGAAACATGGCAGGCATGTGCTTGTGGTAAAAAAAAATTAAACGTAGTAGCAGGGCACCCATCTTGGAATGGTATTGCGCATAGTGTATCTTTATTTTAAAGTTCCAACATGGATGCCATGTTTGGAAGCAACATGTCTGCTAACTTGGAAGAGTAGATAATGCTACACCAGGCACAATATTATTTCAAGACAGCTGCTCATAAACATCCAACCTGGGCAGCAACCTGTGAAGAGTGTACTTGTAATTATACTCTTGTTATTTCTTACCAAATAAGAGATACACTTTATATTGAATGATATAAACTCCATTTAGTCAAAATGTTTCCAATTTTTTTTTTTCCATTTCATGATTAATACCTTCACAAAGTTTCACTCATCAAGGTACAATGATATTTTTACATGTTTGTGAGAGGCTGGCCTGGTATATGATGTCCACCAATGTAAGTGGGCACCTTGTACCAGTCCAGACAATCCATATGGTGATTTAAGAGGTCTCAGACAACCTTAGAAAGCTATCCAAGTGGTAGCTGTGGAGAGCAGCCTTCAGGCTTAGTCTTGAAGGAGTGTAAAGCAGCTTGTTTTACCACAATGCAATCTTATAGTACAGATTAAATGAAAAGGACCACACCAAGTATTTTTAAAAATATGTATTTATTGTATAATACTCTCTAGTATGCTCCAATATCTCCAACACGGAGATAAACACAATGCACACAATACTTTAGCAAAGTAATACAGTAAATAGCACGAAATACACAGTGGGCCCCAGGGGGGGACCAAAACATATACTAAGAAAGTGGTATAAGAACCACAACTCGAGTCAGGACAATGTCGAGAGGATGTAGAATCGCTGGGGACCCAAGGAACCACTCCAGGTAAATAGATAGGGACCCCACAGAGAGCGTGTGTAGTGTGTGAACACGACTGCATGCTCCGTACAACTCTATGTGCAAGTCTCAGTTGGATTTTTAAACATTAGGGACCCTTCCCAGTGTACCCTGAAGAAACCCAGTGGAAGACAGAAGGTTGTAGAGCCACCCCACCCCACCCGTGGATATCGTGGTACCCAAGTTACCTATCCCAGGGACGGCGGGTGAAGTGGCATCAGAAACCGCTGTAAAACCCAATGGAGGACTTCAGAAAAGTGTTGCTACTGGAAAAGGAGAAAGTGTCTGGAGGAATCAAGCAGAGGGGACAGAGTCTATGTCACTCAGGGGTGACCAGGAGACTTGGAAGACAAATGCCCTCCGATGTTGGGTGCTTCAGGGAAGATGTTGATGACCTTGACTCTGCAACTGTGAGGACCAGGCGACGCTGAGGAAGACCAGGACCCGGATACGAGCTGTCCCACAAAGGATGTCGAGTGCTGAGGGGTCGGTGTCCGGTGGGAACACCAACAAGGCTTGGCAAATGCAACCCACACAGGAAGTCGAGAAGGTGCTAAGTTGGGACCAGCAAGGTCCAGGGGACTCACCACAAGCCGGGGAGTCAGGGCAGGCCCTGAGCAATCAGGGGAGCGCAAAAGTAACAAGTGTGACCCTCAAGTGGACCCACAGGCCGGAGGCATTGGAGTCATGAGAGGACCTCAAGCAGCTCACCAAAGGATGCAGGCCACGATGCACACGATGCGGTGTGGCTGAAGATCCTTGTCACTGGAGGTGCTCGAGGTTGGGGCTACTTGGAGCCCGATGATCTTCTTGCAAAGAAGCCAACAAGCCTTTGCAACTGCAAGTTGGACGCAGTGCACAGGGGTTCGGTTATTGCAACCCCCACGAGGGATACTGGCCTCAAACTTGGCGAGAGGGCAGGGCAGGCCTCGGGAGCCATGGAAAACTACCACCTGTGTTGCAGAGCCCACAGAGTCCGGAGGAGCTCAGGATCTGCTGACCGGTCGATTTAGTTGCGGTGCCTGTGAATACAGGGGAGTGACTCCTTCACTCCAAGGGAGATGACTTTGGTTGTCTTTGATGCTTCACCGGCCTTGGAAGGTTCCTGTATGATGCAGAGGCACGGACGATGCAGTAGACTGGAAGGGAGACGAAGTCAGGCCCAAACGAAGTCCAGCGAAGTCCAGAGTGCCCAGACGATAGACGTGCAATGGTGTCTGATCTGAATCTTATCCCTTAGCGAATCTAAAGACCTACAGCCATGTAAGCCCTTAAGTACCCTAGGGAAAGGGTTGGGAAGATTCAGGGGACCCTCCCAGGGGAGAGTCTAGACAGGGGGAGGTTACTCCAATGTCCCTTGTCCAGTTTCGCGCCAGAGCAGGAGCCAACGGCTCCCAGGACTGGTTTGAACTGGACTATGCACAGGGACACCAAATGTGCCCCTCATGCAGACTCTCTGGCGCTGGCAAGCGCACCCACCCAGCCCTAATACACTAAATCCTGTCTGGGAGGTGGTCACACCTCCCTGTGACAGGATGCCTATTGTTCCACCTTCCTCTGCTCGAGCTTGGCTCAGCAGCAGGAGGGCAGAAATGGGTCTCTGGTTGGCAGCAACCATTTTGTGCTGTCCGGGTCAAGAAGGCTGGTACCGGGAACACTGAGAGCCTAATGGAGGGCTCTCCCAGTGCGTGGAATCATACCTCCCACATCGTTTACGGTGTGGGGGTATAATTCCAACATGTTTAATACCAAACATGATAGGATTCGAGCAGCCGTGTTCGAGATGGTCATCGTGCGATTACGCGGTGCCCCTCGATTTAGTATATGGCTGCTTCACTGAGAACCCGGGAGAATGGACTCCATAGGCTGCAGGGGTGTCCTGCTCATGCAGGGGAACCCTCTCACTTAGAATCAAGCACCCTTCCTTCAGGATTGCAAAGGCCTGCTATAGGGGTGACTTATAGGTTTTAAGTGCTGTGACTCTTAGATATAGTAAACCTATATCTTTAGTAAGTGGTGCATGCACCAACTTACACAGGCTGCAATGGCAGGCCTGTAGTTCCATTTTGAAGGGTCTCTCACGGGTGGCATAATACATGCTGTAGCCCATGGGAGACCTCAGGGGTACCTATTCCCTGGGCACATGGGTAGTATAAACTAGGGACTGACAAGGGTACCCCAGTATCCAATCTGGGATGTACCTAAGTACTGAACAAACTAATTTAGGGAGAAAGCAGATAGACTGGGGTCCTGATTTACAGGATCCCAGTCAGACTAGTCAAAAACAGCATCACATCAAGCAAAAAGTGGGGGTAACCATAGAAGTAGATCCTACTTTCCTACAATGTTTCAGCTCTTTATTTGCATCCCTTCCTCAGGAGAATTCATACCAATAAATTGATGTTAAAGCAAATATTCACCTTCAAAATTAAATCTGGCATGAAAACAGTGGTAAGTTATAGTTCATATCAGCCCCATACTTTAAACTGGAGTCAAATTTCATGAAAGATCAAAGTCGGTTTTCCCAATTAGCAAAGAAACTCTGACCCTGATTACTCACACTATTA
This sequence comes from Calotriton arnoldi, assembly GCA_963921515.1. Taxonomy (NCBI): domain Eukaryota; kingdom Metazoa; phylum Chordata; class Amphibia; order Caudata; family Salamandridae; genus Calotriton; species Calotriton arnoldi. The sequence continues at coordinate 842,606 of CAWUFW010003945.1, forward strand.
TAATTGCCTGCATGCCCATTCTTTTCCGTTTTTTCTAACCAACAATCCTGTAAATATCAGGTTGTTTTTCTTTCTTTTCCTTGTTAGTTTCCCGACCAACTTACTGTGATGTAGTAATTGAAGCAAAAAGCTGGTAAATATTCACCTGAAATTGAGTTTTATAAAAATCTATCCAACACACCCACTAAAGAGCTTTTTGACGTGTTTCCCCACCTCTCATGGTGGAAATACTGCCTCACAGATCTGGAAACGAGTTCCACTTTTATTGAATATTTAGCTATATAAAATCTATAATCTTTATTCTCAAAATGTATTTGTGCGAGTTTAAACGGAGTCTCATTATGCTTGCAGTCAGACTCACAATGCATGAATACTTCTATTTATAAGTTAGATTTTTCTTTGTGCAAGTGGTGTAATGTTTTAATGGTATATCCTTTTCTGTTTTGGGATTTTCTTAAAGAATACTTGTTGGAACTGTAATGTCTCCTGCATGGTGAACAGGTGTGCATCCGTCCTGAGTGTCCGACTGTATGTGAAACTGGTATCTTGACTTTTATTTTGGCCCTGGTGTCACGCTAATCTAGCGTGTGCACAGAGGCTTGTCCATTACAGTGTGAGGTCCAGGAACTGCTGCATTGTGGCCCGGAGAGGCTTACTAAGCCTGTGCTCATAGAAACATTGGGCTACTGGCCCTGTTCTTAGTGTAATACATAAAGCTGTGGTAGCAGCATACTGTGTTTTGTGATTTATATTTTGACCAGATCTTTTTTCTGTCAGTGAGAGTGTCGTTTCCTGACCCCTCTCATGTAAATTTCCACTATTATGTGAAACTCAGAAACTTGCTCTGGGGTACTCCTATGTGCATGTCGAGTGTGTGTATATGTGCGCGCGTGTGTGTTTGCACAAAGAGTACGATAACTGTATGATAGGGGGACTCTAACAAGTGTTAGTCTAAGTATTGAAGCCGAGGGATCCATCTTGGATACCCTGGTTTTGCATGGCACAAGATAGAGGATGAGGATTGGTTCTCTGGATGGTGGAAGTGTATTGCCTACATTCCTATGGTTGCCGTTGGAGATCCAGAACTAAAGTAAGGAGGTTGGAGATAGGGCTTTTATTTTTTAATTTCATGAATAGTTTGTAGCAAGAAGCTGCAGATTAGTTCTTCATGGACACTGCCATTTAATTCATGGTAAGGATGCGGGGTGGGACTGCAGTTTCTATTGTTCAAGGTGAAGGTTTTAGGTCAGGCCTGATCTTTTGTCTGTCCCCGATTACTGCTTCAAGAAGGCTGACGAGCCAGATGCAGAGAGCACACACTTCGTTGTGCCAAAGTTGATGCCTATGATGCTGGTAATTTATCAGTAGATAGAAAAATCAATTGGGCACGGACTGGAAGGAACCTCATGTGGAAGTCGTTTGGGTCCCTGGTGTAGGCTTTTGCTGTTCATAGGCCTCACATGACCATTCCTTGTGCTCTTCTATTGCTCTTTGCTGTACCAAGGCCTGCAATACCATTTTGGAAGGGGGCAAAAGACGGCTGGGAAGTCTTAAGTGCCAGATTATCAGTGCACAAGTGCCAGCGAGACGCCTGCATTTGTTTAGGAGACAATTAGGGAATTGCTCCAGCATACAATGTGTTCAGCACATAACCACTTTCAAACAAAATCAGATTTTTAACGTAGACTTGTTTATAACATTGATTATGTAACAGTGAAGGAGACAGGTTGGGAGCCTATGTTGTAGCTGAGTAAGGCATGTTAGCTAAGTTTACTACTGCCTATGAACCACCGGTGGCCCATATACACTTCACATCAGGGCACCTCCATTTTTGGCATTACAACCCCGTAATTGCTTGTCACTCCTCCCACCACTTCCGAATTTCATTAGATGACTCTGTTTAGGCATACTGTTGTTGCAGTAGGCACTACCTGTTAAACTTATCCAGTTTCAGCTGATCCTCGCTCCTGTATCACCCCTGCGCCCCACGCACAAGACGGCAGATCCCCAGCACTTACCCCAGCTATGTGAAGTTGGCAGAAGCATGGCACAGATGAACAAAGTAGAGACCCCCCCCGCGATCCCTGTGACTCATTCATCATGCAGACTACCCTGACACGATTCACCTTCTAACACTAACTGTGCGGGGTTTGCACACAGCTCACAAAAGATATACGGTACACTCTTATGTCAAGAGGCAACACGCACACAGTCCTTCTACAAGATACTCATATCACATAAGTTGAGGTTGAACGTCTGCGCAAATGCTGGAGAGGACAACTCTATGCAACTACATACTCAGCTTAAGCACGAGGCGTTTTGATCTGGATCAGGCCAGGTGTTCCCTACCAGGTCCTAGGAACCACTATAGACACTGAAGGCCGCCGCTGCTCATCGGTAGCATTTATGCTCCCAACTCTGGTCAGGGGGACTTCTGGGTTGCCCTCTCCTCCGTCCTCGCCCATAAAATGGCAACTCCATGGATCCTTGGCGGAGATTATAACTGCGGTTTAAACCTACACCTAGACAGACAAAAATGGCACGACTACTCAATTGGGTGCAACACTGGTCTCTAGCGGACGCTTGACAGACACTCAATCCCACCCATAAAGTCTACTTGTTTTATTCTGTACCCCACAGGCTTCATGTGTGCCTAGATCGCTTACTATGTTTGATCTCACTGGCTCCCCTATTGCATCACTCAGATCATTTAGGCCACGTGATTTCATATCATGATGCACACTACATTGATGTTCGTCGGGCATCCCCAAGGCCACCAATACCTACCTGGCAACTCCAGAGCGACTACCTTGCAGCCTCAGTCTTCCGGTAAGGAACAGGGTAACCATATATGCCATTACTTTGCTGAGAACCATGGCACCGCCTTTACGAGGATGATGGAATGGGACGCATTCAAGATGGTGACGTGGGGTTATTGCATACAGCAGGTGTTGGGTGTACGCAGGACCCTGGATGGCGAAATCAGAGACGCCACGACTCACCTAGTGCAGCTGAGCAAGGCAGCAGACCGCGACCCTGAAAAGACCCCGCAGCTAGCTGCCGCAAAGACCTCATATATACAGCTCCTAGAGCGCCTCTGCTGCTTTAATTTCACAGCTCACGCAGCTAAAGTCCATAGAGAAGGGGACAAATTCGGCCGGCTTTTAGCCTGGCTAGCGCAACAAGATACTAATCCGGATCCCATAACCGAATTGATCACACTCACGCGCAAGTCCATCTATACTCAAGAGGACATACTGCACCTCTTTTACACTTTTAATTGCAAGTTGTACCAGGCCCCGTCTGACCAATCTGAGAACTACTCGCGCGCCTTCCTCCCGAACATCACCCTACCTTGCATCCCCACTGTGACTAAACTTGCACTTCATGTCAATATAACTACAGAAAGAGAAAGTAATACAGACGATTAGGGACCTAGCCCTCAAAAAAACCCTGGGACATGACGGCATACCACTTAAATATTATAGTACTTTCCCTTCACAACTTGCACCCAGACTGGCTGACTTATATGAAGCGACACTGATAGCAGGTGAACTCCCTCATACGCTTAGGGATTTGCTCCTGGTCTCCATTCTGAAGCCTAGAAGAAATCCAATCCCACCATCATCATATCGACCCATTGCCATCCTAGGGGCCGATTATAAAATACTGGGCAAAATACTGGTGGATCACTATGCCCAGGTGCTCCTCGATCTTATCCACGCAGACCAAAATGGGTTCATCCCAGGACGCAGCACTTCCCAGAACATCCGTCGGTTCCATATACAAGATCGTGTTAAGGGTTGCTACTCACAAGATGCATGCCTAATATTAGATCCGGAGAAGGCTTTTTTATTCACAGGCGTGGCCCTATCTTTTCCAGGTCTTGACCCAGCTTGGAGGTGGTCCACGCCTCCTCGCATACACTCAGCTTCTCTACACCAACCCGACCTCCCGAGTCCACTTAGGGCACCTCATTTCCGCTCAATTTCTGGTGAGCAGAGGCACAAGGTAGTAGTGTCCCCTTCCGCCACTACTCTTCGCCTTGGCGATGGAGCCTCTTGCCATACGCTTACGGCGCGAGGGCGATGGTTGGGGAATACCCCTAGAAGACAGGACACATGCGGTGTCCCTGTATGCAGACCTCCTCATTTACTCAAAGGAAGTCACCTTGGACCTTTACCTGCTTCAACACACACTAGACGAGTTTACTTCAGCTGTCGGTCTGGGTTAAGTCGGCCATCTACCCCCTGCACCCTGACCAACCGCTGCCGTCCAGATGTTTAAGAACTACCCCTCTTCTTTGGCTACACTCTACTCAATGCTACTCTATGCCACTCCACTCTATGCCACTCTACTGTAAGCTACTCCATTCTACTCTACTCCTCCCTATGCCACTCCACTATATGCCACACTGCTCTATGCCACTCTGTGACTTCAAACCACACAATGCCACTCTACCCTATGCCAATCTACAATATTCCACTCTGCACTGCCCCACCCCATTCTATGCCACTCTACTCTACTCCTCTCTATGCCACTTCACTTCACGCCACTCTATGCCACTCCACTGTACACCACTCCACTCTATATTAGTCTAATCTACGCCACTGTACTCTAAGCTTCTCCACACTACTTTATTCTACTCTACTCCACTCAACGGACTGCGGTAGCTCTCTCCGGATCTGTACTGATGGCGTGGAAAGAAAAGAACAGATGTCAGCACGCTGGGGTGGCACCTATGTAAGCACTGCACACATCACTTCCGGCACAGAGGACGCAAAGCAGATCAACGCCACCTACAGGCGCTGAGGTACTGCTTATACATTTCCCAATCCAGTCTGACACCTGGGGAATATTTTATGGTAAGGAATCTGTGGCTAGAAGTCTCTATCAGATATGGTCACTATTAACTGGCAGGAGTTACATCTGTGGCGAGCGGGCTACCCATAGATCTCTGCCACAGCTGCTGAGTGCACTGAACTGTCACCACAGGTAATGAATATACATAGTTCAATATCATTATTAAGTTGCTGTAGTTCTTAGGTAACCTGCAGGAGTTAACAAATTATTTATTTCGCCTACTCTGGCAGAATTTTATAGTGTGGTGCAGTTTAGTGCAAAAACACGAATGACCCTTATAGCAGCTCATTACTCATGCGACGTCTCTATATAAAAAGATTATCTTTGTCACAATATTTTTACATAAAAAACTACACACACATCCTAATATCTTTTTATAAAAACATTCTTTACATTTCCAGAACTTCAACTCCTTCATTTCATACATTTGTGAGAATCTCCAACTGAGTCCTCACATTTTTAATTATTTGTATATACCTTTAGCAGACTTCTTGTTAACATTAAAGGTTAATTTGCATTTGTGGTATCTTTTCCAACAGTCTGAAGTCGCAGTACAGAATCGCTGATTTCTATTGACAAATCATTTCAGCTATACATTCCTTTCAAATATCCTTTCCAAGATCAGGTTTTTCACCAGTGAATTAAGTGGTGTAAGCATCAGCCAAATTGAACCAAAACATCGTTGCCAGGGCTCCTCCAAAGAAGGAATAAAAAAAAAAACTTGATCCTTTGGGAAGGAAAGGTTTTGCTTTTGTCAGTTGAGCCTTTTTGCACTGCCAGTGCCATGTATCTTCTCTGCAGAAACGTCCAGACCCTGTGAAGAATTGAGAAAATGGCTGTAATTAGCCTCCCCAAACATATGAAGAAGCCATTTTCAGATCTAGTCAGGCCTGGATCAGATGCCCTTCAAATTCTGAAGTGTGTTTTGGACCCCACCAAAACAGTGGCTCCATCTATGGCCATGGCAGTTACTCTGTACAGTCATGTCTGGATGAGCTACACAGACTTTTCAGAAGTACAGGCAACTCTCAAAATCACCTCCTTCGATTGTGTTTGGATTTTCAGAGAAAGACCGACTCCTTCTTGGGGTGCTTTAGGAACACTTATGCCATGGCAAATGTGCTTTGTTTAGCATCCCTAGCCAAGCAGTAATACCAGAAGTACTGCTGTTTTAAGGGCATATCCAGGTGGCATTTCTCATGAAAACGGCAACCCTTCCTGCTGGTCAGGACTCCCTAGCAACTATATCGCTCCTTGGGGCAGGTGGAGACCTAATGTACTCCACCTGCAGCAGCAGCTTCAGTCACCACCATCTTCTGCTGGATCTACAGCTTCCAAATCTCTTCAAACTCCTCCCCAGTCTATTAGCAGCTTCCTGTAGGAGAGGTGTTCTCCCACTTTATCAGCAACTGGGTGACTACTACAATGGATCACTAGGTGCTCCAGTTACTCTGCTAAGTCGACGTCCGTTACTACTTTTGTCTCCCCTGGACCACCCTCCATCTGCTAGGATGAGCTCTTGGGCACACGCCTCGATTACGAAAGTGAAGGTTATTGCCCTATTGAACAAGGGAGTCATAAAAGTGCTGCTTGTGGAGAAGAGTGGCACAGGATTTTACTCCCTTTACTTGTTGGTCTTCTAAAAAGATGGAGGCCTTAGACCCAGCCTTTGTGTCTGAAACCTCATCTTTCAATAGGACAAGTTAAAATGCTGTCCCTGAACCCTCAATGTGGAAGATTGGTTTTAGTGTCGCTGGATGTTCAGGACACCTACTTTCATATACCATTTGTTCCTGTTCATAGGTGTCATCTACAATTCACAATGGGGTCTCATGCAGCAGTTTGCCGTTCTACCTTTGGGTCTGACAACCACTCCATGAGGGTTCACAAAAGTGTTGGCCATGGTGGTAGCTTCTTCAGGAGTCAATGTTTTTCTGTACTTGGACAACTGGCTGGAGAAGGCAGTCTCCTGCACTGGTCTTGAAACATTTTCAGTCAGGACACCATGACTTGGGCTTTACCAGCAATGTCCAGAAGTCTTCTCATTCCCATGCAGTGGCTTTCATAGGTGCAGTGTTGTACACACACCTACCGGAGAGCCCTTCCTCCTTCTCAGAGGGTTGCAGACATTTGGCTAGCTGCAGAAGGCAGTCTCCTGCACTGGTCTTGAAACATTTTCAGGGCACCATGACTTGGGCTTTACCAGCAATGTCCAGAAGTCTTATCTCATTCCCATGCAATGGCTTTCATAGGTGCGGTGTTGTACACACACCTACAGGAGAGCCCTTCCTCCTTCTCAGAGGGTTGCAGACATTTGGGATATGATTCTTATGGTTCTGTTTCAGGATTATCCCCGTTCTGCAATGGCTCCTACATCTTCTTGGTTCTGCACACCAGACGGCAGATGAGGGCCCTTAAGTGATCCCTGACAATGCAGTGGATCGAGCACCAAGGAAGCCTTTTGACTTGGGTTAAATATTTTTTAATCTGTTCTCTCTGATCTGTACTACCTCTTCAACCTCACAGTGAGTCAACCAATCAGGTCCCCTTAGTCATAGGGTACCGTGGTCTGGACACCTCCTCATAGGGCTTGGGTGTCCACCTGGGTGACATGAACACGCAGGGCGTTTCCTTTGTGTCAGAGCAGTGGTTACACTGTTGGAGTTGGCACAGTTTGCCTCGCCCTATAGACCTTCCTCCCTTCCATTTCAGGGAGTACCATATAGATCCTACGGACACCACAACCACAGTCCTCAGTCAGGGGTAATGGACCCTGTTCTTGGAGGCCTGAAGCCTGTGGCAATGGGCTATGTAAAGGGCTATCTTCCCAGAGCCAACCCACCTTTCCAAAACTGAGTCACCTCTCACTAGAGGACCACAAGTTCGATCTTCATGCCAAGGTGACAGACATGATCTTCTCCAGAATGGGATGCCTATACATGGATCGATTCGCCAGGGCCCAGCACTACACTTCTCATTAATTGCTTTCCTGCGGGATGCCTTCATATTTGATTGGTTGCAGGTGTCTTTTACGCATTCCTACTGATCCCACTTATATCAAAGGTATTGGAGAAGGTGCTGGAAGACCAAGCTCAGCTAATCTTGTTCGCCCCAGACTGGGTGAGGAGGATTTGGTATGCTGATATGTTGAGACTCTGCATTCGGTTCCCTCTTCCTCTCCCACGCACAGCAGACCTGCTTTCACAGCACAATGATGAAAACCTCCACACTAATCCTTGGACAGTATGGCTGTATGCTTAGAGATCTTTTTACAAACTGAAGTGGCTGATGTTATTTTAATGACCAGAAAACCTGCAGACCGTTGGAGTGTGTTTCATGGTGCGAACTGGAAGGCTTGTATCCTTTCCAAACTAATCTCTCAGAAGCCCTACATTTTGCACCATCTCTGGCTCATCGGATTTTAATGGTTGTCCCGCTAAACATTTTGAGGTGGCTTTCTCCACTTTCATATGCCTTCCGGATCAGCCATACTCTGTTTAAGTGTTCCTTTCTGGCAAATTTTCTACAAAGATTACTCTATTTGCCACGGCTGGCTCATTTTGTACAACGTTTTTGTTCCTCCCACACTATTTATTGTACTGAAGTGGGGTTTGGATCTAGTTTTAACCTTCCTCATGGCCTCTCCAAATGAACCCCGGCACAACTGTCCTATACAGTTACTGACATTGACGACTATCTTCCTAGTGGCCATAACTTTGGCCTGTAGGTTTAGAGAACCACAGGCTGTTTCGGTCTGGCCACCTTCATTGTGTTCTATCCAGATCAGCTGGTTCTTCCCATGTACCCTTCCTTCTTACTGTGTCTACCTTCCACATGGGCTAGTGCATCACTCTCCCATCCTTCGTTCCTCCTCCTTCTCATCCCACCAATGAGGAGAAAGTCCATAGGCTAGAGCCTATGTAAAAAACAACAGAGAATGGATAATCATTTCTTTGTGATCTTGTCTGGAGTCATGAAGGACAAAGCAGTAACCAAGCACACAATCTCACATAAGGTTTCTCTTGGAATAAAGATCTGTGATGTTTTGGCCATAAAAGAACATCTGGCTGGCATCCTGGCCCCCTCCATGAGGGCTAGAGCAGCCTCTACTGCACTTACTGGGGTGTCCTAGTGCCTGTTATTTGTGGGTAGCTATATGACTTATTTTGCACAACATGTATGCCTTATGGTCAGGCTTGCAGTGAGTGATGAATACTTTACAGAGGCTGTGTTGCATGACTTCCTTGGCATATTGGCACTACTCAATCCCATCTACTGGGGTTAGTGGGGTGGTTTGATTTTGGACTCAATCACAGGGTTAGGAATCTGTGGGAAGAGACACTATCTTGGTTCCTCTCTGCATGTCTCGGGTGTGGAAAAAAAATAATAGGAACGTATGCCAGAGCACCAGATAGACTATATACATCACCTCCTGGTTGGATGAAGCTGTGGTTGAAGGTGGATGGGACAAATCTTGGGATCTTCTCTGGTTAGAGGGGAATATTTCTAAATTGAGAAGAAAGTGTACACACCAGACATACTGCTACTGAATGTAAGTAACTTTTTCACATATGCCTTGCAACACAGAAGTAATCTTGACAAGGATGCATTCAGCATACATCACAACAATTTATCGGAATTTAGTTTTTTTAAAGATGGAGAGCAGCCAGAATGCTTTGTTCATACTTTTGTTTCGATGCAAGCTAAAGATCACCCCCTTCCCTCTAGCAACAGTCAAGAGCAAACATTTTGGTGTAAAATACCTAATTTATTATTCACATTCTTTACAATTTGTACATATATTTGGTGACTATCATTCACAACACTGGTGTAAATATTGCTACAAGAGGATAACTAGATCAGAAGGAGATGCAGGAGGTGAAGGGTAGGAGAAAAAGATGCAAAATATGAACAGAAACCCATTATACCTGAAGTGCCACTTTACAGGCAGTCTAACTTGCTTTATTTATTTTTTTGGTTTCACGTATTTCAGCCGGCCTTTATCATGTTTTCCATTTAAATAATAAAATGATTTAAGTGCAAAAAAGTAGTCATAAAATATACAAGGCAAATAAAGACTATATTGTACCTGATGTTTGGAAGCAAAATGGCTTTTTGGTAAACAAATTCTGTAATTGATAAGGTGTATTTATTACATAAAATTGTTAGCGTCTGAAGCTAAATGTCATCATTCCAGCTTTTATTTTATTTTTTAAACTGAGAAATGCGTTGTAATAAACAGTTACGTAATATTCCCATATGCATATACTGTTAATTAAATAGCAAGTAGTGGGCAACTGGATTCTGCACTTCACACTCATGGCTATGCATGGAAATTTCCAGAATAAGGAAGTAATGCTGGAGATCTGGGTCGATTTTCAACTGAGACATCTTTATGACTTCCCAGGGTAGTTTCTCATAAATTGAAGAACAGTTTTGCTGAAAATTAATTCTGAAATGCTATAATTTTCCTCCTTCTTTCCGCTTTGTAAATCGACTCATGAGCTTCTTGATAGTTTAAGGCATAGGAAAAGAAGGAAAACATTCATACTTTAGGGAATTAATCGTTAGCAGTTTATACTAATGGACATAGTCCATATCGAAGCTTATGTGCTATAAAAATGTCACCCTAGGAAGAAGAAATGCTTCATTCATGAAGGGGTTGTAGGATAAATCTCAAAGAGCTTTGATATCAAAGCGATCCTATCAAGAAACTTCTTTTGCACCGCTTCTTCCTGGTTTTTCTATTGAGAAGTTCAAGAGAAAGTTGCCTATAAATGAGCGAGGATGAAAACGTGACTTTACATATAGGAAGCAGGGCGGGGGTATGATTATGCTGCTCCGTTAGGATTGAGGATACCAAGGGGACTATGCATTTGGCTCTGCAATATACTGAAACAGTTTAGCATCCAGGCAACACCAGAGTCCTAAAAGCAGGTTCGTTAGGTCATGGTGAAAGAAGGGTGCTACAACTTAACAGACGATGGATGACACAGCAGATTTTTTAAAGGCTACCTAATTCAACTATGTCCTGGAAACGGACCAGTCAAAGAAAAGACCACAACTGTAACTGAAGTTAATCAAAAAATATTATAGTGAGCTCAGATAGTACCACTGAGGAGTACTGTGCCAAGCAGCGTTGGAGGTGCAACGAAGAGCCAGGATAACACCTAGATGGTTACTACCATAATATCCATAGGTTTCAGATGCTTTACCAGGGTAGATAATTTATTTGTTACCTGATTCCAATTCTAGATGCTAGAACAGAGAATGTTTACTGTAAGCCATGGAACTGCTAGGACCTTAGGGGATGAAGAAGCACACCGCTTGAGGGACGCTTTGACCTCGAAAATCAGCATCATAGGCTGGTGTTATACTATCGGCAGATCCAACCTGGCGTCTATGAAAGACTAGTTAGTGGCGAGTGGAACACAGGAACGGATTGGGACACACAACCCACAGCAGGTATTTCAGGCAATTTAAGTCCTGCTAAGAAGGGACGCTAGCATGAACAATCAGCATCAGTTTAGCTTTGCTTGGCAACACTTATTTACATGGACTCTCAGATCTCACTCCTAGTTCGCACTCGTTTAGGTGTCCCTTAACTATTATATGAGGGCATATTCCCAAAGCAGACAGAAGGCGTGCCAAAATAATATAGTAAAGGCAGAGTGAATTTTCTCCAAACAATGGGGTGTCTTATGAATATTAGGCAGCAGCAGAGGGAGATTTCTATTCCTAGGGCAAAAGAGAAGGTGTCTTGCATGAGATTATCAACCACTTAAAGAAGGTATATAACTTTGTGTTTTTCCTTGCTGTACTTAGGTTCTCTAATATAGTGTCCCATTGTTATTTGGAAAGAACCTGGATGGCGCTGATGAAGTAATCTGGCAAACAGACTCCCGTCTCCTTAAGGCTGACGATATCTGGTAGTCTACGTGAAGAACTCGTTTCATACTGGGAGCTGAGCTGAATAACATCTATGTCGTTTTCTCCACTGGAATACTCTTACATCGCAGATGCTCAGAGTTCTAATAACGAGTGACAACCTCTACTTGGGTGGATCAAAAATCTTGGAATTAGCCCTTAATCCCACTTAGTGTTGGATAGATGGTGCTAACTGTGGTACTACACCAAGTGAAGAGTCTTACTTCACTTTTGAAGATCCTTTCCACCATCAGAAAGTAGTGTTTAATTATTCAGCCAATGGCTAAAGTCCCAGAGCATGCACTTCAGACAAGTCGTAAGGGCAAAACATTTAGTGCATGGCAGATCTGGCATGTATATTGGGGTATATATGCCCCAGAAATTTAAAGGATGTCAAGCACTGTCTTGCAGTAAGTGGTCTACGACAAACTGCTCTGTCCTCAATACCTCTTTAACTAATATTTGAATGGATAATAATGAACAAAAAATAAAGAAATAAAATAGGATCAGCATGTCTGAATTACAACCACTAATGGCAGCAGATGCAAGGCTCGAGTCTATGTCATAAGTTGAAAAAATGGCTGTGGTGGATCCTAGCAAACAAGAATACTTTTTGTGAAGTGAGTGGTACGTGAAGGAAACAAGGAGAGAGGTTATATTTATCAAACTAGTTTGAGATGAAAACCCTCATTGTTAGTTTGTACCTAATGAATGGGCTAAGGGATTGGGTGAAAGCAAAATGTAAGAGAACTATTTGTCCAAAACCTTTGGGGGTTTTAGACAAGACATAGTTCTCTAACTTAATAGAGACCATCCTCCAAGAAATGGGCAGATTCAAAAATCTATCTGCAGATATCTCATCAAATGGAGTGACATGAACTGTGATTGGATAGTTCTGTCACATAGATATGTTATCTACTAACATTCAATATAACAAGGCTTTGAACTCCGCCATTTCAGATCCAACAATATTTACAGGAAAGCCAAAAATCGTCTTGAACTAAAATTCTTCAGACCACAGAGAAAGTACGTTTGTCAAATACAGTATATGAAGATCAGATGCCTGTGTGAAAACTCAATTAACTCTACAGTAGTTTAATGGGTAGATTCAGGCAGACCGTTTCTTGCAGCATATTAAATGTAGGGTATTCACTGCCTCACCTTCCTCGCCAACATCCTGCAAAAGCTAAGGTGCTCTCTTCCGAAGTGGATCTAACAGGGTTTTGAGAAACAGATATAGGCAAAGTACTGCACCATTGAATCACAGATGCCATATCAAAGCAACAGTCGCAGTCATCTCAGTAAGAACCAGTTCTCTGTCATCAGATGCTCATGAAAATGACTACGAGGATAATCGTGGGTTCAATGTATCTAATACCTATTTGAAAGGAATATTTGAAAAAATACAATTGTACTGAACTTAATTTTAAAAACAAAATGAAGTACAAAGCGTTTTCTATATTTTTGAACAATCAACAACATAGATTATGCATGGAATCAGGAGCTGCTCTTTTATTGCTCACAGCCCTGGAGCACACTTAGTTCCATGCTCCAGCCACAAGCCCTCCGTATTAATTGTCTTTTTTCTTGCCAAAAAGTGCCCACCAAATTAGTAACGTCAGCGATTCTGTCTGCACAAGGAGTGCCAGTACGTGTCGAGGCCTGCCTACTTCAAAGAATACGAGAGCGGCCTCATCTATGCTTTTACCGATGGGACTAACAGAGCGCTCACTGAGATGGCTGTACCTGCCCTTCTTCCATGCTGTCTGGATTGATTACCGTTCTGTTTTCCACATAAACTCCAGTTTCCATTTACAGATCAACTAAGAGTGTTATAGCCACTGAGTTGGCCTTTGATGCCGAGGAGTTTTTCTTTGATGTTGACGTATTTGGCCTGAGCCCAAGTATGTAGGCATTCTTTGAGGTCGAGATAGCGGTCAGGGTCAAGACAGCCTCTCTCCTGCACGGCATTGTTAACATACTCCTAGGTGACTCCATTATAGGCAGTCTCTTTCTGGTTTAAGAAGCATAAGTATGGCCTAGGAGAACTATAGTGCAACACCCCTCGACATTAATCAAGACTGTGTGTGTAATGGTCAGACTAGCTACTTCGTCAGAGTAAGAACTGAAAGATCCTCACACCAAATTTCAACGATCCAGAATATATCTTGTTTGCAGAGATATCCAAAAAAGCAGAGGAACTCAAATTTCTTGTTTGCTAAATGGAAGTTACCACATGTGATCTTGCAAATGCTGGAACCTACATTGACTCTAAAGAATAATGTCTTTACAGCTAGGGGATCTTAGAGGCGGTAATGTTAGGTGTTATTGACATTGGCTTTATAGGTTTTTATTTAATTTATTGGGGGGCGTTTATAAATTTAATCCAGGGGTAGCCTAAAGTCATGTTCTGAGAAACGAGAACGAAAAATAAGTCTCGTCCTGATGACGCATTATTCTGTAAGAAATCATGTCTCTGCAGATTCTTAGGCTATACCAGCAGCTGACGAGAAAGAATCATATTCATCAGGCCACTTGAAAAGCAAAGTAAAAGGAGGTGCTCCTGGGTAAGAGTCGGTGGCACTAGTGCTTTCTCCCAGAGTGTCACTAACAGACACTTGTCTAGGCCAATATGAAAAATACCTCTGGTATGAAATGGAATATCTCTTGCAACATCCTCTTGTTGAAGTGAACCACAAAGCATTGTCATTTTCTTCAGACAAGCATTTGGTTTCTAATCAGCAGATGCAGTAAACTTGCCAGCAAGGCACGTGGCACAAGAAACGTGTAATTTATACATAAGACTCATGGGACTGGGACTGATGGTGCATCATAAGATGTTGAATCCGCATTTTTTGGGCAAAGTGTTATTCGGAGTGTGGGCAGATGCAGACATTTAAAAAATGAAGAGCAATTCATTAGTTGTGCTGGAAAGAGAAAAGCGCCACACAAATCTTACATGCCCGAGCACAAGAAACAGTCTTTTCAGAGGTACCAAGATGATGCTTACCACAATAGCAGAGGTAAGAATGATCCATTAAAGAAGTGGTACTGCACTACAGTCTGCAGCTCAGGAAAGCATCTCTACTACCCTTCAAAAAGCAAACAACTTGTTTCCCTTTTACCAGTCAGCGGGCCACCAATAAGTATTCTCCTGAAGGAGGAAAATCCCAATTTCCTTCAGTTTAGAGAAAAATCACCACAGATGTATGGGTGGTGGACATTATTCAGAAAGAATAAAACTCTACAGTTCCAAGCTGCATCACAGTGAACACCTCCCAATAGGCAGACTTGCTGTCAGTCACTTGCAATTCAGTTGCAGCAAACATAACCATCTTGTCTGAGGAAGAGCAAGTGATGAACGTTTAGGTTCATTAGAAAAAGGCCACATATTCAATATTGTCTGTTCCAGAAACCTGAGCCGTACATTGGATTAGCCATGAGTCGTATTTATTACGGAGTAATTCAGAATCTTATTTCTTCAATAAATATGTCACTCTAAATAAATATGTAATTTAATTTCAATGAGAGACCAGCAGGATGCCTTTGTCGATGTTCCCTGCTACCTACTCACAGGACTTTTTTTCAGATTTCTAGTGAGGACTCCACCTCAGTTTACATTCTTATACCTCAGTCTAAACTTGGTTCAATGAGTGTTCTCCAAGAGCCGTGGCAGTAGTAGCTGCTTATCTCACGAGTCAAAGGATTTTGTTTCTCCTTATCTACACTTAGCACAGATGAGGTAAAGTAAAAAAAGATCGAGAACATATAAGGGAGCAATCCAGTCTTTGCTGCGATATCTAGGTCTATCAGTGAACAATTACAAATTCTGTGCCAGTCTCAGTAGAAAGACAGGATATCATTCTGTCCACTGTTAGGAACTATGTCATCCAGTATTTTTCTGTTTCCTAATGCTATGCCGCATATGAGGATGCTAATGTCTCAATGATCAATTATGTAAGCTTCTGAGGATCGGTAGGATAAGACTGTCACCAGGCAAAAGGACTGCGTAGCTGGTTAATCATGGCAGGAAATGTTATGAAGGAAGAAGGCAGGATAATGATCCTCTCAGATGCATCCTCTCAGAGATGGCAAGGCTATCTGGATAATGGAACAGCAAAATGTTCCAGGTCTCTATCAGAAAATCCACCTCATGTATATACGCTGGAGCTCAAAGCAATATGTCTTACTCTAAAGGTGTAAATTTTGATGGCTGCCATGCAGACAGGATATTCTTCACAGCCTGCAAAGGAAAATATGCCATTGCAAACTAACATTGCTGAAATAGGCAGCTTAGCACCCGAGGCCCTGCAGAATGAACACTTTACTGTTCCTTCAGATTGTATGCAACTATTGAAGGAAGCAATGGGACCTTGAGCAAGAATATATAGCATCTTTGAGGGAAAGAAATTCTGCATTTTGTGCATACAAAAGGTATAGGATCCGTTGAGATACCGAAAGGAAGTGGTATCATCCCAATCTTGCAAGATCAGGCCTTCAATTATAGCTTTGTGTGTTTATGTTTTGGTTATTTGTGTATATACATTTTTCCAACATACTTATTTTTCATCATTCTTGTAATGAAATGTGAATACTTATTAGGAGGTTCTCACACTGTATTTTCACAATGAGTAAACATGCTCCTGTTTATAAAGTAAATGTAAATTTCAACAAACTGAAGTGCCCTTCTTTTAAATCTGTGCATAAGTGAAAGATAAAGTATAATTCTTGGAAATTGGTATGTTAAATCCAGGCTGTTTTGTTTAAAAGGTTGTATATTATTGTCCCTCAAAACGAGTGTGTTACGTAGTCCTTCTTTTATCTGTAACGTGGCATTCGATTTCTATTTGAATGAGGTGGTGCTTACACCTGTGCTTTTGCTAATCCTACACCCTCTTTGAACAATCTCGGCTTAGCTTAAATGTTGGGGGTGCTTTTATGTATTACTTTACACAAAACTAAACATATGCAGAAATGTAAGCAAGTCTTCACATACCTTAAGCTGGTTGAGGCACCGTGATTATAGCAAACACAATCTCTTTAGTTGGTATGTTTGAAATGATTGTGCAATCATCAAAACGTGAATAGGCAGCTTTCAAGAAGCACAGGACTCAGTACGTGAAGGCCAATTTAGGCTGCCACAGAATACCACCAATAAACTATCATCAAATACTGTGGTACTGATAAAGATAATAAAAAGGATTCAAGGATACAAATGCTAAATGTTATTATTTTGTGCTTTTACTGTCATATGTATTGGCCGAATAAAGATATTTTGACTTGACTTGAATAAAAAGGATCCAAGTTATGAGAAGTTGCAGTTAAGAACGTGCCCTGTTAATTCATACTTTGATTTTTCCGCTGGTGTTCAGTTCTATTTGTCATCAAGTGCAATTTTGTTAATTTCTATCACTGAAAGCCTTATCAGTGAAGTCAAACCCACCCAGGCTCAGCCACACGAGTGAAGAGCCAGGTTTCTCAAAGAGAAGTGAGGGCTTGTGGCTGGAGAAGGGCGCTGCATGACAGACCGGCTTAAAAGGGGCAGCTTCGGATTCACTGTACAGCCTGGTATTGTTTTTTAAATAATTGCAAGTACTTTGTAAATGATTTTGTAAAGTATTCTAGGATCCAAATGACAGTAGTTATTATACCAGTTATTAACCCTGATTAGAATAACCTGTATAGAAATCTACAGTACATGTTTCCATTCTCACAGAATGCCCCGAGGCTGCAGTGGCAGGTGAAGCTTCCTCTCGCCACATGATAAATAAAGTACATAAATGATTGGATATCACTGACAGAATACTCCTTTACTGAAGCCTCCACATTAAACTGGGCCTCCTTTGTGTTTAGAAAGTATTGAAGAATATCAACGTCAAAACAACAATTTGGACTTTTAAGGATGCTCAAATCTCATGGGTGCACAAAGTTGGATGATCTGGATAGCTCAAATGTGTGCAAAGTCTTAACGTTAGGAGCGCTGCTGATACATCTAAAATACATTATCACCCAAACCAAAGGTTACTGTAAATTATTACGTAAAATGGCTGATAGGGACTGTGGGGTGCAGCACCACAATTGCAGCATTTAAGCTCAATGCTGATAGGGCAAATCCAAATAGCCTTGGTTAATATAACAGGAATCGCTGGCACATTTCTTTCAAAATTGACACAAGCCATAAATCAGAAACGTAAGGCGAAAATCGAGAAACAACACATGAGGGGAAGATAAAAGCCTCATGTGTAAATGAAGAGGACAACGTAATAGTTCCATTTGTAGTTGAACAATTCTTGAAGTGACAGAAGCAATACAATGTGCACAAGTCACCATCTCTGGTTTTTACTGCGGATTCAAGACTGCTGTGGCCATCCTGTGCTTTGTAAGTGAGCGATTAGGCCTTTTCAAAGGTGTTTGCCTTCTAGCTATTTCAATAGCTCCCTAATTTCCCAAGATAAACAAAGCTTCTTGCAGGCCCACGTATATTTTTATGAATGGACAGGGGGTAGTTTGAGTTGTGATAGCATCTTTGTACTGATATGCATTTGGTGCAGAGTCCAAGATTTTTAAATCACAAAACTTCAATTTCATACACTATTTGTACTGTGTTTTGGCTGCTTTTTTCAACCTGGATTTCCAGATTTCATTTGGTTTTCCCCAGTACTAAAGTAATGTTCCTGTTGAAGGTGTTGATATATTATTGATTGTCTATGCTTATAATTTTTCATACTGTGTGTGTTCTAAATCTGTAATTAAGATGTCCCCTTAAATGTAGGAGAAGTTTAGAGATGAGTTAAAAAAGTGTGATAATGAGGAGAACCACTGCTTAGTCTTGTGACCACCACCAAAACCATGAAAACTATCTTCATTGATGAAGAGATTGTATTAGTTTAAATTAAGTGGCGATCCTGCTTGCACAGTCACTGTTGAGGCAACAATAACACATGGTCACTCATTTCTTTACTAAGTCAACTCACTGATACATAAATAGATTAAAAAAAATTCTATGTCATAATTTGTGTATTAGATCATATTTCTATAAAAAATTGTGCCACTGTACTCCATGCTATGGAAGTCTGTAAGCCATTTTATTACTGGGGCCAACATTTTTGATCAAGGACTGAAGATTTGAACTCAGGTCCTCTACTAACAATGGCCCACTTCTACTTCCCTTAGCCAAAATTTTTGGGGATGGAATAACACCCTCAAATCTATTTAGAAACTTAAGGTATGTCATAACTTATGCCTTACAGCTTATTTCCTAAAACGTTACTACAGTAATTCATGCTATGGAAGGATGTGTAATACGTTATTGCTGGTGGCTACATCTTTAATCGAGGGCTGAAGATTTTGTGTTCAAGTTCTCTACTAACAAAGACCCACTTTGACTTCCCATGGTAAAAATTCATCAGGGATAGAAGAAAACCTCGGATGCATTTAGAAAGCTACTGGATCCTTTGGAGGAAAATCTCTCATTAAAACTCAATATCACAAATGTGACCCAATATATTCTTTCCACTGCGTAAACAGTTTAGAGACATAGGGACAGATTCTTAAACCTACACCAGCTCTTTTGAAGAGCTGTTTCTAGGAATCCTTCAAGCAAAACAGTCCTGAATACAAGTTTAACTGTCTAGTAAGAAAGCAATCATGGCCTGAGCGGTAGAAGTGCTGTACTATACATCCAAATTCAGAAAGTGAATATAGCTTGATATACCGGTTTTGAGTAGCAGTGAGTATATGAAACGCTTAATGCCCATCCACACCAACTGAAAAGGGTTGATGGAATCTATAAAAAATGGTTATTTTAAGGCACTATTTATATTTGGTATGGACAGCATCTTGGCAAAGATATATAAAGGCAATTGCAACTATACAAAATGTTATTCACACCAGAGTTTTGCGTTTGGCAAGTATACTCTGTAGTGTTTTGTCGTCTGGCAGGACAGCTTCATTTTTAATTTCCAAAATGGCAACTATCTATGCAGAGTATATTCTGAAACAAATGCTGGTATTTTATAATAAAAACTACACTACAATTCTTCCACCTCTGTGCATGTTATGAATTCATTAAATTGTTCTAGATTGAAAAATCATATGGCTCATGCTTTTGAGGTTAAGCAATTTCTTTTAGGACAAACCTGTGTGGAGTTAAAATAGATCATGTCTCTTTACAGACAAGCAGGTTGTTTGAAAGTATACACTGTCCTAGACATACCACAGAAGGTCACCAGAAGCTTAAGGGGCGGAAGATAGATCATGCATCAAGCTTTCTGAAGACACCCAATTTCTAACCAGCTGCCATTCGTTTACAATTTTTCTTTAAAACCTGTAAACTATGAGATCACATGTGTTCTTTGCAATTAAGTAAACAGAACAAAATGCAGAGCAGTAACTTGGCCTACAAGAGAGAAAAGTCAGTTACTGCTCATGATTGGAAGGCGAGTATATGGAGCTGAAATGGAAAATATTGGGAAGCCTTAGTTTTTTTAAGTCATTTGAAACGTCATACCTCCATTTTTCAGTCTTATTCTTAAAATGATACATAGAAGTCATTATTATGAATTTGTCTCAAAAATCAGTATTGCACGTTTTGATTTTTTTGCAGAACAATCAGTACATGGTGGCCCTGGTGACGAAAAAGAAAGGAGACAATGCAAAATCGGGTCATTGCATGGGGTCAAAGGCACACGTAGGATAGCATACAAAAATAAATCTGATAACCAGCTGCATTTTTATACGCATATTTTTTCAAATTTTTTTTTTTTTACATGTTTTCATTTTGAAACGTTTGAGGACAAATACAGCTTTCTCTTGTCTTTCCATTTTAGCAAGAAGCACTTTCAAGGTCTCTTCAGGGTAGAGCTCCGTCATTTTCTACATCAACGGAAAGCGGCCGAGTGCCTGCCTCAGCTTTTCAGCAATCTGAAAAGAAACAAGTTAGAATGGTCATTCGAACGCAACAAGTTGTATCACCAGAGAATACATTTTCCAAATAACCATGAGATTTAACAGTATACGATTAAATCAATTTAAAGGGATATAGAAAATGTTTGAATGTAATTAGTAAAGCAAATGTCATTCACTATTCTCCTAAATTAACAAAGCCCTACGCTTAAAGTTGGAAATCTGTTTTGTGAAGGGCTGTACTTAATTTGGCAGCAACATTTTGACGTTCATGGGACTGACGGAGTCCAAGAGTTAACAATTCAAGCACGTGCATTTTTACATTTATTTTTCTTTGATTTCTGTACACAAACCCTATTCCTACACAAGTATTATACTTGAGTGGCTATCTACCGATTCCCACCCTGGAAGCATATTTCCACTGGTCCGTACTCTGGGATGGAGGATTGGTACCTTAAACTCGCAAAGAGCTCTTCCACAAGCCCAAAGCTCGCTGGCAGCTCCTCGGCTATGGCAGAGGAACGTCGTCGCCCCCCCCCGCCAGCTCTTTTAAAAGTGTGAAAAATAAAACGAGAATAAAACGGGTTTAAAGCCCGTTTTATTATTGTTTTATTATTCCTTTTGCCGAGGCTTGGAGGCAGGGCCAGGGTGGTGTCAGGCTGGGGAGGGGGAGGAAGGAAGGGGGGTGGACGGTGAGAGTGATGGGCACTGCCTTCACTGAACATGTGGGTTTGGCCGGCCGTCGCAGGCGGGCCAAACCCACATGCGCAGTGACGCTCGCTCTAACCCCAGCTGCATTGATGGGGTTGGAGAGAGCAGGCACTGGCTCCCAGTCTGTCCTCGAGCACAAATCATTGGCGCTCAGGCCAATCCCGAAGCTGCTCTCATGATGAGTAGCTTCAGGATTGGCCGCAGGCCAGGCTGGGAGCCTGAGTCTGCCTGACGGTGGAAAAGAGAGGTCAGCCGAAGAACGCGACACAATCATGGAGGGTGCAGGTAAGTTCTTTTTAATTTTTTTTCCATTTGTCTCCGTGGTCGCTCATCCCCCCCACCCCCGCCCCCGCACCTGCCCAAGCTCAACTTAGAGTTGCAAAAAGCTTCACGAATAAAGCCACAAGTCACCCCAGGTGTTAAAGAACAAGTTACTTACCTTCGGTAACGATATATCTGTAAGAAACATTAGTAGTGATAGATTCCTTACCTTAGAATATCCCCAGGCGTCAGACTGGATCCGGAAAGTGCCCAGAGCAGAGCCCTGCTGGGCCAAAGAAAGAAGGAACAGTAGTGCTTCAGAAAGAGGGGCAGAAAGGGGATCCACAGCCTTTGCTGTGCACCATGCCACAAACGTGTTCCACCTGCAGGCGTATACCACTTTAGTAGAGGGATGCCTGGCTGCCAGAATGACATCACAAACTTCAGGAGGCAAGTCGAAAGGAATCAACTGCCGCCGCTCAATCTCCACGCAAAGAGGTGGAGGCTGGACAGGTTCGGGTGGAGGACCGTCCCCTGCTGCTGCGACAGAAGATCCTCCCGAAGAGGCAGTCTGATCGGAGGATCCATGCTCATACTGAGTAGCTCGGGATACCATACTCTTCGAGCCCAGTCCGGGGCCACAAGGATGACTTGTGCCCGGTCGCGCCTGATCTTCTTCAGCACTCTGGGCAGAAGTGGTATAGGCGGAAAGGCGTACAACAGACCGCAACTCCACTCGCGACGAAAAGCGTCTCCGAGCGAGTGCCGCCTTGGAAAGTCCAACGCGCAGAACTGATGACATTGCGCGTTCTCTTCGGTGGCGAATAGATCTAACCAAGGGTCTCCCCACTGCTGAAAGAGACCTTGCACCACCTCCGAGTGAAGACGCCATTCGTGATCGAGCATGCACCTGCGGCTGAGGTCGTCCGCCCTGGAGTTCAGAGAACCTGCCAGGTGTTGAACCACCAGGGACATGCCCTGATGTTCCAGCCATGTCCAGAGACGCAGAGCCTCCTGACAGAGGGTCCACGACCCCACCCCGCCTTGTTTGTTGCAGTACCACATGGCGGTGGTGTTGTCTGTGAACACCTGCACTACTCTCCCCTTGACAGAGGGAAGGAATGCCTTTAGTGCAAGCCGGATCGCCCGAAGCTCCAGAAGGTTGATATGGAGCCGGGACTCCGCCTGAGACCAGAGGCCTCTGATCTCCGCCTCTCCCATGTGGCCGCCTCAACCCAGGAGGGACGCATAAGTCACCACTGTAAACTCCGGTTGGGGAAGGGAGAGGGATCTGCCGTCGACCCAATGCCGGTTCGTGAGCCACCACTGCAACTGACGTGCAGTGCCCTCCGAGATCTGGACGTGATCGGACAGGTTCCCCTGATGCTGCGCCCACTGGAACTTCAGGTCCCACTGCAGAGCCCGCATATGCCATCTGGCATGATTGATCAGCAGGATGTAGGAGGCCATGAGGCCCAGCAGCCTCAGAGTCACTCTGACCGAAACCCAGGACAAGGGCTGAAAGATGGGAATCAGAGCCCGAATATCCCGGACTCGCTGTTCGGGAGGATAGACCCGAAACTGCGCCGTGTCCAGAACCGCTCCAATAAAGAGGAGTTTCTGAGAGGGAATCAGGTGCGACTTCGGCACGTTGATGGAGAACCCCAGCAAGTGCAGGAGGTCGGCCTTAGTCTGGAGGTGGGAGACGACTGCATGGGGCGAGCCCGCCTTCAACAACCAGTCGTCCAGATAGGGGAAGACTTAAACCCCTGATCTGCGCAGATGAGCTGCGACCACCGCCATCACCTTGGTGAACACCCGAGGGGCGCTGGTAAGGCCAAAAGGGAGCACGGTGAACTGAAAGTGCTCGTGGCCTACCGTGAACCGTAGGTAACGCCGGTGGGCTTGCAGGACGGGGATGTGGAAATAGGCATCCTGCAAGTCTAGCGCTACCATCCAGTCTTGTGGATCGAGAGCAGACAAGACCTGAGCCAGAGTGAGCATCTTGAACTTCTCTTTGCGGAGGAAGCGATTGACGTTCCGGAGGTCTAAGATAGGACGCAGGCCTTTGTCCTTCTTGGGCACCAGAAAGGAGTGGGAATAGCAACCACGACCT
This sequence comes from Calotriton arnoldi, assembly GCA_963921515.1. NCBI lineage: Eukaryota > Metazoa > Chordata > Amphibia > Caudata > Salamandridae > Calotriton > Calotriton arnoldi. The sequence goes on from CAWUFW010003945.1 coordinate 866,388, forward strand.
ACTTCTGGCGTCGGAACGCGCTCGATGGCCCCCTTGGCCAAGAGGGCCGCAACTTCCTGCTAAAGAAGCGCCAAGTGATCCCCCGACATGCGGTGGTACTGAGGTGGCATGGCTGGAGGGGTAGTCTCGAAGGGGAGGGAGTAGCCCCTCCGGACTACCTCTAAAACCCACCTGTCCGAAGTGATGGTGCGCCAGTGGGGGAGGTGATGGCGAAGCCTGCCGCCCACTGGCGTTTGATGGGCCTGAAAGTTCGGACTAGGAAGGTTTGGAGGCAGTGGTGGCAGGGGTGGTGGTGGACTGACCCGCCCGCAGGCCCCTTGATCCGCCACGGCGGAACCCGCGTCCGCGCTGGGATTGTTGCTGCGCAGGCCTGTGGCTTTGTTGCGAACGCTGCGGGCGCCCCTTCCTGTGCCACGAAAGGAGCGAAAAGCGGAAGGCGGAGGAGGGCGGACTGCCGAGAGTCCCAAGGACTTGGCCGTAGCCCGTGAGTCCTTAAACCTCTCCAACGCGCTGTCCGCTTTGTCGCCGAAGAGGCGACGGCCATCAAAGGGCATGTCCATAAGGGTGTTTTGGACATCCCCCGAAAATCCAGTGGTCCTCAACCAGGCGTGACGGCGAACCGCCACCGTAGTTGCAATCGACCTGCCCAGTGAGTCGGCGGTGTCTAGGCCACAACGAATCATGAACTTTGCTGCGTCTCTCCCCTCTGCAACAGCCTGGGAGAGAGCAGGCCGGGCCTCCTCCGGACACTGGGACAGCACGTTCGCCACCGTATCCCACAGAGAGTGGGAATAACGGCCCAAGAGGCATGCGGTGTTCACGGACCGCAGCGCAGAGCTGGTGGAAGAAAAAAACCTTTTTCCCAAACTGATCCAGCTTCTTGGATTCCCTATCCGGTTGGGCGGAAGGGAAGGCGGTTGGGGAAGCAGAGGCTTGGACAACCAAGCTCTCGGGGGTGGGATGTTCGGAGAGAAAAATGGGGTCACCCGGAGCCGGGCGATGGCGTCGGGCCACGTTCCTATCCACAGGAGCCCCTGTGGTGGGCCTGGACCAAGTGCCCAAAAGAACGTCAGAAAGGGCTTCATTGAAGGGAAGCAGCGGCTCCGCAGAAGTAGCTTCTGGCTGAAGCACCTCTGTCAGGAGGTTAGTCCTGACGGCCACAGTAGGGAGCTCGAGGTGTAGGGCCTCTGCCTCCCTACGCAACACCACAGCATAACTAGCGCCCTCCTCCGTAGCCACGGTAGGAGGAGACAGCATGCCAAGGTCTGGTGAGGTATCCAGACCACTGGTGTCCCCCAATTCCTCAGCCCAGTCCTGTTCAGACTCGCAAGCAGCGAGAGGGTCCTCAGACCCCTCCCAGTCCTCCCCTTGCTCCTCAGGATGTACAACAGATCTAAAATAAGGAGCAGGGACATGGGGATAAAAATCCCCGAGCAACGTCGAGAACGGCATCGATCGACGCCGGCCCGACGCCGCGTCCACTTCGGGGCTGAAACTGAGGTCGACGTCGTCCCGAGGAGAGGGCGGTGTCAGAACTGGTGCCGGTGGAGTCGACGTCGGTGGAGGTGTGACAAGGTCAACCGGGATCCAGGCCTGGATCCAAGGGTGTCCTGCGGCGCCGAGGCCGGAGCCGCCGGCGTGGAAAGGCGAGGACACCCAGCCGGGACCGCGGGGCCCGAAGGCGCACCAGCGGGACCCGACGGCCCAAAGAGGCGAGCCATGGCAGACAGGAATTCCTGTATTTGGGCCGGAGTCACCGACGACCCCGGGAAGGGCGGGTAGTCGGGCGGCGACTGCGTAGGCTCCGCCGGAGCCACGGGGGAGGCACCACCTGCACCCTCAGCCGCGTCGCGCGACCGACGAAAGGAAGTCGGAGAACGATGGCATTTCTTCGACTTCTTGTGCTTCGTCTTACCTGACCCCGAGTGCGAAGACTTGGATCCCGAAGATCGGTGGTGATGACTCCGCGCACGGTCCCTCGACCTCCCACGGGACCGGGACCTCGAACGGCACAACTTGGGGTCGTGGTCGCGCCCCAAGCAGAAAAGGCACACACGGTGCGGGTCAGTCACCGACATCATGCGGTGACAATCCCCGCAGGACTTAAAACCGGGCATCCTATCTGCACCAGGAGTCGAAGACTCGATGAAAAACAGAGACAAAAAGCCTCAAAAAGTCAGTCAAAAATTGACTGGGGGTTCCTGCTCTTCCTGGATCTGCGCTTGCTGGCGCGGAAAAAGAAAGAACTGACGTCAGCACGCGTGGGCGGCGTCTAAGTAGCGCCCGCGACGTCATCTCGGCGACCACGACGCCAACGACTGACGCGGAGCCGCACGGCGCCACCTACCGACGCGCAGGGGTACTGCTGACGAAAACTTTCCGGATCCAGTCTGACGCCTGGGGATATTCTAAGGTAAGAAATCATTCACTATGTGTTTCTTTCAGATATAAACTACGGGAAAACTAACAATACCACTAAGGGCACCAATTAAACAATAAATGTATCTGAGAAATGTGTTATCCCTCCAGCAGTATGTCATCGACAGCTCTAGCTGCTGTCACAAATATGTTCTCTGCCTCCATGTGCCTCCTGTGACAACTATGCAAAGGAAACACACAACTAGACACCAAATGCCTAATTAGCGAACATAAGACAGACCACTCATTTACTATTTTTTGAGGTCGAGCCTGAGCCAGCGCGCAAGCGCTGCTCTGGCGATCGTCTGTAGTGGTGGAGGGAATAGAAGCCCCGCCCACTCTCCGCCCATATTTGCATTGGCTTGTGTCATTGTCCATCCTAAATGCTGACTTCTGATTCGTAAATAGGCTTGTTAGTCCCTCCTTAGTACCGCCTCCGCTTCATTTGACACCTTCCATGGCGACTGGCCTCTTTACTTCGGTTGTTACACCGTACGTGTTAATTAGACTGTGAGCACTATTTTCTTAATCCAGTTTCTCTTACTGCAGGCACCACGTGCTTTAGTGCCTTCTTTACAACCCTGCCCTCCCTCCCGTTGTCCGTGCCTTCTTTACCCCCCCATCCTCCCTTCCGTTGTTGTGCCTTCTTTACCCCCCACCCTCCCGTTGTCCGTGCCTTCTCTCCCCCCTGCCCTCCCTCCCCTTGTCTGTGATGCCTACCATTTGCAATAGGTCTCGCATTTACGCGAGTTTGAGCTATTGGCATTGTAAATGACGATGCCTTTTATTTATGTTTTGGTTTTAAAACATAAATAAAACGCATTGTCATTTACAATGCCAATAGCTTAAACTCGCGTAAATGCAAGACCTATTGCATTGCAAATGCTTGTTTTAAATGCCCATGGCTATTTCAAATGTCCATATAGAGTCTGACACCTGGGCATATTTCAGGAAATAAGGTAGTTGCAGAACATTTATTATACAAACAAAAACATCACTGGGAAAGGCAAGTGACATTTTCAAATACATTTTTCCTCGCCTTCTAAAAGACTGGCTCAAGAGTAAAGTAATTAATTTTGAAGGAGGTTCTGGGGGCTGTCCTGGCCACACAACTAACTAAATCATTCAATACTGTCCAATAAAAGTGGTCGAAAGAGGCGATTTGCGGCAAAGCTGAAGCAGACCTACAAAAAAAGGTTTAATATGCTGTTAAGCAATCGCAGTAGACTTGTTTGTTTCTTCATACACAAACCTATCCATGGACAAAAATACATGCCTACATATGATGTGCTGGACAATGGTGAAACCTGTTTGTTCACCACTGTACCCTTCGAAAACCTGTCTGCCGCTGCTCTATTGGTTAGATAGAAGCAGTTAACAACTGAAAGTTCTCCTGTGGAAAGTTCATAAAACTCCTTCAGCAAGAGGAAAGTCTTTACCTTTTACGCAGCCTTATTCTAAGAACAGAAGGAATGGACTATAAAATGATTAACAAACAAAGCATGGTCTGCCTCTGAAATGACAATTGCTAACAAAAAGCGGTCTTTCAAGATGGCAACTTGGCCCTGCAAAAATGGATGATCTCAAAAGGAGCCCACAAAAGATAGGTTAGCAAAGGGCCTGCTTTAGAGTTTAACTGACAGGGGAATTTGTCGCAAATGCAGTGGAATACCCCGTCTGACAAACTCTTTATACGGCTGCCTTATATAGAGTCAGGCAAACTGTAAGCTGAGTCAAAGGACGCTCTAGCAACAGAAAACTTCCTCTGATAGCCCGACCGAGTAGAGGTCATCGGAAGAAGGGCATTACACCACTAACCTATTTAGGGTGGATGGTGTAATGTCCATTCTTATGTCCATTGTCACCAGGTAAAACCTGGCGGCGAGGAACAGAAAAAAATAATAATGACCCTAAACCTTGGGTTATTAGTTTTTGTAAATACCTCGCACTACTTCGGCTCCACCACGTTGGGTAATAAGAAAAGAAAAAAAAAGAGTTTAAGTGTTGCGAGGAGTTTCCTGACCCTGAAACAAGTGATCCGGCTATCACTGAATAATAGGAAAAGCTACCGAATCTAGAAAAGGACACAGGATTCAGCCATAGGACATTTAATAAAATATGGTTTTCTATTTGGAAGGAATCTCTCATGTCATGTGACTTATGCTTGGCTGAGACTGCTGGTAGTACGGTGCATGTTCCATTGGTGGCAGTTGTTTCTTTGACTCCTGGTGTTTTGAGGTCATCTTAGGTCCATCAAATTGTGGCTATCCTGAAGAAGGCGCATGTGTTGAAACGAGTGTAGAACAAAGAATGCAGCCACACAAGTTACAGTTACAGAACGTACTGAATAAAAAATATGACCATATTAACAATATTCACAGAGTGGACTGATATTTGATTGTATACAATGATTGTACTTTAGGGATTTAAAAATTTGATGTAAACAGAATATATATATGAAACATGTTAAGGAACCACATTTGTGTGATCCAGTATGTGAGCCAACTTTTTCTGAAGAAATGAAAGTATTGTTTTAATGTGTATGAATGAATGGATTGAAACGTTGAAAGTGTGAGGTTTGGATGGACTGCTTGTATAAATCATTGTTGTTGTATATATATATATATATATATATATATATATATATATATATATATTCACTGAAAAAACCATAGGTTTCAGACACGTTATAGTTAGAAATTAGCATTTAAAAAACCTTTGAAATTCACTGAAAAAACCATAGGTTTTAGGGACAGTTATAGTTAGTTGGACATTTCACTCGTACAAAACCATAGAAATTCCCCCGTTATAGTTAGTTCAGCTAACTATAACTCGCGCCCGCAATGCACTGCTGATGACGTCACATATTACATCACTCATGACATGGTCAGTGACATCACTGATGACATCACTGATGACATCTCAAATGACATCACTGATGACATCATCCAGTGACTGTGTGTTTCTGTAAAGTTTAAATATGTTTAATATATATAGGGAAAGGCGTATTGAAGAATGAGTGGGTATATAAGTGTCTGAATGGATGATTTAGTACGTGAGTGACTGACTCTACAAGTGAGTGATTAAATGTATCTTACTGAATGCATGGGTTAGTGACTAAACTGTGTGAATGTCTGTATCCGTCTGTCTGTTGGTTTGTAAGCGGCTGCATGGCTTTCTGAATAGCTACATGAGTGTATACATGGGTTATTGATTGATTGTCTGAGTATCTGTATGGGTGCCTGAGTGTTTGTGTGGGTGGGGTGTGTGTGACTCTGTGCATAGATGTGTGAGTTGGTGATTCACTGGGTGCATGGTTTCAAGAGTGCATCTGTGATGGACTGTATGGGTGGGTGAGTGTGTGTATGGGTGTGTTAGTGATTGAATGTATATCTCAGTGGTACATGTGTGAGTAACTACATATGTGAAAGGCAGTATATATGTGTGTTGGAGTATATAAATGGCTATAAGTGAGAGTGTGTGATTGTGAGAGTGGCTGTATGGATGAGTGTGTACTTGTATCAGTGATTGTATAAGAGTGTAAGAATGTGCTAGTATTTGTATGAGTAAGTGAGCTGGTGTGTGTATAACTGTATAGGTGAGTAAATGGGTGTGTGATTAAGTTTTTTGCATGACTGACTAGGTGTGTGAGTACCTCTATGGATGAGTGGCGGTGTGTGAGTGTTTATATAGGTGTATGAGTGCATATGATAGTCCTGTACTGAGTGACTAAGTATGAGTGACTGTACGGGTGAGTGAGTGGATGTGTGTGTAGACCTAAGAATCAGTGAGTGGGTATGTAGTTTTTGGTGTTGGAGTGTCTATGGTTTTGAGAATGGCAGTCTGTAATTTAGAGTGGGTGTATCAAAAGTTATATTAGGGTGTGAGAAGATGCATGAAATTATCACATGGATGATGTCATCAGTGATGTCATTTGAGATGTCATCAGTGATGTCATCAGTGATGTCACTGACCATGTCATGAGTGATGTAATATGTGACGTCATCAGCAGTGCATTGCGGGGGCGCGAGTTATAGTTAGCTGAACTAACTATAATGGGGGAATTTCTATGGTTTTGTACGAGTGAAATGTCCAACTAACTATAACTGTCCCTAAAACCTATGGTTTTTTCAGTGAATTTCAAAGGTTTTTTAAATGCTAATTTCTAACTATAACGTGTCTGAAACCTATGGTTTTTTCAGTGAATTTCAAAGGTTTTTTAAATGCTAATTTCTAACTATAACGTGCCTGAAACCTATGATTTTTTAAGTGAATTTCAAAGGTTTTTTAAATGCTAGTTTCTAACTATGCCTACAGAGGTAGGACATGTGAAGAAAGAAGAAAAACGCACAGAAAGAAGCAAAAGATGTGCAGAAAGAACCAACAGAGGAGCAGAAAGAGGCCTTGTTGCAAAATCATCCTGTGCCCACAACTTTTTCAGACGGGTACTGGTGGTAACTGACTCTGACTAACCAGAGCCAGTGCTATGCTAAAAGACACTTAGAATACAGTGAAAACACCTACATACACTAGGGAACACTATGCGTTGGGGTACCCCTGTGATTAGCATGACCTCCTCTGCAAGTCCCTAGTACATAATAGGGCAGGGGGATTAAAACTACCTCTTAAAACGCGCTACAGGGCGCGTTTGCACAGTGGTGAAGGGAAGGGGGGCCTGAGGTGACATGTGTGCAAACGCACCCCGTGGCGCGTTTTAAGTTGCGGGATTAAGTCCCCTTGAATTCTGAGGGTCCCTGGGGCCCAACTAGCCCCCCAGGTACCTACAGTTAGGACCACAGAGCTGAGTTGCAGAGAGGCGTTCCGAGGCCACGCACCTTTTTTCACCTCTCTGCAACGCAACTCTGTTGTGCTTACTGAAGGTACCTGGTGGGCTAGTTGGCCCCCAGGGTCCCTCAGGATTCAAAGGGAATTAATTCCCCAACTTAAAACGCACCACAGGGCGTGTTTGCGCACATGTCAACTGAGGCCCCGCCCCCTCCCTTTACTACTGTGCAAACGCGCCCCGTGGTGCGTTTTAAGTTGGGGGATTAGGTCACCTTGAATCCTGAGGGTCCCTGGGGCCCAACTAGCCCACTAGGTACTTCCAGTAAGCACCACAGGCCTGCGTTGCAACGCCTGTAACAAATTGTGCAGTTGTGTTTAGGTAGTGAAGAGGGTCGTGCTGGGGGTAGTGTTTTAGGGTTTAGGGTAGTGCAGTGGTGTTTGTGTAGTGTAGGGGGTCATGCTGGGGGTAGATTTAGGGTTTAGGGTAGTGCAGTGGTGTTTGGGTAGTGTAGGGAGTCGTGCTGGGGGAGTGTTTTAGGGTTTAGGGTAGTGCAGTGGTGTTTGGGTAGTGTAGGGGGTCGTGCTGGGGGTAGTGTTTTAGGGTTTAGGGTAGTGCAGTGGTGTTTGGGTAGTGTAGGGGGTCGTGCTGGGGGTAGTGATTTAGGGTAGTGCAGTGGTGTTTGGGTAGTGTAGGAGGTACTGCTGGGGGTAGTGTTTTAGGGTTTAGGTTAGTGCAGTGGTGTTTGGGTAGTGTAGGGGTACTGCTGGGGGTAGTGTTTTAGGGTAGTGCAGTGGTGTTTGTGTAGTGTAGGGGGTAGTGTTTTAGGGTTTAGGGTAGTGCAGTGGTGTTTGTGTAGTGTAGGGAGTCATGCGGGGGTAGTGTTTTAGGGTTTAGGGTAGTGTAGGGGGTCATGCAGGGGGTAGTGTTTTAGGGATTAGGGTAGTGCATTGGTGTTTGGGTAGTGTAGGGGGTCATGCGGGGGTAGTGTTTTAGGGTTTAGGGCAGTGCAGTGGTGTTTGGGTAGTGTAGGGGGTCGTGCTGGGGGAGTGTTTTAGGGTTTAGGGCAGTGCAGTGGTGTTCGGGTAGTGTAGGGGGTCGTGCTGGGGGAGTGTTTTAGGGTTTAGGGCAGTGCAGTGGTGTTCGGGTAGTGTAGGGGGTCGTGCTGGGGGAGTGTTTGAGGGTTTAGGGCAGTGCAGTCGTGTTCGGGTAGTGTAGGGGGTTGTGCTGGGGGTAGTATTTTAGGGTTTAGGGTAGTGCAGTGGTGTTCGGGTAGTGTAGGGGGTCGTGCTGGGGTAGTGTTCTAGGGTTTAGGGCAGTACAGTGGTGTTTGGGCAGTGTAGGGGGTAATGCTGGGGGTGGTGTTTTAGGGTTTAGGGCAGTGCAGTGGTGTTCAGGCAGTGTAGGGGGTCGTGCTGGGGGTGGTGTTTCAGGGTTTAGGGCAGTGCAGTGGTGTTCGGGCAGTGTAGGGGGTGGTGTTTCAGGGTTTAGGGCAGTGCAGTGGTGTTCGGGCAGTGTAGGGGGTCGTGCAGGGGGTGGTGTTTCAGGGTTTAGGGCAGTGGTGTTCGGGCAGTGTAGGGGGTCGTGCTGGGGGTGGTGTTTCAGGGTTTGGGGCAGTGCAGTGGTGTTCGAGCAGTAAAGGGGGTCGTGCTGGGGGTGGTGTTTCAGGGTTTAGGGCAGTGCAGTGGTGTTCGGGCAGTGTAGGGGGCGGTGCAGGGGGTGGTGTTTCAGGATTTAGGGCAGTGCAGTGGTGTTCGGGCAGTGTAGGGGGTGCTGCAGGGGGTGGTGTTTCAGGGTTTAGGGCAGTGCAGTGGTGTTCGGGCAGTGTAGGGGGTCATGCAGGGGGTGGTGTTTCAGGGTTTAGGGCAGTGCAGTGGTGTTCGGGCAGTGTAGGGGGTCGTGCTGGGGCTGGTGTTTCAGGGTTTAGGGCAGTACAGTGGTGTTCGGGCAGTGTAGGGGGTCATGCTGGGGCTGGTGTTTCAGGGTTTAGGGCAGTGCAGTGGTGTTCGGGCAGTGTAGGGGGTTGTGCTGTGGCTGGTGTTTCAGGGTTTAGGGCAGTGCAGTGGTGTTCGGGCAGTGTAGGGGGTCTTGCTGGGGCTGGTGTTTCAGGGTTTAGGGCAGTGCAGTGGTTTTCGGGCAGTGTAGGCGGTCGTGCTGGGGCTGGTGTTTCAGGGTTTAGGGCAGTGCAGTGGTGTTCGGGCAGTGTCCGGGTTGTGCTGGGGCTGGTGTTTCAGGGTTTAGGGCAGTGCAGTGGTGTTCGGGCAGTGTAGGGGGTCGTGCTGGGGGTGGTGTTTCAGGGTTTAGGGCAGTGCAGTGGTGTTCGGGCAGTGTAGGGGGTCGAGCTGGGGCTGGTGTTTCATTGTTTAGGGCAGTGCAGTGGTGTTCGGGCAGTGTAGGGGGTCGTGCTGGGGGTGGTGTTTCAGGGTTTAGGGCAGTGCAGTGGTGTTCGGGCAGTGTAGGGGGTCGTGCTGGGGATGGTGTTTCAGGGTTTAGGGCAGTGCAGTGGTATACGGGCAGTGTAGGGGTCTTGCTGGGGGTGGTGTTTCAGGGTTTAGGGCAGTGGTGTTCGGGCAGTGTAGGGGGTCTTGCTGGGGGTAGTGTTTTGGGGTTTAGGGCAGTGCAGTGGTGTTCGTGCAGTGTAGGGGGTCGTGCTGGGGGTGGTGTTTCAGGGTTTAGGGCAGTGCAGTAGTGTTCGGGCAGTGTAGGGGATCGTGCAGGGGTGGTGTTTCAGGGTTTAGGGCAGTGCAGTGGTGTTCGGGCAGTGTAGGGGGTCATGCTGGGGGTGGTGTTTCAGGGTTTAGGGCAGTGCAGTGGTGTTCGGGCAGTGTAGGGGGTCATGCAGGGGGTGGTGTTTCAGGGTTTAGGTCAGTGCAGTGGTGTTCGGGCAGTGTAGGGGTCGTGCTGGGGCTGGTGTTTCAGGGTTTAGGGCAGTGCAGTGGTGTTCGGGCAGTGTAGGGGGTCTTGCTGGGGGTGGTGTTTCAGGGTTTAGGGCAGTGGTGTTCGGGCAGTGTAGGGGGTCTTACTGGGGGTGGTGTTTCAGGGTTTAGGGCAGTGCAGTGGTGTTCGGGCAGTGTAGGGGGTCTTGCTGGGGGTAGTGTTTCAGGGTTTAGGGCAGTGCAGTGGTGTTCGTGCAGTGTAGGGGTCGTGCTGGGGATGGTGTTTCAGGGTTTAGGGCAGTGCAGTAGTGTTCGGGCAGTGTAGGGGGTCGTGCAGGGGGTGGTGTTTCAGGGTTTAGGGCAGTGCAGTGGTGTTCGGGCAGTGTAGGGGGTCGTGCTGGGGGTGGCGTTTCAGGGTTTAGGGCAGTGCAGTGGTGTTCGGGCAGTGTAGGGGGTCGTGCTGGGGGTGGTGTTTCAGGGTTTAGGGCAGTGGTGTTCGGGCAGTGTAGGGGGTCTTGCTGGGGGTGATGTTTCAGGGTTTAGGGCAGTGCAGTGATGTTCGGGCAGTGTAGGAGGTCTTGCTGGGGGTAGTGTTTCAGGGTTTAGGGCAGTGCAGTGGTGTTCGGGCAGTGTAGGGGTCATGCTGGGGGTGGTGTTTCAGGGTTTAGGGCAGTGCAGTGGTGTTCGGGCAGTGTAGGGGGTCGTGAAAGGGGTGGTGTTTCAGGGTTTAGGGCAGTGCAGTGGTGTTCGGGCAGTGTAGGGGGTCGTGCTAGGGTATGTGTTTCAGGGTTTAGGGCAGTGCAGTGGTGTTCGGGCAGTGTAGGGGGTCGTGCTGGGGGTAGTGTTTTAGGGTTTAAGGTAGTGCAGTGGTGTTTGTGTAGTGTAGGGGTCGTGCTGGGGGCAGTGTTTTAGGGTTTAGGGTAGTGCAGTGGTGCTTGTGTAGTGTAGGGGGTCGTGCTGGGGGTAGTGTTTTAGGGTTTAGGGTAGTGCAGTGGTGTTTGTGTAGTGTAGGGGGTCATGTTTTAGGGTAGTGCAGTGGTGTTTGGGTAGTGTAGGGGGTCGTGCTGGGGGTAGTGTTTTAGGTTTTAGGTTAGTGCAGTGGTGTTGGGGTAGTGTTTTAGGGTTTAGGGTAGTGCAGTGGTGTTTGTGTAGTGCAGGGGGTCATGCTGGGGGTAGTGTTTTAGGGTTTAGGATAGTGCAGTAGTGCTTGTGTAGTGTAGGGGTCGTGCTGGGGTAGTGTTTTAGGGTTTAGGGTAGTGCAGTGGTGTTTTTGTAGTGTAGGGGGGTCATGTTTTAAGATGCAACGCTCCAATACCTGACCAGTCTGCACTACATAAAACTGCAAAAACTAAAAATAAAAAGTGTTTTGCACACTTTTGTCATTGGGCTATATGTGGGCTACATCTGGGTAATATTTGTGCTACATTTGGGCTCTTTTTTCACTGGTGGCCATCTTGGAAGACTTCTTTGTTATGAAGTTTCATAATTTCCTCATTTACTGCAGTCTCCTCAGTAGGAAATGCTTTCAGTTTTTACTTTGATTCCATCAAGAAGGCATTCAGATGTGTCACACATTTGCCATAAATTCAGAATGTTATTACTCTAGTTGTTCATTAGATCACTGTAGTAAAGCTACTGCTCACCAAGGAGTTAACTGGCAGTCTACTGCTGGTATTGAAAGTGATTGTTTCAGTCTGCATGTCAGAATTTTCTAATGAAATAGAAGAGGATTTGAGATCTCACTTAAAACATGCACTAAATTTTCTTTTTGCAGCACTAACCATAATTTCTATGGCAAAATGAACCCCTCATTTTGTTCCTTTTTAAATTAAATGTTTTAAGTGTTACCAGTTTATTCCAATCAAGATGGCTTCAGGTGTGCCATACTTTTGTCATAAGTAAGGCTGTTAGCACTCTAGTTGTTCTTTAGAACACTCTGGGAAGCTGCAGTAGAACACAAAGGCATCAACTGACAGGTTGCTCCTGTTGAAATAGAACAGGAAGATATTTGAGATCTCACTTAAAACATGTCCTAATTTTTCTTTCTACAGCACTAACCATAATTTCTATGGCAAAATGAACCCCCTCATTTTGTTCCTTTTTAAATTAAATGTTTTAAGTGTTACCAGTTTATTCCAATCAAGATGGCTTCAGGGGTGCCATACTTTTGTCATAAGTAAGACTGTTAGCGCTCTAGTTGTTCTTTAGAACACTCTGGGAAGCTGCAGTAGAGCACAAAGGCATCAACTGACAGGCTGCTCCTGTTGAAATATAACAGGAAGATATTTGAGATCACACTTGAAACATGTCCTAATTTTTCTTTCCAGAGCACTAACCATAATTTCTATGACAAGATGAACCCCATCATTTTGTTCCTTTTTAAATTAAATGTTTTAAGTGTTACCAGTTTATTCCAATCAAGATGGCTTCAGGTGTGCCATACTTTTGTCATAAGTAAGGCTGTTAGCACTCTAGTTGTTCTTTAGAACACTCTGGGAAGCTGCAGTAGAACACAAAGGAATCAACTGACAGTCTCTGCCCTTGTTGGATGTACATGTTTTACTGAGAATGTCAGACTTCATTCTCACATGACTGAGAAAGATAATGTGAATTTACAGAAAATATGCTCTCATTTTAGCTTCTGGGGCACCTTCCAAAACTGTATGGGACAAGCATGTGAAAATAGTTTTCTCTCAAACATGATTCATGATATCCCAGCAGAAGGTTTTTCACAGGGTAAAATCACCTTAGAACACACCACAATTCCTGAAATTAGTATGGTACCATCAACAAATGAATTCTAATGTAACTAAAGTCTGTTATCACCCTTTATAGTTCTCCTTTTGGTAACCCTCAAAATCTTTGATTCACTACAATGCATTTCAATGGGGTACTATCATTTATATTGGTCCCAAGATGGCTGCCAGAAATTCCAGGATGAAGTGCTGACAGCCAATCAGATCTCACGATGACATGTGTGGTTAGGCTCCGCCCAGATATATATGTGTTTTTACTTTTGATTTTCTCAGCAACTACTGAATGGATTTACACCATTTAACAAAAAGGGTTCTTTTTGAACCAAGAACTACCTCTTTGCCAAATTTGGTGTAATTCCGTTCAGCAGTTCGGGCTGTAGCCGTGTCTAAAGTTTCCTATGGGAAAATGAATGGGGAAAACACGTTTTGGGACCCCCCTTTTTTTCTCGACCCCCGCTTGACGAATCACCCTGAGACTTTCAGGGTAGGAGCGGACCGGAGCGGGCCATAAAGTTTGAAAATGTCGCGAAGATTCGTCAACCGACGCAAGAGTTATTTCAAATAGAATGTCGCGGATTTCCTATGGAAAATAGGTCCTAACTATAACTATCTACTGGCGACCGCCAGTAGATAATATATATATATATATATATATATATATATATATATATATATATATTAGACCTGGCATCCTTGGCGTGGTTTCCCCTGACTTTTGCCTCTACCTCCTGTATTTTTGACCCTGTGCTGAAATTCGTTTTTGCTGGTTTAGATAGCTTTGGGCACTTTGCCACTGCTGATCAGTGCCAAAGTGCAAGTGCTCCCTGGTTAAATTGTTATTGTGATTGGCTATCCATGATTGGTATATTTGCTTTACCAATAAGTCCCTAGTAAAGTGCACTAAGTGTGCCAGGGCTGGTGATTCAAATGCTACTAGTGGGCCTGCAGCACTGATTGTGCCACCCACAGGAGTAGCCCTAAGATGGTGTCTCAGGCCTGCCACTGCAGTGCCTGTGTGCAGTTTGTGAACTGCCATGTTGTCCTGGCCAGTGTACACACTTGCCAGGCCTAACCCTTCCCTTTTTTTACACATTGGACACCCCTATGGTAGGCCCAAGGTACCCCCTGGGCAGGGTGCAGTGTATGTGAAAGGTAGGACATGTACTAGTGTGGGTAACATGTCCTGATAGTGAAATACTGCCAATTTCGTTTTTCACTATTGAAAGGCTATCTTGCCCATAGGATAACATGGGGAATGCTGTGTAACAAGTTTACCTGCATATCTTCCCATAGCAGCAAGATAGAAAGTTGGAATCTGGTACCCCTGAACTCAGAATTTAATAACACATCTTTTAGTGAAGATGGTTTTTAAATTCTAAGTTTGGAAATAGCACTTTTAGAAAGTGGCTATTTTCTTGTTCAACCTTTCTGTGTGCCTCTGCCTGTTTGTGAATTGACTGTCTGGTTTGTGAGTGACAGGGGCTGGGGGTGGCTGCAGGAGGCTGGGTGAGTCAGCACTAGGCTGAATAGACCTATCTGCATTTGGAGTGGTGGGAGGAGTAGCACCTGGGTCTGAATAGGGCTGTGCCTGCCTTCCACAATGCTGGCTCCACCTCCTGCGGTGTGTCTGATGACCCTGGCCCACACTCACAAAGGAAGGAGAGGTGCCCTGGCAGAATGCACCCTGAACTGATTTGGACTGGGTCCAGGACCCCTCACACATGGAGAACAAAGACTTTTGGGGTATAAGTACTAGAGCTGAAACCCCTGAACTTTAGACTACAACTTCCTGATCAAGAGGAATCCCTGCCAACGAAGATCAGCTGAAGAGTCTGAGGAGAAGTACTGCCCAAGTGTGTCTAGGGCTGGCCTGCAGTTTGCTGTTTCTACTGAGGAGAGATCTTAAGGACTTTGATGTGTGATGTGTCCCCCTGCTTGGAGAAGGACTTTGCCGAGTGCTGTGTCCATCTGAAGAAAAGTCTCCAAGGGCCTGAGAAGAGCTGGCCTCCTGTTTTTGAAGTCCCAGGCACAAAAGGACTTCACCCCCAGCTACCCTGAACTTCCTTGCTGGGAGTTCCAGTCTGCCAGGAGGGCCTGTAACTGTGTGTGAGGCCTCTCTTGCTGTTGGGAGCTGGAAGCGCGACGCAACGAGAGAGAAGCTTGACGCCGCCGCAGCAGCCGCTGTCGTATGATCAAGAAGCGTGTCGCCGCTGCCGCTGTTCGCCGTCGCATCACCGGAGAAGCGTGCCGCCGCCAAAGAGGGTGCCGTCGCAGCACCGGAGAAGCGTGTCGCAGGGCCGTCGCATAGCCGAGGAAGTGCACCGCCGCCGCATCACCGAAGCGTGTCGCCGTCACCGAGGGTGCCGTTGCATCACCGGAGAAGCGTGTCGCAGGGCCTGTCGCGGCTCAGAGGTTCACCGAGTTTGCCGCACGGCCGTTGGGCGTGCACACATCGCATCTACGTTGTCGCATCGCAACAAAGACGCCATTTCATCGCATCGCACCGGATCAGCGCAACGCATCAAGGCGCCATTTTGTCGCACCGGAGCGCAGGAAGAACCGACGCATCGCCTTCACTGCGCCCCTTTTGCTTGTTTTGCGTTACGCATCCCAGGTACTTTGAGACTGAAAGTGTCGCATTTGAGATCTACAAGTTTATTTTTGCAACAACTCATTTTAAAGACATTCTACTGAGTTTTGTATGTTGGATTTTTGTCGTTTTGGTCTTGTTTAAGTTTAGTAAAGATATTTTATTTTTCTAAACTGGTGTAGTGTCCATTTGTGGTGTTTTCACTGTGTTACTGTGAGTGTTGGTACAAATACTTTACACATTGTCTTTGGGATAAGCCTGTCTGCTCGTGCCAAGCTACCAAGGGGGTGAGCAGGGGTTATCTAAAGTGTGTATCCCCCTTACCCTGACTAGAAGCAAGGGTCCCTATTTGGACAAAGGTACCTACCTCTGCCAACTAGAGACACCCAGTTCTAACATTGGTGGTCAGCGGTGAGGATTTGAACTTGTATTTGTACTTGACCCACAGTAATTGGTGTACATCACTAGTTAGTGCAGACCACCACGCAACCACATACTGTGTTCCTTTTGGTTTTTGGTTCTATTTTTGAGTAACTCAAAGAAAGCATCATGTCCCAGAAGGGGAATGCAGCAAGTGAAAAGGCAGAATTGGAGTTCAACATTGAGGATTTGTATTCCTACAAGGTAGACCAGCTTAAACAATTCTGCAAAGATTTGGGATGTCCCACAAGGAGTAGCGCTAAGAACGATGAGCTACAAAAGGCCTTAAAAGCCTGGTGGGAGGCCAAAGGAGCTGCAGGAGGAGATGATGCAAATGAGGAGGTGGATGACCAGGGGAATGGGTTTGGGCCACAGGATTTGCCTGTGCCAGGAGCAGCCCCCAGGGCTGTCAGCATCCATTCCGCAGGGAGTCTCTCCCAGGAAGAGCGGGAAGAGAACCAAAGGATCAGAGAATATGAGCTGGAAGTCATGAGGCTCAAGATGAAGCAATTGGAAATAGAAAAAGAAATCCAGCACAAGGCAGAGGAGAGGGCTCGTGCCTTGGAAGAGGGCAAGAGTACACGTGCCCTGGAGGAAAAGAAATTGCTTTTGGCTCATGAGTTGAGCATGAGGGAGCTGGACCTGAAGGTCAAACAATTGGAGTCCAGCTCAAATGGTGGCAGCGCACAGCCAGTGGAAGGGGGTAAAGTATACATCCCCAAGGATATAGTGCAGAATTTCCAGAAGGGACAGGATATTTTTGCATGGTTTGAGTCATATGAGGTGTCTTTGAGGATGCATGAGGTGCCTGAAAAGAGCTGGGGGGCGGGCCTGTGGAAGCATTTTGAGGCGTCAGGGACCGCAGTTTTGACACCTTTAGAGAAGGAGGGTGCCCTGACTTATGCCAACACGAAGGAGGCTTTATGCCTCAAGTATGGGCTCACCCCAGAACAGTATAGAGTGAGGTTCAGGAACTCAAAGAAGAATGACTCAGACACTTGGGTTGAATGTGTGAGAGTGTACACCCGCGCATTCGAAGGTTGGATGAAGGGCAGCAAAGTTACTGATTATGAGGGGTTGTGCCATCTAATTAGTTGGGAGCACTTGAGCAGTCTATGTGTTCCAGAGCTGCGCCAGCATCTTTTGGATAGTAAGTTGACTAATCCTAGTGAGCTTGCTAAGGAGGCGGACCGTTGAACCAGCACCAGGGTCCACAAGGGGATTGTGGGTACCACAGCCAAAGGTGGGCAGGGTCCCCAGCAGAAGAGTGGGGGGGACAAAGGTAATCAAAAGGAGTTCTCTAAAGGGCCCCAAAATAATGCAGAGGGAAAGGAGTCCCAGCCCCCCCAATCTAAGACGTCACAGCCCCCTAAGGGCGGGCGTAACTTACAGGGTCCCCCCAGGTGTTACCACTGTGGTTAGAGAGGCCACATAGCCCCTAAGTGCCCCAAGATGTCCCAAGCACCCACTGGTGCTCCGTCACCGGGTTTAGTGAGTGTAGCTTTGGGAGAGGAATTAGTTTCCAGTGAGGGGGAGGAGCAAGCAATCATGACCCTTGTCTCGCTAGGAGACAGAGAGATGGTCCAGGAGTCCTACTTGCCTGAGAACACTAAAAAGTACAGGCAGTGGATGACCATCAATGGGAGGAGGGTGGAGGCTCTGAGAGACACAGGAGCCAGCGTGACATCCGTGAGGTGTCAGTGGGTGTCTGAGGAGCAGGTCATTCCTGATGCACTTCACCCTGTAGTTGCAGCGGACAACTCCGTGCGCTTCTGCAAAGTGGCGCAAGTTCCCTTTGAGTGGGGGGGGGGGGTCTCAGGTTCCTTGAAGGTCGTTGTTAGTCCATCCATGCCTGTAGACTGTCTGCTAGGAAATGACTTGGAGAGTTCCCCATGGAGGGAGGTGGAACGCCAGTCTCATTTGGAAATGTAGGGTCTGCCTGAGTGGGTTTGTGTGACCACTCGGTCAATGGCAGCCAGTAGGGGTAACCAAGCGGACCTGGAGCCTGAAACAGTGGCCCAGGTACCTGCCAGGAAGAGGAAGGGCAGGGGGCGTGGGAAACCAGCCCCCACAATTCCCACGGTCCAGGAGGAGGCAGAACCTGAGGGGGATGCCCTGGAACCTACAGGGGAACAGATAGCCGAACTGGGAGACCTGCCTGAGCTGACCCATTGGCAGCAAGAAGGAGTTCTGCGAGGCGCAGAGAGAATGCCCTTCTCTCATTGGTATGCGGAAACAGGCCGCAGACCAGGCAGCAGGTGGCGAGTCCAAGAATCATCTCATTTACTGGGAGGATGGGTTACTCTATAGTGAGCCTAAGGTCGCTGAGCCCGGTGCAGCCCCTTGTGCTGGTGGTACCCGAGCGCTTCAGGGCCTTCCTAATGGGTCTGGCTCATGACGTGCCTCTCGCAGGACATTTGGGGCATGACAAGACCTACCAGAGGCTTGTCACCCACTTTTACTGGCCCCAAATGAAGACACACGTCGGTACACACTGTAGGACTTGCCAGACTTGCCAGGCAAGTGGCAAGAGTGGAGGGAAGTGTAAGGCTCCCCTCCAACCCTTTCCTGTGGTGAGCACCCCTTTCGAGCGGGTGGGCATTGACATTGGGGGGCCTCTGGAACCCAAGACAGCCTTAGGCAACAAGTTTATCTTGGTCTTGGTGGACCATGCCACCCGGTACCCGGAAGCTGTCCCTCTCCGGACAATCACTGCCCCTGTGGTGGGCCGTGCATTGATGGGGATCTTTTCCCGTGTGGGGTTCCCCAGAGAGGTGGTCTCCGACCGGGGTACCAACTTCATCTCGAAGTACATGAAGTCTTTGTGGGAGGAGTGTGGGGTAACCTACAAGTTTACCACTCCTTACCATCCTCAAGGGAATGGGTTGGTTGAGAGATTCAACCGAACCCTGAAAGGCATGATAATGGGCCTTGCAGAGCCCATGAGACGGAAGTGGGACGTCTTCTTACCATGCCTGTTGTTTGCCTATAGGGAGGTGCCTCAGAAGTCCTTAGGGTTCAGTCCCTTTGAACTCCTGTATGGCCACCCTATTAGAGGACCTCTCAGTCTGGTGAAGGAGGGTTGGGAGAAATCCCCTGGTAAGACCCCCCAGGATGTGTTCAGCTGTGTGCTGGCCTTCCGCAACCAGACTCAGCGCTTCAGGAAACTCGCTCAGGCGAACCTGGAAGCTAGCCAGGAAGAAATGAAAAGATGGTATGACCAGAATGCCACTCTGGTCGAATTTCAACCTGGGCAGAAGGTGTGGGTAATGGCGCCAGTGGAGCCTTGCGTGCTCCAAGACAAGTGGACTGGGCCATATGAGGTGGTGGAGCGCAAGAGCGATGTAACCTATCTGGTTGACTTGCAGTCTCCCAGGAACCCTTTAAGGGTCCTACATGTGAACCGCCTCAAGCCACACTTTGAGAGGTCTGATGTGACAATGCTCCTTGCCACAGATGATGGGATGGAGGAGGAAAGTGACCCTCTTCCTGACCTCCTGTCAGCAGAGGAACAAGATGGGTCAGTGGATGGGGTAAACCTCTCTCCCACACTGACCCCAGAACAGCAGAGGGACTGTCGCCATGTGTTGGGTCAGTTCGCCTCCCTGTTCTCCCTGACACCAGGAGTCACCAATTGGTGCGTCCATGATGTGGACACTGGGGACAGCCTACCTGTGAAGCAGAAATTTTACAGGGTAGCTGACAAGGTCAGGGCCAGCATCAAGGAAGAAGTTTCCAAGATGTTGGCGCTAGGGGTGATTGAGCCCTCAAGCAGCCCGTGGGCTAGCCCAGTGGTCTTAGTACCAAAAACTGCTGCACCCGGTGCCACTCCAGAACTCAGGTTTTGTGTGGACTACCGTGGGCTCAATGCGGTCACCAAGACTGACGCACACCCCATCCCCAGAGCTGATGAGCTCGTGGATCGGTTAGGCGCTGCCCAGTACCTCAGTATGTTTGATTTAACTTCTGGGTACTGGCAGATTGCCTTAACTGAGGGGGCCAAGGAGAGGTCAGCGTTTTCAACGCCAGAGGGGCACTTCCAGCTCCGTGTCATGCCCTTTGGGTTGAAGAACGCCCCTGCCACCTTCCAGAGACTGGTCAACCAAGTACTGTCCAGGCTGGAGGAATTCAGCGCTGCATACCTGGATGACATTGCTGTGTTCAGCTCCAGTTGGGAGGAACATTTGCAACACCTCTGCGAAGTGTTGAAGGCTCTGCAAAGGGCATGCCTCACTATCAAGGCCAGCAAGTGCCAAATAGGGCAGGGATCCATGGTGTACTTGGGACACCAGGTAGGGAGCGGCCAGGTGGCGCCTCTCCAAGCGAAGATTGATACCATTCTGGCTTGGGGGCCCCCCAAGACCCAGACAGAGGTGAGAGCCTTTTTAGGACTCACCAGGTATTATCGCCGATGTGTCAAGGGGTATGGCACCATTGTTGCCCCCTTGACAGAGCTGACTTCAAGGAAGCAGCCCAGGAAGGTGATCTGGACCGATGCCTGCCAGACCGCGTTTGATGCCCTGAAAGCTGCCATGTGCACGGCACCCGTGCTCAAGGCGCCTGATTTCTCCAAAGAGTTTGTGGTGCAGACAGATGCTTCAGAGCATGGAGTGGGAGCAGTACTCTCACAGCTGAACGACGAGGGCTTGGACCAACCCGTAGCTTTCATTAGCAGGATGCTACTTCCCAGGGAACAGAGGTGGAGTGCAATTGAAAGGGAAGCTTTTGCTGTGGTCTGGGCACTGAAGAAGCTAAGGCCCTACTTGTTTGGGACTCACTTCCGGGTGCAGACAGACCACAGGCCCCTCAGATGGTTAATGCAGATGAGGGGTGAGAACCCAAAACTGTTGAGGTGGTCCATCTCCCTACAGGGAATGGACTTTACGGTGGAACACCGCCCTGGTACAGAACACGACAATGCTGATGGTCTGTCCAGGTTCTTCCGCCTTAGTGATGAGAACTCCCAAGAGGGTGGGTAGTTCTCCCCACTTTGCAGCTGGAAGGGACACGTGTTAGACCTGGCATCCTTGGCGTGGTTTCCCCTGACTTTTTGCCTCTACCTCCTGTATTTTTGACACTGTGCTGGAATTCATTTTTGCTGGTTTAGATGCTTTGGGCACTTTGCAACTGCTGATCAGTGCCAAAGTGCAAGTGTAAATTGTTATTGTGATTGGCTATCCCTGATTGGTATATTTGCTTTACCAATAAGTCCCTAGTAAAGTGCACTAAGTGTGCCAGGGCTGGTGATTCAAATGCTACTAGTGGGCCTGCAGCACTGATTGTGCCACCCACAGGAGTAGCCCTAAGATGGTGTCTCAGGCCTGCCACTGAGGTGCCTGTGCGCAGTTTGTGAACTGCCATGTTGTCCTGGCCAGTGTACACACTTGCCAGGCCTAACCCTTCCCTTTTCTTACACATTGGACACCCCTATGGTAGGCCCAAGGTACCCCCTGGGCAGGGTGCAGTGTATGTGAAAGGTAGGACATGTACTAGTGTGGGTAACATGTCCTGATAGTGAAATACTGCCAATTTCGTTTTTCACTATTGAAAGGCTATCTTGCCCATAGGATAACATGGGGAATGCTGTGTAACAAGTTTACCTGCATATCTTCCCATAGCAGCAAGATAGAAAGTTGGAATCTGGTACCCCTGAACTCAGAATTTAATAACACATCTTTTAGTGAAGATGGTTTTTAAATTCTAAGTTTGGAAATAGCACTTTTAGAAAGTGGCTATTTTCTTGTTCAACCTTTCTGTGTGCCTCTGCCTGTTTGTGAATTGACTGTCTGGTTTGTGAGTGGCTGGGGGTGGCTGCAGGAGGCTGGGTGAGTCAGCATTAGGCTGAATAGACCTATCTGCATTTGGAGTGGTGGGAGGAGTAGCACCTGGGTCTGAATAGGGCTGTGCCTGCCTTCCACAATGCTGGCTCCACCTCCTGCGGTGTGTCTGATGACCCTGGCCCACACTCACAAAGGAAGGAGAGGTGCCCTGGCAGAATGCACCCTGAACTGGTTTGGACTGGGTCCAGGACCCCTCACACATGGAGAACAAAGACTTTTGGGGTATAAATACTAGAGCTGAAACCCCTGAACTTTAGACTACTACTTCCTGATCAAGAGGAATCCCTGCCAACGAAGATCAGCTGAAGAGACTGAGGAGAAGTACTGCCCAAGTGTGTCTAGGGCTGGCCTGCAGTTTGCTGTTTCTACTGAGGAGAGATCTTAAGGACTTTGCTGTGTGCTGTGTCCCCCTGCTTGAAGAAGGACTTTGCTGAGTGCTGTGTCCATCTGAAGAAAAGTCTCCAAGGGCCTGAGAAGAGCTGGCCTCCTGTTTTTGAAGTCCCAGGCACAAAAGGACTTCACCCCCAGCTACCCTGAACTTCCTTGCTGGGAGTTCCAGTCTGCCAGGAGGGCCTGTAACTGTGTGTGAGGCCTCTCTTGCTGTTGAGAGCTGGAAGCGCGACGCAACGAGAGAGAAGCGTGACGCCGCCGCAGCAGCCGCTGTCGCATCATCGAGAAGCGTGTCGCCGCTACCGCTGTTCGCCGTCGCATCACCGGAGAAGCGTGCCGCCGCCACAGAGGGTGCCGTCGCAGCACCGGAGAAGCGTGTTGCAAGGCCTGTC
The DNA here is from genome assembly GCA_963921515.1 of Calotriton arnoldi. NCBI lineage: Eukaryota > Metazoa > Chordata > Amphibia > Caudata > Salamandridae > Calotriton > Calotriton arnoldi. The sequence goes on from CAWUFW010003945.1 coordinate 888,853, forward strand.
GCGGCTCAGAGGTTCACCGAATTCGCCGCACGGCCGTCGGGCGTGCACGCATCGCATCTACGTTGTCGCATCGCAACAAAGATGCCATTTCATCGCATCGCACCGGATCAGCACAACGCATCAAGGCGCCATTTTGTCGCACCGGAGCGCAGGAAGAACCGACGCATCGCCTTCACTGCGCCCCTTTTGCTCGTTTTGCGTTACGCATCCCAGGTACTTTGAGACTGAAAGTTTCGCATTTGAGATCTACAAGTTTATTTTTGCAACAACCCGTTTTAAAGACATTCTACTGAGTTTTGTATGTTGGATTTTTGTCGTTTTGGTCTTGTTTAAGTTTAGTAAAGATATTTTATTTTTCTAAACTGGTGTAGTGTCCATTTGTGGTGTTTTCACTGTGTTACTGTGAGTGTTGGTACAAATACTTTACACATTGTCTTTGGGATAAGCCTGTCTGCTCGTGCCAAGCTACTAAGGGGGTGAGCAGGGGTTATCTAAAGTGTGTATCCCCCTTACCCTGACTAGAAGCAAGGGTCCCTATTTGGACAAAGGTACCTACCTCTGCCAACTAGAGACCCCCAGTTATATATATATATATATTTTACCTACTGGCGGTCGCCAGTAGGTGGTTATAGTTAGGACCTAGTTTCCATAGGAAAAGCGTTTTTTCTTTTCCCAATAACATTGGCACCGGTTGACGAATCTTCGCGAAATTTTCAAAACTAGTGGGGCGCTCCGGTCAGCTCCTGTCTTGAAAGTTTCGGGGTGATTCGTCAAGCGGGGGCCGAGAAAAGAGGGGGTGTCCCAAAACGCGTTTTTCCCATGTAATGTTCCATAGGAAACTTTAGACAAAGCTACAGCCCGAACTGCTGAACGGAATTACACCAAATTTGGCAAAAAGGTGGCTTTTGGTTCAGAAAGAGTCCTTTTTGTTAAATGGTGTAAATCCGTTCAGTACTTCCTGAGAAATTTGAAAAAGAAAAAGTTTCGATATCTAGGGACGCGGTGGATTTGCGAACCCTCCCGGGCACGAGCTTCACTCTAATTGGCTGCCAACCCTCCAAACTGGGAACTGTTGGCAGCCATTTTGTGACTCAGTAGAACCGAGTCACAAGAAAACAGTAAAATAAATGTTTAAAACCAAGAAAAGGGGGCAGGGTAGAAACACTCTGACCCCTTAGGCCTGTTCAGGGGGTCCCACAAGGACCCCCAGGGCCCAAAAAAGTATTTTTTTAAAATAATTTCGGCAGAATGCGCGATTGGGTCGCGAATTCCGCTTAAAAGTAAAAAAAAAATAAAGCGCTGGCTTCCGCGCTTGATTTAAATGAAGCCCCCGGGTGGGCCAGGTCCCGGGGGCATTGCCCTATTCATAATTGCGGGGGCCCGCCACCTCCCCGGGGCTATGTAAAGTATATGCGGGAGGGCACGCAGCCCTCCCGCAGCTCCGGGGAACGCCACCTCCCGGGGCTTCTTCTTAATTAATCTTTGGGGGCCTCCAAGCCCCCCAAACCCCGGGGACCGCCACCCCGGGGCTTTTCTTAAATATGTGCGGGGGCACACGGCCCCCACACACCCCGGGGACCACCACCTCCCCGGGGCATTAATAATGCAAATTAGGGGGTCCTTTACGGACCCCCGAGCCCCGGGGATCACCACCTCCCCGGAGCTGTGCACTAGTAGGGAGGGGGGGCGTGCCGCCCCTCTCCAGGAGCCCTCCATGGCCCTGGGGACCGCCACCCCCCAGGGCCGGCTCCTGCAGTGTCCCGGGGTGCCCACCCCCGGGACACTGCTGTTTGCTATGGCAGGGCGGGAGCCGTGTGGCTCCCGCCCTGTCACAGGAAACACTTCTTTGGATTTTGGAAGCGAGAGCAGGTTTCCTGCTCTCGCTTCCAAAATCCAAAGCAGATTGCTTTTCCACACGGGGAGCTGCATGTTAGCAGTTCCCCGTGTGGAAAAGCAATGCCGGCTCTCGCAGGATACGGGGAGCCGGCGGAACCGTGGGGGCATTGGGGCTCCCCCCACGGTCCCTAACCATGAGGCCAGGTCCCGGGGGATGGGGTCCCTGGGGCCCAAAATGGCCTGGGAGAGGGGTGGCAGTCCCCCCTCCTCCGTTTAAAAAAACAAAAGTATATTTGGGCATGCCCCGGGGGATGGGGTCCCCGGGGCGAATGTAAATTAATGTAAGTAGACGGTTTAAAATAAAAAATAAAAAATTGGAGTCGCGACCCTAGCGCGGCGCTCAACGGGGCCCCCTAGTGTGAACGCGATGGGTGCGCGGCGCTCAGCGCGGCCCCTAGTGTGAACGCGGTGGGTGCGCGGTGCTCAGCACGGCCCCTAGTGTGAACGCGGTGGGTGAGCGCCGCTCAGCGCGGCCCCCTAGTGTGGACGCGATGGGTGCGCGGCGCTCAGCGCGGCCCCCAGTGTGAACGCGATGGGTGCGCGGCGTTCAGCGCGGCCCCCTAGTGTGAACGCGATGGGTGCGTGGCTCTAAGTCGCGCTGGGTGCGCGACTCCAAGTAAAAATAATTAAGATTTTTTTTTATATAAACCTAGGTTATATGTTGGGTTATTGGATGGCTCTAAAAAGAGCCCTTGTGTTTATTATGAGTTTCTTGCAGCTACATGTAAGTGCGGATGCAGAGCTTCAGGTTGTTGAGAAACACTCTGTTCCCTTCATCAGTGAAGTGTACTCCGTCATTCCTGTAGATGCCCTCCATATGGAAACGTAGATTGTTGTTATATATGGAGCCCATTCTATGGTCTCTGAGGTAAGCAGAAACAGCTTTATTGACATTTTTTCTAGCTTTCTCAATCTGAGGACAAAATTGATTGGACCACTTCCATTTCTGTCTTTGGCATATGTTAGAGTATACAAAGGCAGTTTGGGGGAAAAGCAACATCAATTCTGCAAAGGTGTCCTTCATTAGCATTTCCAGACCTACCCCAGTCAATGTGCCTAGGTCATTGCCACCACAGTGCACAATCATGAGGTCAGGGGGTTGGAGATGCAAAAAGGTTTTAATCAGAGGCATCAATTGGTGCCACTTTAATCCTCTCTGTCCAATCCATTTAATGTCTACATTTTGCAAACCTAGGTCTTTGTCAATATCTCTGCGTTCAGCATACCTTTTGCACCAGAAAACATAGCTGTGCCCAACAATCCACACTGAAAGCAGCTTGAAGTGATGACTGTAGGTAATGAAAAGATGTCTGTAGCTGAGGTAGTCAGTTGGTAGAATGAGAGAGATCTAAAATGGTGGACAAGATTCTGTTTTAAAGAAAGTAGAGATTTCATTGGCTGTTTCAGAACATTGTACATTCAAAAATAGGGTGCATTTTAGTTTGTTTAAAAAGCAAGTTTCTTATTGGTTAGTAAAAAATGTTTGAAAGGTACAGCAGAAAGGATAAGGTCATGTTTTGCAACGCCAACCACACCTGCTGTTCTCATTTGCAACATTGTGTGGTGAACTTGTGACCTGTGAGTTAAGTTGAATGTTGCATGACCTGTTACTATGGAAACTGACATTAGGCAGAAGGGGTGAAGAAGTCAGTTGATAAGGGTTATTATCTGTGACCAATGGAATTGTGTTTTACAATTTAAAAAACTCTGGGAAGCAATGTCATTTGTTGCTTATGTGTATTTGTATGGAAAAAGAGAGGGAAACCTTGCCATTACTGGTTTTACCTTGCTGAGTCTGGTGATTTATATTGACTGTGTGTAAAAGAAAATCCTGTCTGTGTGTGTGAGATTTTTCATTCCACAGATTTATCTACAAGGTGAGTTATATATTTTTGATGTTTATTTAAAAAAGATTTGACATTATTCTAAAACTGTGTTGTTTGAAATATATTATTAAATGTAGAGATGTATATTGGAATTAGTTTCATTGTACTTGAAGTTTCTTTGAAAAACAGTCTGTACAATAATATATATTTTTTTAAGTCTGTTCAAAGGTATAGCTGAATGATGCTTAATATTTTTAGATAGTTTTTTGAAGATGCAGTACAAATGTGTATTTTGAAAGATGCTCATATAAGGTGTAGTTTATTAGGCATCATTTTTTCTTCTCTTTACAAAGGTATAGTTTAATGATACTGCATAATTATAGATACTTTGGTAAAGATGCAGCACAACTGTGGTGTTTGAAAGATGATCATATAAGGTGCTATTAATTAAGTTTCTGTTATTAGTTTGTACAGAAGGTAAAGTTAAATTATGGCATATAATTAAAGATAGAATGGTTAAATAAGGTGCTGTTAATTAGGTTTCTTTTTGTAGTTTAAGCAAAGGAATAGTTGAATGATGCCACATAATTTTAGATAGAAAGCTGAAGATATATGTGGTTTTAAAAAAGATCATTAAATGTGCTGTTAATTGCTCTTCTTTCTTAAGTCTGTTGTGAGGTATAGTTTAATGATGTTGCATATTTGTAGATTGAATGGTCAAGATGTAACTCAAAAATAAACCACCATATATTACCCTTTGTGGTATGTTGGACTTATCTACTTAACTAGATAGTATGTAATGAGTGTTCAGATACTATTTATACAGTTGCATGTATGCTTAGTGTACTCATGGAATGACCCAGGCACTAACTCATGCACTTCCACAATCCCTTGAGCACTACATATAGAGTTCAGTAATTTCCCTGTTACTAGTTATGCACTCCTCCAATCACCCAGACAGTCCCATGTCCTTATCCAATCACTCTGCCAAAACCCAAGCACTTCTAAATTCACCATGCACTCTCCTTGCAGCACTCTAAGTATCCAGTCACTATCCATGTACTCATGCAATGACCCATACATGCAATGCTACAATCACATGTGCACTATCCATGCAGTCCTCTAACCACCTACACACTACTGATTCACTCCTCCAATTACCCAGGTAGTACCCATGCAGTCCAGCAATCACACTGTCACTCCCCGTGCACTCTTCCAATCACCCAGCCAGTACCATGTACTAATCCAATCACTCCGTCAAAACCCAAGCACTTATAAATTCACCATGCACTCTCCTTGCAGTACTCTAATCATCTAGTCAATACCCATGTACTCATACAATGACCCAGGCACTAACACATGCAGACCTACAATTACCTGTGCATTACTCATGCAGTCCAGCCATCTCCCTGTCACTACCCATGCACTATTAGAATCAATCATGCTCTACACATGTACTCAAGCAATCACCCAGATATTAGCATGCAGTTATTTCTCTTTTTTAACCAAATAAGGTAGTTCTGAAGAGAACTGGTTTTTTCTTCTTTTTTGTTTTTAATTTTTTTGGTGTTTTTTAAACAATTTTGTGAATTTTTGGGTGTTTTTTGAAAAACGAAAAACAAAGACAAAACTTTAAACTTTTGGAATTATATTGTCATTCCAACAGAAAAAAAAAAAATAGCAGCGATGGTTTCTTGCTGCTGAACACACAGCGTCAACTGACTGCTCCCCACAACATAAAATGGCATTGCATTTTATACAATGCTGTTTGAGCGTCGCAAACTCTGGACGAATGTCCGGACCGCGAGATGCAGAGGTTGAGCCTCCAGAAGTGCTGGGACCACCTCCCTGGTCAGTTTGTGGTGTGGCCTCTTTAGCACGTCGCAGTTGTTCTCGTGCAAGTTGTTTCGGATGTATAGTCTGTAGATGCTTATACATACTGGAAGTGCCACACGAGTACTTCTTCTCGCTGCCTCTTGATAGAACTCTGGGACAGAGCGTGCAGCTCACCTTTCTTGCATTCACTTTTCTTTCACCCTCCGGGATTGTGAAAAATTTCCAAACAATAGACTCTGGTCTTTTTTTGGGAGGCGGTACCAAATCTTCATCATCAGATGGAAGGTCTATTGGTGGATTTGAAGAAGCCATTGTAGATGTTTTCCAAGTAATCACCAAAAAAGATCACAATTTTTCTCCCAAAAACACAACAGGTGTCTCTCCTGTGATGCAGCAGAGAGAATGACTAAAAAGGGTGGGGTCCTTCAAGTTCTATAATAGAAAACCTTGTCAACCAATGAAATGGTTTCTTTTAAAGTCACATGGGAGTCGCGCAACCAGCGCGCACCCAACGCGACTTCGCGAAAAAATATTTAAGAATAATATAAGTTTATTACAAGTACAAATATATTATTTTTATAAATAGTTTAAATAATCTCTTGCCCTGATATGTACATTAAAGTTATATACATATAGTTTTAAAACATAATTTTTTTTACGGGAGTCGCGCACCCGGCGCGACTTAGCACATATATGACGTCACGCGGGTCCCGGCACCGCGCACACGTCGCATACGAAACGCACACATGACGCGATCCCATACGTATATGACGTTACGCAGGGCCACGCACCGCGCACCCGTCGCAAACCAAACGCGGCTCCTTCTCGACTTTACCAATATGGCGGCTTGAATTCGCGCACCCACCGCGATAGGTACACGATGGGTACGCGACTCCAGTATTTTTTGGGAAAAAAAAAATACATATTTTAAAAGACATAGGACATTACATATTTAAATTAAAATGAAAAAAATAAGAGAAAATAATTATAGGATATTAGAGTTACAAAATATCTTTTAAAATGAAAAACTTGTAATTTACAGAAAAAAAAAGGTTTTATAAATATTAAATTTACAAATTAGCATTTAAAAAACCGTTGAAATTCACTGAAAAAACCATTGGTTTCAGGGACGTTATAGTTAGAAATTAGCATTAAAAAAACCCTAGAAATTCACTGAAAAAACCATAGGTTTCAGGGACGTTATAGTTAGTTGGAAATTTCACTCGTACAAAACCATAGAAATTCGGCCGTTATAGTTAGTTCAGCTATTACATCATTCATGACATGGTCAGTGACATCACTGATGCCATCACTGATGACATCTCAAATGACATCACTGATGACATCACTGATGACATCATCCACGTGAAAATCTGATGCACCTCCTCACAGTCTAATATAACCTTTGATACACCCACTAAAATACAGACTACCATTTTCGAAACCATCGACACACCAATACCAGTTACTACATACGCACTCATTGATTCCTAGGTCTACACACACACATCCACTCATTCAGCCATACAATCACTCATACATGCAGTCACGCATCAATACAACACTATCATATGCACTCATACACCTATACAGACACTCACACACCGACACTCATCCATGGACTTACTCACACACCTAGTCAGTCATGCACACAATCAATCACACTCCCATTTACTCACCTATACAGTTATACACACACCACCTCACTTATTCATACAGATACTAACGCATACTTACTCTCTTATATAATCACTGATACAAGTACACACTCATCCATACAGCCACTCTCACAATCACGGACTCTCATGTATAGTCATTTATATATTCCAACTCTCGCATACACTGCCTTTTACATATGTAGTTACTTGGACATGTACCACTGAGACATCCATTCACTCACCAATACACCCATACACACACTCACCCACCCATACAGTTGTTTCCACATGCACTCTTGATCCCACACACCCAGTGAATCAACCACTCACACATCTATGCACAGAGTCACACACCTCCCACCCACCCACACACACACACACACTCAGGCACCCATACAGATACTCAGACAACCAATCAATAACCCATATAGACACTCATGTAGCTACTGACCAACCCACGCAGCAGCTTATACAACAACAGACAGACTGATACAGACATTCACACAGTTTAGTCACTAACCCATGCATTCAGTAAGATACGTTTAATCACTCACTTATAGAGTCAGTCACGCACCTACTAAATCATCCATCCAGACACTTATACACCCACTCATTCTTCAATACACCTTGGCATATATATAAAACATATTTAAACTTTATAGAAACACAGTCACTGGATGATGTCATCAGTGATGTCATTTGAGATGTCATCAGTGATGTCACTGACCATGTCATGAATGATGTAATATGTGGTGTCATCAGCAGTGCATTGCGCGGGCGCGAGTTATAGTTAGCTGAACTAACTATAACGGACGAATTTCTATGATTTTGTACGAGTGAAATGTCCAACTAACTATAACGTCCCTGAAACCTATGGTTTTTTCAGTGAATATACATATACACACACACACACCCATACGGCCAGTATTTTCTTATTTGATTGTATTTTAATGTGCTAATTTGTACTTTGTCGCTGGGTCATGTTGCCTCATGAAACTGAGGTTAACACAATTCCCCATCCACCTAACCAGTGGGTGCATTTTTGAAGTATAAAATTTAGGGGTACAGTGCGCTCACAGGAGTGATATAATTTCTTTTTTCCTTTACATTTTTTTGTTTTATATCCACTTGCGACATAAATCTAATGCCCTATTTACAATAAAATTATTACTCATGGAAAAGCATAACAAGGTTGTCTCTTTAATTATGTGATAACTGTTTTCTCTGAATGATTGCTTTAATATTTTATCCATCTCAAATAAAAAAGCAGAAGGTTACATAAAATGTGTTCACAGTATTCTAAGAATAGTTTCAGCAGACATCATAAGAATTGCGGTCTGACTCCAAATCATTTGATTAGGTGCACTGGATTTGAAGTAATTGCTCAAATATTTGTGGGTATTTCATCTGTCATTATGGTAAACTCAGTGCCTAGATATTGTCCACAATTGAAGTACGTCTGAACATAAATTGGTCACACCATGAAAATTGGTCGCACCTCAGCGCCATGGTTTACTGAAACCCTTAGGAAAAGCAGGAGTGCCTGCAAACGACTAGAGAGAACGTGGCGAACCAAGTTTGATTCTAAGGATAAAGCCATCTATAAGCTAGCTTTAAAAGCTTATTATAATGATGTGCGCACTGAGAAGAAAAATTACTTTACCTTAAAAATACAAGATGCTGCCAATAAAAGCAAAGACATTTTTAAGATTGTTAAGGACTTTTCATCCCCCAGCGCCGTGAGCAAGGCATTTATCCCCACCTCCAGTTGGGTTCACCAGATGGCTAGTTTTTTCCATGACAAAATCTATCTGATTCAACAGTCATTTGCCTCTAGGGGCACAGCTGAAACTGGTGATATGTGGAATGCGTATGCCCTGCCTTCGGGGGTTAGTTATTCTCTTACCCAATTTCCTCCTATTTCCTTAGAAAAGTCTCTTGACATCATGGTAACACTGAAGTCGGGTTCTCCTTCTGATCCCTGTCCAGCAAAGATCCTGAAGAATATCGCGGAACCTATAAATTCTGCGGTTAATTCAGTTCTTAATTCTTCGCTTGGTCAGGGAATGGTACCCAGCTGTTGGAAAAAGGCAAAAATTGTTCCCCTCCTAAAGAAACCCACAGCGGACCGTGAGGTCGCTTCTAACTATAGGCCAATTTCACTGTTGCCTTTTTTCTCCAAAGTCCTTGAGAAGTATGTTAACTCCGTGCTAACAGATTATATAGAAGGAAACCATGTACTTCATGACAGTCAGTCAGGCTTTAGACCCTCTCTTAGCACTGAGACAGCCCTTCTGGAGGTTTCGGAAACTATTAAAACACAGGTGGACAAAGGGGGCAGTGCGGTGCTGATACTGCTGGATTTATCCGCAGCCTTTGACACCGTGCCCCATGACCGGCTCTTGTGCAGGTTAGCGGAGTGCGGCATTGGCGGCGCGGTGTACAATTGGTTTGCCTCTTTTCTGTCTGAGCGGCAGCAGGAAATCTGGTCTCCGCCCTTTACAGCGGCCATTCCTCCAATGCAAGTGGGTGTCCCTCAGGGCGCTATTTTGAGTCCTACACTTTTTAATATCTATATGGCCCCACTTGCACGCCTGGCTGAGTCACACGGAGCGAAGATTATCTCTTACGCTGATGACACTCAACTACTGTTCACGTGTGACAAAGGGGCGAATTTTCATGGAATGGAGATAAACAGATGCCTAACGGAGGTTTTTCCTGGATGCAACTTAATCAACTTAAGTGTAATCCAGAAAAATCTGAAATTATGTTTTTGGATGTCCCCCATGTGTCGACTGGAGCTTATGGTGGCCGTGCGACATGTCCCCTCCTGCGGCTCCAGTCAGCACAGTAAAAAACTTGGGAGTTAAGCTGGACACTAGTCTATCGATGAAGTCCCATATCCAAACTGTTGCTGGCACCTGTATCGGACTGATTAGAATGGTAAAAAACTTTCTTCCTCTACTCCCGGCTGAATCCCGGAAGATCGTAGTGCAAGCCCTAATTACATCCAGGTTGGATTACGTAAATATCTTGTATCTGGGGCTTCCTGAATATTTGCTCAATCGGCTGCAGATTGTCCAGAACGCCGCAGCCAGAGCTATTCTTATGGTAAACCACAGAACGCGCATGTCGCTCCACCTGAAAGCACTGCACTGGCTCCCGGTGAGAAAGAGGATTCAGTTTAAGGCTTTGGTGCTTGCCTATCGAGCCTTCTACGATACGGGTGTGGTTTACCTGAGAAGTAGGATCCAACGCTATCAGCCTCAACGAGTCTTAAGGTCCTCGGGACAATCCCTGATGGTGATTCCCAAATTCACTCGATCTCGGATTGGAGGTCGTTCCTTTCAGGTTCAAGCGGCTCGCCTATGGAACGACTTGCCTCTACATCTCAGATTGACTCAGGACTTGCTGTCCTTTAGGAGACAACTTAAAACATGGCTGTTCCAACAATAACACGATGGTAGGTGGGGCGGGGTCTTTCCTGTTGGTTTTAGAGCATAGCGCCGGGACACTCTATGTGAGTATCCGTGCGCTTTATAAATCCCTTATTTCATTTCATTTAATTTCATTTCATAACAAATCTCACTTTATCTTTTGTTTCAGATGTAATTTTAACTGTTTATTGGTCACTGCACTGAGACCAAGCTTTTATTTTTGTTGGCTAGTGTCTCATCAGTAAGCAGCAGTCAACCCAAACTTGCAGGATTGGGAATTACACTCAGAATGTCTTATCTCCCAAAAATAGTTAGTCTCTTCTTTTAGGTCTATGTGATCGTGATCAGACAAGCATTGATAAATTGAGATGAAGTAACAATGGGTTCTACTGGTGTCCCAGAGACTTTAGAAAAGCAGGAATTACTGGCAGTTACTCCATTGGTTTTTCTCCCTCGATATGCTCATCTAAAACAGCTGATCTCGCCATGCTACCTTAATGCAACTTTTTGTGAGACGGTCTATCTACACCTGAAAGCCTTCAATCTTGATATTATTTCATTTAAAACAATAGAATTTTGGGAGCTCCACTGAAGACAATGGAGTGGACAGGGCCAAGAATGACTGGTCCACCTCTCCTGCTTCAACATTTTAATGTTTGTTATGTCAAGACATCTTCTAAACTGCACTGCTACCCAAAAGGTATTTGTCCCTTTCTAATTTAGAACACTCTACTCTTAATGAGTGGGAAGTTCTAAAAGCCTTTGTCCTTTCTCCTTAGGCTATACTGGTTGTTGAAAGCCCTCTCCCTTGTTGGTGTGGTATGGCTGGTATTGGGTGGCTCCACTGCCTAATGAAAATGGTCTGCCTGCGGCTTGGGCCTTTAACAATTGGTACAGCACTCGGCAGCAGGATACAGCGCTATAATGTAAAAATCAGTTGCTTGTGCGCGTCCTAGTTGCAAGTCCTGTTCTTGACAGAGTTACCCCCTTTTCACTGAGACAGTACAATGTTGTTTGAATGAACCTGACAATTCACAATAGTCACGTCACTCTTAGGGCACTGCAGGTTTACACCTTGTCTGCCCACCATCCTCACGCTTTGGAAACCATCATCCCCTCCCTAGTAGTTTATCCCTCACCTGTCCACTCACCTTTTAAGTTCAAAAGACAGTACAGAATAATGGCAGATGTAAGGAGTCCCTCAACAGGGGACACAGACAAGAGAGAGTAGACTGCAGCGCACACAATCTCTACTTTAACATCTCAAATAAAACCCTGGTTGTGTGATCAATCTAGAATCTAGGCGACTGCTTCATTTGTCCAAGTCAGATTCTCTTCACTAGTGATGGGAGACCCTACCCTAACAGTCATCATCCTCCAACGTAAACGTGTTTGCTCTGCCTCCCTAGTATCATTGCCACTGTTTACCACTAAGTGACAGCACAGCTTCATGGCAGGAGCCAATCTGACCCATGTTGCAATCTCTCCAGTCACGGATAAACATAGGTGAAGTTCAGATTGAAAATACCTCTTCATCTTAAGGCTACCCATCAGGGAAGTCCACATCCTCAGTAGTTGAGGTCTCACGCTATCTTTTTAGGGCAATAAGATGCAATAATACTGCACTGCCTTGACAACACATGTGGGTGTTCCCAAACTTAGTTGTACATAGCAGTTTTTCATTTAGCATATTCTTTAAAGTGTAGTGTCTATATGCTTTAACAACATTTTGTAGTCTGTCCAGGCAATGTAAGCCATGTATATGGCTTCTGTAACTTTTTCTGAATCTCACAGTTTTTATCCAGCAGGATGTGCACTTTTTTGTTAATCACTTCAGCTTTGCAAGGTTTCTGAAAAGAGTTGCTTCACATTTGGTGCAATGACTGAGGAAGTGAGTGGCTGAGTGACATCGTCAAAATCCATGCCACATTTCTTAAAGAGCCTGCGCCTTACAGATTGGTGTTTATCTGGCTGCCCATTTACAGTCTGTGTCACTCACCAGGTATTTATTTGTTTTGTAGTTCTCAATGATGGGTATTCTGCAATAGCCTGTAACATTTTATTCTGCGCTTCGCCATGGTTCATTTTCCGTAGATTACATAACGTTGTTCCATTTGTTTCTGTAGACCACAGATACAGACGTGCATTTTTCTGGGTGTCTGTCCAGTAGAGTGTTTTTTTACCTTAAATGGATAGGCATTAGAGTTGGTTTTACTGAGTGAAACGCCTGTATCTCTTTTTGTATATCTAGCATTAAGGGTATCTCTCTGCTATGCGTTCACTACTTGGTGGATTTTGTTAACGAACAGTAAATAAACCGTTTCGGTTGGGTTGTGCCCCATTTTGCATACCATAGGGCGTGAGCTGGTCACCAGATTTCTGAGCTATAACAGAGAATTGGATTAATGATGAGTCCTCATAATTCATGTTTATTTTGGATGTATATATATATATGCAATTGATAAAACAAATAAATACAACATAAAAATACAATAATATTAAACAATGTGTGGAGCTGGAATAAGAAATTATCAAACATTATTTAAAATCGAATAAAATAATTCAGACAAAGCTGAAAATCAGAGATAATACCCATTAATTATGGTGAGTCGGAGGCGGAGCTTACCGGCGTAGAAAATGGCCGCTTAAGTGAGGAGCTCCGCACATCGTAATACTATCCGGCAGGAATCCGGCATCAGACACGGGCTGAGAACGGCGCGACCTGGGCCACTCGAGATCGTGAGGGTCTGCTCGGCTGATTGATGGGTCCTGGAGTCGAAACGGGACAGAGAAACGCATCGGCTTGCTGAGCTGGTGCGGCGGCCCTGCTGAGCCTGAGGATCCCCGGACTCAAGTGCATGACAACCGGGCAGGAGGCGCTGCCTGATCGGGCGCCCGTACTTGTGTCTCCCGGCTGGTTCCCGCGGCTTTGTGGGTCGGGCCTTCCCCCCTTCCACCCCCGGACGCGGGCGGGTGCCACTGGCGGACGAGTGAGGTGAGCGCCGAGAAGGAGCGACCCGACATCGAAACTAGGCGACGCGCTCGCGCTGCTGAGATCAGGCAGCGAGGCGCAAATAGTAGCGGAGCTCGGCGGGAGGTGACGGACAGCGGCGGAGGCCCCCAAGACGAGCGGCAATTCGGGGGTAAGGAATATCACCCCCTGATGTGTACGGGCCTGCTCTGCCCCTCCGCCCCTCCCAACCGACGGTTGGGGAAGTTGGCCGTTGCGTAGTGCCTTGACGGAGCGCCTGGGCCGCCCCCACCTTCGAATAAAATACTGCGAGACACTGCTATTTCCTGGCTGTCCCCCTTCCCCTAGGAGCACACCGGAGCGCCGCGGCGAGGCCGTCGCCTATTGTGGGGTTGGAGGAGCACGAAGACTGTCATCGGTAGCCGTCGCCTGGGGCCTGCTGCGGCGGTGTGCGCCCTTGGCCTACCTGTAGTGGCGTTGTACTAATCAAGGCCTGGAGTATACTGCTGGCTGGATCCTGCGGCAGTGAACAGCTGGAGTGGCACTGCAGTAGTCTTGTGCTCAGTTGAGGGTTCTGGACTGTCCTCTGGGGGTGCGCTGCGAAGCGTGTGACACCTGTAGGCGCAGATAGATCGCTCTGCGACAGTCGTTTTGCCCACTTACCTGGATATTTGAACACTGGTTCCGCCCTGAGTGGAGGGGTCCTGAGAGGGGGGGCAGCTATGGGACGGACGGACAAAACACAGCAGAAGCTGTCCTTCGATCAGCGCAAACCCAGAGATGAGCAGAGACTGCCTGAAGATGAAGAGATGGCGGCAGAGCGGAGTAAGGACGCTCACGTGGGCACGCTCCAATCCATGTTAACCTCCATGGAAAAAGGGTTGCAGGATTCGTTAACGGTACTGGGGACAAAGATAGACTCCCTATCCTACCGAATGGACCGAATGTCCGAAAGGATGGATAAGCAGGCAGAGCGCATGGACATGGCCGAGAGACGCATTACAGAGGTCGAGGAGACGCAGACAGATATGGACTCAAGTCACAAGCGTCTGGACAGGGCACTTCAGGGATTGCTGGATAAGACGGAGGATTTGGAGGCGCGGTCCCGTAGATCTAACCTCCGTATCATTGGGCTGCCGGAAACTACATCTACGGGAAATATGGAACAGTTCGTTGAGAAACTACTGGAAACGCTACTAGGCCCTGACACCTTTTCCAAGATGTTCGTGGTGGAGCGCGCGCACCGCTCCCTGGGACCGCGTCCCGCCCCGGGAGCTCCGCCGAGGCCAATAATAGCCAAACTGCTCAATTACCGTGATCGGGATGCGGCACTACGAGTGGCGAGGGAGAAACGGACCTTGCAATTTGAGGGCTCCACGATTGCACTATTCCCGGACTTTACGATGAAGGTGCAGGAGGCTCGCCGTCAGTTTGCGCCCCTTAAGAAGCTGCTGAGGGAACAGAACATTGATTATGCTATGTTGTACCCGGCTCGTCTGCGTGTCAATCGACAGGGCAGGTCACATATCTTCACCGACCCCAAGATGTTGCAAAAGACGATAAAAGACTGGGCTAAGGAGAAACGACAGAGTCCAGATAAAGAATCCCTGAACGGTGCGGTTGGTGGTTCCCTGGCTGATCAGGCCTGAAATCGCTGGTCGATGTGCAGTTAAGATATAATTTACTGAGGGGTCCAGACGAGCTGATGCTAAACTGTGTGACTGTGGATCTGGGGGGGGTGGAGGGGGGCCCGGGGTGTGACATGGGGTACGGAGTGGCTGCGGGATGTGATATATGTTAGGCATAAGACGAGATGCCCGATACCTTGGTCTGATGCTCCAATAAGTAGTAGGTGTGCGGAGGACAGTTTGAGGTTGTCTAGTTGTACGAATAGGGAGGGCCGGTAACCTCCGCCTACACGTGTAACACACACTTGGGGTTTAGTCCCTACACCCTTTTGCTGGTGGGAGGGATGTGGAATTTCTGTGCTTTGTATTATAAAATTGCACTGAATGTTTTGGTTGTAAAGTGGTTTTGGGTAATGTTCTCTCAGGTCCTAGTTGGGGGGATCTCGATGTGGGTGGGGGGTGGGGAATGGTTGAGACTCAGATGTTGCAGTTTATTTCAGGGCCGACGAACACATCTGCCGTGTTACATTGAGAAACCGCACACCATTGATACATGGCAGATATGACTGACTCTACTCCACAATCTATAGGGAGGGATGGTGGAACTAAAGTCCCAACAATTAGAGCTCTTACGTGGAATGTCCGGGGATTGAACGACCACAGAAAAGTCCGCAAGGTCCTCTCCTATCTGCAGAGGCATAAAGTGGACGTGGCACTTCTGCAGGAAACCCATTTGCCGATAGATTCACCGATGTTGCGGTGCAGAGGCTTACTAGGGAACATACATGCTGCGGGATTCACCACACATGCGCGGGGGGTCATCACGTGGGCCAATCCGGGATCTGGGTTCACTATACAACCGTTATTTACAGACACTGAAGGTAGATGTGTAATCACCAGATGTAGAGGGAAGGGTATGGAATTACTTGCTGTTAATATCTACGGACCAAATTTTGATGCCCCTGATTTCTTTACCAAGATAGCAGACACGGTGGATAGTTATGGCGAGGGGCGATATCTATGGGGCGGAGACTGCAATTTAGTTATGAACCCAGCCTTGGATAGGTCAGGGGGACCAGAGAGGAACAGATCAGCTGCTGCTAGAGAGCTAGAGTCGGTCCTGACCCGGCACGATCTGATTGACGTTTGGCGCTGGAAACACCCACACGAAGGGGGCTACACACACTATTCAGCCTACCACAATCTACATACACGCATCGATTACTGGTTCGCATCTAGAGCACTTGGCGATCAGATTCAACATTGTCAGGTGCTACCTCGCACACTTTCTGATCACTCACCGATTTTGTTGGTATTAGACGCCCCTACTGGTCGCATACCTCCATTTACATGGCGGTTTCCCCCATATTCCTTACTGGATACAGTTTTTAAGGAAGAGTTGGCCGAAGCTATAGAAACCTTTTTTGATCAAAACGTGGGTTCTGTAGATGATTTTCAAGTGGTGTGGGAGACTTTTAAGGTGTTCATTCGGGGGATCACTATTTCAAAGCATGCAGGGGTCCTTCGTTCGATACGAGTACGTCTTTCTGAATTAGAAGGGAGAATTAAGTCCGCAGAGTAGCGAGTGCTAGCTGATAATAACAACTCAGACGGGGGAGTACTAGCTGAACTGTTAAGAGAATATAACGCTGCGGCTGACGACGAAGTCAAACACCTTGGTAAATATGCCACCGCCAGGGCCTACGGTGAGAGTGAAAGACCGGGGTCGGTTTTAGCGCAACTTATTAAGAAACGTAGAGATGCGCTGAGATCTGTGCAGGTGAAGTCTGCGGAGGGCGAGCTTTGACCGAAGACGTCAGCGTTGCGAGCAGGTTCCGGCAATTTTACTCGGAGCTCTATGCGTCTCGTGGCGTGACATCTGATGCGGAGATAATAGATTATCTATCGCACATACGACTCCCATGGCTCACTGATACGCATAGGGAATTTTTAATGCGACCTATAGAAAAAGACGAAATACACCTTGCTCTAACTAACATGAAAGCGGGTAGTGCTCCGGGGTCGGACGGTCTCACGGTCCCCTTTTACAGAGCCTTTATGGATTTATTACTCCCGCAGTTAGCCGTGCTCTTTGATGATATGTGTGTCACGGGTCGTATGCCACCATCTATGTCGGAGGCAGTTATAGTCGCCCTCCTCAAACCCGGCAAAGTGGCGGAGGAGTGTTCTTCTTACCGCCCTCTCTCTCTGTTAAATGTGGATGCGAAGGTGTTCGCGAAGATACTCGCTAATCGACTGGTCCCATTAGTCCCATTATTAGTGGCACCTGAACAGGCGGGATTTGTGCCAGGGAGAAATTTAACATACAACTTGCGCACGATCTTTGGCATCATGCAACACGTTAGACAGGAGACACCCGCAGTGGCGGTCTTCCTTGATATGGAGAAGGCGTTTGACTCTGTGGAGTGGCCATTTTTACGGCAGGTTTTAACTAAGATGGGACTTGGTCCTGTGTTCCTCCAACTCATAGGTACGCTCTACAGTGAACCCACTGCTCGTATTAAAGTCGGTAACATAGTGACGGATGCCATTCGCATAACCAGAGGGACGAGACAAGGTTGCCCGTTGTCTCCCTTACTTTATGCTCTGGTGGCGGAGCCTTTGGCTTGTGCCCTTAGGGAATACCATCAGCATCGGGGAATAAGCTTCCCACGCTACAAGATTATAGTATCCATGTATGCAGATGATACGCTGCTGTACCTCAGACATCCAGAAACAAACCTCTCAGCTGTTCTTCGGGAGGTAGTGCGATTTGGAGGGCTGTCGGGATTGCATGTGAATTGGCAAAAATCTATCGTTTTTCCTCTCACACCCAATACGCCTCGTCCCGAGTCGGACTACCCGCTGATGTGGTCCACCGAGGCGATCACATATTTGGGGATTAAACTGCATACAGATGCAGACACGGTGTTCAGAGATAATTATGGGACGATTTTTAATAAACTAGAGGACGAGGTGGAACGATGGATAAAGCTACCGTTGTCCCTCCTGGGAAGAATTTCCATCATGAAGATGGTGGTGCTACCGCGCCTACTATTTTTATTTATTAATATTCCTATGGTTCTGCCTAGAGTTTTTTTATCGACTCACCTCGTTGATGGTCCGATTGGCATGGGCAGGTAAGCAGCCGCGAGTGAAGTGGCAGATACTGGTACTCCCCTACTCTATGGGTGGACTAGGAGCTCCGGATTTTAATTTATATTACAGAGCTGCACAATGCTCACATGCATATAATTGGATGCATGGTTCTCCAGACATACCGTATTTACGTATAGAATCGGAAGTGGCTGCTCCACTCCCACTGCCTGCACTGTTGTTTAAAGCGGCAGACCGTCGGACCTGCATATTGGACTCCATAAATGCTACCACGCATGCTTGGCACCACCTACTACAACTGCAAGCGGGTGCAATATTGTATTCCCCAGCAGCTCGGTTAGATTGGTGCACTTGGCTGCCGCTATGTCAGGAGAAAGGGGTTACAAAAGCAATGCAAGCGATGGGTGTTAACGAGATAGGGGAACTATTTGAGGAAGGAGTGGCTAGGGGATGGGAGGACCTTGCTGCTGATAGACCGGACCTTACTCTACTTACGAAGTTCCAATTTCATAGAATGAGACATGCACTGAAGGGGCTATTGGGAGATGATTACCAGGAACCACCGGAGTTAGAAGCCCTGACACGCACTATTCGCGCGAAATCCCCGAAACGCATGGTAGCGATAATTTACGGTACATCTATGTCTCACCGCGCTAATTATTACACTAAAGCGCGTTTGGAATGGCAAAGGGACTTAGAGATGGAAATTGCAGATGATATGTGGCTCTATTGCTGCACTAACACTAAGCGAATTTCACTCAATGGTCGACATCCATTGGTACATTTTAAGTTCCTTAACAGGGTTTACTATACCCCGGAGAGGCTTCACAGGTATGGATTACGGGAAACTGCTGAGTGTGAACGATGCAAAGCGGGATCGGCAGATTTCCTCCATTTAGCATGGTTATGCCCGGGAATAGCAGCCTTCTGGGTTCTAGTGTTTGGGGAGCTGAGTCAGGTCACGCAGCTGGCCCTAGAACCGGAACCGTCGTTAGCATTACTAGGTCATTCCAAGCGTATCCCGAGAGGAGTCAGGCGACTAATTGACATGGGACTGTTGATAGCCAAGCGCAGGGTTGCTATAAATTGGTTCAGAGGTCCAATTCCAACGCTCGTGCAATGGAAATCTGATCTGACATACTGTTGCACACAAACAGAAGTCTACAGCGAACTGCTCCCTCCACGAAGCCGCCCAAAGAACTTCTGGGAAATATACAGTACTTATCTACACACAAATAACAGTGTTGTCAACGATCTCTCCACACAAGAACACAGTTCGGTACCATGTAATGCCTGAGCATTACTGGGAAGCTACCAGGTAGACGCATATTAGGCAATACCCGCGGCACATGAGTGGGCCGGTGGGAGTGCCAGGCATGACAGATACCATCAGTAGTTACCCCCTTTTGGGCACTGTAGAAGTATAATGATGTTAGCCATGGATCGCTAATGGAGGTTCTGTATCATTAACAGCAGAGCGAACGCTCTCCCCTGACTAGTACGCAGTTAAAGAACATGCAATAACTGATAACCCCTAGGTAGCTACAATGAAGTCGCACATTTGTAATCACCTACGGTGCATGAGAGGGCAAGCGGGAAAGTCAAGCACGACAAATACCATCAATAGTTTCCTCCTTGGATGATGTTGATGTATAGTGATGTCAGTCAAAGATCGCCTATATGTGTTCAGTGTAAGACCCAGCTGTAACCGAGTCTCTTTGTTGAATGTATTTGATTTGTTTTTCTTTCCTATTGATGTAATGTTTTGTCTTTGGGAAAACAATAAAATACATTAATAAAAAAAAAAAAAAAAATTATGGTGAGTCATGTATCGTGTCTGTCTACTACATCTGTCCCCTGTGTGAAACTGTCGCTTCTTACCATTTTAACTTTCACTGTCACTTTGTACTTGGCCTGATAGTACATTTCTTGAGTTGGATCATAAATATGTCCTGAACATCCAGGAATAACCATGGTATAATATTGTCATAACTGTGCATTTGAAAGTGGTCTATAATGCACTGAAATATTTTAGTAAAAGCAATGGGTGCCAGATAAAGTCAATAGTTTAGTGTCATTATGAAAGTCAAAAGTCCACGAGAATGCAAATACGTTCTGTGTTCAACAAGCACATCTGCCTAATGATGTAGGAAAGGTGTTGGCGTGGTTTCTTGTTGTGTGTTTAGGAAGTAAACATTTACATTTTGTTTAAAATCGTTATAACTTTAAGGGATGTTTGCCCACGGGACAGAAAGCAGGTTGGACAAAGTCCTGGTGTTGGGAATGCCGGCCTTCCCGGAGGTGGAGGTGACCCACCTGGTGTGCTTTTTATCCGACCATTCCCGCGTCCGAGGTTTGGTACGGTGGGTATACTGGGACCGAGGCGCTGGAGATTTCCTCCTGATTTGCTCGAAGATGCTGTGGGGAAGGACACGTTATCCAAGACAGTAACAGACTATTTGTCAACGAACTGAGGGTGTCCCACTTGGAGGGCCACTGAGTGGGAAGCCTTGAAGGCAGTGACACGCGGGGCTAGCATGGGACTGGTGTGCGGGGTAAGGCAACAGCTACTAGGAGAACTGGATAAAGAGGAGAAAGCCTTAGCTGACATACAGGCAAGGAGCCTGTCTGACACTGGGGTGGGTGAGATGGAGAGGAAACCATGTGAATGTATAGCGGACCTTTGGGCTAGGCTGGATAAATATACCTTGACGCGCTATCGCCAATGACTTCATGCAGAGGGTGATAAGTCGGCCGCCTGCTGGCTTGGATTATTCGTAGGGAGCGTGCTCCCCCCCTGTTACTGCATTGCTGGCCGAGGGGGGGAAGCTTGAGTATATTCGAGGTGTTCCAGCATCATTTACAGAGGGTTTATACCGCAGACCCAGGAATTATGGCCGAACGATATGTTCCCGTGGGCAGGGGGTTGGCGCTACAGCAGCTCTTGCCCTCTGCAGTGGTAGAATTAGACACTAAGATCACAGCGGAAGAAATGCAGGAGGCGCTCCTGGCAATGCCCGGTGCCAAGGCCCCTGGGGGGGGACGGGTTCCCGGTAGCCTTCCTGCAGACTTACTCTGGCCAGCTTCTGCAGCCGTTGTTACAAGTATATGAAGAAGCATTTGAGGCTGGAGTGCTGCCCCCGTTCAAAATGTGTGGGGGAAATTGTAATGCTTCTCAAGCCAGGGGGGAATGCGCAGGACCCCTCCTCATATCGACCCCTGTCCATGATAAATTCAGATGTACAAATATTGTGTAACATTTTAGTGGCCAGCTTAGCCCCCCATATGGTGCTCTTGGCACATGAAGACCAATGCGGATTCATACCCTCCTGCAGCACAGGCATGAATATTAGGCGGTTAACACACTTTCTACATGAAGTGTGGGGTAGAAATGAAGATCTAGCCTTGGTCTCCATAGATCTGGAGAAGGCTTTTGACTCGGTAGACTGGGGATACTTGTTGGAGGTGCTTAGGGTGGCAGGCTTTGGCCCAAGGTTCAGACGTTGGGTACAGATTCTGTATACTGCTCCCACCGCAAGGGTACGCGTGGGACTTAGCAGATCGAGCGAGTGGCCTCTGGAGAGAGGGACACGTCAGGGTTGCCTGCTCTCTCCATTATTATTTGCGTTGGCAATAGAGCCACTGGCAATATGGATGCGCAGGGACATGAGCCATTGGGGCATTAAAGTAGGCAAGACCTCCCATGTCATATCTCTATATACCGATGACGCCTTGTTCTATATCTCTGCTCCACAGGAGTCGGTACCAAAGCTCCTAAAGGTTTTGGACGAGTTTGGCAGTTGCTCAGGTTTGCGGCTCAACAAAGCAAGATCATTGATATTCCCTCTCGCTTGGTTGGCAAGCGATCCAGTAGAATCTCTCCCAAACGATGGCTTACGTTGGGAAGTGGAGCACTTTACATACTTAGGCGTACAGGTGGCCGGTGGGGACCCTCAGATATTGCAGCACAACGCTAATAAGCTGATAGACGCCTTAAAGTAGTCTGTGGGCTTCTGGAATGCACTTCCGCTATCCCCAATGGGTAGAATGGCAATAGCCAAGATGATTGTGTTGCTTTGTTGTCTCTATATGTTACAGAATGCCCTATGTCCCATCCCTAGGCAAATATTTCAGGTGTTGAACTCTATCTTGATAGATCTGTACTGGGCAGGCCGTTGTAGTAGAGTGGCTCTCGCCACTCTCAGCGGTACTTATGAGCGTGGTGGACTTGAGGCACCACGAATGGAGCTCTATTATTACGCCGCCTAACTGCAACATGCAGCAACATGGTTCACTGAGGAGGACAATTGGGAAAAGAGACTGCTCCGGGATAGAGTACAGATTGTAGACTTGCCATCCCTACTTTTACAGGGCTCTAGCATTCCCAGCACCGCGCCACACGTGGTCCGACAGACTGCACATGTGTAGCAATTGTTTGCAGTGTGAATTTTGAAAGGTGCTCCGTTTCATCATGAGCTGTTGGTATGGGATATCGCGCCAGTTAGGAGAGTGATATCCAATATGTCATTTAGGGCATGGTGGGAGGGGGGCTGTGACGTGCTCGCAGACCTGTATCCGAGCGAAAGCTTCATTACGTTCGAACAAGCATGCAATGTCTTTGATTTGAGTCAGGGACAATACATTCAATAAGCCGCTTTAGTTAACATATTTAAAGAAATATGGCCCATGTACCCAGTGATCCCACAACTCACGCAGACACAGGACATCATGCTCACCTGTGGTGCGGGCAAACGTGTGGTTTCATTACTCTATAGGGCCATGAGGGAAGACGCCGGGCCCCTCCCACTGGGTCCGTTGCTGTCTGGAATGCGGATCTGGAGGCGCCTTTGGAGGATGAGGACTGGAGGGCGGTGGGTTTACTCACACGCACGGTCTCCTACAATGCCCGTTTTCGATTAATTCATTATAATTATATGCACCGCACCTACATGACTCCGGAGAGACTACATCGCATGGCCCCTGACAGATCCAACTCCTGCCCTAGGTGCCACAAGGAGGGCGCCAATTTTATGCACCTGGCGTGGGAATGCCCTGAAGTCAGTAGCTTTTGGTCAGAGGTGGTTGAGCGGATTAGGGGGAGTGTGAGTGGGCAAGTGCAACTGACACCTTCACATTGCTTGTTGGGCTTAATTCTGAAGCCCAGGAAGCAAAACAAGATAGCATTTAGACTCCAGCAGTTGCTTTTAGTCTTGGCAAGGCGTAGAATAGCTATTGTGTGGATGGGGGTGCGTCCGCCTGAGGTCTCGGCTTGGATACGAGATGTGCGCGAATGGACATTAGCTGAGGAGGTACACATGAAGAGCTGCAGCACGGATGATAAATTAGAGGACGAATTATGACTCTGGAGGGAACCTTGTCACGATTAATTTTCCAATTGTCTAGCAGACTGGGTCTCAGAGCGTACCATCGGGGGACTGCCAGGCTGGATCTGAAGCAGATGAAGGGGAATAAATGTGTATTATGCTTGCTAAATGTCTGACGTTGGGGGGGTTGCTGGTGTACCTTTCCCTCGCACTGCCCCATAATGCTTTACTACTATATGTCTCTTCTTAACTGGCATTGATTGCACACCCGATTTATGTTTTTGTAAAAAGTTTAAATAAAGTTTATTAAAAAAAAACTTTAAGGGATGTTTGCATTCTTTCATTTTGAATGCTACTGCAGAAAATCCTCCCAAAGGAGCTTCCTACACAGATACCACGGTATTCATTTGGGTGACTTCGTCCTTTGATAAATCGATCAACTGAGGTGAGAAAGGCCAACTTTGTCAAGTCATGTAAAATTGTTTTAATGCATTTTCTAGTCTTGGTGTGGAATGTTTTTCCATCTCACTTTCTCTGGTAACCAAACCACTGGACCTTCCAGTTTTCAACTTTTGCAGATGATCTTTTGCTCATTTAGAGTGATTAGTGAGTCAGGTGGCACCTGTTGGTCTTCTATGGCTTGTTTAACACCTGTCAATTGTTAACAGCTGCAATTTGCTCAGAACTCAGTTTTTCTATTGTATAGGTTCTGAAAGTTTTGCTGTTCAACGCTGGCAGATTTTAAACTTAACCCATTGCTCTTTTGGTGGTGACAAGTAATGGAATCCCCCTTTATTACACTACCCACAGTTCTTAACTTATTTTGTTATTCCTCCCTGAGCCATTGGTATCTGCTGCACTACAGTCATCTGCTTCACTAGTAGCTACTTGACTGCTACTCTGTCCTCTATCCACAGAATTATGTAGATCCAAGCGAAGGTTGCATTATTGGGTCTGTCACTTTGTTTCCTCCCCTTACATAAGTGAAGGAGCAAAGCCTTACAATATTGTATTCAAATTGTCACAAAATGCTAGGTTGCTGAGCCGGTACAGATTTTGGGTGGGGTCACCAGCATCCAGTTTGAGGCCTTTTTTAGCACAAATGTATCTATTCTGATTTGATCAAGTGACTTAACGGCTATTTCAGGTCATGGTGGGTTGCCCTAACAATAGGAGAAATTTAGTGGTACATTAGAACAATGCTTTTACATTACTACTCATGATTCAAGCTAATCCCATCGACTGACCATTTGTGATTCAACAAATCTGTAATAAATCCCAACCCAACTTCATTTTGTATAAAGATTTCCACATTTCTCTTTAATGCAGATTGGGTAAACCGTCATTTAAAATAAATGCAAAAGTAAAACCTTCCAATGTTTGGGTAAAACATACTTCAGTAAAAAACATTTATCGGAGTAGGAAGGGATGTTTGGCATACCTTATCTGCTTTCTTATACATATTTCGGGTGTATCAATAATTTCTGACACTAATATACTCAGCTTTACACTGAATGTGATATTACGGTATTGCATGCTGTTAAAAACAGGAGAAAATTCTTCTTACCGTCTCATAAAAGTGTACTTGCTGTTCCAGATACAAACGGATCACACTGTTATAGTCATAAATCCGATTACTGTGGAAATGATTCATTTCAGCTGCAACCAAATTAAACAAATTAATTTGACTTATACCCAATTCTTAATACTTTTTTTCCTTTCAAACGTTTACATTTACATGGCTTAAAAAGGCCATATGGTAAGTGATGCCACAGCAGGTATCAAAACTCAACCCGGCATCATCAACCAAAGGTGCAGGATTCGGGAAAGAGAACTGTTTTGGGTGCTCTACATTAGATGGCCCCTTGAAACAAACTTCAAGAAACACACAAGAATAGTGTTTCCATTGGTACTGTTCTCGGCCATTGATTTAGTATCTTTGTAAAACAGAAACTATTTTTAAATTCCGTTTACCAAAGTATATACTGCAACCTAATAAGTTTAGAAGGCACCAATTACAAGGATGATGAGTGCCCAATATGCGCTATACAATCACACACATCGTAAGTCCTGAAACCTAGGATGCAACTTGTTCATGCTCTCCTTTCGCTAAATGTTTCTGCCAATAAAATGTTGAGGGACGATTTCAGAGTTCCCTTAAAGGAGAGGGTGATGGCCACTAAGTTCCTACAGAGACTACCTAAGAAACTTTGCTTGTGTAAGTTTAATAACTTACTGTTTACTGAGATGCAACCCAACAAGATTTAGTCCTAGAAAGACCCAAATTTGGCATCAACCACAGCGTTCAGGTTCCAAACAGGGGTGTTTTATAAATATATTTTACAAAGGCAATACAGATCTCATGCACTAGAATAACCGTGACAGAGCAGTCATGGCTATGCCACCCCTGATGGAAGAACAAGTTACTTACCTTTGGTAACGCCTTATCTGGTAGAGACTCTATCTAGCCATGAATTCCTTACCTTTTAAATTATCTCCAGGCGTCACACTGCATCTGGAAATTTTTCTCGAGCAGTACCCCTGCGTGCCGGTAGGTGGCGTAGTTGGTGTCATCTGCGCCAGAAGTGACGTACACGGTGCCTATACAGGCGTCACCCCAGCGCGCTGACGTCAGTTTCTTTTTGCGACTTTCCACGTCAGGAGAGCAGAGCCATGATGAACACGTACTACTGGTGTGGAAAAGTAGGTTCCTGAAAAGGGAACAGCCCTGTCCCAAGAAATCTGTTCGCAGAGCGGGAAGGATGAGTGGGTCGATAACGAATCTGCAGCTAGACAGTCTCTACCAGATAAGGAGTTGCAGAATGTAAGTAACTTGCTCATCTGATAGAGACTTCCAGCCGCAGATTCCTTTCCTTTTGAATAGATATCCAAGCAATACCTCCCCGGAGGTAGGTATGGGACCAATTTCATACGAGGAAGTCCTGCAGGACCGAATGAATGGGCAAAGTGCCCATCCTGACGGAACGGACTGTCCAGGCAGTAGTGTTTTGTGAACATGTGCAAAGAAGCCCAAGTTGCAGCCTGACAGATATCCAGGACCGGACCTCCGTGTGCTAACGCAGTGGTGGCAGCTTTCGCTCTGGTGGAATGAGCACACAAACCATTAGGAGGTTGCTTTCTGACCAGTGCATAGCAGATCCTGATACAGAGCATGATCCATCGGGAGATGGTCCGCTTCTGCATAGCCCATCCTTTCATCGCTCAGACATACCCACGAAGAGTTGGTTATCCACACGGAACTCTGGTGTGTGGTCATGGTAGAACAACAAAGCTCTTTCTGGGTCCAGATGGTGAAGGCACTCCTCTTCCTTGGAGGGATGTGGCAGAGCATAAAAAGTAGGCAGAGTAATGGTTTGGCCAACATGAAAGGGAGTTACCACTTTCGGTAGAAAAGAAGCTCTCGTACTAAGTACTAGTTTGTGCGGGTAGATGTTCAAGTATGGCGGCTTGGATGACAAAGCCTGAAGTTCGCCGACACTCCAGGCAGATGTTTTTGCCATAAGAAAGGCCGTCTTGATGGTAAGGAGCCTGAGAGGACATTTGTGAAAAGGCTCAAAAGGAGCACACATTGAGGTTCCACTGAGCATAATGAAAGGGGAAGGTGAAAACAAATGTTGCAAACCTTTCAAAAACCTATTTACAATCGGGGATTTGAAGAGGGATGACTGGCCAGGCAACCGCAGAAAAGCTGAAATAGCAGAAAGATAGCCCTTGAGAGTGCCCAGAGCAGAGCCCTGCTGGTCAAGAGAAAGAATGAAGAGAAGAACCTGAGAAAGGGGGGCAGAAAGGGGATCGATCTGTCTTTCTGTAACCATGCCACAAATTTTCCCCAAAAGCAGGCATATGCCATCTTGGTGGAGGGACGCCTGGCTCCCAAGATAATATTGCAGACATCGGGAGGAAGGTCGAAAGCTGTCAACTGTCGCTGCTCAATCTCCACGCAAGAAGGCGAAGAGTGGACAAGTTTGGGTGGAGGACCCTACCCTGCTGCTGCATCAGAAGATCCTCCCGAAGGGGCAGCCTGATCGAAGGACCGATGGCCATGCTTAACAGTTTGGGATACCAGTCTCTCCGTGCCCAGTTTGGAGCTACAAGGATGACTTGGGCCCAGTTGTTCCTGATCTTCTTGAGAACTCTAGGCAGGAGTGGTATGGGTGGAAAGGCATCAGGAGGCCTGATCTCCACTTGAGACTAAAACTCAGAGCGGGAGGCACCTTGGGGAACTCCATCAGAGTGAACTGCTGACTTTTTGCTTTCTTGTCGGTGCTGAACAGATCTAACCAAGGCTCTCTCCACTGCGGAAAGAGACCTTGCACCCCCTCTGGATGGAGATGCCATTCGTAATCTGCTAGGCATCTTCGGCTGAGTTCATCCACCCTGGCGTTCAGAGAGCCCGACAGGTGTTGAACCACCAGGGATATGCCCTGATGTTCCAGCCATGTCAAGAGACGCAGGGCCTCTTGATAAAGGGTCCACGACCCCACCCCACCCAGTTTGGTGCAGTACCACGTGGCGGTGATATTGTCCATGAACACCTGTACAGCCTTCCCTTGATGTAGGGTAGAAAGGCTTTCTATGCCAGTCGGATCTCCCGGCGCTCCAACTGGCTGATGTGGAATCCGGATTCTGCCAGAGACCAGAGGCCTCTGATCTCCACATCTCCCGGACGGCCGCCTAATCCCAGGAGTGACGCATCTTTCACTACTGTCAGATCTGGCAGGGGAAGGGAGAGGGGTCTGCCACTGACCCAATCACGGCTCGTTAACCACCACTGTAGATCTTTTGCAGTTCCCTCAGAGATCTGGACCATATCGGAGAGATTCCCCTTATGCTGAGCCCACTGGAACTTCGGGTCCCATTGCAGAGCCCGCAAAAAACAGGTTTCCACTCATTTCAAAGTCTGCTCGCATTTGGGGAAATGTTTTGAATTGACTTAACATATAAAGCTATTCTAGCATGAAAATACCTTTGGAAATCCATCGGACCAACGATGGCTCTAAGATCAATTAATTTATCAGAATTATTCTACATGGGGCTTGTGAATGTAGGAATAAGTTAGTGTCCAATTTTCTAATATTGTGCCTTCATAAAGTTATCGTGCAGAGGAGGATAGGGTTGTGTGGGTCTCTTCCCTATTTTTGTCTCATAAATAAGATACAAGAGCTGACAGAATTATTGTGTGCATGCTGCTCTTGCCAGCCAACCAGCAGTTTTTAGGTCCTTTGAGAAGTAATATGCCATCTGTGTAGGTGATGCGCTGTGTAATTTGATTCTAAATTCAGTAGGCGCAGGCACCTAGACGCTTTTGTGGCTATAAAGCTATATTGTTGCTATTCTGGGGTGTGTTCCTCCCCAAATGTATAGCTTCAGTAAAAGATAAATTCTTCAGAGTTGTGTTAAGGGTATTGTCAGGGGGATGATGCCAAAGACCTAATTAAACCTGGGCGCCACCACCATCTTTACCGTTTGAATCCTGCATCACAGAAAGAGTTGAAGTTCTTTCCAAAGTTGGAAGTCTCCGTTCATTTGGTCAGTCAAAATCGGGAGGTTGCCTGTTATCATAATGGGATGGATCTCTGCTTAAAAATATGCCCAGGTAGTTAAGCTTGTGAGCCACTATGTGAATGGGAATTTGCTGATCACATTTATTGTGGTCCAGGTAGTTATGGGCATAACCTTGCATTTTGACCAATTGATCTTACAGCCGAAGAAATTGGAAAAGGCAGTAGTAATGTAAATCAGAAGAGGCATTAACAAGTGTGGTGTGGAAAGAGTATGTCATCAGTGTACAGCATGATCTTTAATTTGCCTGCTGCTGTATGGAAGATGGAGATATGCTGGAGGCTTGTCTGACTGCAATCACTAGGAGCTCAAACATCAGCAAAAACAGTAATTGGGACTGGCAGCATCCCTGCCTAGTGCCCCTGTGAATGTGGACTGGATCTGAAATAAAGCTGTTACAACTCACCACTGCTGTAGGGCTGCTGTACAGGCATCTGACCATGGGAAGAAAAGTTTGTCCAATGCCCATCTGGTCTATCAAATAGGTATACCCATAGGTGAATAGGTAAACCCACTCTACCCTGTTGGAAGCCTTCATGGCATCCATGGAGAGGCCAGCCTTTCTTCTGGATTGTTTTAGGACAACCTGAGTAGCTGCAGAAGGCTTTTAAGATGGTTTTGTGAGGATCTTCCAGGAACGAAGCCCACTTGATTTTTATGAATTAGGGTTGGGCTGACCCTCTAAAGCCTTTGAGCCAGGATCTTATTGTCATGGTTGAGGAGCAAAATTGGTCTGTAATTAGAACAGAGAAGTAGGTCTCTACCTGGCTCCGGGATAGTGTGAATGAGGCTCTAGTAAGTTCTGCATATGTCCTCTGTGTATCTAGCATTTCTTTGTAGGCCTTCCTGAGTAGAGGGAAGAAATGTGGGGCCATGATCAAGAAACATTTGACGGGAAAAGCCATCCTCCCCTGAGGCCTTCCCATAAGTAGAAGTTTGAGGCATCAGTTATTTTGCCTTCTAGCATCTGTCGTAGTTCGGAGGGGAGGTGTTTGTAGATCTTTTAGGAACTTGCCAGTGGCAGTAATCGAATAGAGGGCACTAATCCCTTGTTTATCTCAAAAGGATTAGTAAGTAGGTGCCTCCTGCGGCGTATACCCCTGGGATAGCTAATTTGGACTCCCTCTGCTTGAGTTGCACCGCCAGCGGCAGCAGTCTTGCAGTTTTCTCTCTGTGTTTATAGGATCGGCTTTTTATCCGTGTTGGGGCTTTTTCCGCTGACAGAGTATAATGTGTACTGAGTTTGTATTTCTTTTGGAACAAGCTCCTGAGCTGTGTATCTAAGAGTGTTGGTTAAGGCCAAGGCATTCTTTGAATTGTGCCATTAGTTTTCTCTTTTCTTCAGGGAGTTTATACTTGGAATTATTCATTCTCCAAGTTTTGGTTTTGGAGAAAACAATATTCATGTCAAACAACAGGAGGAATGGGGTGTGCCTGAATGTGCTCCTACTTTGATGTAAGAGCTTTGAAGTTTCGGCACCATGACATTGTTTACCAGAAAGTAATCTATTCTTGTTTTTGGCCCAAGCACACAAGAAAGATTGGTGTACTCTCTTGCCATTGGATGGTGCAAGCGCCATGGCCTAGAAGGAAATGATCAGTCTTCAGGTCTCTCAGGAGGACGAGCTCCTCTTATCAAGATGTCCTGAAAAATCTACACCAGGGTCAATTGTTATATTCCAGACTTCTAATTATGAGGTTGGAGCATCTAAATTCAGTCTGCAACCTGTTACGTTTCAAGAAGAAATCCTTTTTTTGAGTACTAGGAGCATAGATTGATCCTACTATATATGTGTCGCGTTGTTTGATTTCGCAAAGACATATCTCCTTCTTGGATAGGCCGACCTTTTGAGAATCCGGGCAGCGAGAGGTTTATGGGCAGGAATTCCAACACCACACTTCATTATATGACATGGTGTTCAGAGGTCAATGAACAGGTGGGTTGGTATGTCCTGAGGCATATATCACCTTCCCGAACCAGTCTCACTCTTCACCCGTCGGATTCTTGTTGGGATAGCTGCGTCTCTTGTAAAAGGACGATAAACGGCCTTTTGGTAGCGAAGAATTATAACATTTTTTTACGTTTAATATAATATGAGAGTACACTAATATTGAGAGACCATAGAGAGAATACTCTGGTTCCACTCATTGCTGAAACAGCTGCTTCTGAACTCAACCAGTTTCTAGTGTTGCTTAGGGATAGGGGACATGAGCAAAATCTTTGTTAGCTGGTTTATCTAAATGAGGGTTGGTTCTATAAGGCGAGGGGTGGGAATCTGTACTTACTGTCACACTGCGTGGTATGAGTGTTTGCTAGCTTTTAAGGGGGAAACAAAACTTTGGGTTGGCGAGTCAGGTAGTGTGTGCCATTGATGCAACTCTGTTTAGATTGAGGTTAGTTGATGGAGGAATAATCTAGTATAAAATTAGATGGATACCGATAATGTAAGGGGTGTGGGGACCGAGGCCGGGTCACAAGCTGTGAGGTGTCATTCTTTTGAAGGGTAGCCTCAATTTATCTTGGAGGGGACTTTTCGGTACCAAGTAGCTAATCCAAGTCTGTGTGTCGGCCCTACGGCCTGAACAGGGTGGTAGGAGGATGGCTCTTTTCAACAGTGAGGTCATTTGAATAAATCTACTTGTCATTTGTCGCAAGGGTCTCATTTACATTGCCACTTCTGTTCGAACTTCTATGAACTATTGGAGTTGCGATCATGGTCACTGGGTCCACAATAAACCGTATCTTATGACTTTTTTTAAAGCAGGGGTCTGAGCGCTAGAATAAAAAAAATAGGAATTTAACTTGAATCGTTCATATTCTAAACCTTAATTTAGCTACTGAGTTAAAGAAAAAGGTCTCCAAAACTGAGCAGCAAGGTTTTTTTATTGTAGTGTATTTTTCCCTTCTAATCCTTCAACATGTTGTCGAGATAGCGGTAAGGTGGTCTTGGTGACAGAATGCACCAACCATGAATCTTAACTCGTTTTACTTGTAGAAGAATGTTAACCAGTTCGTCGCCTCCATTGATGCCACAAAGGAACAGCACCCATTAACAAGCATGGATACTACCAGTTATTTTTGCACACCTAAGCGGAACGAGTTAAATTCCAACATTCTGCTCAAGATCCGCAGAGTGTATTATTTACTTTATTAATATGCGTAGTAAAATGGTGTATATAAAGTGGTGGGAACGTAAAATGTGTGGAACACTGAAAATCGTATGCTTGTGGGCATTCATAAACAATTAGCATGGCCTCTTGCTCGTTGTAAATTCATGTAATCCTGTTCCTGGAAAAGAATAGAGTAAATGAGTTTCCACGCGCGGAGGGCAAGAGAAACCCCTATTTAAGATACTAAGGAAGTAGTCGCAAGTACTGTACACTTGCGCATTATAGCACTTTACGAGGTTGCACAGATTTCCAAGCACACTCTGCAATATTTAAATATCATACTTTTCCCTAACTTTTATTGAGTCAGGCACAATGGAATTATTTGAGGCGTGTTGACCACAGCACTAGGAAATGTTGCAGAAGTAGCTTTGAATCAAACGTAGAATTTAGACAAAAAATACATGTTGCATCAATCAAACACAGAGGTCCATTATCAAGGTGAATTTTGTTCGATTTCCTCCAAACTACAGCATTCACAAGAGAAAATGTTTCCACAATATTTTATTCTTAAAGCTGGTTTGTCTTACCTTGAAGTGCATAAGACATGGTTCCGACACGCTTGATCATGTTCACTTTGTCCTGCGGCATTATTTTACTTGTGGCCACCAATTTATCGCTTTCTTTCACTTTTTCTATCGCTGCCTGGAAAGCACAAACACAGGACTGACTATGAAGTACAATTCGAACGGCCTTGATAATCAGCAGATGTTCCTCTAAAATCTAAACAACTAAACAATTATAAAACTACATTTCTATATGCTGACACGTTGACATCTATACAGTTTGGAATTGGAAAAAGTTTACTCTTAGCCATAACTGGGGGGTCAAGGTACGGCAACAAAAAGGGGTGGGTCACGAGGGACGGCGTCATGAAAAGCAATCGGACAGTCAACATATCCAGCTGTTTTTTTAAAACTCTGCCACAAACAAAATAGCAACAAGGAGCAATGTGACAGGAAATCTGTTCTGGCTTAACTGGTTGCAAAGACTGCATTTTAAAATGTCTTGTAGTGTTAAGGCACCTGCTGCAGAGAGCTTTGTGTGCCTGGTAAATCTCGGGGAATAATAATAATGATAAAATACCTCTGGTGCTAACTGCCATTGCTGGAGAGAGCCATGTTTTGTCTAGTCACTCTTAACATATAATCCTTGCCAGTAAAGACAAAGTGTGACACCTACACCTTAAAAACCTCACTGTTTTATATAACATCCTGTACATTGATTTCATTTTGGGACCCCCCTTTTTCTCGCCCCCTGCTTGAAGAATCACCCCAAAACAGCAGCTGAAGTGAGTGTCAAAGTAGTTTTGAAAATTTAGTGAAGATTCATCAAACGGCCCCAAAGTTATTAGCAAAACGAACAACTCTTATCCTATGGAAACTAGGTCCTAACTATAACTACCTACTGGCGACTGCTAGTAGGAAGATATATATATACATATATATACATATACATATATATATATATATATATATACATACACTCTATCTCGAGCTCCCTGCTTCCGTTTTTGTATAATTTATGGGTCACTACAAGCCTGAAAGAGTGTTGTCTTGATATCTATCTATCTAGAAAGAATATACGTAGATATTAGATATATATGTAGGTGTTTGTTTTTATTATGCTGTACTATTTTTTAGGTTATTGTTCATATATATATATATATATATTTATATATTCTGCTCCAAAGGTTGTCCACCTGGTGAGTAGCACTCGATCAGCAGCTTTGTTTATGAAAGGCAGGGACGAGGATCTATATATATATATATATATATATATGTATTTTTATATTTTTTGGGAAGGAATACCCTCCCCATCTGCCTTTTCCTTATCCCCCTCTCTCTCTGCCAAGTTGGGGCCCTGAAGAAAATGGGGTTCCCAAAACACAAAATCCGCATGCATTTCTCAGAGACTTCTTTAGGTAGGGCTACAGCAAAAACGGCTCAACGGAATTACACCAAGTGTGGCAGGAAGCTAGATCTTGGTCTGCAGATTGTGCTTTTTGTGAAATGATGTAAACTCGTTCAGTAGTTTTTTTTTTTTTTAGAAATTAAGAGTACAAATCTATGTATTTCTGGACTGTTGGGTCCACGAGAGGCTCAAGAGACTCTTGCGGGAGCGCCAATTTAAAAATACAGCATTCTGTTTGGCCTAGGAAGCTTTATTTCCCATGTACCAACTGACTCCTGCGGGACCAAGCTCTCTGATTGGCTGCCAGCAACATCAGTAAAATGCTGCTGTCATCGATTAAAGTACTCAGGGACTTAGTCTCCTGGCCTGATGTTTAAGGAAAAAATATATATAAAAGGCAGGGTAGAGATACCCCGCCCCCCAGGCCTCATGGGGGGGACCCAGAGGGACCCTGCCTGGGGCCAAAATTGAAACAAATCCAGCTATTTGTGCTGCAATCCCACAAGACTCCTGAGGGATCATAAAAATAAAAAACACATAGTGACAGCCCAGGGCAGCATTTAATTAGGAGAGGGGGGCATATAGGCCCCTCCCTGAGCCAATTATAGACACCAGGGAGCCCAACGCCAGGTTTATAAGAGGGGGGCAGGCACCCCCCTCCCTGAGCCACTATAGGCCCAGGAGAGCACACCGCCGGGGCCGTAGCTAACAAACAAGGGAAGCAGGACACTCACTTCCAGAGACTTTAAAAGACCCTGGAGAACCCATCCCCCTGGGCCGCTATTTACATTAAAAGGGAGGGTGTGGTGAAACCCCCTCTGTGAGCCTTCTATGGCCCTGGGTACTCCATCCCCTGGAGTTGGCTAACTTACTTGTGGAGTCAGTAGTTTGCCTGCCCGCATCGGCGTGGGCAGGGAACCTTGTGTTTGCTCTCACTTGGCAGAAGCCTTTTTTAAACTCTCACCAAATGGGAGCAAACAACTTCTGCTCCCAGTGGGTGGGAGCAGGCTTTTTATCTGTTTCCCTGCCCACACTGATGCGGGCAGGGAAACAGATCAACAGACTGCTCCCACCAGGAAGGGAGCAGCATAAACAGCTGCTCCCTGCAGGTGGGAGCAATGCTGTCTCCCTCAGCATGCAGGGAGTCAGCTGGGGCCACGGTGGCTCTGAGACTCCCCCCGCGACTCCCAACATCTGCATGGTGGGTAGCCTGGTAGGGCACCAGGGCACCCACCTTTTTAAAAAAGAGGCCCTGGTTGATGGGGGTACTGGGGCCAAAATTCTGAGGCATCTTTAGTGGGACCCCCTCCCCTTTGAAAAACATGGCCCTGTGGAATGGGGCCCCTCCCCCTTTAAAAAATAATACAGCTATAAGCTCCCCATGTTTGGCCCCGCCGCTTACACATTAGTGGTATGCAACGGACGCCATTCTCCAGGATGATAGACAGTGGGTTTTCTTTACAATTGCACGTTGAAGAACGATCTGAAATCCTTGATGGATGTGAATGCATTGTTGATTTACTGGAGCACAATCTTTCCTGTAGTGACTGTCCAAGGCGAGTGGATTCTTTCTCCTCGTCTCCTGGTCTGATGGCAAAGTCCATGGGTCTCCCTTTTAATTGCTGCTTAGTATGTAAAAGCGCCAAACCACCTACAAGCTCCGCCCATTGGGCCCGACCCTTCCACGTTAGTAGTATGCAACGGCATTCTCGCTATTTTCCAGGCTGATGGACAGTGTGTTTTCTCTACAATTGCAAGATGAAAAACAATCTGAAATCCTTGATGGAGGTAACTGCATCGTTTATTTATTGGAGCGCAATCTCTTCTGTAGTGACTGTCCAAGAAGAGTGGGTTCTTCCTTGACGTCTCCTGGTCTGAGAGACATTTGAGATGTCATCAGTGATGTCATAGAACATGCCATGAGTAATGTAATATGTGAGGTATAGTTAGCTCTGCTAACTATAACTGGTGAATTTCAGTTTTTTTTAGTTCAAAACGTTAATGTTGTCACTGACATTCACCTAAATATAACGTTACTTTAATCTTAGCTTTTTTTCAGTGAATTTATAAGTTAAAAAAAAACCAAAAAACAGATCTTTTTATTACACGTAACTATAACGTTACACTGACTGACTTTGAGAAGATGCCACAACACCTGCAGCACCCGGTAAAAAGATAGAACTATAACAAAACTTTATGTAACTATTATTTTGCAGTTCCACAAAAACATATGAACCGTTTGTTTTCAAAATGTTCAAAATTGCAAGTGGTATGTTGAAGTAATGCAAAAAGAGACTCAAGTTTCAGTCTTTTAATTTCGTTACCTGGTCAAAATGCAAAATACTTTTTATGTTTTAGAACATGAATTCTAATTATACCTATTATAAATCTTCAACGCCTTTTCAGAACTCTTCTTCAAGAAGATCACAAGCAGCATGTAAGTGTATTTAAAAATGCTAATAGCAAGGTATGGGCAAGTACAACAATCTTTTTGCTTCAACATCTCTCGGCTACACATATAAGAACCTTGTCAGAGACTGACATGTTATTTCTTTTCATAGACGTGAGCATGGACCCAAATTTGGCAGCCACCACAGATTTTGTTTTTCACATTATTCACATGATTTGGCAGTTCGTGATTCACTTAAGCACATTCAAATGCTTTCAAAAATGTGTTTTTATTAATTTATACAATTACTTGCACACCATCTTTAGATGTATAATGGATCAAACTTTGCCAGCCAGTCACATAAGCAACCTATAGGGACTCAGTGGGAAAATACATTTGTTCTAGGAAAAGAGCTTAATGTCTCATAAGGCTGATGCCATTGGTTCAAAAGATTTGAGAAACAACCTGTTGTCAAGCACCATCAGGTTTCATGGGGCAGAGGTACGACTTACCAGAGGAGACAAGTGTCTCAAGTGTAATAAGACTGTCAAGATGCCTCTTAAGCGTATTGTTGACTGTGGAGAAGGTTTCCACATGTCGTTGCGGTTGGCCCAATAGTTGTGAAGAAGCTTTTGCACTGTTCACCTGCGCTCCTGTCTCATATTGTTCACTGAGAATAGGAGCGTGCTGATGTTCTTGCTAGTGCCAAGTGTCAGGAGCTCAGACATATGTTCTTCTACTGTGTTCTGGTGGAGAACCTAAATGTTCTTTGAGTAGATGCCACAATGTTGAAACCATGATCTTCTGAAATCATGTGTTTAATCTGAATGATGGAAGTACACACTCCTTCCATCTATGCACAGAAGGTCGGTACCCTAGTGGAGCCAGAGGCGGCCCCGCTGATATAATTGAAGCCAATCCAAAAAACAGACTTTATGATCCTATGCTGGGGACAGCGGTAAGATATAACACACAAGACTGTGTCTAATCTTTTGAAGGACCTTCAATATTAGAGGAGTAGGGGGGGAGAGTTCAAGCATGCAGAAATAAGTGCATCCTCCAAGTCAGGGGTAAGACTATGGATCAAGGTCCCCTGCATACCTATGAAGCAAACAGACTGCAGCTATTGTTCAAATAAGTTGCAAAGGTGTCTGTGGGAAGATGATCCCAGGCCAGATGGGAGTCTAGGACCTCCTGGAGAATCCTCCCTCATGAGATGATTGACTAACCAGGTCAGATTGTCCGCTAGGGTATGGTCAATCCCTGTAATGTGCAATGGGAGATTAGCAGGAACATGCCATGTTGTAACATCTGTTCTTGGAAGAGCCACTGCTAGACAGGAATAGTTTAGAGATTGACTTACCCTTGTTTCATGAGAGAGAAAAGGGCAGTTTTTGGTTTGAATCATTACCACATAGGAAAGCTGTCAATGCAAAGATGACCACTCCCTCTTCCAGGAGATGTGCTGCCCTAATCTCCACTCCTCAGACCTCCCACTCTGCTATCCAACACAGAGCTTTTCCTGGCCCCTTACTACTCAAAGAACACAATGAGGAGCTCCAGCAAAAAGTTATATGTAACATCATTTAATATCTTCTGGGCTCAGTGAGCGATGGGTCTCAATTTCCCTCTTTCTGACATGATGACACGGTTTTATCTTTTGTTACACTTCCACCATGTGAGTGTATGAGGGCCATCAACAGAACAAAGCCACATTTAATATACCTGTCCCATGCCCCTTCCGACAATATGTATAACATCATCTACTTTCTTGCATGCTTGTAAAGGCAACGTTGCTTTAAAACAGCTTAAATCTGCGCTTAGTGAAGATCCCGAGGGTCCCTAAATACACATTTTTCATTGAATACAAGTATGCACATACAATTTATATTTTTTCCTGATAGACTTACTGTTACACAGCTGAATTATGAATATCATACTAAAACAATAAAAAACTTGATACTTCCAGGCACGAAACTCACAATGGCCTACATATTGTCTGAAGCCACTTCCCTTACCTATGTTTTAATTTATAAAATATGAATCTAAATGGGCTTACCTTATGAGTTCCAATGATGTCTGGAAAACAACCCAAAAAGCCCTTATACTCATGGTTAGTTTCCATGAGGTAGTGAAGATCTTTCCTTGGCTGTAAACGGAATTATAAAAGTATTATGTGAATTAATCTATACAGGGATTGATGTCAGCAGATACAAGGCAAGTTTCTGCCATGAAAAACATTTGCACAGTTAGCTTTCAGAAAGGTTCTCCAAATAAGATGTCACCATTTTGAACCAATGTAAATTACAGAGCACAACCAATAACATGTCTCATTAGCTAATTTAATAGTCAGAATGGTTTTAATAGACCCAAATTGAAGATTCAGTACAAAAAAGGAAGAAAATAGAATAACAGAAGTCCAAAACAAATTAGTCAAAAAATGGAAAGTCCATAGGAGTCTTGATGTAAATGACTCGTAGTACAAGATGAATAAGCAGACAGCCGACACGTGTCTCGTCGTATAGGTACGACTTTTTCAAGGCTGTAGAAACAATGCATAAATATTTGACTTAACATATATAACATCCAAATGATACGAATACAAATCTTAGTACAAATATGACTAAAATTAATACAATGCGACAAATATTACAGACCAGCTAAGACATATATCGTTCACCTGACATCTAAAAAATGGTGCATTGCAACCATTTTTAAGATGTTACCATCACCTACAACGTGAAAAAGAATCCAACACTCCTGAGAGGCATAGTTAGTATGAACAAACCTTTGTTAAGAGATCATTCATAAAACTTTATTGCAAACAAGCCAGAATAACACCACATGAGAAAGCGTGAGAAAAAACCATAAAATAACGTGTAAAAAGCATAAAAACCAAATAAAAAATAAAAATAGTACCTAAAGATGAAACAAAGAATGTATAGAAATTAGTTAACCAAGTAAAGAATTCTCCCATATATTGAATGGGAGAATTCTTTACTTGGTTAACTAATTTCTATACATTCTTTGTTTCATCTTTAGGTACTATTTTTATTTTTAATTTGGTTTTTTATGCTTTTACACGTTATTTTATGGTTTTTTCTCACGCTTTCTCACGTGGTTTTATTCTGGCTTGTTTGCAATAAAGTTTTATGAATGATCTCTTAACAAAGGTTTGTTCATACTAACTATGCCTCTCAGGGGTGTTGGATTCTTTTTCACGTTGTAGGTGATGGTAACATCTTAAAAAATGGTTGCAATGCACCATTTTTTTAGATGTCAGGTGAACGATATATGTCTTAGCTGGTCTGTAATATTTGTCGCATTGTATTAATTTTAGTCATATTTGTACTAAGATTTGTATTCGTATCATTTGGATGTTATATATGTTAAGTCAAATATTTATGCATTGTTTCTACAGCCTTGAAAAAGTCGTACCTATACGACGAAACACGTGTCGGCTGTCTGCTTATTCATCTTGTACTACGAGTCATTTACATCAAGACTCCTATGGACTTTCCATTTTTTGACTAATTTGTTTTGGACTTCTGTTATTCTATTTTCTTCCTTTTTTGTACTGAATCTTCAATTTGTGTCTATTAAAACCATTCTGACTATTAAATTAGCTAATGAGACATGTTATTGGTTGTGCTCTGTAATTTACATTTGTTTACATTATATATGGGAAGGATTTTCCTCTCTATATATAGGACGGACACCGATAGATGGCACGGTGTTCTACATTGAGCACACCTTAAAATTTAGTACTGTTATAATATTGGGATAAGACAGAGACGGAGGTGCTGACCTGTTCTATTGACCACTGCCATTTTTCTTGTATTTATTACCATTTTGAACCATGTGGTTAAGCAAGCCCAAATGCAGAGATACTCTCTGCATTTGGGCTTGCTTAACCACATGGTTCAAAATGGTAATAAATACAAGAAAAATGGCAGTGGTCAATAGAACAGGTCAGCACCTCAGTCTCTGTCTCTGGCCTCGGGCCAGTGCCAAGACGTTTTATCAAACTTTCATCCATAAAAGAATAAACAGAGTAACGTTTGCCAAGGGGTAAGTACGGAGGAGAGTAGAATTGCCCCATATCTGAAAACACTTGAAAAGCTTCCTTAATCAGAGCAGCCCCAATATGAAAGACAACAAACTACTTACCTTTAGTAATTTTCTTCCTGATGAATATTACCGTTCCCACAGATTCCTTTTGCAAATCCCTTTGCAGGCATCAGACTGATCTACACATTTTCCTAGAATAACAAGTCACAGGCACCAAGTGCCATTGGATGAGACATCGAATGTAGCTATGAGGAGTAACGGTACTCAAAGCCAGTTACTTTTTTAAATGCCTTCAGACACAGGATTCAGAGCTCCCACAATTTTATCTGTTCTTTTTTTCTTCAAGGAGAGTTATTTTTTCCCCCGAAGAAAACTCTCTGGGTAACATGTCCCCACCAAGCACTTCGGCCTCCAAGCCCTGTAACAGGTACTGTAAACAGATATCAGTAATACATTCTCATAAATACAGAATTTAGTGTCTGGGGTAGAAAATACTGAGTTCTGCACTGAACCTGGAGAATGTCTGTGCTACATGAGAATCGCAGATCCCAGCACACTTGCGAGATCTGTAGCACACAAGTCAGTTTATTGCTGAAAATGTACCTTCCACAGATACAACGTTTCTGTCCCTGGACATAAGCTTGACTAAAGCAGAGGGTGAGAAGCAGGGGCTCACAAAGAGGATCCTACACCTACAATCCTCTGTAGCAATGCTCAATGAAGGGAGCAAAGAATACAATGATTCTCTCAACTGCATATTGCCAGAATGGATTTGCTTCCAGTTAGAGATCTAATCCTTGGAGGAGATGATGCAGTCCCCAAATATCTAACTCTTGGCTAATGCCTGCCAAGTCCAAAAAAACACTAAGACCCTCACTGGGATGATTCAGTGGTTTCTTGTGGAGGGGACGTTCTCTCAAGATTGTGGTTCTGTGACTATACAGGCTTAAAACCAGGAGCATGGAAGGTAGAGCTAAACCCATAGGCACAGTTATTGCTGAGTCTGGTGCACCATCAGAGTTGTAAAGCATTTTGTATGCTGTGTCTTCTCTATCTGTTGGAAGTGAATAGATTAGGCTTCTCCTTGACCACAGTAAAGGCCAGATGTACGACCATTGGAATTTGCGACTCGCAATTTCCAATGTACAACAGTGTATGAGACACTGTTTGCGATTCCCAATGGGGTCGCAAATTGCATGTCTCATGAATATTAATGAGGCTGTCGCAATTTGTGACCCCATTGGGAATGGCGGACACTCCCAGGGATGGTGGCCTGCCAGGGTGAGCAGACCTCCATGACTGGGACTGCTTTTAAATAAAGCAGTTTTTTAATTTTTTAACGCAGCCCGTTTTCTTTAAAGGAAAATGGGATGCATTTAAAAAAATAAAAAAGATGTAACTTTTCATTTTCATTTTTTAAGGGCAGGCAGTGGTCCCTGGGACCACTGCCTGCCCTTAAAAAATGTTTGCGCATGCATTCCCAAAGAGGAAGGGGTCCCCTGGGGACCCCTTCCCGTTTGCGAGTGCTTTACCACCCTTCTGAGAAGGGTGGTAAACTGCGAGTGTTTTGCTACCGCAATTGCGGTCGCAAAACATTCTTACATAGCTGTTGGGGTCGCTATTAGGAAGGGAACGCCCCTTCCTAATAGCGAGTCGCTAAACACTATTTTGCGAGTCGCAATTTTTTTGCAACTCGCAAAATAGGGTTAGTACATGGCCCACAGGATTTTTGCATGCGCAAACGGGTCTAAAACCCATTTGCACATGCAAAAACCCGTCGTACATCTGGCCCTAAATCTGTGGCAATTAGAGGAAAGAACTGCAACAAATCAAGAAAAAGTTAATAGGTCTGGATGCTGCACCCTGACATCCAGGGCCACAATAAAAGACATGGAAAATCACATGTACTGAATACAATACACATGATTTATTATTTATTTGCTGTTTTCTAACTTCATTGTGCTCGGCATTGCACAAAGTTGATTTTTCTTGTTCTAGTTGTGGGAATATAGGGATCTGTAGTAAGGAAAAGTGAATTCTCGCTCTATACCCTTCCCTTCCGTTATGGGGGGGCTTCAGGACGAGGGACTTTTCTTGTGGTCCATTGTGGCAGAGTGGTTTTGTTTGAGATGGTTATAATCGTCATGAGGACAGCAGTCTTTCCTGTGTGTTGATGTATTATGTATTTGCTTGTTACGAGTTGGCTACGTCAATAAAAATGACGTAAACATTACAGATGAGATCTGGTTGGCCTGTCGGAAATCTA
The DNA here is from genome assembly GCA_963921515.1 of Calotriton arnoldi. Taxonomy (NCBI): domain Eukaryota; kingdom Metazoa; phylum Chordata; class Amphibia; order Caudata; family Salamandridae; genus Calotriton; species Calotriton arnoldi. Next base: position 931,937 of record CAWUFW010003945.1, read on the forward strand.
TTCTCCAGGTAGCACTGAAAGGATGTAGTTTGCTTTTATCATCAGGATTTCAGGGTTTTTGTCTGGCCGCAATGAAATGAGAGGAGTTACAAAGATCTTCCCACGGGCCTGAAAGTCCCAGGGACAATATATTGTTGGGAACTCGACATTTGTAGGTTATTAGCCAGGATGGTGTTGACTTTTGTTTAATCAATTTTTTCAGAATATTGATAGAAAACACTTGAGTTTTTTATTTTCTCCTCTGGTTGGAATACCAGTTACGATGCTATACCTACAGTACCAGAACACTGTCAGAGAAAAGGCAACAAACTAGCAACTTAGGTGTTGCATTAGGAAGCAGAGCAAGTACTTTGTCCCTAGGAGTCAAATACCTCAATCCTGTGCCACAATTGTACTGGATAGTCTATTTAATTTGGCCAATATATATATAGTTTAAACATGGCGTCTTTCAGATTGATAAAGGCAAGTTCCTTGCCGAAACGCGTCTCTCTTCTGTGCTGAGTCGTGGGAGGCCCATGACAATAAAGATATGCTGCAGATTTTACTTACCTCGTGTGCGTGCCCTCTTCTTGTTTGTTGGAAGTAGGATGTGTGTAATATTTATGTAGCGTTGCGGTGACGCTTCTGCACGCAACACCAGTCTTTCTGGGCTGCCGATCATCACCGCAGTAGAAAGTGGATGACGCTAGAGGCCACATCGGTGAGCCCCAGGGGCGTAACACAGGCCCCCGCAGCCCCCGCGTTGCGGGGGGGCCCCGCGCTCCAGGGGCCCCCTCAGCACGGAGCCAGTAAGCACTACACATGTCACCGTCAGTGATTTTTTGATAGGTGATAAATTAATAGGTAGGTTACGTAACTTAGGTTACGAAATGCTCACTCTAGACTAGACTTCATAAATTAAACGGGGAAGGCAGGGCCGCCCCGCGCTCCAGGGGCCCCCTCAGCGGAGCCAGCAAGCACTACACATCTGTGACCCTCCTTCTGGGATAGGTAATTAATTAATAGGTAGGGGTTAACCGTTACATAACTTACGCTCGCTCTAGACTTCAAAAATTCAATGGTAAAAAACATGGTAATAGTGCGCAGCGCGCAGATGTCTCCGCCGCCGCGTCTGCGCGGTCTTACTCTTCACCCTTAGGGTGGGGCTGGTGACCAATTGTCATGCGCATTGCGGCTTGCGCAATTAAAAATGCGCGTGACTGGTGAGGAGAGGAGGCATCCCAGAGGGGCACCGTGCGACCGCCGGCCATAATTTAATTATTTCTAGCCCCTGGCTAGCCTTGCCCTGTCTTCTGCCGCCCGCAGGTGAGTCTGTCTGTTCCAGTCGGGGTGGACTAGAATGGGATGCAGCCAGGCATCATCATGGGCAGTGGGCGGGCGGCCGGGCCGGGATTTAAAGCAAAAGGTAATATAGGCCCAGGCCCGGTTCTGTGCAGTGGAGATCATGAAGATACAAATACATATCTCCAGTTTGTGAAAGCGGAGCGAGGTGGCTGCCTGCGGCTTGCGCACCGTCGCGGCCCCGCGGGCCATGGCTGGCTGCAATAAATTAACATTTTTAATCATGATGATTGTCACTGTGACCGTGACAATCATCATGTTTAAATTTTTTCATTGCAGCCACGCGACCGCGACGGTGGATTAAAGTAGGAGTAATTAGTAATACAGGCCCCGGGCCCGGTTCTGCCAGGGCGCTGCCTGTGCAGTGGAGACAGGAGACCGTGACGATGATTGCCCCAGTTTGTGAGTGTGAGAGCGGGCCGTGGCTGGCTGCAATAAATTAACATTTTTAATCATGATGATTGTCACTGTGACCGTGACAATCATCATGATTAAAAATGTTCATTTAGTGCAGCCACGCGACCGTGGATTAAAGTAGGAGTATGTAATACAGTCCCCGGGCCCGGTTCTGCCAGGGCGCTGCGCAGTGGAGTGGAGACCGTGACGTTGACTGCCCCAATTTGTGAGAGCGAGGTGGATGGTGGTTGCGGTTTGCGCACCATCGCGTGGCTGCAATAAATCAAAAATGTAATCATAACAGGTGATTGTCACCGTGACAATCATCATGATTAAAATTTTTGATTTATTGCAGCCACGCGATGGTGCGCAAACCGCAACCACCATCCACCTCGCTCTCACAAATTTGGAATTTGTCTGACTACATTAAAGAAGGGGCTGTTGTTCTTAGCCCCTCGTTATCATTAGCAAATATGATCCCTCAATGGCTGACAGAAAAAGAGGCTAAAAGAAAAAGTTAGAAGGTTTTGTATATATGAGTGTGTCTCTGTGTAGCGCTATACATCGCAGGGATCCAGTCTATAGATAAATGTCCTCGAACCTGACGACGGCTGTTATCTCTGCATGCATGACATCAAAGTACAATAAAACACAGTCGAAAATAGTTGGTATGTTACGCATGCTGGAGGTAGTCCAAGCAGCATTTGAAACTGAAAACGGAACTTGTTTTCTCCTGAGTCGTTGGCATATTGAAAGTGAAAACGAAACTATAACCACTTTCTAATGTGTCTCGCAGAGAAAACTGCTTCGGCAGGGCGTAACGCAGGTCCCTGCAGCGCTGGGGTCCCAACCTCCAAGTGGGCCCTCATACAGATGAGCCTAAGCCCGATGAATATCTGTGAAATATGGGTGTCTCAGGGGGCGCTCACCACATTCTCAAGTGGGGTTCTCATTATGCGCCAGTGTTTAGGTATTTCCGCCTCGAAAGAGAAGTAAGCTACGCTCATGTCTTTCAAAATATATCACAGATTTAAAGCAAAAAAAAAATAGTATGTGTGGTGTGAAAGAGAGGCCACGGTCATATCCTCCAAAGAAGAGAAAGAGATGTTACTGCTGGTCCCTGTGAGGCAGAACGAGAGCAATGCCCGGACTGGACCTTACACTGTCAAGTGACCCAAACTATGTGGTGGCGTGAGAGGGCAAGCGATGTGCCATTAATGGCATGCCAATATGGCAAAACCTCACCAGAGGAGTACTGAAGCTGCCCTGCAACCAATGGGATCTTGAAAAGCGAGTCAGATGTCTGACTTCCTGGTCAGCTGCAAGGATTCTACCTGTGCCTCAATGCAGCTCCTTGAGGCTACTGCCTGGAACTCGCATGCCATCACTGGAGATTGTAAGAGCCAGGTTTAGAGACATCTTGTTAAGCCAACCTCAAATACTGAAAGACAAGGAGCTTGGATGGAACTTGGGTAACACGGCGCTGCCTCCTCCTGCTTCTTCAGGGCCCCACAGGCAGCATTAAAGCACGTATGGAGGGAGATTCTTATATGTTGTAGGTGGGAATCATGACATACATATTGTAGCCTAAATATCGTTGACAAACATATTGCTCCATTGGATGTACATTTTCTATTATTAATTCCAATATGGCAATATTTTCAAATTTTTAAAACACCATATTCTGGTACCAAACTGCTCAAGGGGCTACAAGATGGTGTATTGATTTCGCTTGCACCGAATCACCAGAGTTGGTGGTTCCCCCATACTCAGGACTGGTTAAATGCTGGTCAGATTTTCTTATTTCCTCTCTGTCATGGATTTCACAAGAGGCTATTGGCAAATGAACATGACTGAGTCTTGCCTTCACTTACCCCATGGCCTCTCTCAGTTCCATGAAGTACAAAAGGTCCCCCTAGACTTGGCGCATTAGGTGAAGGCACAAAACATGAAAAACTATACATTTGCCTCCATGTCGATTCTGGGAATGTGTGCACGAACGAGTATAATTGCAAGTCACTAAAAAAAATTTACTTTCTCTTTGGGTGAATTTTGATTTGAAAAAACTTTATTTTGATCACTAGGATCATAAATGCAACATACATTATACAAAACACAAATATAAAAAGCACACACTTTCATATGCCTTAATAACACAGTAAATTTTTCTCCCAATACAACCCCCTTGTTAGGACCATATTTTCTACTCTTGAATTAAATTCAAGATGAAGCAGTTTTTATAGTGTCACAGTGCAAACACAGCTAACATTCTACCATCCAGTACAATTAAGCAATGGCGTAACATAGGCCCCCGCAGTGCAGGGGGGCCCCGGAGCTCCAGGGCGTCTCAGCACAGTACCAATGCCTGAGAGCTAATGATTGACTCCGGAGGGGCCCCCTCCATGTACCTTGCAGGGGGGCCCCCTCAAGTTTCGTTACGCCACTGGTGAGCCCCCGGATTGCTCACAGGGAGGAGTAATTAGAGGCGTGATTCATGGAGGAGGACGATGCATCGGCGCAAGGAAATCCAGGGGTTTTCAGCGCGGAGAAAACGTCCTGTTGATACGGACTGACGACCTCACTCAGAAGGCCTGCTGCAATTTGGTGACTGGGCACTGTAGGAGTATTCACTCCAAACGGTGAGGTTTGTGAACAGCAACTCAGTTTTTTATGTGGGCAGGCCTCCCCCGACTTTGCTCCACAGCATTGAACTGTACTACTATCGTGGCATATTCCAATGACCCAGAGTAACTCGCCAGATGCACGATGGTATTGGTAGTTTGTTGACCATCAAAAACAAACAGGTGACATGCCAAAGATTTTCATCAATCGATTTGCCTATTCTGAGTTACTTTATGAAAATTGCGAAGTTACTGGGCATTTAAAGAAGCCATAAAGAGGAAAGTTATAGTTTGTACCCGCTGTTGATATTTGCCATGGTTTTTAAGTGGAATGAATGTGCACACAGACGATGGAATGTGCAGATGCAGGTTTAGAGAAATCAGTCCCAACTTGATATACTAATTGGATCGCAACAAGACAATAGCATCTTCAATGCCAAGGATAAAAACATCACTTGGAAATCCATATCTGTCATTCGACATTTAGAAATGGCATTGGACTTTATTTTATTTCATTTTGTTTTTTTGCAGACTCTGGCAAGTAGTGATGCATTTGAAAGCGTTCGGATCTCTTATTAACGAGGAGATAACAATGAATTACAGACGGGACTGACTCACTGCGAATTTAAATGAAGTATTTTGTCTGTGTTTAGCATTTACCTGGTATTTAAAGGCAGTTTAAACATGGCGTCTTTCAGATTGATAAAGGCAAGTTCCTTGCCGAAACACGTCTCTCTTCTGTGCCGAGTCGTGGGAGGCCCATGACAATAAAGATATGCTGCAGATTTTACTTACCTCGTGTGCGTGCCCTCTTCTTGTTTGGAGGAAGTAGGATTTGTGTTATATATATATATATTGTTTGGCGGAAGTAGGATGTGTGATATATATATATATATATGCTAGAGCGTTGTCCTATACGTTCTGAAGATTGAGGAGGATGAGTTTCACCTTGCATTCAAGAGCTGTTCTTCAAGGGGCTGATGCTGCTACTGTTCTCTTGCAAACAAGGAAATGGGTAGAGTACATTGTGGACGTACAAGAAGCAAGAAGTAATTCAAATGGACTGAGTCCCGTGGATGATTGTGGACTACTTTGGACAGAGATTAAAATTACAGGTAATATCTTGTCCTAGTCCTTATCCCCTGGGCCAGGGCTTTTCTTTGACATATGCTTATTTCACTGAACCGTTCTACTAATCAATCTTTGTGAAATTGGTACATGTTGATTTTGAGTGCAAGACTACTGCCCCTGATAATCCCACCTTGGAAAATGAATGTTATGAAGGGGGTCACACAGTGAGCTGCAAAACTATTTCGTATGGGAAAAGCTTCAGGACAGCACTTGGAGTATTTATTTATTGATGTCCACAACTTGAGTGCAGCACAAGTCTAAATAGGTCTATCACTAGGACCTGCTTTATTTTTAATATGTGGTTGTCACTTTTTAAATATGTGTGTCTGTAATGAATGTTGTTTGTTTCTTCTTTTACTGTGTGCATCTTTTATGATCTGTCATTGGAAGATCGAATAAAGACAATTTGACTTGACTTGAGGTCTATCACTATAAGTGAAAAAAGCTTTTGAATTAGGAGCATAACTTGTTTTACTTGTTGTCATCCTTTTAGCACATAGCCCTTGTTCAAAGGACGTACAAAACACTGTTGACAAAACCTGGTTATTTAGACATAAATCCCTAACCACTAAAATAATATAGTAGATTATCTCGTGCATTCTAGCTTCCATGTTGTCTACCAAGTATGTGGAAAATGCAAACTGTAATATTTGTGCTTGATAAGTTTTGGGACCTTACACACCTGGTGATCTAATATATATGGCCCTGGTCCAAGCAGTAGAGGCTCTTTCAAAGTCTTAGCTTGGTTCCCAAGACAAACTAACTGGTGGTAATGCTCATTCTTTGGAGTGGGCCTGAAACAGCCTACTTTGGCTACTAGGTTACAACCTACATAGCCCCCATTTTCTAGTTTAATGATGCTTTCATTGAGTTTCTGCCTTCTCTCTGGGAAAATGCCTGCTGCTGACAAAGATGCTTCTTTCCACCAGTTGGGCTTTTTCATGGAAGTCGGGAAACTCAAGTATGTCACTACGTAAGAAAAGGGTGGTGAAGGCTCCGGCATTGACTGTAATCTTGGAAATACCTATGTGAGGCTATATTTCTTGGGTAGCACATTTATTGGTGTCCCCATGTATGTTAGTTATTCATAGCGCATCTGCTATATCTCTTTTTCCCATGAGACATAAGCTCTAGCTATCTCACCATGGTTTGTAGACATCCGCTGTCCATCAATCCCCTGGATAGTTGTCCATTCATGAAGACTTTACAGATATATAAATGTTTACTTCCACCATTCTCTCTCACCATCTCACTTTCTGTAAATTCTTCCGTAGGCATCTGGGGATGTAGTCAAGCGCTAAGGGCCTCATTCTGAAAATCAAAACACTGGTTCTACATGGGGGTCATTACATAGCCTGTCATCTGTACCCTTTTATTTCAATTTTTTTTACCAAGCTATTGAAACTTTCTCCGGCAGATTTATACGGGAATGGATTTGTCTGCGTTTTCACCTTGAATAGGCTTCATGGTTCGAAAACTTGTAGCCCTCTTATGTTCATTCACAGTAATGATTTCCCTTGAGAATGTAAGATTTGTTGGAAAGCTTGATGGGGCTGCTGTTCTCCATAAGCTAACTTTAAATTAGGGCTTCCTTAGATGGTGTGATTCTTCCCAATTCCATTTTGGACACCAAAACTGTGGGCTTCAGAGATGTACTGGACCAGGCAACAGATGTAAGTTGGTCAGAATGGTATTAACAGAGTCATGTGATTAACCTTCTTAATTGACTACCCACAGTCATAAGACACATTTGAAATTCTTCATCTTTTTAGCTCCTTTGTCTTTCCCTTTTTTGTTCTTTTCTGGTTAATTGCAGCTGTTGACTTCAACATGCCAACTGAAGGCCCTCTTGCTCTTTTGCCAGCTCTCTAGAGATTGTCCCCTTCTTGTGCAAATGTTCTTCTTTTTGATACTAACTACCTTGAGCATATAGCCCTAAAAATGAAGAACTGTGGTTTCCAATAAAAGAACATTACATCGATTATGCGTTTTTAGAATAACCTTTTTTCACGAATCCGAAAACTGGAAGAAGGTGAATCGTCCAGCATAACTCTATATTAGGGAAATTGTTAAAATGTACTACAAATCACGGAATGGACAGTCTGTGGTTGAAAGAGCTGTACTCTTCTGCTTTACTGAGGAACTGGTCCTCCGTGTTTGTTAAAGTTGCAGAATTACAGCAGTACAAGTCCCTATTCTCTATCAAGTTAATGCACAGTGGTCACTCAAACATGGAAGGCTAGGTAGACGAGTTGCCGGGAGGAAGGGGAACTTAAAACACCACAATGGTCAATAGTGTTACTACAGTGAGTTAAGTGTATATCCACTCATACTGCCAGCAGATTCACAGAAGGATTTTAAACCATCTCCAACAATTCAAAGTGCAGAGACGGCATAACCCCACACAAGAAGAACTTCTTTGATGAAACAAAAGTGGGAGGAACTCAAGTTGGTCTAAGTAGGGTACCAACAATCCTGCACAAGAACTTATTAACAAAGGCAAAATTGCAGGAAGAACGGAATGAATAACCCTTAAACTCAAATCCAATAATCTCCAATGGAAGTAGGTCAAGGTAAGCAGGACCAAAAGCAAAAAAAAAAAAAGAATAGGGAGAGAGCAGGGGACTGTTCCAGTACAGAAATGCACTTCTTTCTGGTAGGAAAGAGATATCGAAACAGCAAAAAGGGAGATACAATCTAGAGAGCTGGCAGCAGGTGCAGCCTCAAAGAAGCCTGGTTAGTGATGAAGCAATGAGTCCCTGAAGCATGGAACCTTAATTCATCTTCAGCCAAGGGAGCAACAACCATCAACATGGAGCACGTACATACAAGGAGTGCGACAGTCTAAGCAGAACAGTGAAAGCCTAACACCTTTGACAAGCAGAAGTCTGTATGCAGACAGTTACTAAAGTTTCCAGATAGAAGTGTAGCAGTGAGACTGTACATCAGCCACAGATTTTTTTCTCCATTTATCTGAGTTAAATCAACAAAGCCATTGAGGTAAGACATCACAATAGAGCCTCAATGTTTTAACCAAAAGCAGGAAAACGTACAGGTACCTTAGATGGAGCAGTGCAAGCCTGGCCAAAGCATTGCCATCAGAAGGATCTAAAAAGTCTAGTTTAATTGCATGACAGTACATTGATCATAAATCTCAATGTGGTCCTCATTAGGGAGCTCTGTTGTAGTCAGCCAGATTTGTTTATGGCATTAAAAACACAGAGGGTACCCTCCCTGTAAGCATGAATGGCTCACGAAAGCATTAATGAGAAAGCGGTCACCAATTGTAGAACTATGCACATCCTCCAAAAAGTAGTAGTCAACATCCTCTAACAGAACAGGAACATACTCAGAAATGCAGGCTCAGAATTAGACAAAGGGAGCATCTAGAAGAGATTCCGAATTGGCTTGCTAGGGTAACTAGGAGGAATCCTGTAATAAACTCTTTCGCAATTATTCCCAAAATCACAGAGAGGCCTGCCAACGGGGTATACATCTTAAATAAGCCCCCAGGCCATTTCCAATGTTCAAACATAAAATATTGGATTGAACAGAGGAAAGGAAATCTAGGTCATCACCTGCTATAATACCATTACCTCATAAAGCAATAAATTAGGTGTATAATACCCTTATGTTGATACCATCATTTCGTTATAGACTTTACTTCATTGATTGTCTGTAACTCTAACTATAATTCTAACGTTCACCCTTATACTAACTGTAACGCAAACCTTTATCCTAACCTGGATGCTAACCCTAACGGCAACCTCAACATTTACTGTTAAACAATGCACAAAAACACCATTTAATGGCAAATAATATGAGCATGAGTGCCGAGGTAAATAAAACGAAGTAATAGGATAATAAAGGAAAGAAGATAATTGTAGAGAATGAAAAAAGAGGGACTTTGGAAATAATCCCGAGGTGGCATGGAACTTCGAAGTCAGCACTCATTAACATTTGTGCTAGAAATGAGGACCTTCCCAAATTCTAAGGCCTCCTCCAGTTGCAGTCAATCAATTAGTTTTTTTTAAAGACTGAGAATAAGGTGGAGGAGGGCAAAAGCGAAAGATGGGCTCAATCGGCCTAGAGGAAGTCAGTCTCATACAATTTACCCACCGCAAAAATAAAATAAGTTACTAGAGCTTCAAAACTGACAAGACAGATGACAGGTGAGCATAGAGGAACTTTGTAAGAAAACCCTTTTGGGGCAGGCAAAGCCTGCTTTTACCCCACCAAAGGAGAATAGCTGGGTGTTTGAAGTGGGGAGCGATCATAGGCACTACACAAACCTTTGCATTGGAGAAAGACTCTTTAGACAAGTCAGGCACAGATAAGCTGGAATACCTTTAGATACGAGAGGGAACTTTTGCAAAACCTTTACCTGTAGAGGAGCACAGAAGAATTGTTAATAGTAGGACATGAAAAGGGCCAGATGTATCATGATACTGGTCATAATTTGCGACCAGTATGTTTGCAATCAGTAGTGAATTTTGCAAACCAACCTATGTACTAACACGTTGGTTTGGAAAATTCTGAATTTGAGTGGCACAATATCACTTATGTAGGTAATATTTATTAGGTCGGTCACAAATTGGTAGGCCAATCTAGGGAAACACCTCTGGAAGGGTTACATAACTACTGCACTTGGGTATGGCTCATTACAAGGGGCCCATAAAGAGCCTTTTAGGAATAAGGCCCCAAGTTCTAGGGCAACAGTTAGTTTGGTGGTGAAATGGGCTCATCGCCAAGAAAGAAGAATGCAACTGGTGCACCAACAAGTGCAGAATCACAGAAAGCGGAGATTACATGGGCATACGAGCTTGGAGACAGTCCAAGAGATAGCCTGGTTCTGAGCTCCTAAAAGACCCCAAGAATCATGAGCTTAGCAAAACCTTCAGGCCTGAAGAGAAGGCTCATAAATGGTAAAGGGCAAGATCAGCAGCAGAACAGTCAAGGGTAAATGCAAAAGCCTCTGGATGCCTTGGGGTTCCTGCAAGTGCAATTAGAAGTCAATGAAGGGAAAAACGCGCAGGGTCATGTAAGGCTTTGGGATTCAATATATAGCTAGTTCCATTAAACGGGTCTCGAAAGCCCATCAAACAGTCCACAGCATAGCACTGGGGCAAAGATGGCACTGGAGATGCATATGACTAGGAATAGGGGGGAGTCTACAGTATCTTACTTACAGCTGTATGGCATAAGTCAGTGCCCCCTCCCTATTGTCCCATCCTGGAGAGCGTAATACATGCAATATAAGGAAAGGCAGTCCATTCAAGATGTTCTTAGAAGACTCTGCATTACCTACTCTAGACACAGGTTGTACTACAAGTCTTAGAGGCAAAAGAGCACAGCGGAAGAGTAGGTGTGGCTAAGATGGTTACAAGGACCAAGGGTAAGGCCCTAAGCCTACTGTAATGACGAAAGAGCTCACAGTCAAGTTTGATGTCAGACCCAGAAGAACCACAGGCAAGTCCAGAGACAGGATCTTGAAGATGCCTTTGGAAGTTGCCTGGAGAATGGGTTCAAAGGGTATCCCAAAACAAGGCTGGGTAGTCTGCCTCAAAGACCACCTTGGAGTGTGTCCACTAAGTGCGCCTTAGGCAAAGTTTGGTATTATGCGTCACAACGTAACACAGTGTGCAGACTCCAATGGAACCTTGACTGAAGCCTTGTCTAAAGTACAACTGAAAAAAAACCTGACTTTGAGCCCCCATCGGTATCCTCAGGTTTAGCTAATTACATAGCTCTGAAAGATAGCTAGTTAGAAATTCACTGTTAGGCCACATCAGGCGCATCAGATTACACGTCAGATTACAAGACCCTATAGAAATGCTTTTAAAACCTTGAGAAGCCATGGTATTAGATATCACAGATGATGCCTCGGTGAAGTGTACTAAACGCTCTTATGAGACAGTAGAGGCGGAGAGATGAAGACTTTGCTGTGTTAAGCTTGGATAGCAAACGAGAAAGGCAATATGAGTGGAAAAAGGAGAAAACTATTGCAACACATTTTCTACCTGGAGGAAAATACACCCAAAAAATGTCAAGAGCATGTCAACACGAAGAAGTACCCAATAAGGAGGAAAAGTTTCAAAAAGAGCTAAAAGATGCCAGAGCAAAATATCTTTAAGTGCAACTATGCAGAGAGGAAATGATGATTCGAAGCCAAAAGGCACACTAATGCAGTAGGCCTATGTACAGCTTAGCTCATTCTTTTTTAGATTTCAATATTCTTTATGTTTTTTCAAGACAAACAAATGGAACAAACATGTTTCTTCCAAGTTCACCTCTTTCCCTATTACTACCAAGCATCTCACTCACCCCGAGGGGTATTCTCCCTCTCTCCACATGCAAGTTGCCCGACAATGTTTTATATTATCACTAAGAATCTAATCTCAGTCATCATTCTCTGCATCTTCTTAGGTTTCTCAGTCGGATATCGGCTTAATCTCTACTTATTTTTTATTCTAAAATATTTAGCAATTGCAGGCACTGAAGTTCCCAATAGTATTTCAACATTTAATTAGTTAATGGGTGTCACTGATTTTGAAAAGGTTTCTCCTTTTCATTTGCTGTTGCAGTGTAGATAACGTTGCATTGTCAGCACCCACCATAACCTTTGAAGCCACATGTCACCTATAGTTATCAAGTGTGTGCTCCAATGTGTTAGCAGTGCTGGTTTCATTGCCAGGAGTAGGTGGGATACAATCCTGCCTCTGCTTGCATGTAGTGAGTAAACTGATTCTGCTAATGTGCTTTGTAGGTTCACTTTGGGCCAACTCTCTATTGCGGACCATTTGATGTCAAGACATTCCCCCAGAAAAGTTGAATCCTGGAGCAGAACCACAAAGTATGTGTTCAAAGTACCACCTTCCCCACAACCCCTCAAGCTGCTCTCTGATCTGTTCGGGCCTATCTGATGTAATTGTCAGTGGTGTAGAACCATCCATACAGAATTTTAAGCAGTGTTACTCTACACTTGCAAGTGTTCCTAAATTGTTTGGTCTCATCATGACATCTTGACACTCATCTAGCTATATCCACATTTCGTTTTCCAAAGATCTTTTGGAGAGTAGACTCTTACCCTGCTTCGGCACAGAGAGAAGCCTGTATATGTTGGATATTGGGTATTTTAAAATGCTCCTCTCCAGGCGAAATTTCTCAATGCATGTAGGCTGTCTAATCACTCTATCCTTCCATTTTTTAACCTAGACATACAATGAGTTTTGCGTCGAAACCTGCTGGCTCAAAAATCCCAGGTTTCAGGAAGAAGGGATGGGTGGCCAGATCAATGCAAGAAGGTCTACAATAAAACAGAACAGTAACCATCCAGATGTTGGCCAATTAACCCAAAACATACATATTTCTATCAGTAAATCATGCTATAGATTATTCAGGATGTTTTAAACAGCCTCTACATCTAAAGAAGCCAAACGTAAAAATCAGATATGAATATCTCAAACACAAATATTCAAATATCAAAAGGCAATCTTTCAAGAAGACAGCTAGAAGAGGAAAAAAAGTAACACAAAATAAAAACTAGAAAAATCATATCAAAGGACATATAAAAGTAAACAAAAAAAATCAGAACGCCACATAAAAAAAATTAACTGTGAAAGTATGCTTTTCTAGAACGTATGATGGGGGAGCAACTAATTATTGTATTGTTCTATCAGTATTTCACACAGGGAAGGACTTCAAGATCCAGATAACACATCCATTTTATTTTACATAATTTTTTAAATATAGCAATATGGACATGATTCATATAAATCTGACCTGCTCTGCTACTAGATTCGCTATTTCTTCATATGTTTTCCCTGCTTCTGTTATGGCATTATTTAGATCCGTTTCACCTGGAAATAAGAGCAAACATTAGTTAGGAAATAACAATATAACAAAGAAGGTTTCTGTACTTACTGTTATAACAGAAATAAAGAAACATCTGTTAACTCACAAACTCAACTATGCAAACACCTATCTGCAATGTAAGTGCTATCCAAAGTTATCATACCAGCACATTTAAACTAATTAATCAAGCACTGGCAAAGGCAATGGATCCTGGCTCTATAATGCTCAGGCATTGATGGCAATATTGCAATGGGTTTTCTATTAAGAACCCCATTTCAAAATTGCTGCTGATGCATGTGCATGTGTTATGATTCATCTGGTTGCTTGCATCATGACGCATGTGTTCCGTTCTTCTTGACACATGCAAATTTCAAGCATAGTGACATGTGGCAGCCATTTCTAATTTACCGTTTTAACATGGCAGACATCCAAGTTAGAACAGTAAAGAGGGGAAAAAAGAAACTTTGTAGCTGCTGAAATCCTGTAAATAAATAAATACATTTAAAAAAATGCAAAACAGGACTCAGGATGGGGAGCTAGGCGAGAAGCCAAGGTGCAAAAAAGGAATGCGCAGAGGCCCACAAAAACAAGCAGCAGAGCACTGCCATGGAGTACGACATACTAAATAAAAGAGTCACATCAATTCACAAGTGAAAGACTACAACTTATCCAATCAGAAGTGTATGACCAAAGTGCTCCCGGGAGAGACAAACAACAATAGGGAAGAATGACAGACTAAAAAGCAAACAGCTGATAGACAACAAAACTATCCAATCTGGAGCAAGAGGCTGATCCAAAGCCCACTCCAAGTGTATGCGTATGTACTGGAAACAATAGTCTTGCCAACAGGTAGCTAAACCTGTCAATAGCAGAGACACGAAAATATGAAAGTTGCACTTATGCGGATCAGCACCAAGTAAGTTAACAAACTAGGGTTTTGGACATCACCTAGATTATGACAAACTGTAAATACTAAAGTTTTCATTGGAACATAGGCTTTAATTTTCACTATGAATCCATTGGACATGAGTAATGTATGTAAAGGCGCTTTTTTATGCTAAGGAAAATAATTTCTTTTAAACATATTTGCACTAAGAAAGACTGCAGCACGTTACAGAAACTAGCAAGGGACTCCTTTGCATTTTTGAACTAGAGCATTGGAAAACTGTGCCCCAGTCACACCAGGCTATCAAAAAATGCTAAGCAATAACACACAATTTTAGTTCTAGCATGAAATACAATACGAAGGCAACTATCACCACACCCCTTAAAAGAACAGGAGAGTACTTAAAAAGGAAACCGCAGGAATGAAAAGCAACAGGAGGAAGGAAGTGGTAAGTGGCGACTGAATAAGAACTTCCCCATGAGTTTTAGCCATCCACATTTGCCAAACGTGACGTGAATTGTCAAAATCACACATCATGGAAGAATGTGGTTTGAGGAGAGGAATATAGCTGCTGGGATCAGAACGGGTGACTTCCCAACCTTTCTCTCCCGCTGAGTCTCCACATTTTAACTATTGGACTTTTAAATTCTTGAAGGTGGATTTCTTGAGAATTCAGTAAAATAAAGCCATCATAACTTGATGTTTACTGTGACTGACCGCTTATCGACTCCTTGCGTGGGCTCCTGTTGGTGCCAAGCACGGTCCTCTCTCTGAGACGCTGCAAAGCTGTCATAGTGAGGATTTCCCTCTGGGGTGGTGTAGGCAGGGACAACATTTGTCTCACCGAGGGCCATGTTAGTCAGAGAAAGCTTGACATGCAGACAATTTGGGAAATGTAACGAGGCATGAAGTAGGAAAATATGGTTGACTTAGCGCCACAACTTGGTACCTGTGGCTCAGGTAACAGGACATTTTTTAAACTGTAAAGGGGCGAATAACATTAATTATAGTGAAGGGAAACTAGACTTTAAATTGCAGCGGCAGAGAATAGATAGCAGGGGGGAGATAAGAGAGTGCCCAAGTAGCCCTACACACAGATGTATGGTTTCCAGATCCCCCACCCCCTTCCACATGGTTGCAAGTACATCCACAGTCACACCACTCACAGGAGTAGCTACACATTGGGATATGCTGATTCAAAGGGAAAACTTGACTGTAAACCAGGATTGACCAAAATTAAAAAAAAACACTAGTATGACAGGGAAAGCAGTACTATAAATAGACAGGTGTGAATCTTCTCTAACTTACCAGCAAAACTTATGTACAAAAAATAGCTAAGAGAAGAGACTATCCACAGCAATATCAATAACCCACACACTCACTGAATTGCTGCTTCAGGATAACGGCAAAGAAAATAAACAAGACATGGTCATAACACTGCAGCAACAGGACAGAGATTGAGACTCTAGGAAACAGAGAAAGTAACACCAGAATGCAAAGTGATACTGAGGAGCGGACGAAAGTCACAGGTAAACCTGCTCAACTGAAGCCTCTGCAATCATAACAAAACTTAAGCAAACCAAAACCCCTAGAGAGTGAGGTTTGTTTGGTCTCAAATATTCCTACTACAAACAGGTTTGAGGCTCTGCAAAGATTGGAAGAGCAGACGAGCATCATAGAAGCAGCAATACTAACCCCTGAAACCCACAGAGGAGCAAACAATCCATTCCTTTGGACCTAAAACAGAATAAAAACAAGATTTAAGATCTTAGAAAGCAACCAGAGGGTGATTCAAAGATCGTGCCATGTGTTAGAGTGCAAATGAGATGAATTGTCAGAGAGAACAAAGATATTAGAAGATAATATGAAGAAGTTAAACATAGATGTACTAAAAACACCCAAGAGAGAGAAAAAAATAAAATTACAGAACAGAACTCTGACAGAAGACGTTTAGAGACTAGAGATACACTCCAGATGAAATAACTTAATGTTTTAGAATATAGATGAGGGAGCAGAAGGCTGTAATCTGAAAATGTTTACAATTTATTTTATTTTTTAATTTTTTTATTTATTTATTTATAAAGCGCCAGAATCGACCCCCGAAGGGGTATCTCTGCGCTCGGGACGGGCCACCTGTGAAAAAGGCTATCTGCTAGAAATCAGAGGCGGAAGAGGAAGGTCTTGAGCTGTTTCCTGAAATGGGAATGTTCCGTGCACTGTCTGAGTTGCACAGGAAGCTTGTTCCAGTAACAGGGGCCTAGATAAGAAAGAGCCTTCCCACCTTGTCTGGACCGTTTAATTCTAGGCACTTTGAGGAAGGATTTGGATCCTGAGCGGAGAGACCGCCGAGGTGTATAGGGGATAAATTTCTTCGCAAGGTAGCTAGGGCCAGAATTGGACAAGGCCTTATGTATGGTACAGCAGATTTTAAACTGTACTCGTTCCCGTATTGGGAGCCAGTGGAGCTGAAAGAGCAGAGGCCGGGAGGCTGTCCTAGGCGGTGCGTTCAGGATCAGACGTGCCGCCGTGTTCTGGACAACCTGCAATCTGTTAAGAGCAGCCTCGTTAGCAGACAGCAGTAGGCTGTTACAATAATCCAGACGACTTAAAATAAGCGCCTGGGTTAACGTCTTCCTAGATGAGTCGGGGAGCAAGCAGTAGGCCCAACACATGAAAACAAGAGCCTGCTGTCTGTGCGGCATGCTCCTTCATGGTGAGGGTCTGCTCCAGGCGGACACCTAAGTTTTTTACACAGGTCTTAGGAACGGGGGGGGGGCCAAGTCTGTGGGCCACCAATTGGGGGTCCACAGTAGTTGAGCTTCCCCGAAGAGCATGATCTCCGTCTTTCCCACATTGCACTGAAGAAAGTTACTCCTCATCCACTGTGAGATACTTCTCATTCCCAGAGAGAAAGCGGCCTGCACTGAAGGGGTGAATTTTGCAAAAGGAAAGAGCAACTGGGTATCATCAGCATAGGAGACGGGGATAAACCCGCTACTCCTTAACAGATTGGCCAAGGGAGCCACATAGATGTTAAACAAAGTCGGGCTCAGACAAGAGCCCTGTGGTACTCCCTTGGACAACTCTGTTGCAGCAGAACGATACGGACCAAGGTTAACCGCCTGTGAGCGGGAGGAGAGAAAACACGTCAACCACTGGAGAGCCAAATCTCTAAGTCCAATCTCCTCCAGTCTCCTGAGCAAAATCTCATGGGAAACCGTGTCGAACGCGGCGGATAGATCCAGCAGCACCAGAATCGTGGAGTGGCCTCTATCTAGGGTCATCCTGATGTTATCGGTGACCGCTAGTAGGGTCGATTCTGTGCTGTATTTAGGGCGAAAGCCTGATTGAGAAGGATCAAGACTACCCGTCCGTTCGACGTGGTTGGAAAGATGAGTGTTTATGTGTTTCTCCAATAGCTTGCCCAGGAACGGAAGGAGGGAGATAGGACGGAGATTGGAGAACTCAGTTAGCGGGGCCTTGGTGTTCTTTCGGATAGGCATAACCTGAGCTGTTTTCCATTCCAGAGGGACCAGACCTCCTCTCAGAGAGAGATTGAGGAGATGTGCAATGAAGGGGGACAGGTGACAAGCAAGAGAGGTGGTGGTTTTTGCCGGAATGTGATCCAGGGGTGATCCTGATTTGACTAAACGGATCAGTGATTCTACCTCCACCTGCGTCACTAAGGGAAAGTTTCCCAACAATTGGGTAACTGTCTGCCCAGGTGCTTTGGGGATCATAATGGATGGGGGATGCTCTCCTAATTGGACTATTTTGTCATAGATAGTCTCAATTTTTTGTGTGAAGAAGGTGCTGATGTCATCGCACAATTTTTGTGTTGGGGCCCTTGAATTCTCACATGCTTTAGGGTTGGTAAAGGACTGTAGTATGCCGTATAGCACCTTGGGGTCATTATTAGCCTGATCTAATTGTAGAGCTATGTGAGCTTTACGAGCTGCCCTGATTTTCCCATGGTAGTCGGCCAGAGCTGTATAAAACCGATCCTTGTCTTCTTCCTCATGAGTGAGGCGCCACCGTTTTTCATACTTCCTACAGATTCGTTTCTGGGCGCGAAGTTGAGAGGAATACCAGGCATTCTGGGGATGCTTAGGGGTGCTAGGGAAGGGTTTCAGAGGGGCTAACTGGTCCACAGCACTAGAGACTGCCAAATTATACTTGACAAGAGCCTCTTCGATGTTGTCTGATTCTGATATCCGTGGCTCTTCAAAAAAATGTTTAAAGCCCTCTGGCGTAACTCTCTTCCATTGTCTGAAAGAAAGGGGGGTATCATGAGTGATGTGGGTTCCCTTCCTAGGCGCCTGAATGCAGAATTCAATTGACGCGTGATCAGACCAAGACATAAACTGAGGGGATTTGCAGAAGATATTAGGGGAATTGGAAAAAACAATATCCAGGGTGTGGCCAGCTACATGTGTAGGGCCTTCATTAAGCTTGGTCAGCCCTAGAGTAGCTAACTCCATTACAAGTGACTCTGTATCCACATTAGAACCGCACTCACTATGTATGTTAAAATCGCCCAGCAACAGAAAATTGCTACTCGCAATTACATGTGGAGCGATTAGTTCGGTAAGTTGAAGAGGGAAGCCATGCAGCGGACCAGGAGGCCGGTATACCAAAGCCCCCTTCCAGCTTATATGGGGCGAAAAATCTATACGAAAAACCATTGCTTCCATGGTCAGGTCACTGTGTTGTTCCAGCTCAGTGATCTTAATACTATCTCTATATGCAATGGCAATTCCACCTCCCATTTTATTCTGTCTATCCATACGAACAAGTCTGTAACCCTCTGGCAATGCAAGAGCTATAAAGGGGACCGAATGGGGCTTCAGCCAAGTTTCGGTTAAAAACCCAAAGTCAGGCTGCACCGAGGAAAGGAGAGCCCAAACCTCAGCAGAATGCTTGGGGAGGGATCTCACATTACACAATAAGCTTTTCCACCCCTGCTGCGGGTTGGAAGGGGGTTAGCACATATTAGCTGCGGGGGCACAAAGTGATATGTTGGCCGTAACATAGTTACTAAATATCTTCTTATCAGTGGTGCCTTGGAAACGGCAGGTCAGACAGGAAAAAGGACCCTCATAAGAGGGCCAAGAGACCAGCCTACCAGCAGGACAAGGGGTAGACCTCAACTCTACCATCTCTATGGTGGAATAAATCCGTCCCGGTGGACTCTCATGGTCGGAAGAAAAGAGACCAGGGTTCCTGGCATCTGGCGACTCCTGGGCGCGGACGGGCGGAGACGGGCTTGCCTTTGGCGCGGCGCGCCCGCTGCGCGCGTCCGCTGCGTGTCGTGACTAGCATCCGGTTTTATGAGGGGGTAGCCACTAGAGCGCTAACCTCCCTCTGTACCGGAAATAATACCCGCCTCCCTCCACTCAAACGAGATAATCTCGCGGTGGACCGGGGAGTGGTATTCAGGATACTAAAAATACAAGTGGGTGAATGTGCAAGGTTTTTAAAAAACAAGCAGCAGAGCAATGCAGTCTAAAACAAACTCGCTAGTATAGCAGATTACTTGGCACAGGTGGCGCGCGTCCGCTGCGCGTCGTGACTAGCATCCGGTTTTATAGAGGGGGTAGCCACTAGAGCGCTAACCTCCCTCTGTACCGGAAATAATACCCGCCTCCCTCCACTCAAACGAGATAATCTCGCGGTGGACCGGGGAGTGGTATTCAGGATACTAAAAATACAAGTGGGTGAATGTGCAAGGTTTTTTTAAAAAACAAGCAGCAGCGCAATGCAGTCTAAAACAAACTCGCTAGTATAGCAGATTACTTGGCACTGGTGGCGCGCGTCCGCGTCCGATTATGATCTTGCAAGAGGGAGTCCTGAGAGGTAATGCTGATCAGAACTTAGAGTCAAAAATCCAAAGGGTACATAGAGACCCCTTTAAGTAGAACCTTAACTGTACAACTCCCAGGAAAATATTGGTAAATGTTCTCACTTATAGCCGTAAGGAACATTTATTAGGGAGCACATTGAAATCTCAAACTATGACATATCATCATTTTACCTACCTAATAAGGTCGGTAGAATAACTGCACAGCACCAGTGGGAGCCGAGCAGCAGAATACAACAGCTACAGAAACTGTGAGTAAAAGCTCAACTACAATTTCTAGCCTTGCTAAAAATAATGTGGAAGAATGAAATGTTCCATCTCAAAAGACGAGAAGAAGTGGTTGAATTGATAAGAAAAATTAAGACCTCAACATAAAAGTGGTCATGGGGAGAGAGTATAAAAACATACATTATAAAACTACATTGAGTTAAGCCACCTTAGTAGGCAGATCCCAAAAGGTATGAAAACGATGCCACAGAATGAAGAGCGTGTTCTTCATGGGTGGTAAGCACACAAGGATAAAGGGAAAAAAAAGGTCTTGAGCATATTTAAAAGGAAGGGGAAAGAGAATTCAGTAGTATGTAGGCACTTCAGGCAGAATTGTAAACAAAAAGAATAAAGAACGACGTGAGTGACTGAGAAAATAGGTAATGAGAAGTTTGATTGATATTGCTACTTGGAACATAAATGGGCTACATTCTAGGAAAAAACTAAATATAATTATTCAATATCAAAAGGAGCTAGAGGACTAAAGCTCAAATTATCATACTTGAAAAAACTCGTCTAGAAAGATTAGAATGTAAGGCATTATGAAGAAAGTGTAATTAGGTCCAAGAGATTATCTGCACTGACTAGATGGACAGTCAAAAGGTTGTGAATAATCATAAAGAAAAACGTTGGTATTAGGATGACAAACAGCAAAACTGTCAATATGGAGAGATGGAGCCTTGCCACAGATTTCACGTACCAAATTGTGGTGACTCCACATTTATGAATGGCTTGGAGTCCCACTTAATCAGTGCTCCCACCCCATAACTGGTGAGAGGAGACTTTAATGGTATTCTAGATAAAGAGATTGACAAATCTTCTAAATATAAATGCACCTCCACTTCAAAAGTGTGCCACAAATTAAAAGATATGATGCAAGACTTGGGTCTCCGTGACATCTGGCATAAGAAATCTGGTGATCAGAAAGGATACACTTTTTATAACAAAACGTATGGCCACCACTTTTGGCATGATTAGTTTTTACTTGGCGATCTTTAATGAAAGTAATAAAAAGATTAACCCAAACCGAGCACACATTTCCTATCATTCTGCGGTTGTTTTAAGTTTAGAATTTCCTGCAACTAACACTCAAGCTAGGTGGGTTTGGAAAAGAGTATTGCTTTTTAAAAGCAAGTCATACAGGATTTAGGAGAGAAGAAAAAATAGTTTTTTTAATCATAATGTGGGCACCCCTTCTTGTGTCATGGTCTGGGATGCGTATAAGGCCTATCATGGGAAAATAGCACATAATCATAGCATGAAGGCAAAAGAAAAGGACAAAGAGCTGGGCAATCCAATTGCAAAAATAAGAAAGAGATAAAATAACAAAGCGCAATTGCACCTAGTAACACTGCAGACCTACGGTTAGACTTATAAAGCATTCAAAATGAACTTAAAGCAAACCTGGAATAGAAAATGAAAGTTTGTTGGACAGCCAGTAAGATGCAGCTCTTCAAATATGGCGAACATTGCACAGCACTGTTAGCCTGGAAAACAAAAACTAATGAAACTTTATAAACACACTACTAGAGAATGAAAACAGAAATGAGATAAATTGCCAGGGAGATATAGAAATGGAGAGGCTTAGAAATGTAACTACATTATATAATGAAAACATGACTACAGATACAAATAAGAACAGATAGCATCTGTCAGACATAAAACCGCCTGTGTTAACAGTAACTCAATCTACAGCCCTAGCAAATGGAATTTTCGAAGAGGAAATAATAAAACCAACAAATTTGCAGCAGGACCGGATGGGATTCCAGGTGAATTATATAGGAAACTAATAAATGAGATGACATCAGTCTGGAAAACAAGGTTCAGCCTAATATACATTAATAAAGAAGAAGTTATTCCTTCCTTGAATTAAGTTACCTTAACAATGATTTTAAAACCAAACAAAAATCCTAGAAGAACCAACTCCCACAGACCCATTTTGCTTTTAAACTGCAATTACAAAGTTTTTACAGGCATCATGCCCAAAAGATGTTTTGGATAGCAGCCCCTCAATTATACATCAGACCAACCAATAAGGTTTTATATCTTAACTTAATGAGCTGACACACCGTCTGAAGGGATCAAAAGATATAGCAGAGACTTATGGACTAGCACTAGAAATAACTACCTTGGATGCAGCCAAGGCCTTTGGCAGGGTAAACTGGGTATTCCTGTGGGAAGTTTTAAAATAATTTGAAGTAAGCCAGAATGTAATCAACACTATAAAAGATCTGTATAAATCCCCCTTTGCAAGAGATCTTTTAAATGGTACATTAATTAGAAATTAAGTATCACAAGAGGGAAGAGACAAGGTTGCCCCCTTCACCACAATCATTCTAACTAATCATTGAGCCTATTGCCCAGCAAATTTGAACAGATTGGAGCGTTCCTCTGCTTGAGCCGCTAGGATTTTCCAAAAAGATAGCATTATATGCAGATGATATAATTGTTTGTACAGCCAACCCAGTTCATTCAATAAAAAAATGTGAAGAAGCTTGCAGAATAATTTGGGAAATTCTCCAGATTTCAAATTACCAAAGAAAAAACAGGTGTAATGATGTGGAGTTTCAACGAGACATGCAGAATATGAATAGGAAGATTAGATACCTGGGAGTTTTAATTACACAAGATCTAGATGAACTACCAGCTAAAAATATAAGTAAGGTCAGCAGAGAAATGGAACATCTGTTGAGGAGATGGGGAAGTTTACTGCTGAAATGTTATCATAGGCTTAACCTGATCAAAAGGATGGTTTACTCTAAACTAACTCTACACTTTGTTTAACACTATCCCTCTGTCATTATCAAAAGAAGGTATCACAAGCATACAAGGCAAAAATTAGCAACTTTGTTTGGTCATCTAAGGGTGTAAGACTTTCATGGAACAAGCTTAAGAGGAGACCAGATATAGGAGGTATGGCATTGCCAGACATCTAACTCTATTGTTATCCCTTCCAGTTTAAGAACAGTTGAATGCTAATGAGGCACCCTGATAGCATGCTTGGAGGACAAATGTGTGTTGCAATGTTGAAGATCTAGAGCAGGAAAAATTCATATACACGTTTGGGGCCCTAAAATTCTTAAAAAAGGTTTGTCTGAAAGTCATAAGAGCTACATTAAAAGTATGACTTCACCTGAGGAAAGCATTGGGATTCATTATTACATGAACATAGCACCTATCTGGGATTTACTGATAACCAGCATGTCTGGTGGACAAACTTAGTCTTCTATTAAGAGATGCAGGATCGAATATTTAGGCAGACTTTAGAGAGGGGCTAAACCTCATCAGGAAGGAAACAATATAGCCTTATAGTCAGCTGCCGAGGGCTATACTGGTTGTTAAAGGCCCTTAATCCGATATATAAGCCCGAGCTGCAAGTGAGAGCCTATTACAAGGGAGAGGGCCTTTGACAACTGGTATAGCTCGAGGCAGAAAGGCTATAAAGCTTTCCACCCACTAAGGGAATGTTGGAGCTCCGGAATTATACCAGCCATTATAAGCCCGGATCTACTCGATTGTCTTCAATGGAGCTCTCAACATTCCAATGTTCTAATATTGAATGTCACGATTTAAATATCTCCAGGAACAGTCATGGTGGTCCTCCAAAAATTAACTGAAAAGAATAATCGGGAATATGAAGACAAGATTCAATATGGATTAAAATCGAAACAAGAAGCTTCTTTGCTGTACTGGAAAATTGTTAAAACAGAAGTGGGAACCTAATGGAGCCGTGGCACTTATGGAATGGATACTTGCAGACGCAGGATTTCGAAGACTTAAGGCAATTATCTTTGAATTTGCTTTTCAACACTGTAAAATCAAATATTTAAAAAAATAGTCCCTTCTTTACTCTTCATAGGATTTATTGGACACTTGGAAGATTGGTAAAAGTTTCGCAAGAAACGTTGCGATGGAAGAAGTGCAATCTATTAAGAGCAAACAATGAACACATTTCCATAAGCTGCCCTAAACTGTCATATTTTTGGAAAGAAGTAAGTAAAATCTTATTAGTAAACTTTGGGTACGAGATCATGGTAAGCCAAACTTTAATATTATTTGGAGGTGATAAAGTACAAAACATTGCCTTTAATTCCTATCAGAAGAGGCTCATGTTTTATTTAAATCTTTTGGCTAAAAAGGTAATATGTAAAAAATGATTACCCTCCGAATGCCCCTCTGATATCACAATGGCTCAACTCTATTAAATATATTAGCTGAATGGATATGAAATGTAACCCTGATGACTTGATAAATGTTGTCAATGCTTTGTTAGATGACAGGTTTGTTTCAAAGTCCAATGATTATACCATCAAACTGCTGAGTTCAAAGGTTAACACATTACTAAAGCGACATGTCAGCATAAGAATTAAGTCAGTTATGTGGAAAGGATAG
This sequence comes from Calotriton arnoldi, assembly GCA_963921515.1. NCBI lineage: Eukaryota > Metazoa > Chordata > Amphibia > Caudata > Salamandridae > Calotriton > Calotriton arnoldi. Next base: position 956,685 of record CAWUFW010003945.1, read on the forward strand.
GCTATGCATAAACTTAAGTACAATTGAAATGGATTGTGATAGGAGGACTAAAAAAATATCACAAAAGCATGTGACTACTGATCGAGATCAAACAGAGGTACACGGTATCTGGAAATAAAAAGCAAAGTTAACTGATGACGCGTTACGTTAGATTGGGCATTAAAACAGACCAAGAAAGATGTGGGCACCTCAAACCAAGAGAAGACCTAGTATTTGCCTTTATGTACTACTTTCTGTCTCACCTGGTTCCACAGAGAAACTTAGATATTCAAGACCTTCCTGACTCCTCTCCTGAATTCTGCCTCTCGTCCGCCTGCTGTCCATGACATGCCGTGGACCAGCATGCACCCTCCATTACTGGACGACCTCTCCGCTTACACTACTTTGCAGTCACTGCAACAGCTCATGCAAAACCACAGTATGTCACTCTCACAAACAGCACCAGCTATCCTGAGGCTTTATCGCCTGGCAACTATCATTTGCCTACACTTCCAGAGACAGAAGAGGCAGCCTCTCAGCAACACCTGATGAGCGTCTACTGGGAAATAACAGACAGCACCAGCCACCACACCAATTGTCTGGTATGCATCCAATGGACCAGCAGGATCCCACAAGAGGTAAAGACATGCATGAGATCCTATGTAAGGAACATAAATCAAAATATTGTTGGGTTTAAAGAGTGTTTTAGCATGACCCATGACATCCCATCTGGAGTTCACAGTTAATCTTGAGCCTACTGAGGGGTTTATAACAGCACAGACTTCTTTTGTTTAGGTCTGGCTATAAACATCTCTAATTGTCAACAATCAGATCTAATGTAAACACAAAAAAAGAATTGCAATATAGAGAGGGGTTTTGCTGTTTTGTTCATCTTCTTTACGGGCATGTGACTGATCAGCAGTTGTGCTAGCCAGCCTATGAAATTGTTGCATTGCTCATAACTCTTATAGCAGAGCTTGTATGAAATCAAGTAGGAATGTAGAAATGTGGTTAGGGTAATTAAAGAAAGACTAGGAAGGGGCTTTGCATGGTGTTACCCCATGAGGGAAGAAGATGCAGCAGCGGCTTCAGCAGGGTGCCTTGGTAACCTAGGGACCCAGGTATGAATCCTGGCCTCAGTGCAAGACCCAACATGTGTGTTTCTGGGCAAATCTCTTAATCTTCATGCACCTAAAAATGCGTGGAAAGTGTATTTGTGTAATCCACAATTGATTCATACAGTATTGTAGATAGTCTCCCGACCCCTCACATGATGTACAGCATTCTGTTGCTTCACAGCTAGGTTTGCGCTAAATAAATACCAATACATACATGAAAAATAATTTAGAAGGGATTTTACATTGTGAACTGTCTGACAAATACAATAACGGTCTTCACACTGTGAGCTCTATAACAAATGCAATAGTAAGGGGTTTACATTGTGAATACTCTGACAAAGGCACTAAGAAGGTGATTTACACGATAAACCCTGTGACATAACAATAGGAAGGGGTTTTATATCGTGAAGTCCAATACAAAAAAAGAATAGAAAGAGATTTTACATGAACTTCTAGATAAACATGACATTTAACACTGGGACACCTCCCTACCCAGGTTTGTAGTTTAGGCTACAGAGATCTGGTTTTCAGTGGCTGCGAATGAAAGCACTTTTTCTTTTTAAAACTGAATACACTGGTTGTATTTTATTGTATTAAGTGTTGTTGTGTGCTTCAGGGAGCTCCAAGTTTCAAACCCATACCACCTCCCTGAGTAAACCTTAGACTGCTCCGACTTTTTAGCCTGAAGGCAAGTGCTAAAGGGAAGTACATGGTGCTCGTTTTCTGTCCAATAGCAAGGTAGACACCAGCGACAAGAGACTTACTATGGAGTCCAATAACTTTAATTGTCTTGCACACCCAGCCAGTTCCCACATTCTTACTTGAACTGCAATTGGAAATGCATTATTACTGCCCGCTGTTCCTAAAGAAGCTAGACCTGCTACTGTCCATCTCCCCCAGTGCACCTTGCATAGGCACCAAAAGCTGCATCATTCTATGTCTGCTAGCACCAAGGCTGGTAAAACAAAGCATTACGCGCTGTGTGTTGTCTACTCCCAAGATGGCTCATGCATCCAAATGTAATGAGATGGAGGCATATCGAGTGTGACAGTGTTTGTTGCACTGAGCAAATATATAGCTAAGCTTCTGTGGTGTACTCCGTGCATCTCATACAGGAGTAATTGTCTTTTGTACTGTTTTGACAACTGCAGCGCTTCCCCAGTTCTGCCTTCCTTCCACCCCATTGAGCAAGGGCATCTGTCACTGTGGTCTATCCTGCACTATGTAGGTTTATCGCATAAGGTGCTCTCGGTTCATGCTTTAGTATGTGTTCTTTGAATCATCTAAAGAACTGCGATCCTGCCTGCTGGTGAACCAGCTGCTCACATCAAGCTCAATGCACTGCACATAAGACTGCATTTGTAAGGCATTTTGCTGCCCATGTGCACTATGGGTGCACACCAGTAGGAGAATTAGGGTGGGCTCAGGTTAAGTGCACTGGGACCGAGGTACGAAAGGGAGAGTAGCTGCTAGCAACTCCTGATGAGTTGTTTATGTGAGGCCGCTCTGCATCAAGAAGTAATTGCAAGCACTCAAGGGGCATTGGGAGGTATCTGAAACTCTCTTCTCTGGTTTAAATGTTGCTTAGTGACGACTGTAAACACCACCGCTTCTGCAGATAATGTAGGAGGTCAGTGATGTGCGTGGGGTGCATCCAGGCACTTTCAGTTATAAGCCAATCGCAGTGATTTGCCAATGCTTGTTTTAAGAATTATTGACATGCTGTTCAAAACATTAGGACGTTTTTGCTTCGTCACAATAAAATATATCAGGGACAAAACTGCATCATTTAAGTCTCCAACCAAAACATGTAATAGCAATAATATACATTTATGCTTTGCCAAGTATGAGAGCAGTGTGTGCCTTAAACACGGGGAAGCCATCAAAATCTCCAAGAAAAAGTGTTGTTCTGCAAATAGAAATAACAAAAGATAGTACAGCTTCTTCATGATGGAGTGTCATTAACTGGTGAGAAGGGTAAGAATACAAAAGGGAGACCTGAAAACGCATACATTCAGAAACGACAGACCAACTTCTGAATTAAGTAAATATGGTTGATGGACCAAAATTGCTTTACTCACAATTCTCATAAATTCTAAGTAAAATATTAAATAAACTGAGAAATGCGCTGTGAATTATTCCATTAAGGAAGCATTTTCTCACTATCTTCTGCAGATTCGTCTAGTTATTTTCTGAGAATTTGTGATAACTTCAGCCAGCAACTGAGCAGACGCCGATTTCAAATGTAACATTGGCCCAGATGTCATGAATCCTTACAGTAGGTGTTTCTCCACACTGGTTAGGGGCAAACATTCAACACTCCAGATGACAGTCGGTTGCCCTGTTCGTGTTTTGGCAAAATAAGGTACTGTGACGTCTCTATGATATCAATTCATGTTTACAATTGTTGGAAATTAACTTTATTAGGATCAATGTAAGAAATGCCAGCACTGCTATTGAGCGGCTACAGTAAACCACACTGCAACATGGCGACTGAATAATTGGTATTTACCACAAGGACAGTGCAGTCCTCTCTCTATTGCCCTCAATAATCCTCCAATGAACAGTTTAAAAACTCCATGGAAAGTGAATCATTCTCTCTTGTAACTGGCATTTATAAAGGCAAAAGCCGAAACGCGTCTGCTTTCTGACATATTGAAGTAATCTATTGAAGTCCCCGTGAGTGCCCGCTTCTTCCTTTGGGAGTGTACATTTGCAATGTTTCCATGAGTCCACCCTCACGTTGCGGTGCACGCGACCGTTGTGAGTTTGACCTCTTTTGGTGGAGAGGGGAAACAATATATATATTTATAGAAAGGCTACAGCCACGTGCCAACTGACAGTTTATATATTAGTCATAAGAAAATCATGTGTAGTAGTTATCAAAATGTATTTATATCTTTGTTGAGAATTCATCCAAATGCACGATTAAAAACATTGATTCCACTATAATACACATAGTCCCTGTTTTTTTTTTTTTAAGTCCTTGTTTTTCTCTGAAAATTGTGATCCAACTGAGAATTATTTTTGATCTGAGTTTCGAAACACATGCTAATTTATTTCTACGGTGATCAACAATGTCTTACAAGAACGATTCTCTGAGCAACTATGTTATACTTAATATGAGTAATGTTATTTACTTGAAGAATTGATAAAGGTTCGATTTTGGACAGAGGACAATGTTACAGAATTTCATATAAATGATGCATTTGTTTTGCTTTGCCATATGTTTACAATTTTGAACAAGTTTAAATCAAAAAATCTTATCCAGGTTTGAATAGGTTCAAACCGAAGAATATCGTCTTGTTGATGGAACCTATTTTTGAGTGCAAAATTCTGTGTAAATAAATCAAAGTGATTAAAAATGTCAAGGACTACTAATATCTGACACTAGGCTTGTGCAAACAACAGTGTATCGTGCTATGGGGACGAGGCTTGACAAGGTGGGCAAACAGGATGTTTTCTTCTAGCGTTCAAACATTAGTGGTGATGTGATATTGTGGCGCAAAACATGCGGGTGGGTCCGGTTCCCCTAGTGTCCGAGGGGCTGGTGGTAGAAAGCATCTGTGCTCTTCCACATCTGAAGCAGGAGAAATGCCAGCATGTCTAACGGGAAGCTTTCACCTGTGCAACATGCTGACAAAATTATCAAGAGACCGAGCCCGCAAGGTCACTCCCGGGAGTCTTACTGCACCAGGTGACTTTGTTTTCAAAGCTCTTCATGCTAATTAAGGCAGTGGCATGAAACAACAGTACAGTTATGTCCTAGCTTAGCTTGATGTCAGAGATGCCCCTAGGACTAACGTCGGAGTGCTTTCTAGGTACCAGCTCTTTTCGTCTTTGTGAAAAGGCAGCAGAGATAAGACGCAGAGTTGACTTGAATTATGTGCTTAAGTAATGAGCACTAAAAACCGTAGACCACCAGTTTAAAGTCGTCGGTTGCCATATGTTACTATGGCAGATTAACCCATCTGACCAAAAACAATGTTGGAATCAAAGAAATCAGGCAACAACAATGGAATAATGAAATGTAACAAACCATCGAATAGCCATCTTCCTTCCTTGCTACAAGTCCTCTAGGCTCAGAGAGAGGTGAATATCTCGTGCAGGTATCGACCTGAACAGCATTTGCAGCTAGGTGACACTTTATCCAACTCTTTGACTTTAGGGACCAGCATCAAACCCAAGATGCTGGCATTCGTACTGATCTTTTTTTTTTGTTTGTAACATGGGTGGCAGCTGAACAGGTGCAATCATTTAGACATGGGTGTTTACGCTCAACTATATCGGTACGAGCGAAGATCCCTTTCCTCTATTTCAAGGGATTTTCATAAGCATTAGAATATATTTGTTTAAGTGCAGAAACAAGAACACTTTTTCGACACAGAAATACTTTCCTCTAGCTCTAAACAAGCAATTGCCTATGGTAAGGCAACTTTTTTTCTATTTCTTTATGCAATTAAAACACGCACATATTATAAAGAGCCGAAAATGAGGTTTCAACCCAAACCTTTATGTTTTATTTTTTTATTTTTAAATAGAAAATATTTAAGGATAACGTTCCTACTGACATTTAACCTTGCATATGCAAAAACGTTGTTGCTGCTTTTCGCACCCTCGCCAGTTCTACCAACCGAGGCAGTGGCATTTGTTTACTCGGTTCTTTTTCAGCTCTGTGGACTAAAGATCATAGAACACTGGCCATTTCATCTTTATGACTGGGGAAAAAGTATCCCTCCGATATGAGGGTTTTTTGTTATTTCATCTTATGCCCCCACCCTCTTTTACCAACTTATATCTGCAGTTTTTACTTTTCAGGAAGTGCATGTGCTACACAAATGTTGCCTCTCTGGTTGCTCCTCTCTGTTGGAGTGGTGTATGCGCATGAAAAGGCTTTCTTTGAGCATCACTGAGAATTACTGAAAATAAACTATACTACGCTATGCCGGAAATTTCTTTCTTCTTTAAGACGTTACCGACTGGGAGGAGAGCAATGAGGTAAAGTAGCCAGGAAAGCTACTCTATCCTCGTTCCTTTCTACCCATACTCTCCATACTCTTTCGTGCCTCAGCGGCTTTAACACAATTTTCACAGCAGCCATTATAACGCTCAGTGTCTAGATGTTGAAAGTATCTCAGTTGGTGGACCTCAATGCTGAAAGTGCCTGGGTGTTGAAGGTGCCTTAATATTAAGACATCCCTCAACTTTGATGTTTTTCTTCTCAACAATGACAGTTTCTTCAGCATTGACAGAGACAAAGTTAGGAGGATCTCACATAAGGCACCAATAGAAAGGTGCCTCAGCAGTGTACAGTGGCGGCTCCCCCATTGAGGTGTGGGGGCGTTGCCCCACTGCTTTCTCGCAGTGTGAGAAGGCAGAAACAAATGGTAAAAACTACCATTTATGTTTCTGCTTCTCACACTGCAAGAAAGCAGAAGTGCCTCTGTGCCTGGTTGGGGGCGGGCGGGCGGTCTTTGTCGAGGGCAGGGGGGGAGTGGCTTTGCCCACTGTTGTGGGTACTGACTGTTTGGTCGGCCCCAGGGCCGAACAAAGCAGTCATGCGCACTCCCTCTTTTCTCTATGTAGGCTGCTGCATGCAGCCTACATAGAGAAAATGGCCCGGCTGGGGCTCTCTCCGCTGCGCCTTACCAATCACAACGCTGCCATTGCAGATTTGTGATTGGCTTAGGGGAGGGAGGCTGCCGAGGCAAAACGCGGCCAGGAGCAGCGGCAGACAGGAGCTGAGGTGGCGGCGCTGCTGATACGGAGGTCGAGGAAGGTAAGTTTTTTATTTTAATTACTGGTTCCCAGTAAGTATGATTCACAAAGTTTGTTTAATCGGGAAGTTTAACTTACTCCTGGAAATTCAAGAGTAAGTCAGGAGTAGGTCAAGAATGTGTCATGCCTACTCTCAGAAAAAGGGGCTTTGGTGGTAAATAGGGTTAGATGCAGTGACGCCCCGGCCCCCCGCTTTAGCAGCTGAAGTTAGGTTTACCACGGGACCCGTAGGCTTTGGAAACTGAGTTTCAGAAAAACGTTTATTTGTCTTATATAGGCTTCTTCTGCATGCAGAGCTGCAGACCAATGCCCGTGAAACAATTTTAGGGAATATTACGGTATTGTTGGAACTGTGTGGGAGTGATTGTGCTGGACACCAGGGGTGCTCGTAATGTAAGGATGAGGTCAATTAGTTGAGGTGACTCTGGTATTAATATTAGAATGGCAAAATGTTGCTCGGATCGGAGATCCATCGCGGTGCTCGGAGGGGGTTGCAGCAGTAGGACGGCGCGGGTCAGTGCAAGCCACCACTAAGTTGTACTGGTAGGGCAGTGTGTGTTGATGGCGGTGTTCTTGTTTTCTGCCGGTTCATTGAGGGTGCTACTCCTAGCCCTCTTTGCTTTACATGGCGCCCTGTGCGCATTACCCAGGCCTCAGTCTCCAGCCTGCAGTCACGGCTTGCCCTCTGTGTCTTCTAACCTTTCATTAGATCAATCTCCGCCCTCTCCTGGAGTGAGTCAGTTCGTGTTCACTTAGCCCTTGTGTCGGACAGGAGTGCGGCGAGGCTTCGGCTTGTTAGGCGCACAGAGCCCGGTGATCACCAACAGGGCATGGCATGTGTCAGGACTGGTTTTAAATGAACCTTTTCCTATGTTCTGCTGACATTTCCCACCACCCCGCACCCCACCCCAACTGCAATTTAAATGTAGGTCCTTATTTGGCTAGTTTGCATTCGGGAGCTCACCTCGGATCCCTCTTCGAACCACCCTTCCTGTTTTCAATTAATTATTCCAAAGTCCTGGGTTGATTCACACATTTTGGAAAACATCGCTGTGAGTGTGACTTTTATTTATGCCCCTAGTGTGTGTGCGCAATCAAACAATGTAGTATTTAATCTTTTATTGCCAAATTTCGCTGAGCACTAACTCTCTCTGGTTAGAAGAGGCTCGCAATTTCAGATCAGAACATTCATGTGAAAGGATCTTTGTTTAATATTTTAAGAATACTAGGAATGTCTGTGGGCCTGATGTAGAAAGGATGCCATCAATCAATCAGTGATTATTAAGCGCGAAACGGGTGAGGGTCTCAAGACGCTTGGGGAAAGGGGGGGGGAGTTCAGGTCCTGATGTGCTCTGTCATGATTGTAAAGTCTGTGGTTCGCAAAATCATAGGGTTTGGGACCACAAAAGAGATTTTAGCAATGTACAAAAACATTCTACAACTAGGGAAAGTCTTTTTGATTCATAGAAACGCTTTTGTCACCCTTTTCTGATTGTTTGGGGGTCTGAAAGGCGCTTCTCCCCTTAGGTTTGAGAGTTGCAATTGGATGTATAGATGGGTTGGGATGGTGGTCCCAAACCAAAACCATTGATCAGGTACTGACCCCCAACTTGGGGTGGTAACAGATTTGCATTTTGAGAATCGTGTGAAGCGGCCACTTGGGCAGCTCACAGAGGTCCGGGCACCACTGCTTGCTCCACCCGATGTCTCACTTGTATGTCAATACTTTTTTTTAAACTAGACAGGGACTACTTTAAAAAGAAATATTGACATATGCTGAGCGTGAACTCGGTGATGGAGGTGTACTGTCTCACTCAGGTCTACCTACGTGCATTTGCAGCTGTTGGTAAACAGTCTCATATCCAGATTAGTTATTGTAATGTTTTTTTTCTTGAAATTTAGGTCACGTCTGAAAACCTGGACCTTTCCCATTTATTAGTCATTTGTTTTTCCATGGACGCAGTAACAGTTATTAATGTCAATTAGATTCTAGTTGCAAGATACCTTTGGGTGAATGCAGCAGCGCTTTATAAAGATTAAAAAATAAATGTGACTTGCAAAATGTAATAATGAGGGTGCAGGAGGATTTGCTCCCCTACAATTGTTTGTTCTGGTGCCTGATTATTAACTGACAAGAAGCAATTTGCACCCTCTATTAACTCCCAGTCCAATAATACAGCAGCTCATTTGTCCTTTGTGTCACAGACACACATAGGTCTCCCCATCTGATTGATTTATTGACTCGGAGGCCTTTATAACGATGTTGCATGCAAGTCCGCTTATTTGTAGAAGGGAGGTGTGGTCCATATAGGCAGTGATGTGGTGGGAGGTTGGTCATATAAGAGCGGGGTCAACAATCACTTTGATCGCTGAGCAGTTGCAAGAACTAGGAGCAGAGGCGCAATTCAGTGCAGACTGTTTTATAAAAATTACTAAATTTGACTTTCAAGGGTGGGCGTTCATTCCCATTATAATTGAATAATTTATTTGTAAAATGCGAAAACAATCGAGCTGCGGCCCGGTTCTTGCTTTTTTTTTAGTCCCTTCAGAACTAATGTGTAGACTAGTGTGCGTCATTGTACTCCACTGTATAGGCTATGCTCCCCGTGCTTCTATGTGCATTTATGATGCATTTCCTGCTGCCTCTGTGATAGATAGGTTTGCGATATCAGTGAATCACAAAGTGCTCTGTCACGTCATTCTTGATAGCTCAAGTGGTGTCATCTGGTGGTCATTCACGTGATGGCATTGGGTTGTGAATCTTATCACACACTGTCAGCTGTGAAGTAATTATTCATATCATGCGTTGTATGTAATATCTTTGCCATTTTTGGCGTGTACAACTCATCACAAGCGGGGTGGCAAGCGTGGGAGGCAGGGAGTTCTTCAGTCCTACTTTGACTCCGAGTGTCAGGGTGTGGAAGGGGCTCTGATGGGAGTACAGTGCCGGTCTCCGCTCTCCAGGTGGACTCAGGCACCCGGCATCTTATATTGCTGTGTGATATCATGTTTCTTGTCTTATGCTAAGTTGTAGCATAGTATGTATGCTCTGATATGCTATACGTTTAATGCTGCTAGTTTGCGACCTGTTTAGTTGTTTGTTAAATAAAAAACATCTGTGAGGTACTCAGAAATGCATTGTATCTCGAAGTCTGTTATGAAGCTCTGTGGTTATACTGAATAAGCAGCTACCTAGGTTATATGACATCTCTTTATTAATGTAATAACTGCTCTTTCACAATTGCTTTATTAACCTTCCTGCTTTCTCAAATTTGCTTGAAAATGCACCATTTGTCCACTCTTTTTTCAAACTTTTCTCGGGGGCAGAACCCCCCCGAACCCTCCTTAGGTTATTCAGGCGCTCGCTCGCTACGCTCGCTCGCTACAGTGCAGTATGAAAATCATTTTAGGCCTCACCACTTTCAAATGTCACCGGCCGCCACTGGCAGTGTAAGAGTCCTACATGGTCTGCAATATAAAGGCTTTCCAAGAGGCAACAGTATTCCCACCCAGATGACTTTTGACTTCAAACGGCTTCTTCAAGTGTGATGTTATAACCTCGGAAGGATTCTCATTGGGCCCCAGAATTCAGGCTGGTCTTCATACTTTAATGACCCTCACACCGGTAAGTTTACAATACACATCTGCAACTTTTTTTCTGTTTGTGTTGACCTTTTTAAAAGAGAAGATCTAGGTACTTAAAACTATGTAAGGCTGTATGATCTCAATTGCATTTTATTTTGTAGGTTATTCTTGTTTAATTTCATCTTAATGCATGAGTTGGAAAATTCTACTCTATATAGATCAATAAATACACCCTTTTACATTGCAAATGTGTGTGCTAATTAAAAAAAAATATATAAATTGTTACTTCAATCATTTATCTTATTTAGATTTACATCATTGTTTAAAACATATCACAACTCCGTTCTTCCACACATCACTTCTTACTTCTTCACAGACACTCTTTCATTTCTGATTGTTCATTTTATCAGTTTTTATACAATTTAACAATGTATCCCTTTGTTTAATTCAGTGCCATTTTATATGTATATTAATATATTATTATTACATCCAAACATCACTTATGTAAAAGACCATGTACGTAATATTTGGACTTCATTCAATATACTATTACCACCTTTATGTAAATTTTACATAGTGACATCCAGCATCAATTCCCATGCATCTTATAGTTTTAGTATCAGTTTAATAAAAAATTAGCTTTGCATGCGAGGTTGCTTTCTGGACCATATCCATTAAACTGTTTGTTTCGTAGGAAAAAAGGAAAGAGTGAGGGGAAATGTGTGGGTTGCAAATTATGAATAGTGGGTGACAAACAGTACTGGAACAAATAGTGCATGCACCTTTTCTACAAGTTTGTTAAAATAAAAATTCACCAAAAGATTTAGGCAGAGTTACGTCACGGTCTGTGTAGATCAGTGTCCACAAAGAACCACAAAAAATTGTTATCTGCATTCCTGGTGGACACTATATCTACCTGCAGATTCCTTGTCCTATGAATATTCTCCAGGAGTCAGACCGCACTAGAAACCCTTCCCTATCAATAGCTCTCCAGTGCTGCTAGAAGGCACTATACAGCCTCAGCCACGACTCTGCTTGATCAGAATGCAACAGCATAAGAGTATATATGATGCCAATTGGCATGCTGGAGTCAGTATGTGGTACTTTTTCTGCATTCAATCGAGGAGTGCAGATAGGACCCAGAGAGTGTCAACGTAAGCGACAAATACATTATATGAAATGCCTGCATACTTCGGGACCTTATTAATCATGGCACTAACTTAACAGGGGAGTAGGGAGGGCAGAGGGAAATATGAAAAAGGTATAGTATCGATAAGAAATATTTTTTACTAAAGGGAAGTAACTTTTTTTTCTGATAAATAATTCTTCTAACAGATTCCTCACCTTATGAAGGAGTACAAAATCAATAGCCTGAGAAAGGTAAGACTGAGTAGTGCCGATTATCCAAAGAAGTCATGCAACACAGCCCTTTTCTGGTGCTTGAGGCTATACTGTTCAGCAAAAGTATGTGAATTTGACCAAGTGGCTGTCTGGCAGAGGTCAACCATGTAACACCTCATGTGAGAACCGCTAAATTGGCTGCGCCACTGGTGGAGTAGGCATGAATGTCAGCCAGAGAGTCTTTCTTTGCCAGCACATAGCAGATTTGAATGCAAAGTGCGACCTTACAGAAAATGTTGCACTTGGTTTCTGCTGTGCACTTCTTGGCTCCAACAAAACTTACAAACAGCTGATCACACACTCTGTCCTGCATATGGGAACAATCTATGCTGTCACGGTTCCTCCTTGGTGATAGGAGGAGGAGAGAAGAAATATGAGAGGTGATGGAATGGCCTATGTAAAAGGCAGGCACCACCTTCAGTATGAAAGATGAGCATGCGCAAAGAACCATTTTACCCAGATCAAAAACTTTCAATGGTGGTTGGACTGAGTGGGCATGAAATTCACCAACACTATGTACGAAGTCACTGCCACTAATAAGACAGCTTTTTGAGTTAAATGTCGAACTGGACAGCTGTGCATTGGCTCAAATGTGGATGCCACAGGAATGTTTGCATAAGATTCAAATCCCACTGAACAACAATGAGTGGAAGGAAATAAGCAAAGCAAAATCATTCCAAAAATGTGCCAGTAGTGGTTGGTCAGGGAGACACATGGTAGCAGATAGGGCAGCCAAATAACTCTTTATAGTATTTACTGCTTTGACTTGATAGGCAAGACACAGTGCAAAGTGCATAACATTGGAAACGATGACTGAAATGGGTTCAAACCTCCCAACTGACACCACTGAACAAACTTCTTTTAACACCCAACATATATCAATATTGTAGCGTGGTCCCTGGCAGCCAAGAGAACGTCCATACCCTCGGGAAGTAAGCAGGAATCAAGTGGAACCACTCAATCTTTTGGGGATTAGAATGAAAGATCTGGCTATCCTGCTGCGAGAGCAGGTTCGTCCTATGTGGGAAGGGAAGGCTGAGTGCTGTATTCCACCATTAGCATATCAAATTCTCCTTGCCCAGTCAGGGGTAAAAAGGGCTAGCTGTGCTCGATCCTCCCCCACATTCTGCAGGACACTCAACAGAAGTTGAATCAGGGAAATGCATAAAGCAGGCCCCCTCATTACCAGTAGAATCAGAATGAAACAGTAGACTTCTACATGTAATATATGTTGTGTGGCTCTTGTTTGATACTACTATGCTCTCACATTCACAATTTGAAAACAAATGTCCTTTGATACTCATGTAAAAAACAAATTCTGTCATATCATTTAATTCATTATAATGGCTTGATTTTGTGTTGAATGAATGTTATTTAACAATTGCTGCCAAAAATGTTTTTGGCTACAATGTTATAATAATAGTTCAAGTGATGTTCTTGGGGCTAATTTCTTTGTATTTACGTGATTGACCCAGATTCTTGAGGTTGTATTGCTCTGTCCTGTTGTTGGTCTGATTCACTGAACACATAACATAATTTTAGGGACTACAAGATGGGATCGGCACCACCTGTGCCAATCGTGCTGGTTGCCTCAGTGACATGCCCAAGGCTTTAGTGATGAAGAATATTACATGTGGCGTGCAAAAAATAAGCGAAAAGAGGCACTTCTGATGGAGGCAGGCAGTGATGCAGGGGTTCTCGGACAGTCCACAGAGACAGAGAAGAGTGAAAATGTTGTCTGTGACAAAAATATATCATGCAGCGGGGAACTGCAGACAGGCTATGAGGAAGTGATGAGCCAGACCCAGGGGAGGAAGCTCTACCAAAGACCTCCTGGATGGAGTGGTGTGGGGCTGACTGCCTTTGTTGAGGTTACAAGGCAGTCTTGAAGGGAGCAGGATGCCACCTCACCTTTGAGGCAAAGCCAGGAATGGAAGAAATCTGCTCCTACATCATTGAGGCTGAGCCTGGATAAGAAGGAGAGTGTCCAAGAAAAAATAAGGGAGAAGTAGAGATTCATTCAGCTTCCAACGTAACAATCTTGTAATCATTGAAGAATGAATCACTTGTTTCAACAATCCAAAGTCTCAAGAATATTGTATCAGAGACCCTCAACCACACTTTCACATTGCGCAGTATATGTTTTTTCTCCGCTCGTGTGGTAAAGTGGCTAGTGTCATCATTGGATCGTAATCACTTGAGGGTTCGGTTCTCCAAGTGATTAACCAACCACCACCAGGAGGGAGACTGTCTGGGTGGTCGCAGCCTAAGGATCGGGAGAACTGCAACAGCGTCTGCTGGGAAGGCCTACATTGAAGGACCGCCAACTTCTCCTGCGTCCCATGGAGGACTTCAGCCTCCAACTAACGTCATAGGCAAAGGCTGCACCTATGACCACATCAGCCACAAGCTACTAAGCTCACTGACGAAGAAGGGTAAGTGAATTTACTCACCCCAACCATTGCGTGGGTGCTCTGAAGACCACCTACTCACACTATGGTCCTGATGAAGGCCACCTGACTCATATGAGCAAATCTCAGGCCGAAACAAGTCGAACCCCACAAGGTGCTGTGGACCAATAATTAATCCACTCAAGCACCACTACTTCTTTTAATCATATCCCTCTCCTGATCAATAAACGTCTCTTACGTGAAAAGGAGATATTTTTAATAACTAGTCACTTTTCACGACTGCGAACACCCAGACAGTCTTCCCTCCTGGTGGAGGTTGGTTAATCACTTGGAGAACTGAACCCTTACATGATTACAAACCGATGATGACACTCTTCCACCTTACCACATGAGCGGAGAAAAAACATATAATGCGCACTGCGAAAGTGTGGTTGAGGGTCTCCGAAACAATATTCTTGGGACTCTGGATTGTTGACACAAGTGATTCATTCTTCAATAATTACAAGATAAGAAGGAAACTGTCCATTCAATGAGGGACTGCCCTCTTGAGAAAGCGCTGGATCAGTATTACAGAAAGGGCCACACTAATGTCTGTGGCCCGTTCTGTAATTCTAAAGTGCCCTGGAGAGCACAAAGCGGGTGCACATGCCTGTTGCACCCTCAGGGTATTTTGTGTAATACACCACTGGATTCTGTCTGCTGAGGTACAAAAAGGCTTCCTGATGTATTTGGTTATACATGCTACCAACTGTCTGAGGGAGTGAAAAGCTAAGCAATTCTTTGTCTCAGACCTGCTGCAAAATGTCAAAGTATGTGAAAGTTTTCTAGAGATTAGTATTGAAATCAAGACTGACAAAAGAAGATTATCATAATTTTCTGTTTTTGATAGCAGCGCATTATTTATTAAAAAAGAAGTAAAAAGCGTATTTATAACAAGGGCCTCCAAAGGACATAATTTTGCTTAGACATTTGATAGTGTCCGGGTATTTCAGCTACTATCACTTAGCATTTGGATAGTTCAATACTGTTGACGCTCTTCTTCCATAACGGAGGTAAGCTGCTTTTAAAGTAAGATTTGTGGTGCAAAGCAACATCTTTTTTACTTACAAATGCTTGAACAACCTCCTTGCTGTACAAGAGATTTTAACCAAATTACATTATTAAATGAATCACTTCATCATGTAAAATTTGTTGTACCTTTAAAATCAAATATAATAAAATCTAATTAACAAAATAACTATTCCTATACTACAATATGGATCAACCAATGCCAGCTATCTACAATACTCTCTTTCTGGCAGTTCAATACTTTCATTAAAATAAGTACCTTTGTCGTTGAAACAATGGGCCAATAAATATGACATGTATGAGTGTCATTTATTCCCTGTCCACGAAAGCCTAGCTTCCCTATCTCATGATTCTCCCCGCCACAATTGGGAATTGCCTGTACTGATGTTTAGGAACAGCACGAGCTAAAAGAAATTCAAAATAGCTAGATAGTTTCAAAAGTAACTCCTCATCGAAAACTTTGTCAAACAGTCAGAACTGAGCTTTTACCTTAACTAGCCTTAATGACTTTGGGCTTTATTTACTCCATTATCAATTAACGGCCAGATGTACCAAAAGGCTTTACCCGTTCTGTGGTTATGGGGAAATGCTTTCATACATAGGAGCTTTTGTCCTGTAGTTTTAGCAAATATCGAATACTAATTTCCATATTTTCCAACCCAGCAAAACCCCTTTTACAACTGGCAAGATTCTATTTTTGCTCCCAAAGGTAATCACTGGAACTTCAAGAAGAAGAGACTCTTCATAAAATAAGTGTATTTTTGCCAAGAGACTCTATGCTCTATATCACTACCCGTAGTGTCCAAAAACACAGAGCTCTAAGTGTAAAGCTGCCCCAGAGTGGTCTTTCGCCAGAACATTTCATGGGCATGAGCACCTCTTAATAGCAGCTTATTTTTGTGCTTTTTACATAGGCTCCCATTTATTGTTCTGCTATTTAGGATTATATACAGTAGGATGTTTGTTGTGAATGCTTAAGAGACAAGGAGCTCGCCTGGAGACTGTTGGGCAGTACAGTAAGTACAGTCCTGATCCCTTCAAACATATGCTACAATGCAACTGTAACCTTGTGATTCAAGATAGCGCTGCAAAAGTCTACAGTATGACAATAACAGCAACAATCGACAAAGTACCGTACACACCAACAGTTGCATAGTACAATACATTGAAGTCTTGTTTCAAAGGAGAAGGCTTGCCTGGCAAATACAAATTAGATTTCATTAGAAGTAAAGTCTGTATGGAGAACACTGAATTATTCAGTATGTTTTACTTGTTTGGGATAGATATTCCATATAGTATAGTGCAGTGATTCTTAGCCTGTGGACAGGGACCCCAGAGGGTTCGCAAAGCCTTCTCAGGGAGTCCTCGACTGCTTAGAAAAATTAAATAATATTAACAGATTCATAAAGTGTATATAAATAAAGAAGCAAAATGTAAAATATATTTTTTTAAACATTCTGTAGATGTGAAAGAATTTGAAATTGGAGGCTACAAATTAAGCTAATATCCTCAGATTGATTTGTGGGACCAGTGCAAATGCATCAAACAGATTATAGTATGGACGAAGAGTGGCCTCAACTGGGTTAGAAAAGTGCCAACCTTTCCATTAAAATTGTGATTTTTTTAATATTTATTTGTGAATTAAATACAATATTTAATCATTTGAGTATTTAAGCATTTAAGACATAGCTAAGCATAATTGTTTCTGTATTTTTTGTGCGTTGCTTTGTGGTTCAAATACCTGAAAATGCTTATCCGGGGTCCCCGCCTTCCAAAAATGACTTAGGGGTAGTCCCTAGATTCCAATAATGATTCAGTGGGGGTTCCCGTAATGATTAAGAGGGGTTCCACAGAAGTCAAAATGTTAAGCATCACTGGTATAGTGTGTTGGTTGCATTACTGTTTAGTGTTGTGTCTCCTTTCAATAGAATGGTGTGTGTTTGCATGTTGCCACCAGGGGTGGTCATGTCTACTGTGGTTGCAATTGGAGTTGGACATGTACACCTGGTACATGAGCAAATATTCTGCAATAAGTTTCACCCAAGATGAGTGGTCATATGTTTGTGGTGTTTTACCTTGTAGGGTGGAATACTTTTAAGTTTCTAAGTTGCACTTATTGATGGTTGGCCCTAGTGCTTCTGCAATGCACCCAGGTTTGTAGTACTTAGTGTTGTATCCTTGTGGGTGGACAACTGTATATTCGGTTATGTTGCATCTTTGATAGGTGTATTTTTATTTTGCTGTTCATATGTGGCCTATTGCTAGACTGTGTTGCATTCTTTTGCCTGATATATCAGCTTGTGGTTAGAGACCACTAGAGCATGCACAAACCTTATTGTGGACCGAGGGACTCTTGTGTCTGTAAGGCTTCTTGGTATTACAGCATTTGTGAGTCATACACTGTTGATCCTGAAAAGTGTGTTTTCCAAATTGCTAGACTTCTGAATGTTTTGAAGTATTAAAATATTTGGTAAGTTAGTGTTTGACTGGAATTAGGTTGTTCTTTTCCACTTTAGTGTTAGCACTTCATGTTGTTTTTCATGATCTAGTTATGTGGTTTGATTGACATCTGTCTGAACATGAATGTCATCTTATTCTGTGCCTTAGAGAATCCCCCTTGAGGGGGAAAAAGTGCTGTGAATAAATCAGGACTCGGTTCCTACGCCATATTAATCATTTGTGATGTGTAAGCATATGATGTTATGTTCAGCTCACTGTTTTCTTTCCTGAGTTGCGCAGGGAGAGGTTGCTGTTTGTGTAGCTCATCGAGTCCAGTGTGGTGTTCTGCAGGCAGTGTGCAGTGCTACATACTTTTTATCATGCATCTTAAGGAGTTGTGTTCTGTATGATGACAACCAGGCCTTCGTATGCTGTACTAGTGGTGACCGTGATCCATTGTTTGCCACTAAACAGTCCTTTCCTTGTTATGCAATGTGAGGTTCAGTGATATATAACTTATCAGTCTGCGTACAAAACATCTGTATGTGTGTTTTGTCTTCGTGGGCTTGTTCTGTATTTGTGACTTATTTTTCCTCCCTGTTGCAGAATTTAGGTCTCGCCAAGGCAGCGCTTGCGTGATCTCTTCGAGACATGCTGTATTCAGGATATGGGCATTCAACACGTCCAGCGCTTCTGGTTGGTTAGTTGGCCTGACTTTCTGAATTGGGCCCAAACCCCGATGCCTGGAGCGACACCTGGTGGCCCCCCGCCCTCGGAAACCCGCCAACCCCCACGGACCACGCACGCAACCTGGGAATCATCCTGGACTCCGAGCTCAAAATGGACCGCCAGATCAACTCTGTCTCGTCTTCCTGCTTCCACACCCGCCGCCTCCTTCGTAAGACCTTCAAATGGATCCCCCTCGAACACCGAAAGACCGTCACTCACGCCCTGGTCACCAGCAGACTCGACTATGGCAACGCACTCTACGCCGGAATAAACAAAAACCTCACCCATAAGCTACAGAACATCCAGAACGCCGCCGCAAGACTGGTCCTCAACCTGCCAAAACACTGCCACATCTCCCAGCACCTGCGCACACTCCACTGTCTCCCTGTCGAGGCGAGAATCACCTTCAAGATGCTCACCCACGCACACAAGGCCCTCCACGGCACCTGACCAGCATACCTGAACAGCCGACTCAAATTCCACGCACCCCAAAGGACCCTACGATCAGCCCAGCTCTCCTACGCCGTGGTCCCTCGCACCAGAAAGACCAGATCGGGAGGCCGCTCCTTCTCCTTCCTCGCGGCCAAAGCATGGAACGCCCTTCCGCTCCACCTCAGACAGACAACATCGCTCCCCATCTTCGCAAGAAACCTCAAAACCTGGCTCTTCGACAGACCCCTCCTTGATGGATGGAACCTGCACCCCCCCCACCCCTAGCGCCTTGAGACCCTTACGGGTGAGTAGTCGCGCTTTAACAAACCCCTGATTGATTGATTGATTGAATTCCTTTACTCTGGTTCGTTAATACTATCCATCTGTCCTGCTTTTGTGTGCTTGGTTCCCTCCCAGCGGACATCACCAATTGTTTTTTTTGGTTGGCTATCTCTGGCCATCTGGTGCCTCCTTGTTCGAACCCTCTCCCTCCCATCATTGATGCTGTCCTTCCTGCGGCAGGCCCCACCCCCTGCATGACACTGCATTGACTTTTGTGGCAATGGCAGCACACCGCGCTTTAGTTTTAAACATCTAAAGCTAAAGCACAGTATGTCATCATTACTACAAAAGTCAATAAATAAAAAAACAAAGGCGGGTGGACATCACATTTCTTTTCCATTTATTTACTTTTATAGCAATGGTGGCACGCCGCGCTTTAGCATTAAACATCTAAAGCTAAAGCACAGTGTGGCGTGATTGCTACAATAGTAAATAAACAGAAAAAAAGGCAGCCGCACAACTTTTTTTTCTATTTATTGACTTTTGTAGCAATGGCGGCACACCGCGCTTTAGCTTTAAACATCTAAAGCGCGGCGTGCCGCCATTGCCACAAAAGTGAACAAATAAAAAAACAAAGGCAGGCGGACGTAACATTTCTTTTACATTTGCAAAGCAATAGCTCGACATTTAACTAATTCGAGACCTATTGCATGGCAAATGCTTGTTGGGTTCGTTATTAATTCTTATCGTACCTGCCACTTTATCACTAGCAAAAGTTATAACATTTTATTTGATGTTTGCACTGTCTTACCATACATTTAAAACACCGGCATTGTCATAATATTGAAATTTCCTTTACAGATGGCACCTTGTTCTTCCAAAGGAGAAGAGGTATGATATCTTTGTACAATGTACCAATTTGCAATTAGGTGATGTATATGCAATGTCATGCATTGGAATGGTAGGGGCTGTGGGTCAAGTCAGTTGAAGCTTTGAGTTGGGGGCGTCTGGTTGAGAATGCCAGGCTGACAGGACGCATTAGCTGTGACTCTACCACACTAACGTATTGAATATAGAAGTTGTTCCTGTTTACCTCAATCTGTCATAATGCTTCATGATGCCTGTCTCTACCCAAGATGTGATAACAATAAAAACAATGGTTAAAGTAATTAACGGTGATGTCAATAAAAAACATTTGCTTAATGGCGTTTTCATGCTAACTAAACCATACAATAAGAGCAACATAAAGCACATAAAATGTGAAAGGGGTCCGGTAAGGCCATCTCTGGTTTCCTGTGAAGTTTACAATCCAGACCATGTCGTTTTTTAATCTGTCACCAGAACCCCACAATGGCAATATTGAGCTAAAGTACATTGCACACTGTTTTCTGTTATAAAACTAGATGTATGTTACCGAACTGGAGGTAGCATCTCTGAACTTTTGGTTAATTTGGTTCATCTACAAGAAAGCATGATTTGTTTTACTAATAAATTTGATCCTATTTGACCAATCAGTGCAAAACGTCCCGAATAAAAATGTAATTCTTTTTCTGGTGGATTCAGGGAATTTTTGTGCAAACTGATTAAGCGGAAGGAAAGTTATATGATGGGTTTCCGTTTTTATCCGCACTGAAGCATTTTGGCCATGACAACAGGAAAAAAAGGATAGATTAATACCAAGCTGGCCAAACACAAAGGCCACCACCTTCTGTATGCCTTGGATTTTGAGCTTGTACTCAGAATCTAAGCTGACCCTTACTGGCGGTGAGGAGCTGATCATTTTGCTTTAGCTGAACAAAGTATGCAGACGTCCAGTCATAGAAAATATACCTCTGGGGGCTGTGTAGAATTAGAGTTAGCACACCCAACCATCAGTGGTGGGCTAGGGCAATAGACATGTGGATGGAAAACACTTCTTATGTAGAAAACATTTATAAATTGGATGAGGCAGATGTTAAGACTGCATGGATTACTATTACTGTGGACCCTTAGCTCCACACTCAATTAGTCACAGGGGGTGGCCCTAGCGATTGATACAGTACTTCAGCCCTCAGAGCCCACAAAACATGGTCTTAAGCTGTGCCTAGGCTCTAGGCTCAGTGCTTGGCCTTCCACCACACTCTGTGCCCTGTACACCTGCCCATAAAACATAAGACTAGGCCATGCTCAGCAGCTTCCTATGTAGTGTGTTCCCATAAGGTATGTCCTGCACTGTGTCCATGCCCTGCACCCAATTGTCCTACTCAGTATTTGGCTGGCCTTTTGGGCAGTCTGGCACTGCCAGATGGGCCAGCTTGAAAAGGCCTGTGTTTGAGCCTTTTTTGTTTGTCCCGTAGGTTGTGAGGGGACCAAAAACAGCCCACACGTTGGCCTTTTCAAGCTGGCCCATCTGTCAATGGCAGGCGTCCAAAAGGCCAGTCCAACACTGATACTGCACCAAGAACCTGCAAGGCATGGCACGTAGCCATGCTATCTAAACCTAGTTTGCCTGCTCCAGAGGCCAGATGGCATAGCCTTTGGTGGGTTCTGGGGTAGAGGGCTAGGGCACAGTTTGACCCTCAGTCACACCGTTTACACTGACCAACAGTCCCTAGAGCTCACAAAGAACTTTACAACTTTCCGTTGTCATGCCCTGAAAACACTACTGCATCCCAGCACCCACTAAGTGCAGACCAAAGCATTTGGGTTTGCCCAGTGGGTACACAGTACAGTGCAATCCCTACTTTCAAGCAAAGTGTCCAGTCATCCAACCCTAGTGACAGCTGGGCATGGCCTGTAGCATTGACAGCAGGTACAGCCACACAGATTGCCCTTCAGTCTAACTCTGCAGGCATTCGCACTCCCCCAGTAATGACTGGGCATATACTTTATGATTCTCTATTTGAATATGCAACTTTTTGGGGCAAAACCCATTGGAACATGCTTCCTCTTGACCAGTCTGCACACATCTTTCCCAGATAAATCTAATTGGATGGTAAAAGCAAAAAAGTTGAGCGCTATCAAATGATGCAATACAAACACAAGAATTAAAAATACCTTGATACCCGCTGGAGGTAAAGACCTGTGACAATGTCTGCAAAGCTTTTCCTATTTTCTCATACTCCTTCGGTAATGCTGAAAAACAAAATAACAGTTTTCAATGCAAAAAGGAATAGTACTCAAAGACATGATGATCGTAACAAGAGTTGGCTTGTACCGTTATGATCTGCTTTGCCTTTTTGAATACGAGAGGGAAATGCAGAATACGTTTTATCAAGTTTTTTTAATGTTGAAGCACATGATAAATCTACTTTAAGAGTGAAGCACAAATTACAATCAAATGGTTCAATACCAAAATGACTAACTTAATTGCTCTCATTTACTGATAGGCTGACTCGTTCAAACACATACTTAATAGGTTAGTCATTCATATACATACACAAACTCAGTCAATGACACACTCGCATATTAACTCAATGACTGGCTCAAATACACTATTCAATAATTAATTCACACATACAAACTAACTCTAACAGACGCATGCTCACACACACAATATTGCACAAGTCGCTACACCTCATCAAAGAGGCTTGGCTCTGGCTTCCAGGTACATACAGCAAGTTCATCTAATGAATAGGGATTTCGTTAGGAAAGGGACAAGGCATAGCATTAGCTGCACCTTTTTGAGAACAACTGAACTGTTCTGGTTTAAAGCTACATACACATCCGTACAGTACATTTAGGGACGAAAGTACAGGACTCTGAGTAATTTTGCACTATCCCTGGCTTTGTTCTTGTTGGAACAGTTTGTAGGTCCCTCCTCCTGGGCATCTCGTGCTCTTTGGGGTGACCTGGGATTGGAGACACTCTATTGGTATTCCCAGCCTGGGGAGTAGCCCTGCACATGTCCTGTCTGGTCGAAGTGCCTGTAGTCATTTGGGTGCAGTAACTCTATCCAGAGGAGCTGCTTACTGGCCTCAACATGTAAATTAGGTCTAGCGACTTTGGGCAGGAATATGTTCCTTCATGTTTAGTTTTTATGTGTTTTTTGGAAATGTAATCACTATTATATGTAGCAGTGTTGCAATATTTATTGTGAACATAGGACTGTGCGCACACAAGATAGGTCACTACTTCAGTTGCACAACTATCATTGGAGTTACGCTTGGATGATCTAAAAAGTATGCATGTTTTCGAAACTGGTGGCCACTGGTTACTTTATTGTGTTGCATTACTGTTTTACTGTGCTTCATGCGATTTGACGTTTGATACCCATTTCCACTGTAAATATAGTTACATATGTTGAGATATGAATAAAGTGTAGTGCTTTACATCAACTTCTAACCCTATCCTGACAACTCCACATTTGTTGCAACTGTGATAATCGTGTTGCCCTGAACCCAGATTCACTTAATTTAAGCGTAGTCTTGACTGTTGGTCCACCGCTGCTTTGATAGTTAATAAGGCTAGGGGAGGGGCTACTTCCCATTGCAGAGCAACACCAGCACTTACCTTTGATACTGTTTGGATGTCCCTGCGACTGCAAGGGCAAGTACAAAAAGGTGAAAGGGCATTTATAAATTGTTAATGCCCCACAGCGGTGACAAGACATTAAGGCAGTTACACAATGGTGTTTGATAGAATAGAATATATCCATAACGTCCCTACTTACTGCTTTTTATATATATCCTGCTCAAGTTAACAGATAAATAAAGCCCTGGATCTTTGATCTGTTCTTCTGAATGATGATGCTTTAATGCATTTTATTGGGGCACAACCCTCACACCAATCTTTTTTGTTCTGCTCAGCGGGTAGGCTGAGGGTGTGGGAACCCATTAGCTATTTATGCAGGATAATAGTAAGATAGTGTAGAATACACAAGAATACCCTTGGCAGAGTTCTCTGAAACCTTATTTCGGGTGAAATATTTAAAATAGGTGACATGCTTCATTATTGGCCGCTCCTCACCCATGTCGGTAGCAGTGACTTAAATGGACTCAACCTTAATCAATCAATCAATCAATCAGGGAATTGTAAGCGCGCTACTCACCCGTGAGGGTCTAAAGGCGCTGAGGGGGGGGTCCGCAGATCTGTTTAGCCGAAGAGCCAGGTCTTGAGGGTCTTCCTGAAGGTGTTCAGGGAGCGGGCGCGTCTGATGTCTGCCGGTAGCTCGTTCCAGGTCTTGGCTGCAATGTGAGAGAAGGATCTTCCGCCTGCTCTGGCTCTGTGGATGCGCAGGGTTTCGGCCAGTGCGAGGTTGGAAGATCGGAGGTTTCTTTTGGGTACGTAGAAGTTGATTCTGTCGTTGAGGTATTTGGGTCCGTTGTTGTGTAGGCATTTGTAGGCGTGAGTGAGGATTTTGAAAGTGACTCTTTTCTCCACGGGGAGCCAGTGGAGACTTCGTAGGTGTTGGCTGATGTGTTCGTGTTGGGGGATGCCGAGGACGAGTCTGGTGGCGGTGTTCTGTACTGTCTGGAATTTGCGGAGTAGGGACTTGTTGATGCCGGCATAGAGTGCGTTTCCATAGTCCAGTCTGCTGGTGATGAGTGCGTGGGTGACTGTCTTCCTTGACTCAGGGGGGATCCACTTGAAGGTCTTGCGGAGGATGCAGAGGGTGTTGAAGCAGCTGGAGGTGACGGCGTTGACCTGTCGGTTCATGGAGAGTGATGAGTCGAGTACGATGCCGAGGTTCTTGGCGTGGTCTGAGGGGGTAGGTGGGCTTCTGAGGACAGTCGGCCACCAGGTGCTGTCCCATGCAGAAGGGGTGGTACCAAGGACTTCTGTCTTCTCGGCGTTGAGCTTCAGGCAGCTGTTGGTCATCCAGACTGCGACGTCTTGCATTCCTTAAGATGTAGTTAAGGGAGTTCTTGCGGTGATAATGAATGTGCTACCATTAAGTCCCTAATTTAAGAAATTAAGGATTGTGAGGGACCAAATGAAAGATTAAAACTGCCTAATGGTCAATCAAAACCTTTTATTGTGATTGCCAATCGAGTGGCCTAAAAAACAAAGGGATGGGGATTGGTTCAAACCAAACAGAAGTTTGATATGTTTCAGTACCTATATACATCCCATAATGATTCAGGAGGGGAGGGGGTGTCTTCTAGATCAATGCCCCTTTGAACATCGTCTGAGTTGACACTGGCTGTGGTCTTTTAATGGGCAATGTTGTGCTTTGTGGTGAAAGAAAAATGCTGGAGTTTCAAAATAAGAAGTAGAAAAGAGGGCAAACCAGTTCTTCTTGAATTAGTGAAAGAAAAACACTCCTCAAGTTAGAATTACCAATTTTTTAAATAATTATACGAAAACATCGAAATATAGATTTCTTTATCTGGTAACAGGGGAGCACTCGAACCATAAAGCTAACCAGTACACAAGTGGCTCAAAGCTTTCATGCACTTATTTGTTTATTGAATCACAATTTGAGAAGATAACGCCTATATGAGGTAAAGGTATCACACTGACACTTGACCAGTGAACAAAAATGTCAAGAGTGCTGACATTTTGTGCCAGTGAAAAAGAGTTTGGAACTTAAAAAGAAATCAGCTGTCGAGCATGCATTAAGTCAGAGAGGTTGCAGGGTCCAGAATGCCTAATGAAGGGTTAGGAAAAATCATAAGCTAAATGTTAATAAGGAAGTATCCGTGTAAAATCAAAGCTACAAAAAGTAGATGGATACAATTACTTTGGCTGCAGCTTCCCTATGTGGTTCTACTACACTCAGCCTACGAAGACCCGTGTTGAAGCAGGACTGGAGTGGCATACAGGCATACTTAAAGGTAGTCTAAGCAAACATGAATACTCCAGGAAAATGCGGGAAGTGTCCTGTGGTGACGTGATGCATGAACATTATGTGCATGTCATCGCGAAGGAAGTGAAGATTCACCCTGTGCAATTAGTCTATAGCCATTTCAGTCAAAAAGGTAGATAGACTAGAGCATGCACATCACTGCATCACGCAAATTTCTGTATCCAGCTGAAAGCACGATGAATGGAAAACACAACAGACTTGCCTGCAGGGACTACATTGCCCACCAGCACCTGCACCAGGAGAGGCCCATCGTTTGCCCTGTCTCGCCCGCTTGTCGCACAGCGTTTAAAAGTGCTTCAGCTCTCCCGTGGCGCGGGAAAGCACAACAGACTTGTTGCACTTGGGGCCCACATTCCGGGGACTCCATTGCCCACCATCTGCGCCAGTTGAGGAACCATAGTTTGCCCTGGTAGGCCCTGCTTCATCCCTCCCGCAGCACCGGATGCGCCAGGGCTGTGCCAGGGCGAAGAGCGGGACTACCTGCGCCTGTTCGCGGCCAGACGAGGCTGGGCTGGGCCCTTTCTCCCACGCAGGATGGTCGTACACATGTTGCTAAAGCCAATGTTAAGCCATGTAGGCCTGTTGCTAAAAAGGGCAAGACACCCAAAGCCTTAGCAGCAAGCATAGAGGATCTGAACCGTTTATTTACTGATGTTCAAGACTTGAAAACCTCAGTTAAATCTTCCTTAGACACCTTGTCTTCTAGACTAACTTTAGTTGAAAAAACAACCACTACCTGCATAGAAATTCTGCATGCTAATGCAAGACATAGCACCTTGCCAATCCAGAATTCATTTACTGTGCCTCCTTCTGTTACCCACCTTCCAACTCTATATCCTGTGGTAACCATCTTTCCACCCGCCATACTTTAGAACTTTGCACTGGTACTTCATCTGATACTAACCATGTTCATCAGATCCCGCATCTGAATTCTCTACCCAATAAGTCTAAAACACCCCGACCCTCACCGCACCCGGGGGCTCACCGATAGTCCTGGATCTCTCTCCTGAAGCCACACCCTTTATGGTGATCCTAGGGAATGTACCAACTCTTCCCCATCCTGAATCTGAATCTTGGGAGAGCCTGAAAAATCAATCAATCCATTGGATCGGTAAGAAAATTGGTCTGACAAATGTCCTCTTTGAGGACATAAAAATGGCTAGAAGGGTCAGTTGGATTAGCAGAGGAGTCCAATCCTTACCAGGTGACTGTGTAGTTATGGCTTTTAAATCTCCTTCTTTGGTACAGTCTATTCTGTGTAGAACTAGAATCAATTCCACACTCTTCCGCTTGGGTACTTTTATCGCCCCCTGAATCAGGAGATGGGCCCAGCTTACCGATTGCTGTGTTGTCTAGTTTTGTTTCGAATCTGTTGCCCTACCCTACGAGCAGACTTGAACTATCCTCGCCCTATTATCTAATTGTTGTTTGTGAGCTCTTGCCCAGCATAAACCTCAATATTGTAAATTTCTATAACACTGCTCCTCACTTCGAAATTTTTTATGTTCTTTCCCAATTTGAGTATGAGCTGGAAAAAAGTATGCTGATGTAAAAGGTAGAAAACTTTTATATTGTGGGGCGGTGATTTTAACATTCATTTATGTTCTTTTCCAGCTAAAATGGTTTGTGGCATGGTGGATTCTAATGATAATGATCAATCCCATTTTTTGCATAGCGATTATAAGATGGAATTGAATGATTTAATGTTAAAGTTCGATCTTGTTTTTACAAATGAATTGTGCCCTCCCATTCCCTTTAATTCCATTTTTGCTGGTGGTGGACATAACACTGTATTGATTGCATCCTCTATTCTCCTAACTGTGAGTTTGTTTTAGGCGATTTTATGACCCACTACATTTTTATGAGTGACCATTTCCCCCAGAGCATTAAAGTCAGACTGGAGTATACTCGGAAAAACATCCATGTTGAACATATTAATAATATAGGGCCAGATGTACAACCTTTACAACTTGCGAGTCGCAAATTGCTTTGTTTTGCGACTCGCAATTTGCGACTCGCAAAATGTAATTTACAACAGTGTCTCAGACACTGTTTGCAATTCTTATGGGGTCGCAAATTGCATGCCTCATTAATATTCGTGAGGCAGGTGCAATTTGGGACCCCATTGGGAATAGCTAGCACTCCCAGGGATGGTGGCCTGCTGTGGTCAGCAGACCACCATGTCTGTGGCTGCTTTTTAGGTCTCGCAGACCTGCGTTGCAGCGCGTATGCGCAGCTCGCTCTGCGAGGCTTCTTGTAATCGATTTCATTTCAGAAGTGGAGTGTATGCTACGCCCCTTCTTTCTATTGGCTTGCGTCATCATTCATGCTAAACGCTGGCTTTCCATTGTAAGTGAGGCTTTTTAGTCCCTCCTTGTTACCGCCCTGTCTCCTTTTGGCCCCGCCCACCCGGACTGGATCTTTTACTTGTGACGTTACACGGTGGGCTTTATCTGGTGGGTTAGCACTATTTTGAATATGGACATTGATGGGGACAATGGCGCAGCGCTAGGCGCTCTAAATTATATGCTAACTGTGCGCGGCGCCGCTTGAAGGACACCGCGCTAAGTTTCTTTATATTTTTTTAACTTTAACACTGAGCGCGGCGCCCGCTTGAAGGACACCGCGTTCAGTGTTAAAGTTTAAAAAAGAAAGAAAACCGAGCGCGGTGTCCTTCAAGCGGCGCCGCGCTCAGTTTTAAACTGCTCGGTGGGTGAAGAGAGAGAGGGGGGGTGCTATAATGCCTTCACTGGTCGGACTGCTGCGAATCAGTTGTCGCCGCGATGCCCTGTTTCCGGGGATTACTCCGTGCCTCGGTGAGAGCTGCAAGCTCGTTATTCAGTAGCAGGCCTCGCTGCTCTCGGACTCCGACGCTGCCCAGCAGCCACAACCTGCTGCGGCCGCATCCTCTCGTCTGGCGCTGACCGAGCCGCGGCACCCGCTGACGTCACCATGCTTTGGTGAGATTTTGGTCTCCCTGAACACTATTCTAGGCCGATGGAACAAAGAAACAGCTCAGTGAAAAGACCTCAGCTGTTCAGGTGTCGTGTAATACTTTGTTTTTGTTTCTTTGTTTTCTATTGTGTGGCAGTACATTTCGGTACAATTGTCCTATCTTCTTCATCAGCCTGGAGGCTTAAAGTTCTTTCCGCTTCATTCCGAGCGTAAACGCTTTTTGGCCTATTTTATTTCTAAAGCGGCCTGGGAACTTCAGACTGCTCACTAATCTTCGACATTCCTTTCTATTATCTGTGATCCTATAATAGAGATGGTGTTATGTGCAGGTTTGCTGTAGCTGTGCGTCGCACAGAAGGAAATCGATCAATTTTACACAACTCTCTTGTGGACACTTCGCCACGCCCACAGCACAACACCTGATGGTTATAGTGCTAGTGACTATGGCGCAAGGATACATGCGATTTCATGCAAATGAGCTGGGATCCCGCTACTTCTTACGCTCGTGATAAGGCCACAACAGTGGCTACAATAACACAGCTAGATAGTGGGCTAAACCATTCATTTGAAGCCTTAAAAGGAGCAAATCGTGTTTTATTTCAGTGCACGCTATTCAGTGAGGGTGTAATTAAAGAGTAACAATCTCTCTTAGGTATTGAGTTTTGTACCACAGTGACGTTTGAAAGGTTATCGCTTGTATTGAAAAAGCCACACAGATGAGAAATCGTAAACTCAAACTGCACCCCTTTCCAGCTGCCTAATCCTATAGTCGCATCGATTCACAGATACTGCATTTTTATTACATTCTAAAATGCAATTGATGCAACCCAAGAGACTTTGATCTTTGCTGCAGCATTACAGAAAACACTTTGTACTTTCATAAAGAAAATAGACCGTAGTCAGGAAAAGATCCCCTTTGGGTTAACTTAATTCAAGGAAACCAAAGCATTCATCAAAGCATTCATCAACATATAATAAAATATTTTTATACTCTACACACAATTTGGCCCCTGACGGGGGTGGTGTTATGTTCTGGTGATATGTTGATGAATGCTTTGATGAATGCTTTGGTTTCCTTGAATTAAGTTAACCCAAAGGGGATCTTTTCTTGACTACGGTCTATTTGGTGCCCTACTCCTTTGTGGTTAAGGGGCCCCTCTCATTTGTTCTGTACTTTCATAAAGAAAACACAGAACTCTTTATACAACACATCACCATCCCCTTAGACTGCTATGCAATGTTTGTCAACTGGTTTATCATATGCACAACTCTATATACAACACCCCATCACCCCCTTTGACTATGTTATGCAGTGTTTGCCACCTGGTTTATCTTTTCACTGTTGTCACTCATATATTTACCATGTTGTTTTTCGTATCTTAAAAGTGCTGGGATTAATTGACCAAAATGTGCAGATATCTCCAAATCTGAGACCTACACTTGGACAGACTTCTGCACATTTGAGAGTTTTCATAAATACACAGACGTATGTCTGAAAACGTATGCAAATTTAATTATTGCGCATATTAACATTAACACGTATTTTTTTATTTTTTTTAAATCAAATATTTTTCTGAGTGGACAAATTCCTTTTCTTTCAGTTCTAGAAAATATAGAGGATTATTGGATTTGTGGACCTTATCTGCGCATTTATTTTATCCTTATTTGGGACTAGAGCGAAGGCAGCGGCAATGCCTGTCAATATCACAAAAACTGCACCTTTTGTGTGTTCACGTTCTTTCTGAAAAGCTCTCATTCTCATACCTAACCCATACTTTACATTGGGCCAAACCACCATGCCTGTGAATTTTCCAGAGTGGTCACTTCCATCTTCGGGTTTAAATTTCTGTGCACAATGAATCCGGAGCCGTCATTTGGATGGCACTTTTTGTGCACTAAATTAAACCTTGTTTGTGCAAACCGTTCTGTAAATCAGGCCTCTCAGTGGTTTTCTCACTCCTGTTATTTTCTTTTCTCTCTTCATTTTTACATTTTTGATCTTTGCCTTACAATCTTTGCATTGCGTTTCATTTGTTGGGTCTTCGCTTGAGCTTTTTTAAGCTTATTTTGTACACCAGTTAGTTCTTAGAAGCTTGAGTGTCAGAAATGTCACCTCCAATCACTCAATCCATAAATATAAAATAATAGAGGAATAGCGATAAAAGATGGATGCAGAACAGGGATAAGATGTAAGGTTAGTGTTAGAATGCGACTAGAGTTGTAGGATAGCGTGAAAAAAACCCAGCGATGTGGCACTGTGAGCGGCAGCAGTTGGTCCCGAGTAAGGATTCACAGCGGGGACTGGATCTCAACATTCCTTCTCCTCTCAAGACGTGCGGCCGCCATGATGTAACGAGTTGGAGAGCTGCGCACAATAAGATGCGCAGCCACCATGATTCAATGTATTTAAAAAAAGCATTTGCAATGCAATAGGTCTCGCATTTACGCGAGTTTAAGCTATTGGCATTGTAAATGACAATGTCTTTAATTTACATTTTAAAAACCAAAACATAAATAAAAGGCATTGTCATTTACAATGCCAATAGGTAAAACTCACATAAATGCGAGACCTATTGCATTGTAAATGCTTGTTAAATAAAGCAGTGTCTTGTTTTTTTTTTTTTAATGCAGGCAGTTTTCCTTAAAGGAAAACGGGATGTATTTAAAAAAGAAAAAAAATGAAACAAACATTTCATTTAAGATTAGGCAGTGGTCCGTGGGACCACTGCCTACTCTTAAAAAATATTTTCGCTGCCAGTCACAAAGGGGAAGGGGTCCCCTGGGGACCCCTTCCCTTTTGCGAGTGGCTTACCACCTACTTGAAGTAGATGGTAAACTGTGAGTGTTTTTCAACCGCAATTGCGGTCGCAAAACAATTATACATTGAAGTGCGAGTCGCTATTAGGAAGGGAGGCCCTGGCACGCCCCTTCCTAATACCTAGTCACAAACCCTATTTTGCGAGTCAGTAATAGGTTACCGACTCGCAAAATAGGGTTTGTACATGGGGCAGACCAATTTTGCCGTCGCAAACGGGCCGATTTCCCGTTTGCAACCGCAAACAATGGTCGTACATCTGGCCCTTAGCATTAACTCGCAATGGAATCTCTCTGTGTTGGTCCCTGGCAAATTTGGGAAATTTTCTTCAAAAGTTGGTTATTGCTAACAGGGATGCCTTTGACTCTTGCCTGGATATTTCTTCTAGTGATGTTGCTACTAAGGCTGCATTTCTCATAATTTCTGGTGGGATCAAAGACACTTTACCCAGAACACAGCCCCAGTCAATTAATGACAGGCCTGGTTGGTTTGATGCCACTTGTCCCAAAGTCCATAATCATCTTAAGACTGCCGTTCGTAAGCTGCCGGGTTGTCTCCTTGAGGTGAGAAGGTGTAGATTAGAATACATTTAGCACTGATAAAAAGGAAGAAGGATTAAAAAATAATACAGCCTGAGAATCACTGATTGATGCCAGTTTGTCCAAAGACAACAATGCTTTTTGGCGTGTTATGAACAGCCCTCTTTTATGGGATGACCATGCCCCCAGACTGGTTGCAGAAATTAATGATACTGATTGAGTCGCCCATTTTCCTAAGATTTATTCTATCCCTAGTCAGTCGCCCCAAGGGTTTGACCCTACTGCCATCAATGTTTTGACTTCTGGTTTTAGTAATTTATGTTTCTCCTTGGACTGAGTCAATATGGCACTAGAAGGGAGCAAGGGCGGTAAAGCACCAGGCCCAGACGGCCTCCCCATTGATCTGTTCAAGGCCAATGTTCCTTTATGGGGCCCAATTCCAACCAGGATATATGGGGCTTGTTGCCGTTTGGTATTGTGGACACGTGGTCGGAGGCAACGATTGTACCAATTTTTAAGTACGGGGATCGTGCCAATCCTGCCTGTTAACCCCCCCCCATTTCACTGCTTGGTAAAAGTGACAGGGAGAATTCTGCTGAATCAATTAGAGGATTGGGCCGAAACCAATAATATTCTTTCGGATATACCGTTTGGCTGTCGAAGGCGTCTGGGGAATGTCGAGCAAGGGTTAAATCTCAACTTACTCATTGGTGAATGCACCTCTGAAAAAGAGCCATCTGTTCTTAGCCTTTGTTGATTTGTTGAGCGCATTTGATTGTGTTTTGCCTAGCAAACTGTGGGCAATTCTATTAGGGCGCAGGTTGAATCCACCGATTATAGCTCTTCTCAGAGAAATATATTCTGGTAACAAGGCTAGAGTACGTTTTGCCCCTGGGGGTGAATGCACTAGCACATTTGAGATCGAGAGAGGGGTCAGACAGGGCTGTGTTCTCACACCCTTTTTATTCACTCTGTATATTATCAGACTACAGCCTGCTTTAACAAGTTCTTGCAAGGATCTTCCCCAGGTTGGCGATAGAACCATTCCTTGTTTGCTTTATGCCAATGATGCCGTGCTCATGTCCCGAACTCTGTTGGGTTTGCATCAGCTACTTAAATGCCTCGTCAGTTTCATGTCAGATCTCGGTCTTACTCTGACTTTTTTTATTTGGGATTTTTATTCCACAATCATGGCTCAGACTCCAGCTGTAAACAACAGGAAGTTGTATTTTAACAAATTTAGCTCAGCTTTGCTATTAAGCTGGCCAATAAACCGATTAGGGAAATGCTGACCATTTATAACACTACATTTTTATCTGTGGCCCTATACAGGGTAAGAATCTGGGGCTTTACTAACATCACTCAACACCAGATGGCAGAGAACGCTTTTTTTAAGGAAACTTTTGTCTGTCCCAAGTAGTTGTTCCACGTTTGTTTGTCATGCACAACTAGGGGCCTTGTTTTATCTGACCTGAACAATATCAAGACGATCTTATTATGGCACAAAGCCTGGACCAGTGATTATATCAGTATAAACCGTATGATTTTACAAGACTGTCTTGAGCTGACGAGTTCCCTTGGTTTAAATTTGCCAAACAATTCTGTATGAAACTGGGCCACGTTGAATATTTTTAAACACCTAATGTTTTGCATACTGTGAGTAGAAGTGATCTAAAAAAACAATGTCTGTCCTTTCTTAACGACCAAAGGCTATCACAGGAAATGGCTAAATCCAGTGTCATTTAAAATTAGTTGACACTTGTTACAGATGGCGTGCAGCCGTATCTTACCTCTGTACAGAACCGTCAGCATAGATTCGTGCCAATACGTTTCAAACTTGATATCTTTCATTGTTTAGTCACTTTCCCTCTTATCATCGATTGGTCAGAGGCCTTGATAAAATGCCTTTTGACCGCCTTTCTAATCAATGTACTTTGCACATTATGTTCTTTTGCTCTTTTTATGTACTGCCTTGTAAACATTTTATTTTACCTATTCTTCATGAACATAATTTTAAACAATGTCGACCTGCACTATTGCTTTTACAACAATTGACTTCATTAGGTATTTGCTGTAAGATTTCTAGTTTTCTATGTTGCGTGATACAGTCAAGGAAAAATATGTTAGCGCTGTAATGACGTCTCATAGTCCACTTTTTAATGTTTTACGCTTCTAAAATGTGCAATTTATTTGGATGACATGCTTTTATGGCTTTTTTTAAGCTAATCGAATAAAGCTGACTATGACTAAGAAGGATGGTGATCAGCTGGGAGAAAAGGTCAGATGTTGATCAAAGTAATAAAAAATATGTAGAAAAAGAGTGTTGTTTTGGGGAGTTATTAAAAATTCTCCTGTAGTCCTGTGTATTGTGAATCTTATGCTGTGCTTACAGTATACTTAGAAAATGCCAATAAAAAGGGGTTTACAAAAAATATCTGGCGTGATACACCTAAAGGCAACTAGACACAAAACTGACCAAGACCAGACAGCTAATGCTTCCACATAAAGAGCGAATGCCTCCTTCCCCATCCAGGTAAATATTGACATCGCATTCCCTAAGTGGGGACAGTATTGTCAGCTAGACTTGCAGAATTTTGAAAAGCTGAGAGTAGACATCCAAATTGCAACAGTTAAAGATGGTGATTGGCTGGGAAAACGATCAAAAGTTGGGCACTGTAATTAATAATATATAGAAACAGAATGTTGACTTGTGGAGTCATTAAAAATTCTAAAGTAGTGGAGAGATGTAATCAGTCTTCGTGCATTATAT
Source organism: Calotriton arnoldi (assembly GCA_963921515.1). Taxonomy (NCBI): domain Eukaryota; kingdom Metazoa; phylum Chordata; class Amphibia; order Caudata; family Salamandridae; genus Calotriton; species Calotriton arnoldi. Next base: position 991,776 of record CAWUFW010003945.1, read on the forward strand.
ATTAAGCAGGCATCATAATTATGATCGCTGTGATCGCCTGCAACAACATCCACATAATCTTGGACAAGAGGGGATCTGTGGCCCTTATCCTCCTTGATCCATCGGCAGCCTTTGATCCAGTTTCACATCAAATCCTCTAAGAAAGTCTGCAGGGGAGGGTGTTGAGCTAGTTTGAATCTTTTTTGAAGACAAGGTCACAAGCTCTCCATCTGCGGTCCTTCTATTCCACCTACTGACAGATGCGCTGCAACGTTCCTCATGGCTTTCTATTGACCCCTAGCCTTCTTAATGTGTACATGACACATCTGGCCAATCTTATAACCCCATTGGGTTTCAATTTCACTCATATGCTGATGACACCCAGACTTTTCTGCGGTTCAAGAGCGGCCACATATCCACCCAAGACCAATTTAAATCTTGACTCACATCAGTAGCTCACTGGATGGAGATCAATACCCTGAGGCTAAATGCAGACCAAAAGGAGGTTCTAGTGATTGGTACCCCCCTCCAGCTAGTCGTCAAATTGGCTGCCTCAATGCTTGAGCGCTTGCCCGAAGCCTATTATAAGTGTGCGTGATCTGGGTGTAATTTTTGACTCTTCGATATCGTTTGAGTCTCGCATCAAAATTACAGCTACATGTTTCGATAAAAGATTCACAGAAAAATAATTTCCTTTGTACCAAGTTTATTTTCCAAAAACCATGGAACAGGCTCTGAATACCAGTCATTTGGACTGGCAATCAGTTATCACGGTCAAAGCACAAGCTGTTTCATAAACAGCTGAAAACACATCTTTTCCAACTTTAGATCTCCTGTGATTCCTCTGCTTTGTTACTAGAACCAGGACACCCACACTCTATAAAACTAAAACTAAACTAAACTAAAAAGAAAGGGTAGGAGAACCAGACATGCTGCAGGACATACAGACCCAGAAATGGGAGAGAAAAACCCAATCCATCCTTGGAAGCAGCTGAGGTATGAGAACATCTCAACCAACCACCACTGCCACTATGCAAAATCCAGACACATGCTCTGGTGCCAAAGAAGGTTACCAGTCACAAGCAAAGCAGGAGAGAGACAGAGCAGAGCTGGGCACAGCTTCTCTTAATGCTGTGGCCCAAGGGAAGGACCTTTTCTTGAGGCAAGTTTCTTTAAGTGGTGAAGAAAGTGATGAGGCCATGGAAAATACACCGCGCACAAAGGTAAGCATAACATAGACCACAAGGTCTGGAACCAATAGTGTTTGGGGCACACAAAAACATGTAATAGGCACAATGGGTTTCAAAGGTCGCTGGGACAGGTTATTTTCTACAATGTCGGGTGCTGGTGTCTGAGAAATTCTTTCAGCACACTAGGCACTGTATGTTCACCTCTAAGAAGTCCTTACACAGGGCAGCAGAAATAAGAAAAGGTGACACTTCCCTCCCTTTCCAAGGTAGAAGCACAGCTTCTCTACCAGTGCAACTCTGCAACTGACAGTCCTTCTTAGCACCTGATCAAATACACCAACTCTGCATTTAGATTCGGCCTCAGGCCTTACAGTACAGAGGAAAACAACCTTGTGTATTCAATAAAACCATTTTGACACACTCTCACTCTCTATTTGACGCCTAGAAGCACATTTGCAAAATGGGTTAAGAATGTAAATAATTTGTCTTTTGCGGGTGGATTGTGATGCTAAGTCAAATAGTCGGCACATATAATGACACATGTATACATGCATAAACATCTAGTTAGTTGGGCAGTCAGTCACATTCCTAAACATGCTCATACTCAGAAGAGCACAAAAGACAGGAGAGGGCAATACAGACAGAGAGAGGGAAGTATGCAGATATATGAAGGAAATCACCTTCCAAATATAATCCACTCTCCGCTAATCAACTCCCCACAAAAACATCTGGACTGAATGATCTCTTTCAGACACTTACGCATCGCTGAGTATAGCATATAAATCAGACCATCATTCTATTATTACACATCAATGCAATGTTAAATCCCCCATACAAGCGCCTCTGCCCTTTGAGCAAAATATGTTCAAATGACCTCCACACTACCAAAGCACAACTGCAGAACATACAAACCTTATTACAAATGAGCCAGATACAAATCCATACCACTCCTTAGAATGTTACAATACCCATCCGTACATCAACTGCACACTCACAGATGCACTCGAGTTTTATGATGCAAATATCCGTCCAATAACCCAGGTCATTCAAATACACTTAGTTCCCTATTCTAATGATCACATATGCGTAGTTCAAATACGTATGTCGACCACACACATAATTTATACTATTAGTTGATACACCTCCTTGTACAAACAGAAAATACACCTTAAAAATGTACCCTATTACATACACATCATAATAATATTCAACTATGCACCTTTTTCCTTCTCCCCAGACCAACTGGAAACAAAACGAAACATGGTTATCAATCATGATCTCTCGTGTGCCATCATCTAGATTCTCCTTGTGGGATGGGATCAAAACCCTTGTGTTAAACCTCTGAGTCCAGCAGGCTAATGATGGCAGGGTTCGCTTCTTGAATGGGTCTCCCAAGACAGCAGACCAGGGCCTCACGATTCTTTGTTACCAGGCAGACGACCAGAGCAGTTCTCATCCTATGTGGCATATTTCAAAAGCCTTATTCTCCTGCCGTGGCACTACCGGTCCCGCGACTTTATCTATCCAGCGGAGGATCCTGCTCAGGTACCACTACATTGAGTGGTGTTGATCCTGCCCACTATTGTGACTGAGCCACAATTGATTAATACCAGTTCACAGCCCTTCGTCTCTCACACGGGGTGCTCAACCGAGTCCCCGTGTGAGTATTAATTTCTTCTTTCTCATTTCACGGGTGTCTCACACTTTATGTGCCTCTCACGCGGCTGTAATACTACCATCAGATTGTCCCTTACCCCTTGGTCCTGAGGAGACCCCACATTGCAAGAGGGTCGAAACGTCGTCGACTCGATTGATAGCGAACCATTTTAAATAGCTCTGACTATTGTACACAGAGGCTATAATTATTATCAATTCATGTTGTGGTCGTTGTCTTTTTCAATAATTGTGGAAACCAAGTTCTGTATATATCACATGTCTGTTCACAATGTATTAGATGGTTTCATTTGCTTGGGACATATAATCACTATTGTGGTTCTTCTCGGTCGGTGTATGTATTGTTTTTGAATTATAAAAATTTGGATAAAAAAGAATTATTATGAACACCAAGTCTGCGAGGCTCTCTTTTCTGACATCCTTAACCCTAAATGATTGCGATTGTGCATTTTTAATTACCAGTATAGATTTATTGTATTCCCGCTAGAACCGTTGTTTTCGGATACTCACGATTCTGTACAGCACAACAAATAGCTTCCCAATAACGATAAACATGCTTAGAGGTTCAAAGTATGCAGATTCAGTTTTTATGTGCGCATAACGAGCCATGGGGACAGTGTCAAAGCTCCCCCCCCCGCACACAAAAGAACCTGCTTTCACGTTCGTGTGAAGGGCCACCTTCTCCCACTTACCCCTCCCTCCCGTCTCCAGGTTTCTACTTAATAAGTCAGTCCCTATTTCTGCGATACGTTGAGCAGAAACTTAATCTCTAGTAGGAAATGCCTTAAACCTGCAAAGTCTACAGTAACGTATTACAGGGTTCCATAATTTTATCAGATTTTACTTGGGAAAATGTTGCCGCCTTTCTTCTTGCAAGCATGATACTCACTCCCCGACTTGTTGGGCTTCTCCCATTCAAAGATCTCTAGAAATTACATTGCTGGGGAGCTCAGAGAAGGAAGTAGTCTGATGAGGTATACTTCACTTGAGAGGAGCCTATAACGGGAAGGCTAACTTGAATCAGCAGTCAAACATCCCAAAGCAAACGCATGAGGAAATTGGTCCCTAAAATGCACCCAGAGAAGGAGAAGTGCTAACTTTCTTGTGTAATGGTTGGCAGGAATCCCTGTGCCCAAGTAAGGAATTAGGCAGTTTTTCAGGAACAAATGAAGGTTTAAGTCTTAAAGGAACTTCAGCTTCTTGGATGGTAAACAACTCCTCCTTGGGTCTTGAGAACTTGATAGAACTGAATTTGGGGAAACAGACTAAAGGTAGCAGGGAAAATGGGCTTAAAAGTAAGTGTTTGCAGCCCTCTTGGGATGCATTTGACCAGTGACGGTGACTGCCACTCAGGAGACCAGCCTTTAGATAAGGTGCCTCACTTTCCCACTGACTAAAGAAGTGCTGGGTACCATGCCTGGTTTTATAGACCCTGCAATCACCACATGACATTTTCTTAAACATTAAATATAAGTCTTAAAGTATCGTCCTCCCCATCCCTGTGTGCAGACCAAGGGGTCTTTCAGAAATCTGATACGAGTGGTAGCACAGAATGGAGACATGCAGTGGATGAGTGTTTCTTATACAAAACAAACAAAGTAATGCGGGTCAGCTGCTGCAAGTTGCTTATGGCAATTTGCAGTTTTAAACGTAGAGCGATATAGATTAGCCGAGTGTGAGAGAACAAAGATCCAGAGAGATTGTCAGAGTAAAGGGAACAAGCGAGGGAACAAGCGAGGGAACGCACCGGAAAAAGAATGGGAGTTGTGTGTGAATACAACCACAGGCACGTTACTACCTGTGAAATGCTCTTCATTAAGAGTTCTAAGAAGCAGGTTTCTGCCGCCACTGTATGTAGGAAGATAAACCCTGATTCAGAATAGGTTTGAACCAGGTTGTAGGAGTAGCAAGTCTGATTACAACAAAGCATGTGGCATGTATTTTCTCCCACATGACTCTAGCCAATTACTTTGCAACCAATTGAGAAATTGCTTCTTATTGCTTATTAGGAAAGCCTCAAGAAAACCTATATTTTCCCAACAAAAGGCAAGTGATGAAAGCATGAGCCCGTAATATGGTTTAAACACGTCAGTATAAAAATAGGCAAAGACTGTAAATGCAACCTACGTCCTGTACACCTCTTCCAGTGTTCTTGTCCCACAGTGAGCAGCTCTTTTACACCGTCATCCATCGCTTTGGTAAACTTGCTTACTGCCTCACATTTCTGTTCTCTGTGGAATTAAAGCAATTCTGTTAATAGAACTATATTATCAATGAGCGAGAGCATCCACGTTGGAATAAAACATGAAAAATATTTGTCAAGAATAATGCATCAGTTGTCGAAAGCAAAATCTGCGAGGTCTCAAAGCGCACACATTTTAAAAGTATATGTGCATCAACAGTTACACAAGCATGAGTGTAAACTTTCCATTATTAACTACAATAGCATGATCGTGTTGTGAGCGATATTTAGGACTACATATTTGCGTCCGACAATATTCCAACGAAATTCTAGTACCATTCTGGACAAACCCCTCCTACGTACTCCTCAGTTATGTTTAATCTAGCTGGTTACATGAAAAAAGAAAAAAACTTATAAATTAGTCTGTTTTTGTGGAAGGGATTTATTTCAACTTGAAGGGTCCAGTCACCTATATTTTTTTTTAATTCAAAACGTTTTACTGAGGTTCACAGCAGACAAAGAGCGAAGAAGCAAAGCATGGGTCTTCATAGTTTGTGGGTCATGACATAAGAAAAAGTAAAAACTAGTTTCTAGAGTAGATTATACATGAAATACTATGGTTGTTAGTCGCGACAGTAATTGTTATAGCTGAAACAATGTGGTTTTGATTTACCATTAGGTAAATCTCAATGACCCATGCAAGGCTAAGGCGACTGAAAGAGAGAGATGCTAGGAAAGGAAAGTAGAGAAGTAGGGAGAGAGTAGAAGAAGATAGAGGCCTTGGAAGCCGTGCTCACTAGCCTGACTATTGTCACAGAGTAATGTCACCGAGCTCAACTGGACCGACCACGCCATCGTCCACTTCATCATCGAAGGATCCTCACGCACCACCACCAAACCTCCCAGCTCCTCCCACCACAGCTGGAACAAAGTGACAGAGCTCCAATGGACGGACGACCTCAACACCACCCATCCCGACTCCGCAACCAACCTGGAACAGGCCGTCAAGAACTTCTCCGTTTGGATCACCAACTGCGCCAACAGAGTTACCCATATCAAGCTCGAAAAGACCAAGAGATCCACCAAACAAGCCAGCCTATATACACCTGAACTCAGGACCATGAAACGTGACTGCAAATGCCTAGAAAGACAATGTCGCATCAGCAAAGATCCGACAGAGCTAGCCACCTTCAAGTCAACCCTCAACAAATATCAAAGCCTGAAAGACACGAAAAGGTGCACCCTGGCAGACAACATCGAAGCCAGCTCCAACCATAGCAAGGAACTTTTCAACATCGTCAAAGAGTTCTCCTGCCCTTCAGCCACTGAGAAGGCAACACCCTGGCTGACAACTTCCGCAACAAGATATCCACCATCTACAGCAACTTCGAACCCCAACCTACCGACCTCTACAGACTCCTCACGCCAACTGACGAAACCCACAACCATCCGCTCACCGCATGGACACCGCTCAAGACACACAACACAACAGCCATCATGAACTCCATCCACTCTCTAGCACCCACAGACCCTTGCCCCCACCACTTCAACCTTGGGAGCAAGGAAATCAGCTGCGAACTCACCTCGATTCTCAACGCACCCATCACCGCAGTCACCTTTTCTGATCAATGGAAACATGCAGAGGTCAGACCCCTCCTCAAGAAACCCTCTGCCGATTCCAGCCAACATAAGAACTACCGCCCCATCTCTCTCCTCTGCTTCCCTGCCCTAGTCCTTGGGAAGGCCATCAACCACCAGCTCACTGAACACCTGGAGAGCAACAATCTGCTGGACACCTCCCAAACCGGCTTCGGCGCCAACCACAGCACCGAGACCACCCTGAACGCTGCAACTGATGACATCAGGTCCCTCCTCAACCGTGAGGAGACATCGCCCTTGATCCTCCTCGACCTCTCAGCAGCGTTCAACACCATATCCCACCACATAGGGATCCAGGGAGACGCCCTCAAATGGACCGCATCCTTCCTCACAGGACGAACACAAAAAGATCCACCTACCACCCTTCACTTCACAAGAGCATCATCTGCGGCATCCCTCAAGGCTCAGCCCCACCCTGTTCAACCCGTACATGGCGCCTCCGGCCCACATCGTCAGAACACACAGTCTCAACAACATTTCCTATGCAGACGACACCCAGCTCATCCTCTCGCTGTCAGAAGACCCCTCCACCACCAGGACCAACTTCCCCAACTGCATGACGAGCGTCGCCAACTGGATGAAGACCAACTACCTGAAGCTCAACATGGACTAGACGGAACTTGGACCCACACTGACAGACCATGTCCACAACCCTGGCATCACCCTGGACAGCAAACTCCTCATGAAACACCAGATCAATGCAGTCTCCTCTGCCTCCTTCCACAACCTCTGCATACTCAAAGATCTTCAGATGGCTCCCAGTCTACACCAGGAAAGCCATCACTAAAGCCCTAGTCTCCAGCCGAGCCCTAGTCACCATCTGGCTGGACTACGGCAATGCGCTCTACGCAGGACTCACCTCCCAACTCCTGAAAAGACTCCAGAACCCAGCTGCCAGACTCATCCTCGACCTCCCCAAACGGACGCACATCACCCTCCACCTCAGGAACATCCACTGACTAACCACCCAGAAGAAATGTCAATTCAAGATGTTGACGCACACCTACAAAGCCCTCCATGACCAAGGAGCAGCATACATCAACCACCGCCTGAACGTCCACCAACCCTCCAGACACCTGCACTCCGCCTCCCTCGCTCACTCTCCTTGCATCTACGAAAGCAACAGTGGAGGACGCTCCTTCTCCTACCTCACCGCCAAGTCCTGGAATGACCCCCCTGGACCTCCGAACATCATCCTCTCCCTGAATTCAGAAAATGACTCAAGACCTGGCTATTCGACTGATCCCAGCAAGAACTCAGCGAGTGGATACCCTCATGGGTAATTAGTCACGCTCTATAAACCAGAGTTGATTGACTGATTGATTGTACCCTGCGAAGGGGAATGTGAATTGAAGGAAACTGTGGCAGTTAAGATGGACTACGGTTTTTTTTCCGGTATATTAGTGAAATATACATTTTATGGGGGCTTCACCTTTTGTAAGCAGAGGTCAAGTGCAGATCAAAGCTGTATTAGCGAGTTAAGTTCTAATGAGTTAGTGAACACTATGTTGTCTGCGTTCCTCATAAGGCAAACCCAGATCCACCATGTGTGAAAAGATATGTTTTTATAGGCTTTCAATTCACACAGAATATATCTGATACCAAAGGTTAACAGAGAGGGCTAGGGAGAGATAGCCCCTAAGAATTTGATAATTTGGAATGAAATTAAGACTCCAAGCAACTAGAGGTATACTGATAAAGTGTAGGGTTATGTTTAGTTGAAATATCTTATTAATGGTCAGTTCCATGCCTTTCCAAAACAGATGCTTAAACCTGCAGTTAAATAACACATGTTCGGCATCCCCAGCTCCTTCCTTACATTTCCACCACTTCTCATTATTGAGTAAAACTAGCTATAAAAGTTTACTGAGAGTCAGAAAGGAATTGTGTGTATACGCCAACTTTACACTGGGATACAGATGGAACAATCTTGGCTGAAGTAGATTTCCATATTTTTATCCATGAGCCTGAGAGAAAGGGTTTTTGTTTAGTTTAGCTCCAATCTCATTACATTTTGCTTCAACTTTAGTAATAATTTTTGGTTTAATATTAATGACTACTTTATTAATTTTGGCTGCCACATGGCCTTTAGTGAATAGTTTATGTAGTAGATTTAAAGGGTCTGGTAAATTTAATGCATTCCACTTTAAGTTTGAGACATGTATAAAATTCTAAATTGGGTAAACCAAATATCTATTGCAGAATAGCAAAAGACAGTTTTTTGTGGTTCCTCGTTTGGTTCCTTTTCCACCCAGTCCCCAAAGATGTCCTTTGCCATCTACCTTAATGGCTGGATTACTCCATTTAGACATCATACTGATTTTATTTTTTTATTTTGTGTCAAGATATTTCAGCACTGAGACGATATGTCTTATTGTATTATATCTATGGGGTAATTTGAAGCTTTGCATCATGAAGGTAGCCATCGGGGTGAGGGGTTTTAAAGTTCATAGTCATTTTGAGCCCAAGGGATTAGGTTAGACGTATCACCTGAAAATCACTGTCTTGGCAGAAATAAGATTTGACACTTGCAAAAGTCAGGTACACTTTCGTCTTTTGAGTTTCTGGAGAGAGATCCTTGTTTTTTTGCTTTCCCACATTAAATGATTCTGTCAATCATTTGAAAAAGCTAATCAAAAGATGTAAAGAGAACATGCTAGTAATAAAGTTGATCTGTGGAGAGACCATCATTTTAATGGACTCCAGTCCTTCCAACCAATGTCATGAATTTAGTAGTCCATGCATCTGTTAGCGATTTCATCGTTATATGAAGTGTTTTTCATTATGGTTATTCGAACCCTCTAAATTACTACTGAACCAATTCACAAGATATTTGATAGGCTTCTTTTTCCATCTCAGGCCTGTTGCAGGGTGACTTGAAACCGTCAAAATTAAAAAAACAACACCTATGCCTCTTGGCAATGCAAAGCCAGTTTTTTACTGACTGTCGCGACAGGGAGAAAGACCCTACTTAGACACAGGCAGGTTGCTGGACTTTCTCTCTTTCTCAAATTGCTGCTCACAGCCAGCTCTTTTTATACACAATTCGCACAAAGGTTTATTACAAACAGCAAATAATAATTGACTCACAGGTTATAGATTGAAGACGAAAAAACCACTCAAAGACCTGATTGAAGATGGAAAAACACTCAAAAGACCTGTGACCCCATAACCCCAAACTCTGACCTAATCCTTTACACATTCTTTATTACATTTTTGACAATGCTTAGCAAGCAAAGCATTCTTCTACTCGTGAATGCATGTGTTTTTGCGGCAAATGTCATTTCAGTGGAGCGTGTACTGGTATTGTGCGCCTAAAACCTTTGTATGCTCTAGGCTGACTGGATTCCCTTCACCCATTGTCTAATCAGGTTACAATCTGTTTGGAAGCACGAAGTGCGTGCATGTGATCCTGTGTGCTCAGACCATAAATATTTTGTGCTTGTTAAACACAAGTTGGCCTTTAACTGAAACCCTTTCAAGTTACTTATTCCATTGTGTCTTCAAGTGAACTTTCACCTTACTTGTGTCAGTGGAAGATTTGGGCCTAAACTGGTTTATAACCACGAACAGCTGTGTGTTTTCTGATCGGGTTTGTTGCTGCGCTTTATTTTTGTGTTTTATATTTCCTGCAGTTTGTTCATATTTCACATTTCCCACAACAGGCCTGTGTCCATTAGTCTAACACAGGCTTTCCAACCAGTAGCTCGTGAGCTACTGGTAGCTCTCCAGCTACTTGGAAGTAGCTCTCCTGTGTGCAGCCTAGTCTAGAAAATTAGAAGCTTTTCCTTAGTTGACTTATATTTGTATACCACAATTAAAAAGCATGCAGTTGAGATGAAAATGTGTGTATGTTCAGAGCTCACAAGCTGATGAAAAATGGTTGATTTTCCAAAATATACTTAAAGTTGATAATGAAGTGATAAAAATCAGAAGGTGTTGGGGAGATTTATTCCTAATAATATTAACTTGGTGGTATGGTCATTGCAGCAATGACTGTCCTGTATTACCCATGTAAAGGCATTCCACATTGACAACCCATTTTTACATTACTGCTGGCAACAATGCTTGATGCACTGGATTGATCACTGCTGGTAATCTTTGCATCCTGTGGCCACTAATGCAATCTTGTCTGATGTGATAACTATTACATTGCTTATAATATTAGTAGCTCAGGAGGATTTTCATTGAACATAAATAGCTCTTGTTACAGAAATGGTTGGAGACCCTTGGTCTAACAGAATAGCAGAGGTTACTCAGGAGAAAAACCTCTCTTTTATCATGGTTAACAGAATACCATGATACGTCCACCTATATGTTGTTTTAAGGATCTCTGGTATGGCCAATTCTAAGAAAATCAGCACGTCATCCGCATATGTGGAGACCATCTGGTAGAAGAAGGGAACAGACGATCTTTGGATTTGAGCAAATGTCAACAAGTAGGGGTACAGTTTTTAATGGGAGGAGGTGGGTAATGAGCATCCCAGTCTAGTGCCCTGAGAAAAGTTACATTTATCTGATAGGAGACTGATTATTCTGATGTGGGCTCTTGGATTGGCGTATGGCAAAAATGAACATGTTACTTACCTTCGGTAAAGATATATCTGTAAGAGACATATATTAGTTATGGATTCCTTACCTTAGAATTACCCCCAGGCGTCAGACTGGATCTGGAGAATTTTTCTTCAGCAGTACCCCTGCGCGTCGGTAGGTGGCGTCGGTCGACTCCGCGTTCGTCGTTGGCGTTGTGATCGCCGGAATGACGTACCGGTATCTACTTAGACGCCGCCCCTGCGCGCTGACGTCAATTCTTTACACGACATTCCACGCCAGAAGCGCAGAGCCATGCAAGACACTGACCACTAGTACATAAAACTAGGGCCCTGAAAGGGAGTCCCTTACTCTAGAAGTCAGTTCCCAGAACGGGGAGGATGGATGGGGCGGTAAGGAATCCATAACTAATATATGTCTCTTGCAAATATATCGTTACCGAAGGTAAGTAACTTGTTCATCTGACAGAGACTATTAGTTATGGATTCCTTACCTTAGAATAGATACCCCAGCAATACCAACCCTCGGAGGTGGGTCTGCGAACCAAGTTCACACCAGGAAGTCCTGAAGAACGGAGCGGCCAAAGAAGCCGTCTCTCCGGACTTGGCTGTCCAGGCAGTAATGTTTTGTGAACGTGTGCAACGAAGCCCACGTGGCTGCCTGGCAGATGTCATGAAGGGGGACTCCACGTCCCAAAGCAGTAGTGGCTGCAGTCGCCCTGGTGGAATGGGCGCGCAACCCTACTGGAGGTTCCTTTTTCGCCAAGGAATAACAAATTTTAATGCAAAGAACGACCTATCGAGAGATGGTTTGTTTTTGCACGGCCCACTTGGCTGTCCAGGCAGTAATGTTTTGTGAACGTGTGCAACAAAGCCCACGTGGCTGCCTGGCAGATGTCATGAAGGGGGACTCCACGTCCCAAAGCAGTAGTGGCTGCAGTCGCCCTGGTGGAATGGGCGCGCAACCCTACTGGAGGTTCCTTTTTCGCCAAGGAATAACAAATTTTAATGCAAAGAACGACCTATCGAGAGATTGTTTGTTTTTGCACTGCCCGACCTTTCTTGGCGCCCACATAGCCAACAAAGAGCTGATCATCCACCCGGAATTGTCTTGTGCGAGCCAGATAAAATGAATGCGCGCGTTTTGGATCCAGGCGGTGGTGCCTCTCCTCCTCTTTAGAAGGATGCGGGGGCGGGAAGTAGGCGGGCAAAGTGATTGTCTGTCCTATGTGGAAAGAGGTAACCACTTTGGGAAGAAAAGAAGGTCGAGTGCAAAGAACAACCTTGTCCGGATTAACAGCCAGGAAAGGAGGTTTAGAAGAAAGAGCCTGAAGCTCACTCACCCTGCGAGCAGAGGTGATGGCAACCAAAAAGGCAGTTTTGAGGGTCAATAGCCTGCGAGGACAATTATGTAGCGGCTCAAAAGGAGCGCACATAAGGTAAGTTAGAACAAGGTTCAAGTCCCACTGGGGCATTACGAAAGGATAGGAGGAAACAGGTGAGTAATGCCCTTAAGGAAGCGATTTACAATAGGGGACTTGAAAAGAGAAGGCTGATCAGGAAGGCGAAGAAAGGCCGAAACGGCCGAAAGATAGCCTTTAAGAGTGCCCAGAGCAGAGCCCTGCTGGGCCAAAGAAAGAATGAAGAGGAGAACCTCTGAAAGAGGGGCAGAAAGGGGATCTACAGCCTTTGCTGTGCACCTTGCCACCAATTTGTTCCATCTACAGGTGTATACTGTTTTGGTGGAGGGACGCCTGACTGCCAAGATAACATTACAGACTTCGGGAGGAAGGTCGAAAGCTGTCAACTGCTGCCGCTCAATCTCCACGCAAGGAGGTGGAGGCTGGACAAGTTCGGGTGAAGGACCGTCCCCTGCTGCTGCGACAGAAGATCCTTCTGAAGAGGAAGTCTGATCGTAGGATCGATGTCCATGTTCAAGAGCTCGGGATACCAGACTCTTCGTGCCCAGTCCGGAGCCACAAGAATTACTTGGGCCCGGTTGAAATTGATCTTCTTCAGCACTCTGGGCAGAAGTGGTATAGGCGGAAAGGCGTATAGAAGACCGCAACTCCACTCGCGACGAAAAACTTCACCTAGCGAGTGCCCCCTTGGAAATTCCAACGCGCAGAACTGCTGACATTGCACGTTCTCAATGGTGGCGAATAGATCTAACCAAGGCTCTCCCCACTGCTGAACGAGACCTTGCACCACCTCCGAGTGAAGACACCATTCGTGATCCATCATGCACCGGCTGCTGAGTTCGTCCGCCCTGGCGTTCAAGGAGCCCGCCAGGTGTTGAACCACCAGGGACATGCCCTGATGTTCCAGCCACTTCCAGAGATGAAGGGCCTCCTGACAGAGGGTCCACGACCCCACCCCGCCCTGTTTGTTGCAATACCACATGGCGGTAGTGTTGTCCGTGAACACCTGCACTACTCTTCCTATGACAGAAGGAAGTAATGCCTTCAGTGCAAGACGAATCGCCCGGAGCTCCAGAAGGTTGATGTGGAGCCCGGACTTCGCCGGAGACCAGAGGCCTCTGATCTCCGACTCCCCCATGTGGCCGCCCCACCCCAACCCAGAAGTGATGCATCTGTCACCACTGTGAACTCTGGTTGGGGAAGGGAGAGGGATCTGACGTTGACCCAATCCTGGTTCGTTAGCCACCACTGCAATTGGTGTGCAGTGCCCTCCGAGATCTGGACACAATCGGAGAGATTCCCCTGATGCTGTGCCCACTGGAACTTCAGGTCCCACTGCAGAGCCCGCATATGCCACCTAGCACCAGCAGGATGCAAGAGGCCGTGAGGCCCAGCAGTCTCAGGGTCATTCTGACCGAAACCCGGGATAAAGGCTGAAAGATCGGAATCATAGCCCGAATATCCCAGACTCGCTGTTCGGGAGGATAAACCCGAAACTACGCTGTGTCCAGAACCACCCCGATGACAAGGAGCTTCTGAGAGGGAATCAGGTGTGACTTCCGCACGTTGATAGTGAACCCCAGCGAATGCAGGAGGTCCGCCATAGTCTGGAGGTGGGAGACGACAGCCTGGGGCGAACTCGCCTTCAACAGCCAGTCGTCGAGATAGGGGAAGACTGGAACCCCTGATCAGCGCAGATGAGCTGCGACCACCGCCATCACTTTCGTAAACACCCGAGGGGCGCTGGTAAGGCCAAAGGGGAGCACGGTGAACTGGAAATGCTTGTGGCCTACCATGAACCGTAGGTAACGCCTGTGGGCAGGCAGTACGGGGATGTGAAAACAGGCGTCCTGCAAGTCCAACGCTACCATCCAGTCTCCAGGTTCGAGGGCAGACAGGACCTGAGCCAATGTCAACATTTTGAACTTCTCCTTCCGGAGGAAGCGGTTGACGTCCCTGAGATCCAAGACAGGACGCAGGCCTTTGTCCTTCTTGGGTACCAGGAAGTAGTGGGAAGAACAACCACGACCTACTTCTGGCACAGGGACTCGCTCGATGGCTCCCTTGGCCAAGAGAGACGCAACTTCCTGACGGAGAAGGGCCAAGTGATCCTCCGACATGCGATGGAAAGCAGGTGGCATGGAGGGAGGGGTAGTCTCGAAGGGGAGGGAGTAGCCCCTTTGGACTATCTGCAAACCCCACCTGTCCGACGTCATGTTGTGCCAGTGGGGGAGGTGATGGCAAATCCTGCCACCCACTGGCAACTGGTGGCCCTGAAAAGTCAGACTAGGAAGGTATGGAGGCTGCTGCAGAGGGGGCGCTGGTGGACTGGCCTGCCCGCTGGTCCCCAGACCCACGACGCTGGGTCCCACGTCCACGGCCGCGCAGAGGCTGGACTGCTTGCGCAGGCCTGTGGATCTGGGCGAACGTGGTGGGGCACCCCTTCCGTAGCCACGAAAGGGGCGAAAAGCGGACTGCGCCGGGCAAGAGGTGGTAGCGAGGCCCAAGGCTCTGGCCGCAGCCCTAGAATCCTAAAAGCGCTCGAGCGCGTTGTCCACTTTGTCGCCAAACAAGTGACGGCCATCAAAGGGCATGTCCCAAAGAGTCAATTGGACATCACTCGAAAGCCGAATCCGCTGGGCATCGAAGGCCAAAAACCCCCAGCCAAGGACGCGGGGCCCGAAGGCGCGCTGGCGGAGTCGGGCTGCCCAAAGATGGAGTGGAGGGCTTCGTAAAAGCTACGAAGTTGAGCAGGGGTCGCCCCGGCTCCCGATAAGGGAGGGAAGCTCAGGCCGACCCAACAGGCTCCGCGGGCGGAGCCGGACGACTACCTTCCGCAACCCGCGTCGCGTCGGCCGATGGACGGGGAGATGGCGAAGAGCGACGGTTCTTCTTCGCCTTCTTCTTGTGCTTCGACTTACCCGAAGAATTTGAAGAAGAGTGGTGGTGGGGACTCCGCGACCGGACCCGTGACCTACCCCTCGACCGGGACCTCGAGCGGCACAGAGCTGACTGCCGGGCCTCGAGAAGCTTTCGGGACAGCTCCCGCAAAGACTTCAGGTTCATGGCCCGGCAGTCGGAGCACGACTTCAGGTCGTGGTCGCGCTCCAAACACCAGAGGCACACGAGATGTGGGTCCATGCCCGACATCAACTTGTGACAGGAGTCACAAGGTTTGAAGCCTGTCCGTCGATGTGACATCCCTTGCACCAGGAGTCGAACGACTTGAAAAAAGAAGTCGACAAAAGTCGAAAAAACTCTAGTCAAAAAAGACTGAGGGTACCACTCTCTCCGGATCTGCGCTGGCCGGCGCGGAAAAAGAAAGAACTGATAGCGCGTAGGAGCGGCGTCTAAGTAGATACCGCAACGTCATTCCGGCGATCATGATGGCAACGACGAACGCGGAGTCGACTGATGCCACCTACCGACGCGCAGGGGTACTGCTGAAGAAAAATTCTCCGGATCCAGTCTGACACCTGGGGGTAATTCTAAGGTAAGGAATCCATAACTAACAGTCTCTTTCAGATACATGTATTCAAATGTGTGGCCCATGTCTTAGCACTGAACGCAGGAAGGGATGAAAAACTTTATTGAAGGCCTTCTCTGCATTCATTGCCATTACCATCCTCGAGGCGTCTAGAACTTTAGATTTTTCCAGTACATGAGCGAACAATCTCATGTTGTCGCTTGCTAATCGTCCTTACACAAATCCTGACTGGGTAGGGTGAAACAGAGTGGTGAGTATTTATTCCAGCCCAGTGGCTAAAAATTTGGAGAAAGTTTTTGCAATCTACATAAATTAATAAGATGTGACTATTATTCTTTATTTCAAGAGGATCTTGGTATATTTATGTATGACCACAACTGTGGCTTCAGCTGCTGAGCCATTGATGGAGCCAGTAGTTCCAAAGTAATGGAATAGGGACTGTAGGTGATATATCAGTTGATTATGGCAGGACTTGTAGAAACTTACTGGTAGCCTATCTGGGCCTAGAGCTTGCCCTATTTTGAAAGAGTTAATTGCTGTGGTGACCTCTATTGGGGGAGTCAGTGGGAGGTAGGGATTAACTAAGTACTGCTGGCACACTTTGGTTGATGTTTTGCTTTTACAGTGATATAGCTTAGAATACATTTTATGAAATCAGTCCAAAATTCCTTTTGTGTTGGTTCTTGTATGACCAGTCTTATCTCTAACTGTTGCAATGCCCAATTTTCCGTCACTAAAATAGTTGGTTGTCTAGCATTCTTCCAACTTTACTTTCGCACGTTTGCCTTTAGCTTAGAGGACCATAAATGCGCTCATTCATTCATGATTTTATTATATTCATATTTTTGTGATCTTAACTTACTGAGAGTGTTGCACTCATTTGTGGGTGCTAGCTTATATTCAAGTAATTTAATCTCTATTTCGAGATCTAGTTTTGCATTTTTAGATTTGTTTTTTGAGGCCATTTTAGTAATCATGGTGCCCCGTACTATCGCCTTCAATGCATTCCAGATAGGCTCAGGATTAGAATTATTGTCTTGGTTTCCAATGAAGTAATTTTTAATAGTCTTCAATAGTTACTCTAATTTAAGATTTATTCGTTCATCCTTCATATATTTCATCAACCTGGTGCCTGGTCTAATTTTAAATCTATGGAGATGCATGCGTGGCCTGACACTTTTGGATTACATTCTCTGGTTTTTCATTCTAGAGTTTAGTAAGTCATTACTAGTATGTAGTTTATTCTGCTAAAGGTGTTGCATGAGTGGGAAAACAAAGTATAATCGCATCCAGTAGGGTTAAATAAGCACAAGAATTTATTCAGGGAATTTTAGCTACATAGGTTTCGGATTGGAGTATGAGATTTGTAAGGTCTGTATTTACAGGTATGATTCCTGTCTACAATACCATCCCATGAGTGGAACATTAAGCCACCATCATGTGGTTGCTCACTTACTCTTTTATCTAAATTGACCCGGAAGTTAGGATCATCACCTATGGGTGCATAAACGTTTATTATCTACAATCTTGGACATTTTCGTACAGTTTTGTAATTAAACATCATCCCTTAGTATAATGCATGGTGTCAACAACCAATATATCTGCAAACGTTGGAGATTAATGTGATCACTCAATTCATATTGTTTTTGATTGGCGAGCAAAACGAGTGCTGAATCAAGTTATTTTTCATGTCAAGGGCCTCCTTGTTATTGATTTCATCTCTTGTAATAATGTCTACTTTAAAATTATAACAGTAGTCCAATATCTGTTTTCTTGTGACAGAATGGTTGAGCCCCTTAGAATTAAGCGATGGAATTTTCAAGACTCTATTTATCATTTAATAGGATTAGTGTGGAAAGGTAGTATTTGTGTGGATGGTGATTATGTATCCGGCAATTTGTGGAGTTTTTTTCTAAATCTTTTGTCTGTGTAATCCTGGTGTGAAAAACTGATAAATGTGACTCTGCCACGGAGACGTCTATGAAAGCAGGCATGGCTTCCAGAGGAGAAGAGATCGCTATGATAAGAAAAGGATAGGAGTAGTTAAGGAAATAAACAGATAATAACATCACAAAAAAAGTTGGCCAGAGTAGGCCCTTTCCATGCACTGCTCCTACACCCCAAAATAAAAGAAAGGTAGTTCCGGCCTTGAGTGGCCAACAATCTGAACCATAAATAACGGCCCATAGATAAACAAATTAAGAATATAATATGAAAGATGGCAAGTTATAAAACCAACATTCTACTATAATAGTTGCTTTAATATCATTGCTGCTGTCTTAACAAGGTTAGCATTCTGAACGGACAACAATACACAGAACCTAGAAAGTAAAGGTAATAAATTAAATAAAACTTATTTCGATGACATATGGGGGCCTATTACGATCTCGGTCGGAAAGCCTCCAACCTTAGGTCGGAGGCTTTCCGACCGTGATCGTCGGTTTCACTTCCGACCGCCTAAGTACAATTTAGGCGGTCGGAAGTGAAACTGGTCGGTCATTCCGGCTGGATTCCAACGGGCTCAAGGAGCCCGTTGGCCAGTAATCCATATGGACAGCGTTTTACACCGTCCGGATTACGATGCACGGTTTCCAACAGGCTTTCCATGCCGGGCTTTCAGACATGAAAAGTCTGTCGGAAAGCGTGTTTGGGGCCCCTAGCAGGGCCCCCTTCTCTTTGTGGCCTCCGATTGGGGTCCGATGGGGCACCTATTGTGCCCCCCTGTTCATCCCTGCACTGTGTGGCAGCAACGTAGTGCAGGAATGAACACAATCTTCAGTTTCTGTATGGGAGCTTATGCTATAGCCGGTTTATGCCGTACCACAAGCTCCCATGCAGAAAAGGGAGCTTCTGACCGCACCATGTGCGGTCGCATCAAAATTAGGCGGTCGGAACCACCGACCGGAGGTCGGTCGGACCCGTATCCGCGATGGTCTCGACATCGTAACCGACCCCAAGGTATGATGCTGTTGTAAACAGTAGTGGTTACATAAGATATGAAAACAATTCTGGGTTATAGTCTCTGGGATAGTGGGAGTCCCAGACATAGGTGAGTCCCGTTTTCTGGAGCCTATATGCAGTATGTATATGTTAGTACAAGTGTAATTCAGCATGAAATGTACCATTTTTGTGTACCTGTCTACGGTTTACACTATTTGTAAAATAAATTCTGATTATTCTTTAAAGGTGCATACTAAGTTGCATTCCAGTTGAAAATACATTTGAAAATAGTAGCTTGTATATCTATAAATACAAAAATAGAAGGTTGTTTTCTTGTAGTGCCTTTATTGGACAGACCAATAATAACCTGTTTGTAAGAAGAGCCGTCTACAACAATTATGCAGTTTCCTAGAACCATAAATAACAATATTACCCAATGTACGGGTACCTAATTCCAAGCAGGACAAACATGATAATGTTCTATTGGTTTACATTTCAGATATGCCTCTCTCCATAATGTCACCTTCTCTAAAATGGTTACTTGTCAGCTTTTAGCTTTCTAGCACAAGGTTTATCTCACTCTCTAGTGCAATGCTGCAATCGTAAAATGACTTATTACGATTTACACATCTCACAGGTTCTTCCTCCTTTAGAGTGTCTACCTCAATTTGTCGCAGAAAAGTTGTTTCCTCAATGACAGGTTTTTTTTTATTCACAAATATTGACACAATGTTAAGTAACAACTGAAAAAGTGCAATCTTTTCTGCTCTGTCTAGTGAGTTACCACTCACCTCGCTTGTACTTGCACCTTTGGTGAGTCAGCTCTGCAGCGCTCTGGTAGGCCCCGACGTAAAGATATAAGGCCCAACTCCATTTTAAGTAGGCCACGACTCCATTTTCTGTATTTCTGCAAAATCATCAACATGTCTGCCTTTGACGCAGATGTCGCCTGTCCTTATCTTTCCAACAACTGTGAAAGTGTAGAGGCATTTAGATATAGACCTCAACAAAACACCTGATCTGACATCAGTCTGGAACAAGTGTCTTGTCAAGGTCAAACAAAGAATAATTGTCAAAATAGTGTAGTCCGAATTGTCATAATTTTACCTTATATGTATAAAGGAATGCGTCCTAAACTAGTATCTTGATGCTTATTGGTTAAATCAAACATTCCTAAGATGACATTGCAAATGCCATCTCAGATCAGAAACAGTATATAAGGACTGCCAATTGACCACTTGTAAAAAGAGGTCCTTCGCCCCAGGTTATCGTGAGCAAAATACTGTCAGACCAGAAGATGATCCTGCCTGCCAGAGATGCTGCTGCCATATTGCACTTTCTACTGAAAGTTGATACCGAGCTCGAGTGGTGTTGACGCTGATGCTGAACACATGTTTGCCCTTAGCAGTGAACACAGCCTCCCTGACTGAAAAGTCAAACAAACAGTGGTGGCTAGGGAATCCAGGTGTCGCACAATCTCGTGTAGCTTAAGATGTTAAAGGACTCAAAAGGACTAAACTGTTGCCCACCTCAGATAATGATTCACCACCAACTAGAACCACAAATAATTACACATCCAACAAAAGAATCTGAGAGGCAACAAGAACAACATATAGAACAATCACAGCACTGTTGCCAAGCATGCACAAATGAGACGAGAGGTTGTCTTCGTAGATTTGATCTTTTATTTCATATGGTTTGTTGAGTTTTTCAAAACAGCCAACGTGTTTCGCCCATATCCGGGCTTCTTCAGGGCATCCAAGAAGTAAAAACTCCTCTGTGCGAATGTTCAAATACAAGTACGTTTAAACCATTAAAAAGACCCAAAAGCTGTGTTGAGAAGGTTCCAGTCAGGATATCAGTGTTTCTGGGAGATATGGATATCAAAGAACTTCAATGAAGAGCTGTATTTGCTAGAGTAATTTGCAAACAAACTAGTGTTGTAGCACCATAAACCACATCTTAGGTCGAACCCGTATCTGGTTCCGGCATCCGGGCTACGTCGGATTCATACTGAAAAAGATGTGGTTTATGGTGCTACATCACTAGTTTGTATGCGAATTACTCTCGCAAATACATGTTTCCTATTTTGAATTTTCACCAGGATTGACCAGTCCATTACAGAAGTTATTTTCTGAACATAAAATAGTCGGATCTCTAGAAAAGGAAGCATTATATTTTGCTATCTAATATCCAACCACCCTGGCACCATTCATCTTACCGTTCAATATTATGTGAGGTCTGTGTTATAAACATGATGGACGAAAAACGTTTATCTAATAGTGTATACAAGTCAATGCCTATTTTTATTTTAGAAACTTTAGATGCTAGAACACCACCATACTTATAAATACTGAAAGAACCACTTGGGAGGCAGTTTATAACGCAGGATCAGTTGCTGAATTAAAGCCTCCCACAACAGAAATTAAACAGGTACCACATATGGCAGCATACTGATGTCAACAAATTCTTCATACAAGTGTTCACTACGGTATTCATTAAACCATGAGGAGTTTGTTTTGGGAAAGAATCTACAGTAGGTTTATCATTTCCAGCCAAAATGTGATGGAAAACAGAATAAACAGATATCACACCTTTTTTTTAAATTTTATTTTATAATATCACATACTCAAGCAGATGTCCACGAATCTGTTTATGCTGTTATTCGAATTCCTAAGAGGAAGGGATGATCTATATTTTCTATTAATTCAGGAAATCTGCTGCTCATGACCTTACTGTATTAAAACCAGAAGCTGCGAAAAAGCCCATCCTCCAAATTTCATCCCCTGGTCATGAGATATAGTGCTTCTTCTGCGTTTTAACACCCACAAATAAAACAACAATTACAAGTTGAAAATGACAGAAGTATTTGAGTAGTACATTTGTATATAAAGGTCTGAGCACATACGAGAAATGTAAAGTAAGGTAAACATTTCAAGAACAGTATATCTTTTACTTAATGTTGTGGATAAATTGTGGCAAAAAGTCCCTAACTTTTTCAGGGGCCCAGTGTAGTTTAACTCACTTATAGGTAGGCCCCGGCCTCACTTGTCCCTAAGGGACGCTGTGGTGCCGTTGTGAAATATATAAACTAGCTCTCAGATTTATCAATGTTCAATTTATAGCCACAGAAGTTTCCAACCTAGTGTGATATGCTTTCAATAGCCAATGTGCGGACTGTCACATCATTAGCATGTAGATGAGGTAAACACTGTGTGTAGTCGAGGTTAGGATAATGTATTGATTAAAAAAAAAACACCGATATATATGAATGTTTCAATGAAAACTTAAGATTAACAGAGATCGAGGGCACCATTGTCATGGTTCACACTGTACCTCTATTAGTTGCGAACGTTGCCTCTTTCCAACAGAACCACAGTAAAATAGGTTAGGATTATATGTTTTCCTCTTGAGAAATGACTGTTAAAACATAAATACATCTGTCGCCTATTCATGAATTTAATGGCAAACTCATTCATGGAGGCACTGAATAAACTGGTATTTGGAAACTGTACAACGAATATCAAATGAAAGTACAATTATATTTCCTAGTAAATTTGTTAAAAACATTTTAAATAGCATTCTCTGGTATCCACTTTCAAAATGCTGCAGTCCTCTCCACAATTTTAATTCAATAAATGGTTTGTGAAAATGTACGACTGACTTTTCCTAGCTTGTCTCAGCTGAAGCAAAGCTTTAATGTTTAAGTCAAAGAAAGGTCTCATGAAACGAAGTCTTGTATTAGAGCTGGGGAAATAGGTGGGAGGGAGGGTGTTCAGTGAGGCCCAGACAGCTGCAGGGCATTGATACGAACAGGGTGCATCAATGAATATATTCATTCTCCACGGAAAGCACAGAAACCAAGAGCCAGAGACTGAATTTGTTATTTCTCTCTGAAGTTGTTTGAATGCCCCCTATAAAACCCCGCTGTGCCAAAAAACACGAGAGGCCTGACACACCTCTGCTGCACTATCATCAACGAGTAAATCATCTGAGCCGAAATTGAAATTCTGCATCTAAATTTCGGATTTATTGACATTCCTTTGCGTTTAATTCAGCTTTGCGACACCATCTTTTCAGCAAAGATACGGCAAACAACAATGGGTTGTGCAAAGCCAAGCATATTATGAATACTGTTAAGTTTCATGTGTGCTACCACCTTTCTAAGTTTGTTTTTATAATATAACGCATTTGCTTATGATGTGCAAAATAATGCGCTCACTATCAATTGTGGTCTAGGTGGCCTAGGTAAAACACATTAAAATGAAAGTGTTATGTCACCATCAGTAATTTCTTTTAAAAGTTTACCAAACCAGCCTTTCCTATTTTACTGCTGTGTAATGACCGGTTACTTACCGGTAATATTCATTACTCCCAGTAGTAGACCTCCCCGTCACAGTACTTAACATATGAGCCATAGCTCCTCCCCACAGAAATTCCAAGCGAAAAAACTCCCTTGGTCCCATCCCTACCCTCCAGGCCACTCCCACATCCTGTGGCACATAACCCATGACCTACTGCATCACATCCTGTACCAAAAAGCACAAGAAGCCAAACAAGGAGGGAGTGATGGGAACCAGGACTGTGACGGGGAGGTCTACGACCCGGAGTAATGAATATTACCGGTAAGTAACCGGTCATTACCTCCTCGGCAGATCTCCCCGTCACAGTCCTTAGCATATGAGCAGATACCAAAGCAAGAATCGGCTTCACCACAGAGTAGTAAACAGACTTTATTAGCACAACAAAGCAGAAAGTCCCACCACCTGTACAGAACGTAACACAGCGTCCTCAAAGCCAGCAGACCCAGTCCCACCCACCATCAAACGATAATGGGACATAAAGGTGTGTGGAGTACTCCAAGTAGCGGCCTTGCAGATCTCAGCCATAGACACCCCCTGAAAACATGCCCAGGAAGCAGCCAACCCCCGAGTCGATCTCCCCTGAACCGACCCAGGCACTTGCACCCCACTGGACTCATAAGTCGCCCCAACAGCCCACCCCAGCCACCTACTGAGAGTAGCACCAGAAGGCTTCAGACCCTGGCCCGCCAGGCCAAAAGTCACAAAAAGAGAATCCATCTTACGAAATGGCAGTGTATGAACCAAGTACACCCCAAGAGCCTGTTTAACATCCAAACAGTGCAGCTGCACCTCATCCTCAGAATGAGGATCAGGACACAACACGGGCAGAACCAGATCCTTCGAGCAGTGAAACGAGGAAGCAACCTTGGGAACAAAGAAAGGATCAGGCCGGGGAACAACCCGATCTGGAAAGAACCTCAAAAAGGGCTCAGAACAAAGCAACGAGCTCAGCTTCCCAACCCTCCGGGCCGAGGTGATAGCGACCAGGAAAACCACCTTGATCGTCAGAAAACGCAGAGACACCTCCTCCAGAGGCTCAAAGGGAGCTGACTGCAAAGCCTTCGGCACCAACGGAAGATTCCAACCCGGTGTAAAGGACTTAACCACCGGCTTCTTGAGAAAACAACTCAACAGCCGGGACACCAAAGGAACAACCGGCTCACAGGCCTGACCCCGAAAGGCCCTCACTGCCGCCCACTGAGCCCGCAACGAGGAAACAGCGAGACCAAAATCGAATCCATCCTTCAGGAGATCCAAGACACGCACAGGATCCACCTCCAAAACAGACCATCCCCTATCCGCACACCAACCCTGAAAAGACACCCAATGCCGAGCATAGGATTTAAGTGTCGAAGGGTGCCGGGACTGTTGGATAAACTGAGCCACCTCAGGAGAGCACCCCATAGCCACGAGGTTCAACCTTTCAACAGCCAGCCCGCCAGATGCAACCGGAACAGACAATCCCGAGACAGAGGAGCAAACGACAGGGGACAGGGAACCACCGGCAACGGTCAGCAAGGCCCCACCGCAAACCGCAACAGTGGAAACCAAGGCCTCCAGCTCCAGGCAGGCGCCACCAGGATCACCAATGCCCGGTCCAACTTGACCTTCAGTAGGACACTCGGAATCAAGGCAATTGGAGGAAAGGCATACATCAAGCCCCACTCCCACCGAAAGGACAGAGCATCCACCCTCCAAACCGAGTCCGACTGAACCAGAAAGCAATACCTCTCCCTCAAGGCGTTCCCCAGGGCTGCAAACAGGTCCACTACAGGGACCCCAAACTTTCTCATGAGCACCCCAAACACCTCCCGCTTCAAACACCTCCGACAGGGAGGGAAACAACCTGCTCAAACGATCCGCCTCCGAGTTCAACACCCCCGGCAGATGCAACGCCCTCAGAGACAACAAGTTCAACTCTGCCCACTGGCAAATCTGCTGCGCTAACAAGTTGAGGGAAGCCACCTTCGCACTCCCCTGGTGGTTGACATAACACACCACCACCATGTTGTCCGTTCTCACCAGCACATCCCGCTGCAGGACCCAAGGAAGAAAATGCGCCAAGGACAACTGAACGGCTTTCAATTTCCTCCAGTTGGAAGACATCCCTGCTTCCCGGACCGACCAGATCCCCTGAACGGGCTCCTGAGCCATCACGGCCCCCCAACCTAGCTCACTGGCATCCATAGTCGGCACCAACTGCTCCTGGGACACAAACGGAGAGCTCTGCAAGAGCTTCTGTTCTTCCAGCCACCAGGACAATTCCCGGGGAATCTCCACACCCCCCCGGAATCAACTGGTATTAATCCAGAGAACCTGGACGCTAATGCCCCAGAACATGATTCACCAGAGGGTACAAGTGCAACCGGGCCCAGGGAACAATAAGCACCATTGCAGACATCATTCCCTGCACCCTCAACCACTGCGGAGCCGTGGACAAAGGGGAGACCAACACCTTCCTCAGTTCCTGCACCAGGGTCAGTCTGCGAGGCTCTGACAGGAATACCTTCCCCACCCTCATGTTGAAGACCCTTCCAATGAACAGCAGTTCCTCAGTGGGGCCCAAATGGGACTTCTCCAAGTTCAGAATCCACCCGAACTTCCGCAGGAGATGGCAGACATCCTAGGTATGAGACTGAGCCTTAAGGAAAGAAGAGGAAGATATCAACCAGTCATCCAAGTAAGGAAAAACCTGGATCCCCTGAGCATCCAACAACCCAAAAAGGGTGCCAACACTTTAGTAAACACCCTAGGAGAAGCAGAGAGACCAAAGGGCAATATCTGAAACTGGTAATGATTGAGGCCCACACAAAACCGCAGAAACCGCTGTGAAGCCTCGTGAACCGGCACATGAAAATAGGCATCCCTGAGATCCAGTGAAGTGAGGAAATCCCCCACTGACAGGAAGGGCAGAATCAACTGCAGAGACACCATTTTGAAGGACCGATGAGGGATGCACAAATTCACGGCCTTCAGATCCAGAACAAGGCGGAAGTCTCCATTGGGTTTCCGGTTCAGAAACAGGATTGAGTAAACCCCTCTTCCCTGTTGATCCGCACGCAACCTTAACACGGCCCCTTTGGAAACCAGGTCCTGTACCCCTCCAAAAGAGCCCGACACTTGACCTGAGAAAAGGGGTAGCCCGGAACACCTCCCCAGGTGGCTCCCCAAATTCGATCTGATATCCCAGTCTGACAATACGCAGGACCCATTGATCCCTGATGAACTCCTCCCAAACTGGAAAAAAAGACCTGAGGCGACCCCCAACCGGAGCCCCCTCCAGACACCTCACATAGTCATGATTTTGATTGAACGGGAGCACTTGAGAGACCTTGCTGACCCCGGGACTTGTGGAAGGAAGGGACACCCCGGCCACGTCCCCTACCACGAAAGGGCTGGGTAGCCATCTTAAACTGAAAGGCCTGCCCAAAAGCCTGCCTATATCTAGCAAACTTTCCCTTCTGTGACGAGCGGACCGGAGCCAACAACTTTTTTGTCCTCTGCCGTCTTGTTTATCAAAGCCTCCAACGGTTCCCCAAACAGTTTGGAGCCCGTGAAAGGAATCTTCATGAGCGCAGTCTTTTGCGCCGACTCAGCTTTCCAAGGCTTAAGCCACAACTGTCTCCTAGCTGCCACCGAGGGACCAGCCGCCGCAGCCGAAGCACTAAAGCAATCAAAGGATAAGTCAGCCAAGAAACGCAACTGCTGTTCCAACATTGTCAAGGACTCAGAGGGATCCTCCTCCTGCAACAGCTGTTCCTAAATATACTGAAAGTCCTTCAGAAGAGACTGAACCAGATAACTAGTGTAAGTGGCAGAACGAACCGCTAGGCTGGAAGCCGCAAAGGACCTTTTCAAAGCACCTTCAACCCTCTTGTCTCCAGGATCAGAAGGAACCGCATCCTCGGAAACCACCAGGCTCTGTGATGCTAGTCCAGCCATCAGGGAATCCACCTTTACCACAGAAGGGAATTCCTCCGAAAATCCCTGCAAAGGATATCTCTAAGCCAGAAACCTGGGAAAGGTATGTTTATCAATATCCTTCCATTCCCCTTCCAGCACATTCCGCACTGACTTATGAACAGGAAGGCACTCAGGCTCCCTCCTCTGATAATTGGCAAAGAAGTCCTCCGACTCTTTACCCTCCAAGGGATCAGGGAACCCCAAATTGTCCGCACATGATGCAGAATATTGTGAAGGTCGGCCCCCTGAACAAACTGACCCTTCATCTCCTCATCCGATTCCTCGTCGGGATCAGGGACCGCCCGGGCATCCAACTTCTGCCTTTAGGCCCTTTGGACTCCCTAGCCAGAAAGGCTGCAGCCACTGCGGCTTCAATCATCTTTTGCACACCTCAGCCAAGGAAGGAGCAGTAGAAGACCCAGCAACCACCTCCTCCTTCTCTGACCATTTAACACCCTCCATGATGAGCTATGGTCAGAGGAAGTACCCACAACATATATAGGAAGACCATTCACCATCAGACACCCCAGGGCCAATCAGAGCTAGGCACCTAGACAATCCAACCAATTACAAAAGGTCAGAAGAAAACACCTAATGTCAGCCAATCACAGAGTCCAAAACATTCATAAATCCAGGGACACAACAAAGCCCTGCCTTTCCGTGCCCGAGGCAGAGCACCAGAAGAACACCAACGCGCAGTCATAGCCACAAGTAAGTAGACTGCCCAAAATGTAAGCCAGTCAAATGCCAATATACTCCAGAAACGCCCCAGGGTCCCTTGAAGACCCTTCCCAAGAGAGAGGCCAAGAAAGTCAGTGAACCGGCTCTTTTTGCCGCTCCGAGCCTGTATGCCTAAGAGAGCACCCATGCACCCCGAGGCCCAGCCTCCAATGGCCCGGCCCCGTCACAGTAGCTGCGAAACACCGAACCGGAGCTCGAGTGAGTCTCCAGCCCCACATGGAGGACACAGCGATCCCGCTTAGACGGGACCCGTGCCTCCCATCGTCACCAATGCGGCCGACGCTGAGAGCCCCCTGGAGGAGGGGCCTCACTGCCATGCCCAAGGCGCGCCGGTCTAGCGCCGTAACAAAAACTTCACCAAACCCCCCAGGAGATCCTGCTGAAGAAGGGACTGCACCAGCAAGGGCGAGAAAATAAAACACCCCGGAAAAAGCCTGGGTAGACAAATACTCACCCCCCCCTTCAGGAACACCCCAGGCGACCTGAAGGGGAGATCAAGCCAACACTGAGGACCGCACAGTCCCGCTTTAGCAGGGACTCCAAGTAATCCATAAATTCAACGGTCGCTACAGCAGACCGCCCCGCACTTACCTAATTCATGAACTGGAGAAAGCAGTGACTTCACCTCCAGCAGAGAGCTTCGCTCGACTACCTGCATAACAAAACAGGATGTGATGCAGGAGGCCATGGGTTATGTGCCACAGGATGTAGGAGTGACCTGGAGGGTAGGGATGGGACCAAGGGAGTTTTTACGCTTGGAATTTCTGTGGGGAGGAGCTATCGCTCATATGTTAAGGACTGTGACGGGGAGGTAATGAACAGCACTTCCAATCCTTTACATCATGCCGCAATGAGCACCAGAGTGAGCATGGCACATATGCAAAACAATGGTTAACACAAAATTAAAAGTATTGGTCTGACACCTCCATAACCACCAACTTGCCATGGATTGATGGGTCTGGTCCAAGAGGATGCAGTGAACTGAAGTTGTGGACAAACAGCCTATTACATTGAACACGTTCAACTGAAAGAACTGGTGGACGAATTTTCCTAATGAGAGTCACTTGTGGAACAGGCTCTGAAGCACTAGTCAGTGCATACGTGTTTTGATGTTCTGCTGCTGAAGCAACCCCCTACATTTTTCTGGCTTTGACTTCATTGCCCCTGATCACCAGGATCTCACCAAACCGAAGATGGATCTGCCAATCCCGGTGCCTAGAGTCCCTTTTTACTGTCCTCCTCCTATCAACAGTACATAAGATGAACTGTCCAGGGTCTCATCATACCATCACTGGAACCTTGTCGACCAGAATACACATTCCTCTAGGACTGCAGAGGTTGCATGGAAAGGCAGGTCTTGTGTTCTCTCCAGGACACAGGGGTGATGAGGATACATCACATATTTGACTATTTAACAACCTATGAAACACATTAGCAGGAAGTAATCACATGATTTACTAGTGTCTGGGGGCAAGAGAAAGAATGAAAGGATACTGTACATTACTTAAAAAACATTATTTTGGTTCAGGAATATAACTATGGATTTATTCGTACGTAGAAGCATTAAGAAGGCAGGAAAACATAGCAAAGCTCTCAACGGTATTACATTCACGTCTGCTGGCTCGAACTCTGTTGCCCACATGCTAATGTGCTACAAAAAGCAGTGTAAGAATAAGCAGTACATGTTACCTGAACTGGAATACTTCAATTACCCATTTAAGCCCATTACACATTTATGATCTTTGATTAACAGCTGTGCATGGATGAATAATTCAAAGCATTACAATAGGGAAAAGGAGCATTTGATACAGGATCAACTTTCTCAGCTCATGCCAACTGAAAAAAACTGGACGGAGGTGAATTTTAAGAAGGTTCCTTTGTATAGACTCACATGATTTAGTTATTTCATTAATCCTTCACAATGGTAAAGAAATTTCGACTAAATCGGAGGATCTAGACTGGATAGCTTTTATAAAGCAAGTGTAAGTTATTTTATGTCCGAAAACTTGGGCAACAGTGCTGTACCAAACAGCATGGTATCAATCATTTCTTGGGGACGCAATAAAATTAACAACGATTGGCAAAGGCAACATGTCCAGTTTTAATGTGCTAACACATGCAACGTAAGCAAACTAAAGCTAGAAGGAGTGCTATGGAAGTAAGAGTCCCTCATACACTTCAGTGCTAGCACTTGAGTATAGGCAGAAGAATACACGCATATAGTATTAGATGAGAGACTATTACTCCATTGGGCTAAGCCAGGAAGTGATTGACAAATTTCCAAGCCAATGGCTGAAAGAGGCTGGCCGAAGGGAGTGAATAGTAGTAAGGGGCAGATCCAAAGCCCAGTCTAAGTAAGTTGTAATCATTAGGTCTATTTGACGGCTGTGCTCTCAAAACCAAGATGGGGACTTCTAATTATCATACCTGTAAAAACTTGCATGTAAAATGAAGGTTTTACACTCAGTAATTGTATGCAGGGTAGGCATACCATTAGGGTTTAAATGAAAACCCCTAGATCAAATATCTCACAGGAATAGAAAATCATGGAATGATAGTATTGTGGCACACTGACGATGACCCAATACATATGTGAGGCATGTCTATATGTGGGACAGGGATGCAATTAATCAGTCGTCCTCCATTAACATCTGGGATATGTATGCCAGAGCAAGGAATTCAGTGAAAGTCAAAAAAACTGAGCAGTTCAAAAGTATTAGGGAACAAATGATTTTTAGCAACACAAAACAACCATTTTTAATCACTAATTATATTTGCCCTACTGACCTAGTGATGAATATATGTAATGAAGAAATGCATACACATCTGTGTTGATTTACTTCAAAAATGTATACTGTGCTTGATTCCTGTATTTAGAAATCTATCTGATCATAACAACTAATAATATTTGGATACTTTAACACCGGTATTTTTCAAAATCTAATAAAAACACAGGAATCAAAATAAGTTAAAGGTACAACGTTTGTGACAGTTATACATTTTTTATGATAGCTTGCCTTGGCATAACTAGATCTTTACTTGGACCAGCTGGCAATCACAAATATGGTTGATTCAGGCAAACAGCATTCTGGAATTACAGCTGAAGATTTTAAGGCCAAAGTTGACTTGGGATCTGAAGGAATAGAGGTTGACAGAATGCAAAATACTGCTTGGGAGATTCGGCCAGTAAATGTTTTGACACAAGGATGAAAACGGGTGGACTGTAATTACTATACTTAGAGGCCGTTTATGGCTAGCATTCGAACTCTTTTAAATCTTAGTTAGACATTCCTTTCACACAAGCAAAACCTTTACTCATTTTCACTATTTTTATTTGGATGGATGTGTGTTCATCGGTCATTACAGCAGAGATACTGTCCACCATTGCAGCAGATTTTCCTCTTCAGGCAATTTTGAGGATTTCCCATCAAATTTAGGGAACTTTGTTAACGTGAATTTATCTGACTTGAGAAAGTGACTTTGGGAGCTAAAACTCCTGAAGAAAATCCACATGTTCATCCTACCGGCTGTAGGAGAGTAGGATCTGCTTCACATGGGTACCCCCACTTTTTGCTGATGCTTCACTGTTTTTCGACTTTAGTCTGGCTGGGGCCCTGCTAATCAGAACCCCAGCCTAGCTGCTTCCTCTCTAAAATGGTTTCCATGTGCCTTAGGCACATCTCTGATTGGAATCTGGAGTGCCCTTATAAGTCCCTAGTATATGGTATACTATGTACCCAGGGCATAGGTACCTCAGAGGCCTACCAGGGGCTGCAGCATGTATTGTGCCACCCCTGGAAGGCCATCCAAAATGACACCACAGGTCTGCTACTGCAGCCTGGGTAAGGTGGTGCATGCACCCCTTACAGTGGTATGGGCTACCGATATCACTACCATTGCACACACATATAAACCTATAAGTCACTCCTATGGCAGGCCTTACCAATCCTGAAGGCAGAGTGCTTGGTTTTTAATGTGAGAGGGTGCCCCTGCATGAGCAGAGCCCCTCTGCAGCGTTCGGAGTCCCTCCTCTGATGCTGTTTGTAGTACAGCCTGACCATATACTCTTAAGTGCATTATATCCTCGCGGTACAATACTAACTTTGGACTGGCTGCACCAAAACATGTTGTGTTTGGTGTCAAACATCTTGGAATACTACCCCCCCCCCCCGCCAATACTGGCGGCGGGGGTAGCATTCCACCCTGCTAGAGGGAGAGACATGTACACACCGGGCTACCCGGTAACTTCTTTCCAGAGCCCTGGCATCACAAAATGGATGCCGCTGCCACAGACACGGGTCTGGCCTCCTGCTGCTGACAAACTCCGGCAGGGGAGGCCTGGACAATAGGTTTCCTGTCGAAGGGAGGTGTAACCACCTCCCCAGACAGGATAGTGTGTATTGGGGCTGGGCGGGAGCACCCTCTGGTGCTTTGAAATCCTGCACTGGGGGCATATTTGGTGTCCCTGTGCATATGCCAGTTCAAACCGGTTGCAGGGGCTACCTGCCCCTGCTCTGGCGCGAAACTGGACAAAGGGAATGGGTGTAACCACCCCTCTTCCCTGACCCTCCCATAGGTGGGTCCCCAGAGTATGTCCAACCCCCTAACTTAGTATAAGTATGGGACCCCAGTCCTTAGGACTTCAGATTACCCTGGACAAAACTCTGAGGTTGAATCCTGGACCTTCGACGCTCTACTTCAAGATTAGAGGACTGAAGAATCTCCCTTGGGGTCAAGGAGTGACTCCCCTGCTTGGCAGGCACCTAAGAAGCAATTGTCCGGTCTGCATCGCTGAAGCTCCCGCCGGACGCCGAAGTCTTTGCATCACCAGAGGTGGATTTCCAGACTTCCCCGAGGCGGCCCTGAGTCCCCAGCAAAGCTGAAGCCCGTAGCTGTCGTGGGTAACGTGGAACCGTGACCCCTGGACACCGAGCACATTTGCAAGTGCATCCTATTCCTGGTCTCCCACGAAGTTGTGCTTTGGGCTCCAAGTATCCCCCGCCTCCAGCACCGACTGCACCGAAGATCACTGGCCTCCACTCCACGAGTGTCCTGCAAGCCAGCTCCAAGTGTGTCCACTCGAGGCTCCTTCGCGGTCGCTAGTCCGTTGGCTAGTGGGCCCTCCCGAAGGCAACTCTTCTTCTGCTTGGGCTTTCCTGGTTGCTCCAGAGGTGCCCTGACTTACCCTCGCTGGGTGAGTCCCCCAGACCTTGCTGGTCTGCAACATCGTCCTTTCTTTGTTTCTTCGAGACTTGCCGTTGCCAAGGCTTGTTGGGTCCAATCCGGTCGCAGACACCACAGCAATCGACAGACGTCGTGGGACAGCTCGAATCCAGCTCCTGGTTGTCGTCGACGCCTCCTGGACCTCGGGGCTGAAGAGTCAAGACGACCGTCAACCTACCTGAAGCACCCGACATCGGTGGGCATCTGCTCATCGCCTTCCTGGTCACTGGCTAGTGACCCAGACTCTGTCTCCTCTGCTTTCAGGTTCCTCACATCTTCGATTCACCTTTGGATCCACCCGAACACTTTCGACTTGGTCACCAGCAGCACTTTGTAGCAGATTGCCATTGAAAACGACGACGAAACCCGACCCCGAAAGACACCTATGCACCCGGCTCCCCTGGGTGAGGTAACTCGAGTACTCCGGTGCTCCCGTGGGTATAGACTCTAGAACCACCTAGTTCTAAAAGGGTTTGCTCCAAGTCCTCCTCTAAGTGTCCTTTTTCTTTAAAACTCCAACCGCGACATTCCCCATAGAAGTCAACGGCGGCTCGCGGCTGTGTTCTCACACTGCACGCATCCCCCGTGGGTCCCGTGTCACTACCTTGGGTGGTCCCTTGTGGTCCAAGCATTTCTACAGGCTCTAGGCCTTGTGTCTAGCTCAGTCGTGGTTCTTATACCACTTTATTGGTATATGCTTTGGTACGCCCCTAGGGCTCAAACGTGTATTTGTGCTATTGCACAAGTTACTAACTTGTGTAACGATATATCTGTAAGAGACAGTAGTTAGTGACAGATTCCTTACCTTAGAATATCCCCAGGCGTCAGGCTGGATCCGGAAAGTTTTTGCGTAGCAGTACCCTTGAGCGTCGGTAGGCGGCGTCGTGCGGCTCCGCGTCCGTCGTCGGCGTCGTGATCGCCGGGATGACGTCGCGGGCAGTACTTAGGCGCCGCCCCTGCGCGCTGACGTCAGTTCTGTACACGACTTTCCGCGCCAGGAACGCAGAGCCATGCAAGAAGCTGACATAGGTGTCTGAAAAATACTAGGGCCCTGAAAGGGATGTCCTTAACTCTAGAAATCAGTTCGCAGAACGGGGAGGATGGGTGGGGCGGTAAGGAATCTGTCACTAACTACTGTCTCTTACAGATATATCGTTACACAAGTTAGTAACTTGTGCATCTGAAAGAGACACGTTAGTGACAGATTCCTTACCTTAGAATAGATACCCCAGCAATACCAACCCCGGTGGTGGGTCTGCGAACAAAGATCAGACAAGGAAGTCCTGGAGGACAGAACGGCCAAAGAAGCCGTCCCTCCGGACCTGACTGTCAAGGCAGTAATGCTTTGTAAACGTGTGCAGCGAGGCCCACGTAGCTGCCTGACAGATAACCGGCAGCGAAACACCGCGGCCCAAGGCCGTGGTAGCAGCCGTTGCCCTGGTGGAATGGGCACGCAGCCCAACAGGAGGCTCCTTCTTAGCCAAAGAATAGCAGGTCTTGATGCACAAGGTAACCCAGCGGGAGATGGTCCTCTTGTGCACCGCCCGACCTTTTTGGCGCCCACGTAGCCAACAAAGAGCTGGTCATCCACCCGGAAGTGTTTTGTGCGGTCAATATAGAAGGAGCGCGCACGTTTAGGGTCCAGACGGTGGAGCCTCTCTTCCTCTCTGGAAGGATGCGGAGGCGGAAAGAAGGTGGGCAAAGTGATGGTCTGCCCAATGTGGAAAGCAGTAACCACCTTTGGCAAGAAGGACGGACGCGTCCGAAGAACAACCTTGTCTGGATGAACAGACAGAAAGGGAGGTTTGCAAGATAGAGCCTGGAGCTCACTCACCCGTCGAGCGGAGGTGATGGCCACAAGAAAGGCTGTCTTCAGAGTCAGAAGACGAAGAGGACAGTTATGTAGAGGCTCAAAGGGAGCGCACATTAAAAAGGTAAGAACCAAGTTCAAGTCCCACTGAGGCATCACAAACGGAACAGGAGGGAAGAGGTGAGTAATGCCTTTTAAGAACCTGTTAACAACAGGGGACTTGAAAAGGGAGGGCTGATCAGGGAGCCTGAGGAAGGCCGAGATAGCACAAAGATAACCCTTGATGGTACCCAGGGCAGAACCCTGTTGGGCCAGAGAGAGAAGGAACAGAAGGACCTCAGAAAGAGGGGCAGAAAGGGGATTCACAGCCTTTGCTGTGCACCATGCCACAAATTTGTTCCACCTGCAGGCGTATACCACCTTAGTGGAGGGACGCCTGGCTGCCAGAATCACATCACAAACTTCGGGAGGCAAGTCGAAAGGAATCAACTGCCGCCGCTCAATCTCCACGAAAGCAGGTGTAGACTGGACAGGTTCGGGTGGAGGACCGTCCCCTGCTGCTGCGACAGAAGATCCTCCCGAAGAGGCAGACGGATCGGGGGATCTACGCTCATATTGAGTAGCTCGGGATACCAAACTCTTCGAGCCCAGTCCGGAGCCACAAGAATGACTTGGGCCCGGTCGTGCCGAATCTTCTTCAACACTCTGGGTAGAAGTGGTATAGGCGGAAAGGCGTACAACAGACCGCAACTCCACTCGCGACGAAAAGCGTCACCGAGCGAGTGCCGCCTTGGAAATTCCAACGCGCAGAACTGATGACATTGCGCGTTCTCTTCGGTGGCGAATAGATCTAACCAAGGCTCTCCCTATTGTAGAAAGAGTCCTTACGCCACTTCCGAGTGAAGACTCCAGTCGTGATCCATCATGCACCTGCGGCTGAGTTCGTCCGCCCTGGCGTTCAGGGAACCTGCCAGGTGTTGAACCATCAGGAACATGCCCTGATGTTCCAGCCATGTCCAGAGGCGTAGAGCCTCCTGACAAAGGGTCCAAGACCCCACCCCGCCCTGTTTGTTGCAGTACCACATGGCGGTGTTGTTGTCTGTGAACACCTGCACTACCTTCCCTTTGACAGAGGGAAGGAATGCCTTCAGTGCAAGTCGGATCGCCCGGAGCTCCAGAACGTTGATATGGAGCCGGGACTCCGCCGGAGACCAGAGGCCTCTGATCTCCGCCTCTCCCATGTGACCGCCCCATCCCAGAAGGGACGCGTCCGTCACAACTGTATGCTCTGGCTGGGGAAGGGAGAGGGATCTGCCCATGACCCATTGCCGGTTCGAGAGCCACCACTGCAACTGTTTTGCAGTCCCCTCCGAGATCTGGACGTGATCGGACAGGTTGCCCTGGTGCTGCGCCCACTGGAACTTCAGGTCCCACTGCAGAGCCCGCATATGCCATCTGGCATGATTGACCAACAGGATGCAGGAGGCCATGAGGCCCAGCAGCCTCAGGGTCATCCGTGCCGAAACCCAGGATAAAGGCTGAAAGATCGGAATCATAGCCTGAATATCCCGGACTCGCCGTTCGGGAGGATAGGCCCGAAACTGCGTCGTGTCCAGAACTGCTCCGATGAAAAGGAGCTGTGGAGAAGGAATCAGATGCGACTTCGGCACATTGATGGAGAACCCCAGCGAGTGCAGGAGTTCGGCCGTAGTCTGGAGGTGGGAGACGACTGCCTGGGACGAGCCCGCCTTCAGCAGCCAGTCGTCGAGGTAGGGGGAAGACTGAAACCCCTGCCCGGCGCAGATGAGCTGCGACCACCGCCATCACTTTCGTGAACACCCGAGGGGCACTGGTAAGGCCAAAGGGGAGCACGGTGAACTGAAAATGCTCGGGGCCTACCGTGAACCGAAGGTAACGCCGGTGGGCCGGCAGGACGGGGATGTGGAAATATGCGTGCTGCAAGTCCAACGCTACCAACCAGTCTCCAGGGTCGAGGGCAGTCAAGACCTGAGCTAGGGTGAGCATCTTGAACTTCTCCTTCCGGAGGAAGCGATTGACGTACCGGAGGTCCAAGATAGGACGCATGTCCTCCTTGTCCTTTTTGGGCACCAGGAAGTAGTGGGAGTAGCAACCACGCCCTACTTCTGGGGTCGGAACATGCTCGATGGCCCTCTTGGCCAAGATGGCCGTGACTTCCTTCTGCAGAAGTACCAAGTGATCCCCTGACATGCGGTGGAATTGAGGTGGCATGGCTGGGGGGGTGGTCTTGAAGGGGAGGGAGTAGCGCCTTCGGACAATTTCCAAGACCCACCTGTCCGAGGTGATGGTACGCCAGTGGGGAAGGTGATGGCGGACCCTGCCCCCTACTGGCGTGCTGTGTACCTGAAAGGAGGGACTAGGAGGGTTTGGAGGCCGCGGACGGGTTGGAGGTGGTGGCCTGACCCGCACGCTGGTTGCCCAATCCGCCACGGCGGAATCCACGTCCTCGGCCACGCGAAGACGCCTGCTGCGCGGGCCGGTGGCTGGGCTGCTGACGTGAAGGGGCGCCCCTACCGTGGCCACGATAGGGGCGAAAAGCAGAAGTCAGCGGAGGGCGTGTAGCAGAAAGGCCCAGGGACTTGGCAGTAGCCCGTGAGTCCTTAAAGCGCTCCAACGCATGGTCTGCTTTGGACCCAAAAAGACCGACTCCATCAAAGGGCATGTCCATGAGAGTATTCTGGACATCCCCTGAAAAACCAGTGGTTCTCAGCCAGGCGTGGCGTCGCAGCGCCACCGTCGTTGCAATAGACCTGCCCAGTGAGTCGGCGGTATCAAGGCCACATCGTATCGTGTATTTGGCCGCATCCCTTCCTTCCGCAATGGCGCGGGAAAGCAGTGTCTGGACCTCCTCAGAACACTGGGGCAAAACATTCGCCACCGAATCCCACAAGGAGTGGGTATACCGGCCCAAAAGACAAGCGGTGTTGATGGACCGCAAGCCAGCACTGGAGGAAGAAAAACCCTTCTTCCCAAATTGATCCAGGCGTTTGGATTCCCTATCCGGAGGGGCGGTAGGGAAGGCGGTTTGGGAAGCGGAGGCTTGGACAACCAAGCTCTCAGGAGTGGGGTGGACAGAGAGAAACAGGGGTCGCCCGGAGCTGGGCGATGGCGTCGGGACACGTTCCTATCCACAGGAGCCCCTGTGTTGGGCTTGGACCAGGCGCCCAAAAGAACGTCAGTGAGGGCGTCGTTAAACGGCAGCACAGTCTCCGTAGAGGAGGCTGCCGGCTGAAGCACCTCTGTCAAGAGATTAGTCTTGACCGCCACAGTAGGGAGTTGGAGATGTAAGGCTCCAGCCGCCCTACGCAACACCGTTGCAAAATTGGCTCCCTCCTCCGTAGCCACGGGAGGAGACAGCATGCCAGTGTCAGGGAAGTATCTAGACCACTGGCATCCCCTAGACCCTCTGTCCAGTCCTCATCGTACTGACACTGTTGTGCCAGAGGGTCATCAGACCCCTCCCAGTCCTCCTGGTCCTCCTCTGGTTCAAAATAAGGGGGAGGAGGGACATTTGGGACCCAAGGTCTCATCGGCGCCGGAACCGGCGTCGAGCGACGTCGGTCCGGGTCCATGTCCGGAGCCGGAAGGAACTGGGGGACGACGCCGCCCGGAGCCCCAGGCGGCGTCGAGAACGGCACCGGAGACATCGGCGCCGGCGGAGGTGTCGTTAGGTCGACCGGCGTCGATGGGGGTTGTGGAGCCGGGATCGAGGCCGGGGCCGGAGCCGGGATCGAGGCTGGAGGCACGGGCGACGCCGGGGCCGTCGGCGACGCCGGAGCAACCCCATCAGGGCCCGCGGGGCCCGAAGGCGCACCGGAGGGACCTGGAGGCCCGAAGAGGCGGGCCGTGGCCGACAGGAATTCCTGTACTTGGGCCGGATCCGCCCCCGAACCCGGGAAGGACGGGTATTGCGGGGGCGACTCCACAGGCATGTCCGGGGCCGCGGGGACGGTGCCGGGAGGGGCCTCAGCCGAGTCGCAAGACCGGCGAGGCGAAGTCCTAGAGCGACGATGCTTTTTGGACTTTTTGTGTTTGGACTTACCGGACGAAGAAGACTTCGACGCCGACGACCGGTGTGGACTCCGCGATCGACCCCTGGACCTCTCACGCGACCGGGGCTTGCGCGGAGCCGAATGCCGGGCCTCGAGGAGCTTTCGAGACCGCTCTCGCAAAGCTTTCGGGTGGAGGGCCCGGCAGTTGGAACAAGACTCCGTGTCGTGGCCTCGGCCGAGGCAGAAGAGACACTCCCGATGCGGGTCTGTGATGGACATCATCCGAGCACAGGCGCCGCAACGTTTAAACCCGGGCATCCCTACGACACCTTGAAGTCGATTCGAAGAAAAACAGTGAAAAAATTCACCAAAAAAGTTAGTCAAAAAATGACTAGGGCACTGCTCTTCCCGGATCTGCGCTTGCTGGCGCGGAAAAGAAGAACTGACGTCAGCGCGCAGGGGCGGCGCCTAAGTACTGCCCGCGACGTCATCCCGGCGATCACGACGCCGACGACGGACGCGGAGCCGCACGACGCCGCCTACCGACGCGCAAGGGTACTGCTACGCAAAAACTTTCCGGATCCAGCCTGACGCCTGGGGATATTCTAAGGTAAGGAATCTGTCACTAACGTGTCTCTTTCAGATACTGTTGATAACTGATTTGTAACTTATGTACTTCGAACTCTAGCCTCATAAAGGGACTAGAGGGGTGTGTTTAAGACTAAATACATATATTTTATATATATACCTGGTGTGGTCCTCTTTCATTTGGTCACTCAAGAGATTATAGACTGGTAAAACAAGCTGCTTTACATTCCTTCAAGACTTAGCCTGAAGGCTGCTCTCCATAGCTACCACTAGGATAGCTTTCAATAAAGGTTGTCTTTAACCTATCTCCAATAAGGGGTTGTTTGGACTGGTGCAAGGTGCCCACCATAATTAGTGGACAGCATATACCAGGCCAACTTCTCACATTGGTGGCAGCGTGTGGGATTCCAGCTTGCTATTGTTTTACCAGATAATCTCAATTGAATTGATCAACTGAAAACCACTAAGGGTACCTTAGGTACATATAATTCAAGCTTAGGATACAGTAAGTTCTACTGAACTTAGAGTTGTGTGTTAAGGGATAGCACACCCTTTCTACAACTCAAGAGAGTTTAGTAGGCCACACTAGAGTAGGTAGTGCATACACCACACCACACTAGTAATGTCTTCACTGCCAGGAACCAGAAACCCCCTCCATCCAGATATGACAACCTCTCATTCTTGGAATTAAGAGAGTTGTGCAAAGTTAGGAAGTTGAAGACAGGCAAAAGTGCCAACACCCAACGTCTCCTGGAGATGCTTCTGCTAGATGATCTTAGAAGACCCATAAGGTCTGAAAGGGTAGGCAGAGAGGGTGGGGCAGAAGATGAGGGAGGGGCCAGGGATGAAAATGCCCAGGACCTGACATCTGAAACTGGCCAGGGGATGACAATGATCCTGACCTGGAAAGTGCAGCTACTCCTGAGGATGAGGAGGAGGCCCAGAAGGACCTCCCCTTTGTCCCCCAGGAAGAGTTGTGAGTGTGCCCAGAAGGTCTAGATCTCCTTCTCAGGAGTCTAACCACTCTGACACCTCAGTAGGGACCTCTGTCTCCTCTCATAGGAGGGAATCCTCTCATGAGAGGAGAAAGAGACTGATTCAGTATGAGCAAGCCCAGCTTGAGCTCAGAAAACAGCAGTTGACTATAGACAGGGAAAAAAGATGGGACTAGAGTCCCATGGTGGCAGCAATTTCCCCAGAGATAGGGAAAGGTCTTATGACCATAGAAACCTGAGCAAGGTTGTCCCTCCCTACCAGAGTGGGGATGACATCCACAAATGGATAACTGCTCTAGAGAGGGCCTGTAAAGTACAGAGGGTCCCTCAGGAGCAGTGGGCAGCAATCTTGTGGCTCTCCTTTGCAGACAAAGGTAGAGATAAGCTCCTCACTGTTAGAGAAGAGGATGCTGTCAATTACAAAGTCTTGAAGAATGCTCTGATTGATGGGTTTGGCCTAACAGCTGAACAATACAGGTTAAAGTTCAGAGATACCCAAAAAGCACAGACTCAAGACTGGGTGGACTTTGTTGATTGTTCTGCTAAGGCTCTGGAAGGTTGGTTGATTGGCAGTAAGGTATGTGACTTCACAGGATTGTACAATCTTATCATGAGGGAGCAGATTCTTAATAACTGTCAAAATCAGCTGTTGCATCAGTACCTGGTGGACTCTGATCTGACCTCTCCCCAAGAATTGGGAAAGAAGGCAGACAAATGGGTCAGAACCAGGGTGAGGCAGAAGGTACAGAACCAAGGTGGTGATCCTAAGAAGCAAGATTCTAAAAACTCTGATAAGGGTGGGGAGAAGGGTAAAGACCAGAAGTCTTCACAAGGCCCCCAAAAATCTTCTTCAGGTGGGGATTCACAGTCTAACAAGGGAAAAGGCCAAAAGAAACCATGGTGCAAAGTCTGTAAAC
This sequence comes from Calotriton arnoldi, assembly GCA_963921515.1. Taxonomy (NCBI): domain Eukaryota; kingdom Metazoa; phylum Chordata; class Amphibia; order Caudata; family Salamandridae; genus Calotriton; species Calotriton arnoldi. The sequence continues at coordinate 1,033,490 of CAWUFW010003945.1, forward strand.
AAAAGACACACTGGACCAGTGATTGCACCAAGTCCAAAGACTCTATTCCAGCCCCCACCAATGCCCCTAAGGCACCTGTTCCCCCTAGTGCAGTTACAATTGGTGGTGGGAGTACACAGGCCAAGGGTTTAGTAGGGTTGACCCTGGGTAATGAGATGAGCTCTGGCCTAGTCAGAGAACTCACTCAGGCTGTCCTAGTCTGTGATGGAGGCATGGATGTGACCTCCTCTATGAGTCCCAGTAATCTGGGCAAGTACAGGAAACAGCCATTAATCAATGGAAAAGAGGCTTTGGCATTCAGGGACACAGGGGCGAGTGTCACCATGGTGACACAAGACCTTGTGGATCCTGGGCAGATTGTACTTGGTGAGATCTACCAAGTGACCAATGCTAGCAATGTCAGAACAGACCATACTCTGGCAGTTGTTAACTTCTCCTGGGGAGGGGTAACTGGCCTTAAGAAGGTTGTGGTGAGTGCAAACCTACCAGTGAAATGTTTGCTTGGCAATGATCTTGAAACTTCAGCTTGGGCAGAAGTGGAGCTCAGGACCCATGCAGAAATGCTGGGGATCCCTGCAGATGTGTTTGCTGTGACCAGCTCATCACAGAGCAAAATGTCTAACACTGAACAGGCCTTGGATCCTGGAAAAATGGACCAAGTGCCATCTAAGAGGAGGAGTAGTAGGGTTAAGGCAGTGCCTTCCCCCTTGGCTCAGAAGAAAGATCAGTCTCTTGAGGGGGATGATCTCAATCCTGAGGAAGGAACTGTCCCAGAGGAGCTTGAACCTGACCAGGTTGAGTTCTTGGGGACAGGGGGCCCTTCCAGGGCAGATCTGAGCCAGGAGCAGCAGAGCTGCCCCTCTCTTAAACCCCTCAGACAGCAAGCTGCTGCTGAGGCTGCTGGGAATGCTAGTGGTCCCCATAAAGTGTATTGGGATGATGGACTCTTGTACTCTTGTGCCACCAGGAGGTTGGTTATACCTCTGAAGTTCAGGGGCTTCCTATTGACCCTAGCCCATGACATTCCTTTAGCAGGTCACTTGGGCGAGAACAAGACTTGGGACAGAATTGTCCCTCACTTTCACTGGCCCCACATGTCTGAAGACACCAAGGAGTTTTGTCACTCCTGTGTAACCTGCCAAGCCAGTGGGAAGACAGGTGGCACCACAAAGGCCCCCCTGATACCACTACCTGTGGTGGGGGTTCCCTTTGAAAGAGTGGGGATTGATATTGTTGGTCCCATGGATCCCCAAACAGCATCTGGGCACAGGTTTATCCTAGTGGTGGTGGACCATGCCACTAGGTACCCAGAGGCTATTCCCTTAGGACCACTACAGCACCTGTAGTGGCAAGAGCCCTCCTGGGAATTTTCTCAAGAGTGGGCTTCCCTAAGGAGGTTGTATCAGACAGGGGTGCAAACTTTATGTCTGGATACTTGAAGGCAATGTGGAAGGAGTGTGGAGTGACTTACAAGTTCACCACACCCTATCACCCACAATGCAATGGTTTAGTTGAGAGATTCAACAAAACCTTAAAGGGCATGATTAAAGGGCTCCCAGAAAAGCTTAGGCGAAGATGGGACATACTCTTGCCCTGCCTTTTGTTTGCATACAGGGAGGTGCCTCAAAAGGGGTTGGCTACAGCCCTTTTGAACTTTTGTTTGGTCACCCTGTCAGGGGTCCATTGTGCTTGGTGAAGGAAGGATGGGAGTTACCTCTCAAGCCCCCAAAGCAAGACATAGTGGACTATGTACTTGGTCTCCGCTCCAGGATGGCTGAATACATGAAAAAGGCAACTAAAAACCTTGAGGCTAGCCAGGAACTGCAAAAAGCCTGGCATGACCAAAGGCTGTACTGACTGTTTACCAGCCAGGACAGAAGGTGTGGGTGCTGGAGCCAGTGGCCCCAGCAGCTCTCCAAGACAAGTGGAGTGAACCCCATACCATTGTTGAACAGAAGGGTGAGGTTACCTATTTAGTAGACCTAGGAACACACAGGAGTCCCCACAGGGTTCTCCATGTCAACAGATTGAAACCATATGTGGACAGGGCAGACATGGGCTTGCCCATGGCTACTGATGAGGGACAGGAGGAAGAGAGTGACCCACTCCCTGACCTGCGCTCACAGAACCCTGATGATGGGTCAGTGGATAGTGTAGCCTTGGCAAGCAGCCTCACTGCTCAGCAGCAAACTGATTGCAGACAAGTGCTCAATCAGTACAGACATATGTTCTCTCTGACTCCAAGTCAGACCACCTGGTGCACTCATGAAGTGGACACTGGGGACAGTCTGCCTATTAAAAATAAGATTTATAGGCAACCTGACCATGTCAGGGACTGTATCAGGACAGAAGTCCAGAAAATGTTGGATTTGGGAGTTATTGAACCCTCAGATAGCCCTTGGGCTAGTCCAGTGGTCCTTGTGCCAAAACCTCACACCAGTGGTGGGAAAAGAGAGATGAGGTTTTGTGTGGACTACAGGGGTCTCAATGCAGTCACTAGGGCTGATGCCCATCCAATACCTAGGGCAGATGAGCTAATAGACACTTTGGCCTCAGCCAAGTATCTAAGCATATTTGACCTGACAGCTGGCTACTGGCAGATCAGACTAGCTGATGATGCAAAGCCAAAAACAGCATTCTCAACCCCTAGTGGGCATTATCAATTTGTGGTAATGCCCTTTGGTCTGAAGAATGCACCTGCCACTTTTCGGAGGTTGGTGAATACAGTCCTTACAGGTCTGGAGGCCTATAGTGCAGCATATCTAGATGATATTGCTGTCTTTAGCTCCACCTGGGAGGATCACCTGGTCCACCTCAGAAATGTTTTGGAGGCCCTGCAAAAGGCAGGCCTCACTATCAAGGCCACTAAGTGCCAGATAGGGCAGAGTCAGGTTGTGTACCTGGGCCACCTTGTGGGTGGAGGCCAGGTTCAACCACTGCAGAGTAAAATCCAGACCATCATGGACTGGGTTGCTTCAACCACCCAGACTCAGGTGAGAGCCTTCTTAGGCCTGACTGGGTACTATAGGAGATTTGTCAAGGGGTATGGATCAATAGTGACACCCCTGAATGACTTAACTTCCAAGAAAATGCCCAAGAAAGTTCAGTGGACAGCGAGCTGTCAAAAGGCATTTGATGACCTGAAGCAGGCCATGTGCACTGCTCCCATTCTCCAGAGTCCTGATTACTCCAAGAAGTTCATTGTCCAAACAGATGCATCTGAATTGGGGGTAGGGGCTGTACTGTCACAACTGAATGATGAAGGTCAGGATCAGCCAATAGCTTTTATTAGCAGAAGGCTGACCCCTAGAGAGAAACGTTGGTCAGCCATAGAGAGGGAGGCCTTTGCTGTGGTCTGGGCTCTGAAGAAGTTGAGGCCATACTTGTTTGGTACTCACTTCCTTGTTCAAACAGACCACAAGCCCCTCCTATGGCTAAAACAAATGAAGGGTGAAAACCCCAAACTGCTTAGGTGGTCCATTTCCCTACAGGGGATGGACTTTACAGTGGAACATAGACCTGGGAGTAACCATGCCAATGCAGATGGACTCTCTAGGTATTTCCACTTAGAACATGAAGACTTAACTGGGCAAGGTTAGTTTAATGTCCCTGCGTTTGGGGGGGGGGGTTGTGTAGGAGAGTAGGATCTGCTTCACATGGGTACCCCCACTTTTTGCTGATGCATCACTGTTTTTCGACTTTAGTCTGGCTGGGGCCCTGCTAATCAGAACCCCAGCCTAGCTGCTTCCTCTCTAAAATGGTTTCCATGTGCCTTAGGCACATCTCTGATTGGAATCTGGAGTGCCCTTATAAGTCCCTAGTATATGGTATACTATGTACCCAGGGCATAGGTACCTCAGAGGTCTACCAGGGGCTGCAGCATGTATTGTGCCACCCCTGGAAGGCCATCCAAAATGACACCACAGGTCTGCTACTGCAGCCTGGGTAAGGTGGTGCATGCACCCCTTACAGTGGTATGGGCTACCTATATCACTACCATTGCACACACATATAAACCTATAAGTCACTCCTATGGCAGGCCTTACCAATCCTGAAGGCAGAGTGCTTGGTTTTTATGTGAGAGGGTGCCCCTGCATGAGCAGAGCCCCTCTGCAGCGTTCGGAGTCCCTCCTCTGATGCTGTTTGTGGTACAGCCTGACCATATACTCTTAAGCGCATTATATCCTCGCGGTACAATACTAACTTTGGACTGGCTGCACCAAAACATGTCGTGTTTGGTGTCAAACATCTTGAAATACTACCCCCCCCGCCAATCCTGGCGGCGGGGGTAGCATTCCACCCTTCTAGAGGGAGAGACATGTACACACCGGGCTACCCGGTAACTTCTTTCCAGAGCCCTGGCATCACAAAATGGATGCCGCTGCCACAGACACGGGTCTGGCCTCCTGCTGCTGACAAACTCCGGCAGGGGAGGCCTGGACAATAGGTTTCCTGTCGAAGGGAGGTGTAGCCACCTCCCCAGACTGGATAGTGTGTATTGGGACTGGGCGGGAGCACCCTCTGGTGCTTTGAAATCCTGCACTGGGGGCACATTTGGTGTCCCTGTGCATATGCCAGTTCAAACCGGTTGCAGGGGCTACCTGCCCCTGCTCTGGCGCAAAACTGGACAAAGGGAATGGGTGTAACCACCCCTCTTCCCTGACCCTCCCATAGGTGGGTCCCCAGAGTATGTCCAACCCCCTAACTTAGTATAAGTATGGGACCCCAGTCCTTAGGACTTCAGATTACCCTGGACGAAACTCTGAGGCCGAATCCTGGACCTTCGACGCTCTACTTCAAGATTAGAGGACTGAAGAATCTCCCTTGGGGTCAAGGAGTGACTCCCCTGCTTGGCAGGCACCTAAGAAGCAATTGTCCGGTCTGCATCGCTGAAGCTCCCGCCTGATGCCGAAGTCTTTGCATCACCAGAGGTGGATTTCCAGACTTCCCCGAGGCTGCCCTGAGTCCCCAGCAAAGCTGAGGCCCGTAGCTGTCGTGGGTAACGTGGAACCGTGACCCCTGGACACCGAGCACATTTGCAAGTGCATCCTCTTCCTGGTCTCCCACAAAGTTGTGCTTTGGGCTCCAAGTAGCCCCCGCCTCCAGCACCGACTGCACCGAATATCACTGGCCTCCACTCCACGAGTGTCCTGCAAGCCAGCTCCAAGTGTGTCCACTCGAGGCTCCTTCGCGGTCGATAGTCCGTTGGCTAGTGGGCCCTCCCGAAGGCAACTCTTCTTCTGCTTGGGCTTTCCTGGTTGCTCCAGAGGTGCCCTGACTTACCCTCGCTGGGTGAGTCCCCCAGACCTTGCTGGTCTGCAACATCGTCTTTGTTTCTTCGAGACTTGCCGTTGCCAAGGCTTGTTGGGTCCAATCCGGTCGCCGACACCGCAACAATCGACAGACGTCGTGTGACAGCTCGAATCCAGCTCCTGGTTGCCGTCGACGCCTCCTGGACCTCGTGGCTGAAGAGTCAGACAACCGTCAACCTACCTGAAGCACCCGACATCGGTGGGCATCTGCTCATCGCCTTCCTGGTCACTGGCTAGTGACCCAGACTCTGTCCCCTCTGCTTTCAGGCGCCTCACATCTTCGATCACCTTTGGATCCACCCGAACACTTTCGACTTGGTCGCCAGCAGCACTTTGTAGCAGATCGCCATTGAAAACGACGACGAAACCCGACCCCGAAAGACACCTATGCACCCGGCTCCCCTGGGTGAGGTAACTCGAGTACTCCGGTGCTCCCGTGGGTATAGACTCTAGAACCACCTAGTTCTAAAAGGGTTTGCTCCAAGTCCTCCTCTAAGTGTCCTTTTTCTTTAAAACTCCAACCGCGACATTCCCCATAGAAGTCAACGGCGGCTCGCGGCTGTGTTCTCACACTGCACGCGTCCCCCGTGGGTCCCCTGTGTCACTACCTTGGGTGGTTCCTTGTGGTCCAAGCATTTCTACAGGCTCTAGGCCTTGTGTCTAGCTCAGTCGTGGTTCTTATACCACTTTATTGGTATATGGTTTGGTACGCCCCTAGGGCTCAAACGTGTATTTGTGTTATTACTGTTGATAACTGACTTGTAACTTATGTACTTCGAACTCTAGCCTCATAAAGGGACTAGAGGGGTGTGTTTAAGACTAAATACATATATTTTATATATATACCTGGTGTGGTCCTCTTTCATTTGGTCACTCAAGAGATTATAGACTGGTAAAACAAGCTGCTTTACATTCCTTCAAGACTTAGCCTGAAGGCTGCTCTCCATAGCTACCACTAGGATAGCTTTCAATAAAGGTTGTCTTTAACCTATCTCCAATAAGGGGTTGTTTGGACTGGTGCAAGGTGCCCACTATAATTAGTGGACAGCATATACCAGGCCAACTTCTCACACCGGCTACATTTTGGCCAGCATTCGTGGGCACGGGAAGTAGAGTGTCCACTTATCTAGACTCCACACTATGCTCGGTAGTATTTCCCCGCATGTTAAGCACAAGACACTTACCATTAGTGAAACAAAAAGGTATCTACTAGTAACACACGTTCTTTAATTTCACTAAATCAGTAAAATAATAAACGCAGAATATCTCGGCCATTGTGCAGGTCCTGAAAATCTTTCCAAGAGAGACATAAAAGAACCCTCTTAATACAAGAAACACTGGCTAATTGCAGAGAGCAACAAAAAAACAAAAAAACAGAGAACGGTTTAAAGAACATATTGAACGGTATTCCTGTCCAAATAAAATTGATTTCTCATTTTTAAAAGTAAAAAAATGAAATTGTATGTATAAATCTACAAATGTAACCTAAATACAAAAATGCACTGTGTCCTTGAAGAAGCCAACAGAGGAACAAAGAGCCTAGCATACCTCACAGTTAATTTGCTTCTCATTTTTAAATTGATGATCCAACAGATGAACAGTAATCGGCAATAACTCTTGTTTTCTTTCAGTACTTTGTCTCCAATGGATAGAAGGAAAAGTTCTTTATGAATTCAATGAAGAGGCGCATGTTAGATTATTGGTGTTATGGGTAAGTAACATTTTCTTCTCTAACATAAGATCTATTTCATAAACACTGCATAGAATAAGAAGATTGTCTCTTTCCAAAAGGAAGAGGTATAACCAACATGAGTGTAGGCTTCAGAAAGACACATAAGGCGTGAATAGTTACTAAAAAATGTGTCAAGGTAACTGAGCTGTAGCAGAAAACATCAAAGACAAACACTGGACCTCAGAAGTGTGGCCACCATGCTGAGTGTGCTCCTCAATGTTTTTGTCTAGGACGGCAAAAATATACTTGGAAAACACCATAAGTACTTACTATTACCAAAAGAAACTCTGAGGTGTAGCACAGAGCTGCTCATCACACCTCTAAAAATGTTTGAGTAGTAGCCTAGGTATAAGTTTAAGTATATGATCTACTGATTTTCCTATGTCTCTTTTAGAAATAATTCAGAACTGCAGTTTTTCACAAACCTGTTAAGAGTATTTCACATCCATATAATTCTCCATTGTGTTTTCTGACTGCAAATGGTAGGAGAATGGAAAGGACGGACACATATTAACATGAACCATGTTTTCAGACAGTTACCAGGAAAAGCTTGCAAATACTCCCCTGATTAAAGTGTAAACATTGGTTAAATATTACAATGATCAGTTACTTAGAAATAACATTTTCGTGCAGGAGAATTATATATAACATACAACCTATAGGCATCATAACCTGAAGCTAGAGCTTATGGTATGCACCTCAGGTGATAAAAGCACTAATTTAATTCAAATTCAGCTTAGTCATGTATTCCGTTGATTACTCTACAAAGTCAAAGGAAAAGGTTGAACTAACAGACGTATACTGTTATTTTCTACTGAAATTCAATTAGAAACTGCAGTCAAAATGAAGAAAACAAGTTACTTACCTGTAACTTCATTTATCCAGTATTGGTATCTTTCATAGATTCACATGCTTGAATCATCCCCGCCATCGGGGTGGGAGTCTCACGGTAAAAAATAAACATACATATAATAGTAGAAATGCATATCATAATATGCTATAATGCACTGCATAGTCATTGCAGTAGCCCATCCCTGTCCTTTTGTAAAAAAGAACCTAAGTTGAGACACAGCCAATCAGGCTCTAGAACCCTCTAGAACACTCCACAGAGAGGCAAGTCCCTCAGATTTTCTAGCACGAGTGCCCAGAATGATATATCAGCAATAAGGGAAGCCTCTCCGGGGAGCAGGGTGGGTAGCATGTGAATCTATGAAAGATGCCAATTCTGGATAACTGAAGTTACCGGTAAGTAGCTCATTTTTTTATCCAGTATTGGATCTTTCATAGATGCACATGCTTGAATCAGAATAGTTAGCAGTTATACAATTTTAATCGTAGAGGATGGTGGGTATCATATGAATGGCAAATAGATATCCATGTACATATCTACTCCATATGTATGACAATATAAAAAAGAAGCATTTATGCATAAAGAGAACTCAAACCAGCAATCACATGTGAAACAAATACATTGAATTAGCATTAATAATGAATCACCTCCAAAACAGTGGCTTACCTTATTGGAAAAGATTACGTAAGACTGCTTGTCCTACCGCTGCTTCTGCCTCCGTAGCCAAATCCAAGCAGTAATGCCGCGTAAGTGTATGCACATTCTTCCATGTTGCGGCACAGCAAATTTTATCCAATGGCACTCCAGCAAAAAGCGCCGCTGAGGATGACACTGCTCTCGTGGAATGAGCCTTAGGTTTGAAAGAAAGCGGTCTGCCTGCTTTAGCATGGCAAAAATGAATAGCAGCTGCAATCCACCTTGCAATTGTTGCTTTAGTCACTGCAGTACCTGGCTTTTGCGCACCATAGGACACAAACATTTGATCAGATCTCCGGATGGTCTTAGTATATGAAAGATAACATTTGAGGCATCTCTTTATATCCAGTGTATGAAGTGCCTTTTCAGCGGGGGAATTAGGATTAGGAAAAAATGTTCCTAGAATAACTGGCTCATTAAGATGGAAAGTTGACAGAACCTTTGGACTAAATGCAGGATTCGTTCTAAGTAGAACGTAGTCATTAGTAAAGCGAAGGTAAGGCTCTTTAATTGTAAAGGATTGAATTTCGCTGACTCTCCTGGCAGAAGTAAGAGCCAACAATAAAGCAACTTTCCAGGAAATGTATTTGAGTTCAACTCTGTGTATAGGCTCCAAAGGTTGTTTCATATTTTGCGCCAGAACCAGATTAAGTCTCCATTCCGGAGGAGGAGCTCTTACAGGACGATATACTCTTAAAAGTTCTTTCATAAACTGTTTTACCAGTCGACATGAACAAAGAGATAAACCTCCAGAGGATCGCCTGTAATTAGAGATGGTGGCCAGATGTAACTTTATAGATGTGAACAAAAGGCATGATTTAGCCAGGGAGAGCATATAAGGTAAAATGTTATCTGGAGAAGACTCAAGTGGTGCACACTGTTACGAAGGCACCATGAACAGAAATGTTTCCATTTGAGAGTGTAAGTTTTAATCGTGGACGGTACCCTTGTTTTAGAAAGGATCTCTCTACAGTCTTGCAGCAGGTCTAATTCCTTCAACTAAGCAAGTTCAGTAACCACGCATGTAGCTGCAGTGGGGCTGGATGTGGATGGAGAATCTGGCCCCTGCTCAATGTTAACAGTGTTGACGATACTGGAAGGCGATAAGGTCTGCATTCTGAGAGCAGGAGAAGCTCTGTGAACCAGTGCTGGAAGCCGGTGAAGCCGTTTTGCGCTGTTTGTGCGCTGCCTGTGACCTGGAGGGGGAGCGGGACTGGACCACAAGTCCCAGGCTCCCGTGCGGCTGACCACGCCGCCGACGCCCGCTCTACGCGCCCGGAGGCTCTTTAAAACTCCTGCAGGGCTCCCGCGGCGCGGGAAGCCCGGTGAAGCCGTTTTGCGCTGTTTGTGCGCTGCCTGTGACCTGGAGGGGGAGCGGGACTGGACCACAAGTCCCAGGCTCCCGTGCGGCTGACCACGCCGCCGACGCCCGCTCTACGCGCCCGGAGGCGCTTTAAAACTCCTGCAGGGCTCCTGCGGCGCGGGACGCGCGCGGGCGTGCCCGGGCCGTGCCCGGGCGAAGCCCGGGCCAAGAGCGGGTCCGTCTGCGCCCGTCAGCGGCCGAAAGCGGCTGGGCTGGGCCAGGTTCCTTGATTTCAACTTTGCGGACACATCTACACGTCTGGCTGTGAGCTAACTCAGAACAAGAACAAGGTACTGCTGCGTTCGCTTTTTATGTTTTTGGAGCCCTAAGACTTTGTTTATTTGTAGTTGTTCGGTGGTTTACATTGCCCCGTTTTATTCTTCAGCTATTGACTTACCACTTAGCCTATAGACATGGGCAAAAGGAAACTAGCTACTCCACAAGGGGGCGCAAAGGGGGCTAACACTGCGGGATCAGCTGGGACTATAGACTTATTTTTAACTAAGGCAGCTAATGCCATCACCAAAGAAATAGCCTTAACTGAAAAAAGGTTGTCCCTGGAATCTGAGAAATTAGCCCGAGTAGAGGGCGACACGCCGAGTGTTACACAGGATTCGGCAGAAGAAGGACTTACATACACGTCTCAGATGTTGCCATCAGGCAGCCAAGGCGAGGATGTTGAAGTAGCTCCGGGGGTCTCTGTAGCAGCAGTGACCCTAGAAGAGGGATCAGGCTCCCCGCCTACGAAAAGAAAGAGAACTGGCGGGAAAGGAGCACTGAGGATATCTCCACGGCCTAAAATTCCCACAAACTGTAACCTGGAATCACTGTTGGATAAATTCGCAGTAAGGTTGGAAAAGCGGACTAAAGACTTGCTAGTGCCCTTATTTGAGAAACTAGAGCATTAATTTTTGTCTCAATCTCATCCAATTTTACAATCAACTAGCTGCTCCCCCGAAAGTAACATCAGAACAGGGGTGAGGGGGGGGCCTGCCCAGGGGGGGTAGTCTGAAACCAGCCCAGCAGACTAGTACCTCCCAAGACCAAGACCAGTTGCCCCGGCCCTCTAACAATAAATGCAATACAAATCTTACCAACCAGACAGTGGGGATGCTGTTACTATACCCCGATGGCAACTATGCAGGGCCAGGGAAATCTTGATAAGCATCTGCGATTCAGAATCCCTTCATCTGCAGATCCGAAAAAGGGAATGGCCCACACCCCGACTATAATTGATCTCCCTCCCCAATCAACGCCTTTAGTGGCTGTTTTTACAGGAGTCCCTACACTTACAGCAGGTTCCAAGGAATCCGTCATGGATTTGATCCACAAAACCGCTCATTGGTGTAAGAGTAATATGGTTGATGGTCTTAATATCATGAATGATATTATTATGGCCAGAAGAGTGGGGTGGATAGGCCATGGGACTAAGAAAAACATTGAGGGTGACTGTATTATAGTAAATTTTAAAAGCCCCAGGCATGTCTCGGCTCTTTTGGGCTGTCAAGTCAAGGCCGGTTTTAGGTCTACAATCAGAATAGTCCCCCTACAGTATTTCTACCCTCGTAAATGTCCTCTAGTAAACTCCGAGTGGCAGCCTCCTTTTAAACTGGTTAAACCTACTCATGAAGGGAATATGAACTTAGGGCTAACATTGCACAATCGTTACTCACCTTTGGCCCGCCCCATGAGCCTAGATGAAAATGATTGACCACTAATGGTGGTGGATAAACCCCAGGGTGACATGCTGACACTGGATATTTCTATTAATCCACGACCATCCGTGTCTACACCTCCATCACAGTTGGATATCTATCCAACTTCAATTCCCACTTTGGTCAACCTGCCAGATTATACTGTGAAAGTATTATCCTGGAATATAGCTGGCATTAGGTCCAAGCGGGGTAATACAGTGTGGGAAGAGTTTCTAGGTAACCATCATATTATTGCACTACAGGAAACATGGGAGCCTAAAAACTTTTTACCTGGATGGTTTTACCACCTTTTGTAAATATGCTACTCAATCGAATATGGGTAGAGCTCGGGGGGGCCTTCTTTTAATGTTTTCTCTCAAGCTTTCATATAAAGCAAAATTGATTGATTGTCGGTCACTTAACATTTTGGCAGTGGAACTATCTGGTAAAAACCTCCCCACTCTGTTAGTTGTCAATTTTTATAATTCCTTCAAAAGATCCCAGGAGACGGAACATCTTTTAGCTGTAGATGATCTCTTGGAAAAGTACGGGGAAGGAAATCAAGCTCACTATGACACATTAATTTTAGGGGATTTCAATATTCACCAGTGCTATTCTAATTGCACTTTTACACTGGAGACGGGCGTTGGCACGGAACAGTCTAACCATTTTGAGCATACATCCTCTGGCATTTGTCTTGAAAGTTTACTCTCGGCCCACAATCTGCAATGTCTACAATACTCGGATGCTTTGCTTCAGATTCCTACCTTTGTAGGTAATGGTAGTCATAGCACAATAGATTACATGATGGTATCTGGCCCATTAGTGCTGGCTGTTATTAATCAAAGTGCTATTTGGCATAGTCTTAGTGACCACAATACCCTAGTACTGGGTCTCGACCTGCCTGTCGTCCGTAGGGAGGGGGTCTTGAGTCAGGTGTCAAATGTGAATATTAGCACCAAACAGCAGGACAGGAGATTGAAATGGGAAAGGATTGTTCCGGAGAGTTTTCTTGATAATTTGTATACCACCTGTGCTACCGAATTTCAGATTTGTGCAGATCCTCTTTCGCATGGCAGAGCCACCCTTGAAGCCTTTGTAAAAATTACTAAACAGGTAGCCTCTGATCTAACAACTAAACCTAGAGCAATATGCCCAAAAGTAAAGAACTGGTTCGATCATATTTGCTCGGCTGCCCATAAGGAACTTAAATAGGCCCTAGTACAAAAACCGAGGGATCAACTATTAATTAGGAATCGGAGGAAGGCCTATAAAATAGCAACATATAATAGGAAGAAGCAGATCAGGGAAGAGGCCTGGGATGCACTCAACCAAGCTAGTATCTTGGCAGATAGCACGAAATTTTGGTCTGTGGTTAATAGCTCCTATTTTTCAGAAACCCCAAATCTTAGTCGCGATTCCTCCTGAACGATGGGTTCAGCATTTTAGCAACATCTACAGTGACGCAAATCTGGAACCAGAGGAGGGAGTGTCAATCCCCGGTCCATCAAGTAACCCCCTTTATTTTAATATAGATGAAGTTCATAAGGCTATCATCTCTGCCTCGGCAGGCAAGGCGCCCTGTCCAGATGGGGTTCCTGCCGATCTTTTTAAGGCTGACAATAGAGTCTGGGCCAAGATTTTAACTTGTGTTTTTCATGCAGCGTGTATTTACGGATTCCCATTTTCTTGGGCCAAAGCGGTCATCATTCCCATTTTTAAAAAGGGAGACCGGGCGGATCCCGCCTGCTATAGACCAATTTCCCTTTTAGATTCTGTAGCAAAAACATTAGGGAAGGTAATTTTGGATCGCCTAACTACTTATCTCGATCAAGCTAATATTATTTCAGATTTGCAATATGGCTTTAGACAGGGGAAGGGGACCTTGGACCAGTGTCTTAATCTCCAGTTAGTTATCGGGAAGTACACTATCGCCAGGAAGGGAGTCTTACACCTTGCCTTCATGGACCTAACCTCAGCTTTTGACTATGTCAATAGATCCAAATTATGGCGGGTGTTACGTGAACTGGGGATAGATGCAGACTTGGTCTCTTACCTGCAAGCAGCGCATGATAATACCACAGCTGATGTACGGTATAATACTGATGGCAGCTTGACAAAATCATGGGAAGTAAAAAGGGGGGTCCGGCAGGGATGCATCTTGGCTCCACTGCTGTTTACACTGTACATCAACAAATTAGGAGACTCCCTAACAGCCTGCTGCAAAGATGTACCAAGAGCCAGTTCTAAAATGATCACAGCCCTTTTATACGCTGATGATGCGATCCTACTGGCAAGAACCGCATTGGGCCTTCAACGTCTTTTAAATTGTTTTACTAATTTTATGGAGTCACTAGACCTAACCACAAATTTTAAGAAATCTCATACCATGACCATAGGGCTGGGAAGGGTGGCCAAGACTAAGTTTTACTGCAAGGGGGCAGAATTAACTAAAGTGCCTACGTTTCCGTATTTAGGTGTGGTTTTTGATGAGCAAGGATCTTGGTGCCCGTAACTTCTATTAAAAAAATACATTAGCCCGAGGAGCAGGTGCCACTCTAAATTTTGCCAAAGACTGGGGTCAAAGCCACTACCTGCATTATTAAAAGTCTATAATGCAAAATGTGTTCCGATGGCTACAAACGGGTGTGACATTTGGGGATACAAGGACGTTAAGGGGATCCAGGTGACTGAGAACAACTTTATGCGCAAACTTCTGGCGGTCCCTACCGCAACCCCTGTTTTTAATCTACATGAAGAACTGGGAACGGGTTATATATCAGACCAGATCGCGGTTGCCCCATTGTTACGCTGGCTAAGAGTATGGGCAAATCCGGCCCCTAATCTTAATCAACTTATAATTGCGGACTGTATGTTACTGGAGGGGGTATTATCCATCCCATGGCTGAAATATGTCATGGAACAGACTAGATGGTTAGGTCGCCCTGATTTGTTCCTGAGCCCAGGTGTCCTGACCAAGACTGCAATTAAAGAAGTGAAAAAGCAGTTCTTGGATAAGCGGCAGAGTTTGAGGGAGGAGACGGAACGAAGTAAACCTTCAGTGAGAAGATTTATCTTATTGTCCCTGGGCTCGCAAATGCAGCCATATTTATCTTATGTCAGCAAAGCATACCATCGCTTTGTTTTGACTAGATTTAGATTTAACTTGGTTCCTTGGCTCTTGGCATTTCCCCAAGATTATTCTAAACCCGGCTCACTTAGACCCTGTCCCTGCGACAATTTCTCGGATCAGGATACATTACACTTTTTGTTTTTCTGTTCCTTTTATGCTTATCAGCGTAAAAATACATTTTACCGCTCCTCAGAGAACGGCGGTTTGTTCAAGTAAGACCGGCCTTGGTCTATCTCCAGATGTTACCCTCCCCTGTGGTATCGCTGGGTGTGGCTAGTTTCTTAACAGCGGCTGTTAGACACAGGAAAAAGTTGCCGCCACCAGAACAAACTTGTCACTTACGTTAAAGTATCCCTTTGAAACTCTCTTTATCAGCCGTGGACTTTTACTTAGTACTTTTTGCACTTTACACTGTTTGCACTATTCCACGATTTTTATATGAATGATGAAATGGCTAAATGAGATTCTTTTTAACCTGTTTTGTATTGGTATTTTAATCTAGTGACTCAAAATGTTTTTATGTTTTGATGTGTCAATTCTGTATTTGTGTCCTTTTTTCTTGACTATGTTTACTTTTTTGGCTCTTGTCTGCCGAATAAAGTTTTCTGACTGACTGACAGTGCTGGCGTGGCCAACGTGGAGCAATGAGTATCATTCGGCATGGCTCTTTTTTCAGATTAATCAGAAGCCTTGGAATTAACAGAAAGGGAGGGAATGTGTAGGCGAAGATCCCTGTCCACCTTATCAGAAAGGCGTTTCCCCATGAACCTTTGTCTGGCTCCCAGCTGGCAAAGAATTGACATTTCCGATTCATCTCGGAAGCGAAGAGATCCAAGTTGGGCTTGGCCCACATCTGGAAGATAAACGAGAACCTTCTGATCTAGCTCCCATTCGTGGCAAGAGTTGGAAGTCCTGCTCAAGGTATCCGCCAGACTGTTCTTCACTCCTGGGAGATGTTCCACCTTGATAGATATGTGGTGAGAGAGAAGCCACCTCCAGATTTCCTGTGCCTCCTTCTTTGTTCAGGTAATGCAAGAATGTGGTATTGTCTTTCCTTATCAGAACCAAGGAACCCTGAATCCTTGGGAGGAAAGCCTGTATGGCTAGAGAAATGGCTCGGAGCTCCAGAAAATTGATGTGCATCTTTGAAAGCACTTTGGACCACTTGCCCCTTAACCGGAGGTCCTGAAGGTGACCCCCCCATCCTTCTAGAGAAGCGTCCGTAGTGAGGACGAAATCTGGCATCCGAGAAAGGAAAGTTAGCCCTATTGAGAGATTTCTGAAGTGCTGCCACCAGAGCAGAGCTGCCTGCATGACTGGAGTAATTCGCACTAGGTCGTCGAACGATCCGGTCACCTGAAGCCATTGATTGTCTAGTTCCTCCTGTATTGGTCTCATTCTGAGACGGGCGCAAGGTACCATTAGAATTGCAGAGGACATCATGCCCAGTAGAGATTTTATCTGCCTCATAGAGGAGAACTTTTTTCCTCTTAACTTTGTTGCTAGAGAAATGAGATGTGTTTGCCTTTCTGTGGACAAGAATGCCTTGTCTTGGATAGTGTCTAAAACTGCTCCGATAAAAAGCGTCTTTTGAGACGGATGCAGAACTGACTTCTGAAGATTGAGAGTTCGCCCCAGGGAACGAAACATTTGCAGGCAGATTGAAGTTGCTTTTGAGGCTTGTCGAAAAGATGGTGCTTTCACTGACCAGTCATCTAGGCAAGGAAACAGCTGCAGGCCCTGCAGCCTGAGATGAGCAGCAACTGGAGCCAGACACTTGGTGAATACTCTTGGTGCTGACCACAGACCAAAAGGGAGAACTCTGAACTGAAAATGAGCACCTGCCACAGTGAAATGGAGAAACTTTCGATGTTTGGGATGAATAGGGAAGTGGAAATATGCATCCTGCAAATCTAGTGTCGTCATAAAATCTGCATGATTGAGAAGCTGTAGTATCTCCTCGAGAGTGACCATGCGGAAGGACTTCTGCTGCAGATATTTGTTTAATTTTCTTAGGTCTAAAATTGGCCTCCACTCTCCTGACTTTTTTCTTATCAGAAAGAAATGCGAATAAAAACCTTTCCCCACCTGAGAGTGAGGCACTCTTTCTATAGCTCCTTTCCGGAGCATAACCATGGCTTCTTTTCTGAGAAGTTTGAGATGAGGTGGAAGCTCCTTCAGAGGTGGATGAGGTGGTGGGATTTTTATGAATTCTAGGATATGACCATACTTTACTATGTCCAGGACCCACTTGTCCGAAGTGATTTTTCTCCATTGGTCGAAATGTAAAGAAATATATGCAGCATTGGGGATAATGCGTGGCTGAATTGTTGCAGGTGCTGGGGAGGTGTCACTGTTTTCTAGCATTGTCCCTGAGCTGAGGGGGCAGCTTTCTTCTGTTTTGCTGTTTGGAGTAAGCGGCAGCTGTAGGGGCTCTATACGATTGCTGTTGTTTATAGCCATATTTATATTGGTAAGTCCGTGTCTGGTATTTCTGATAGTTCCCTCGAAAGGAATATGATCCTCTGCCACGGGCTCCTCGAAAGGGTGTCTTCCTATACTGGAGTGTTCCTAAAGCTTTAGCTGTATCCGTGTCCTTCTTTATTTCCTGTAAGGCATCGTCAATGTGTTTTCCAAACAGGGCGCCCCCATCGAATGGCATGTCTAAGATCTTACTTTGCACCTCAGGACGAAAGGTGGTAGACTTGAGCCATCATTGGCGAAGGAGAACTGCTGCTCCAGCTAGTTGCCTAAAATCTAACGAAGCCAAATCCATAGATGCTGACCTTTCTCCTTCAAGCAGAATCTTCCTTGCTTCTTGTTTTTTGTCGTCCAGCAAAAAAATAAATAAATAAAAAAAATAGAGGTACGGTGCAATATCAGACCAAATTTGGCAGTCGTATCTCACTAGAAATGCTAAGGAATTAGTGGCACGCACTGACGCACCCAACATAGTGGTGAATCTCTTCCCAATATTATCCAAGCGCCTTCCATCCTTATTCGGTGGCGCAGAAATGGGTACCGAAGGAATTCGAGACCTCCGCTGCGCAGTCTGGGAAATTAATGAATCTGGGCTTAGGTTGTCCTACCAGGCATGCAGGGGCATCATTGGGGGCCTTGTAATTTTTGTCAATTCCCAAGAGGATTGCCGTCACTGAAAAGGTATTCTTCATGATTTTAACTCCTTCTTCCCAGATATGATCAATGATGGGAATTGTGCAGACAGATTTTCTGTTTTGGTCCTTAAAATCATATAAGAAACAGTAAGACTGCTTAACAGGCATGGCTGTGTGGAAACGATTTGCCGCTCTCTCCATAATAGCATGAAACCCCCCAATATCCTCAGGAGGAGAATCAATTGCTTGAGGAACCAGCGGAGAAGGTGTCGGAATCAAGTAGTCTTCCCACTCATCTATGGTAGTCGGCGTCTTAGGAATTACACCTTCCTAGCGACATCATCATCATCATCCTGTGGCATCTGATCTTGTGGCACAGGTGCAGGATCCTGAGCCTCCGTCGTGGGTACCGAAGGTGCTGCTGAGTCTAAAGCAGGTGGAGGAGACCTTTGTTTCTCAACAGAACCTGCTGCAGCAGGGAAGCGAGTGTGGTAATCCTGCAGCATCGCTGTTAAGTCCTGTACTAACGCCATAGGCATTTGAATCATGGGCTCTTGGCGAGGCATCAACACCTGTGACCTTTCCATAGGCTGATGGTAGTGTGTGCCATAATATTCATCCTAATCCTCCTCCTCTTGAAATTTTACGTGGAGTTGAGAGGGGCTGCGTCCCGGACTGAACAACCCATCATCCTCAGATTCCTCCAAAAATTGACTAGGAGGCAAAGGAAAGATGTAAGAAGGGTCCTGGTAGAAACCTCTCATCGATGAGAACCTGGATGACAAAATTGGGGTGAATTGTAATGAAGAAGGCTTTCTTTGTTGCGGCGTCAACGAGATCTTTGTTGACGGTGAAACGGACACCGTTGATGTTGAAATAACTGTTGTCAACGACGGTGCAGTCATCATCGATGCCGTCGACGGCAGAACTATTGTCGACAAAGTTGTCGTCGACGACGAAGTGGTCGTCGTCGACGATGGCACAGTCTTCGTCGATGCTTTCATCGATGATGCAAGTGCCAACGAGGAATGCGGAGGTGCCAAATCCAAAAGTGGTTTCGTCGTCAACTGTGTTTTTTTCGATGACGAGGAGGTCTTGACAGACTCTGACTTAGTCTTAGGTTGTTTGGAGGCAGTTTTTGGGTCCGTTTTTGAGGCAGCTTTTCCCACAGATTTCTCCTCAGAAGGGAATGCCAGCTTCCCTTTTTTAGAGGCAGTTCTTTTTTGAAGATTCCTTGTGTTCTTCAGGGGATTCCTCAGATCTGTATCTTTTCTTTGCCAGATGGACTTACGCCTGTGAACTAATACTGCCTTCCTCATCAGACACCACAGAGGTCTTTGATTTCAGCCTTTCCAGCCAAATAAGTAATCTGCCTTCCCTGTCTTTTAAGGTCTTGGAGGAAAAAGTCCTGCAGATCCTACAGTCCTTTACTTTATGAAGAGGGTACAGGCAATAAATACAATCTTTGTGGGGATCTTCAAAATGTAGCCTTTTCTTCCCACAAGGCCTGAATAATCCTTTTTTTAGAAGAATCAGACATCATGTACTACAAAATCCAATAGAAGAGAAAGAAAACTGAGCAGAGCTCAGGGAGACTCCCTGTCACAATGACGTGCAGTAGAAAATCCGAGGGACTTGCCTCTCTGTGGAGTGTTATAGAGGGTGCTAAAGCCTGATTGGCTGTGTCTCAACTTTGGTTCTTTTTTTACAAAAGGACAGGTTTGGGCTACTGCAATGACTATGCAGTCCATTATAGCATATTATGATATGCATTACTACTATTATATATATGTTTATTTTTTACTGTGAGACTCCTACATCAACGGCAGGGATGATTCAAGCATGTGAATCTATGAAAGATCCAATACTGGTTAAGTTATGTTTACAAAATAAAATCTAAAAAACACTGACATTCACCAGTTATGGTTACCTCCGCAAACCAAAATCCACACACAAAATGCAATGCTCATGACTCTACCTTTGAAGTAACAGTGCAAATACAAATGTAATAAATGATCTTACAGGTCAGATTACACATGACCTTACCATTAACACTAATGATGAGACAATTATGAATACAGTGTTATTTATTGCCCATGCCGTGCGCCCAACTCGAGGAGAACAGCCAACCCCAGCTGTGTACAGCCATGCAAAGTGGGGATTTGCAGCTGCACCTTTGGTTCTCAAAAGAAACATTTTCTTGGAGGAAGCTTGGGTTTTTAAGGGAATTTTATTCTTGATTATTTGTGTTTTTACTGGACTTTGTTACAACTTTGGTGGGAAATGGTAACTCGTAAATTTTTATTTTTTAAATTTATTTCAACTGATGGAATTAGTTATAACGCACCTCTACCCATTTTCTATCTTGGAATTATTCTACACACACAAGATGTTGGTTTTGCACTCCATTAATTAAAGAGCAAAGATGCTCAGGCGGGGATTGTTTTCTTCTGCTTCCGGCAGTACATTCTGGGGTCACGATTCTTGGCACACAGTTTCTTTTTTCTTCTGCTCTTATAGGAAACTCCTGTACACCTCATCATGCTTTGACTTGAGGTCTCATAATATGGTTGATGTACTAAAGGAATAGTCATCTCTTCCCACTGCTAAGCTTTTGGTCGCATAGTTTGCAGGTGATTCCCCCTCGTGTTCAGGTTGTTCTCCACCAGTGGATGTGTGAAAAATTCCAGTACATCAGAGTCCTTTGTGTGTTTCTCCACCTCTTCACTCTCCCTAAGAAATACTAGATCTTCATCCTCTTTTGGAGCAGCAGAAGACTATCTAGGAAACTCTCCTTCAATTTTCTCAGCCATAGGTTTCGGAAAGTGAGCTACGATCAAAAGTATCACCTTGTGTCATGTCCCCTGGTCTTTAACATAATGTGCTTTTGTTACCACTAAAAGGGCACTTTTTATGGCAGTGGAAGGTTATCGGACATGTCAGCCAATGTAAAGCTTAGATTGCTCTTTAACTTGATAATTAGTCTGCGGACTAGACTGGAAGTCTGCAGACCAGAGAGGAAGTCCTGCCCTCACTGCTAGGCTGGTCGAGTATACAATCTCAGAACAGAGACCACAGACTCAGCACATTACAATAAAAATATATTTTTTTAAAAGTTGAGTCCCCTCTGATCATTCCATTATAATTGACCCCGATTGTCAGCCCACACCTAGGTGGATATTTTTATGAAGACTAAATTTACTTTTAAAATTTTTAACAGCAGGTAAATGTGACAGTAGTCAGTAGACTATTTCGCAAGACTGTGGACGTGACACCCAAAAACTGCACCCCTAATCTGCTGCCTCAGGGCATGGACTATGGAACGGACCCAACATGGGCCTGCGAATTTCATAGACTGTGACCCTATTACCAAGGTGGTGGACTCTAACAATACAAAACTGTACCCATAGTCCATGGTCTTGATAGCAGGACTAAGGCCTATGAATCTCTTAGACCAGGCTTCTCCAACAAGTAGCTTGTGAGCTACTGGTAGCTCTCCAGATACTCGTGTTTAGCTCTCATGTGTGCAACCCAGCCTACTAAATAATAAGCTTCTGTTTGGTTGAATTAATATATGTATACCAAAATTTAAAAGTGTGTACTTGATATGAAAATGTGTGTATTTTCAGAACCCATTATTTCCATAATCTATATGAAGGGAATATCTAAATGATAAATTATGCAGCCTTGAAAGACTTATTACTACTTTTATTTCCTTGGTGCCAGGGTGCATTGCAGTTGTGGCTGTTATGTTTTACCCTTGCAGAGGAATTCCAAATTGACAGTTTTTTTACATTACTGCTGGCAATCCTGCACTGAGGTGATCACAGCTGGTAATCTTGCATGGCCAGACCACTTATGTAATCGTGTCTGATGTGTACAACACTAATATTAGTAGCTTGGGATGATTTTAATTGAACATAAGCAGCTCTTGTTAGTGAAAAGGTTGGAGAACCCTGTCTTAGACCCATGATGGGTTGCCTGCCGTAGTCTGGGGTCCAGAGGCCGTGTATTACGATCTGCAAACACATAGGACTGCGCCTATTAGGATCCACAAACCCCACATCAGAAATATATATTTTTTTAATTAAAAAGTTGAAGGGGATCTTGGGAGGCCCCTCCACTTAGACCTGGGGTTCGGAGTGTGATCACTGTGCTCTTTTATTTAGCTTTTCAAAACTTACAGACTCCAGGGACTGTGCTTTGTGTCCTGCATTGACTACTGCAAAAGAACATTTTCTCCTATGGCCAACTAATTGGAGCCTTTCGGGTCCCCAGTCTCTGTAAAAAAGCTCCCTTGTCCAATGAGAATTCTTTTTGTTATAAACGTGGGTACAAGGTCAATTTGTGGACAAACAGTCCAGATATCTAACTTATAACGCTTTCAAGCCAATCAATACAATTTTCCAACAATAATTTCTCAAGTCAAACAACTGGTGAAGATCAGATCACAAGGCTGCTAGATACCAGCTGTTCCATAGCAATAGTTTCCTCCTCTGCATGCCACGGTATGAAAAGTGAGTACAGTCATTTACTTTCTAGGACAAAGTGTTTTTACTGGGAGTCCTTCAACCCATAAAATCCACATTCTCACCTACAAAAAGGTGAATGGGAACTTTGGAAAAAATTAGCAAATCTATTCTAGCTGTGCTTTTTTTATGGAGGGGATACATTCTGACTTCTAGAAAAAGAAACATCACTTTTAAGAAGGATGATCCATCTTACATTTCAACCATGTCCAGGTCAGGGGCGTCTGGTTCCATAGTAGCAAAAACCATAACTCCAACAATTTCATCCTTTTCTGCTTTCCTCTTCCCAGTTTTCCATTCCTTAAAAAAAGAAAGCAGATAAAATGTACACTGCTAATCCATGTAGGCATTGCTTGTTGCATAAACTGTTCCGTTATCAAACTGTGCGAGACTTCATGATTTGTTCAACTTTTGTTCTCATCCTCAAATTTTTCCCCATTACATTGTACCTTATTTCGCTCATATCCTAAATTACAAGAAACACAACGATCACCACTTCTTAATTTCATTTTCAAGGTACTCACAACAGTTAATGTATCTAAACAAAGGAGAGATAGGACAGAACATAAGTAGTAAGACACAGCAGTAAACAATTAATCAAATACCATCAAGAAAGATTAACATACACTATTTTCATAGCATTTCCTAGAATAAAAAACTGATAAACGCAAGCTGTATATGTTACACAATTACATGACACATTTCAAATGATCTAATAGGTGATACATGGCGGCTGTGGATCTTCCCAGGAGAATAACTAAGCGTTAACCTCTATTCTATGACCCAAAAAGATTGGGCAGGAGCAGCAGTTTACTTGTGCTGTGGGAAGTGGTCTGTACTGTGCCGCAGCTAGTTTACTTCTATGATATTCTGGCGTTAAAAACCAAGTAGCTTGCAGCAAATTATTCTGTATCCTTATGTATCATTAATATTCACCCTGATATGAATGCCTTTAAAAAATTGAGTACATGTACCCATCTGCAATTCTTGGCTGGACAAGGCCAATGAATATGAAGCATTGCCTTAGCTGCTGTCAGCAAGGTGTGCAGAAGTAAAATCCAGAAACACACTGGAGGTTCTTTCCAGCCTTCACATATGTACATTACCATTAGTTTATGATAACGTGGAATTAAAGTTTATTTTGCCAAATTTTATTTCTTGGGACACCTCTAGGCCTGGTTCAGAGTAGAGTTATTTAGTATAAAAACATATTTTAAAATTCTTTTTACAAGTGGAACAAAAGGGTTTATTCTTCCATGTGACACTAAGGTAACTGACCACTACAGATGATGACTAGAGTAGAGTTGGTCTTCTTCAATTTTCAGGAATCTTCCGTTGCTTTGAGAAGTCAAATTGCACATATCGGAGTTTAACTGTGAACAGAAATATTGTTTCTGTAAGGAATGGCCTAACCTTTCTAATATTATGCAAGTACCTAGAATGATTAATTTATTTTAAACCATATTTCAGGAGTACTGGATTGCTTATTCTTTTTTGGCCAAGAAAGAGCCTGCAGTAGACTCCTCTAAATCTCAAAGTCATGTAAATAGTTATTTGAACTTTTTTGTAGATCTAGAGCACGCCCTTACCTCTTCTGCAATGGCAGCAGACAGGGATGAAGAAGAAGGAATAGTTTCTTACCAGTAACTCCAGTTCTCTCGTAGCGGATTTTCCATGATAGTCATAAGCACTGAATAGAGTAGCAAGCCCATCCCTACTTAAAGTGGTGGAAAAGACAGAGAGTGAACTACGGTAGCCCTTTAAGCAAATAGATTTCTGAGGGAGGCCTGCCCTACTTGAGCATCTGTCATAGCATCAGAGTCCAGGCAGTAATGCTTGGTGAATGTGTGAACAGACCTACATGTAGCTGCCTTGCAAATGTCTGCAATGGGGATATTCCTCAGTAAGGCAGCAGTGGCTGCTTTACCCCTAGTGGAATGTGCTTTAGGTCTGGCTGCAAGTGTTTTATTAGATTTCTGATAGCATAACAGGATGCAAGAAACAATCCATCATGAAATGGACTATTTGGAAGTGGCTAGACCTGTACGAACCGGACCATAATTAACAAATAATTGGTCTGATCTGCGGATGTCTCGTGTTTTATCAAGATAAAACTTTAAAGCCCTACTTACATCTAGAGAATGAAGGGTTCTCTCGGCTGGAGCAGAGTGATTCTGAAACAATGTGGGTAATGAAATGGTTTGGTTAACATGGAAATCCAAAATAACCTTAGGGAGGAATTTCAGGTGAGTCCTCATAACCACTTTGGAAGAGTGGAAGACTGTGTATGGTTTGTGAAAACATAATGCTTGGATTTCGCTAACCCTCCGTGCTGATGTTATTGCTACAAGGAAAGCGGTTTTCTAAGACAGGTGTTGGAGAGATGCCTTGTGTATGGGCTTGAAGGGGATCCTGCATAAGGCATGAAAGGTCTATATTAAGCTCCCATGGAGAGGAAGGGCGCCTAATGGGAGGAAAAACCACCTTCAAACCCTCTAGGAAATCCTTGATGAGGAGGATTTTGAAAAAAAGAGGTTAGTGAAGGACATTTCCTGCATGCAGTAAGAGCTACTGAAGTTAACTTTTATGGAAGAGAATTGCAGGCCAGATTTTTGCAAGATGTAATAAGTATGTAAGAAGGAGATCTTCTTGGCAAGTTGTAGGGTCCACACTTTCGGAGGAACTCCAGAGGCAATATCTCTACCTCTTCAAGGCATATGCTGACCGGGTGGATGGTCGCTTGGCCTCCTTTAGAATCTCCATGCAGTCTTGTGACAGGTTCAAATGTCAATACTGCACTTGCTCAGGAGCCAAGCAGCCAAATTCAAGGAGGAGAGATTGGGGTGTACCATCTGGTCACCGAATTTCGTCAGCAGGCCTGGTCAGCATGGGAGCTTGAGAAGTGGACGCTGTGACCGGTGAAGCAGGTCTGGGAACCACCATTAACTTGGCCAGTCTGGAGCAATGTGGATCATCTTGGCTTTGGAGTGGGAAGCTTGATTAGGACACCTGGGATCAGGGGAATCGGTGGAAAGAAATTTGCCGGACCAGTCGATCCACAGGGTATTCCCCAGTGTCGCTGGATGGTAGTACCTCGAGGCGAAGGCGCTCCATTTTTTGTTTTGTGCGCTGGCGAACATGTCGATGGTGGGCGTGCCCCACAGTAAGACGACACGCTGAACAATGTCGTCGTGCAAGAACCATTTGTGGTTTCTTGCAGAACTCAGCTGAGGGCATCCGCCTGTGCATTCTGCACACCTGGAAGGTGAGTTGCCATGATTCATAGGTTTCGGGCGATAAACCATTTCCATATTGTCTAGGCTTCCAGAGACAAAGGCCTGGACCTCGTTCCACTCTGCTTGTTGAGGTAGTACATTGTGGTCGTATTGTCCATCTGAACAAGCAGGGTCTGTGACTTGAATGATGGACGCAAGGCATGAGCGCTAGATGGACCACCCGAAGCTGGAGGAGGTTGATGCGATATGACATCTCCTTCAGTGGCCATATGACTTGAATTTGTCTTCCCACCCCTGTAGCGATGCATCCGTCACTATGGTCTGAGAAGGAACCCGTTGGTGAAAAGGCATTCCTCAAAACAGATTGGCCGGGGAACACCACTATTTGAGTGAATGTTTTGCATGGAGGGACAGTTCGATCCTGTTGTCCCAATTGCCTGTTAACTGATCCCACTGGTCCTCAAGGCATTCTTGGAGAGGTCGCATGTGGAGAGGGGCAACCGAGGAGGGATGAGACCGTCCTCACCTTGGGATGAGATGCTGTCAAAGAAAGAGATATTATCATCTTCCCCACGAAAACTAGTCACGCGCCTGTATACCAGCATGCAAAATACAGCCCCGGTGGTACAGCCAAAATCCCTACTACAGTGGAATAGCGAACTTGACCCCCAATTGACAGAAGAACAATGGGAATTCTGCTGTAGGCAGCTGACTGAACTTTTCCCAAACTATAGGCTTCGCCTGATACATTTTAAATTTCTGTACAGGTACTACAGGACACCAGTCAGCCTATATCGCATGAAGCTTAGGGAAGATGATAGATGTTGGCGTTGTGGGTATGCCTCAGCATCCTTTTTGCATATTGCTTGGGACTGCCCAATGCTTCTTGAATTCTGGCAGGAGATCTTTACTGCGGTTAACCAGATTGTTGGCAGAACGGACGCTCCCTCACCTGCATTGGGCCTTTTGGGCTATGTGAAAGACACACCACCAAAACAGCGCAAATTGCATGCACTTCTCTTACTATATGCAAGACGGCAGGTTGCTATCAGGTGGGGAGGAAAAAGGTGCCTGGTTTCAGGGATTGGCTGTCTGATGTGACGTATGGTCACACTCAACTTGGTGTATTCTGGGAACTAATGCCCCCGACTTCGAGACCTCGGGACATATGGGAACCGTTCCTAAATTGGGCGCAAAATAGATCCGACTCCCCTATTCCAAGCCCCGGCGTGACTGCCTAGTGCTGCATTGCCTATTGCTACTGGGTCAGGGTGACTTGTGCTTGCAGAATCCCCCCCCACGTGTGACTCTGGTGTGACGGGTTTGGCTGTACCCTGCTGTTCGGTCACCACCAATAATGTGTATGATATTCAGTTTTGTGATGGACTATATTAAAGATTGTGATATATGTATGGTCATATTGCTACCTCGATTGTGCATGCCACTCATCTGATGTATTCTTCTATATGTAACATTCCGATGTATTATGCCGTGATGCTGCTTGTACCAATATGAAGACATGCTGGCGGGCTTTGGTTGGAACCCAGGTTCCTATTGTTTGTATTTGCAATTTGAATAAAACCTCAATAAATAAAAAAAAAGAAAGATATTACTGAAGGATCGATAAGCACCTCTCATCCGAAGGAAACACTTTTGCTTGAACGATGTAGATGGAGGCTCCCAGATAATTCAAGTCTGAACCGGGATTAGTTGTGACTTGCTGTGATTTACATGAAGCCCCCTGTGTAGCAGGAGATCGCGTGCCCCGTTGAAACGAATCTGTGCTTCTTGAAAAGTTGACGCCTTTATGAGCCAATCGTCTAGATATGGATAGACTAACAGCCGGTGTTTCCTGAGGTGGGCAGCCACGACTGCGATGCATTTCGAGAATGTTCTGTGTGCTGACTTTAGACCAAACGGTAGTACTTGGTATTGATAGTGGTCCTGCCCCACCACAAACCTCAAGAATTTCAGATGTTTCTTTGCAATTAGGATGTGAAAATTAGGATCTTGGAGGTCGATGGAGCAGAGCCAATCCCCTTGGTGGAGTTGGCGATAGATTTGATGTAAGGTGAGCATCTAGAACTTTTCCCGATGACTCCATTTGTTGGCGAATTTCAGGTCGAGAATGTGCCTGAATTAATTCTTGCCTTTTTTTTGTGCCAGAAAATATCTGGAATAAATGCTTGTTCCCCGTTGATGTTGAGGAACAGCCTCCACCGCATGTTTTTGAAGTAAGATATTGACTTCTCATCTCAGCATCTTCAGATTGTCATTGGAGGGCTTTGGTGGTACGGTCGGAGGAGGACTTGTGAACTTGAGACAGCATCCATGCTGAATAATATTCAGGACCCCGGCGTCTTTTGTTATTTCTTGCCACAATACCAGAAAATGCTAAATACTTTCCCCTACCGGAGAGGGTAACGGAAGAGAGGGAAGGAACAATTCAAGGCTGTGTGCCTGTGGTAGGCTTTCCGCCTTGTGCTGGCTGTTGCGAGGCTCTTCCCCTAGGCTGCCGTAGCTGCTGGGTATACAGGTGTTGCTGTCACCCTTGATACCATTGAGGAGTTTGAACCCTCTAAGGGTAGTATCGCCTCTGGTAAGTCCTAAATGATTTCCTTTGCTTCTTGGGCCTCTATGCCGACCGCCTTAAGGGTGTCCATTTTGGTTTTCATCCAAGCCATTTCATCATCCATGTGGCTGCCAAATGGGGCAGAACCAGAAAATGGCAGATTTATGATCTGTTGTTCTGACTCCGGTTTCAAAGATGTGAGACGGAGCCAAGCATGTCTGCAGTGGGCCACACCATGGCAATATTTGTGATCTGCTAGGAGAGAGGAATGAGCAGCTGCACTTATTATCTGGTTTGAGACCATCAAACACTTGTTTACTATTTCTAGGATATCTTCCCATTTGTCTCTGGGCAGATCTTTGTCAAACTTCTGGACAGATTCTCACAATGCCCTGTTGTATCGTCCGAGAAGAGCAGCTGCACTTGAAACTTTCATGGATGTGGCAGCAGAGTCACATGCTTTGTGGCCCACCGAATCAAACTTCTTGCTCACCTTATCTGGTGGAACTGAGGAGGCAGGAGTAGTAGTGTGGTGTTTCTTCACTGCTAGTATGACTACAGAGTCTGGAGGAGGGTCAGAAAGAGTAGATCCTGCTCAGGAGGTCTGTACTTCTTTGGCAGCCTTGTCGGAGCAGACTTGGCTGGGCAGACATCAAAAAGAGTTCCATGGTAGTTTCTAAGAGGCCTGTTACTAGACAAAGGAGTGGTCTCGACGCTGTGTGTTGGTGAAGCGTCTCAATTATCACTGATGTCGAAGGTTTAGGCACCGAAATTTGGACATTTAATTTTACCGCTCCTCTCACTAAGACTGCCTGAAAGGTGGTGATAGCGTCTACCGGGAAGACTCTAGGTGGTGGAGAGTCTGTAAGGGTAGGTGAGTAGCTTCCTGTAGATGTGGAGGACTTATACCTGGAGTGTTGGTGAGATCGTGACCATGATCTGGATCTATGTGACAGACGGTGATGATGAGGTTGTCTTGATGAATGTCGTGACCTATGGTGGCTGTGGTGAGAACGATGGCGTGTTCTGGAACGCGATCTTGGCCTTGAGCAAGGTGGATCCGTAAGAGGTGCTGGTGCAGTTGGAATTGGCGCTGAAGACACTGGAGGCGGGGGAGGCGGAGGTGGAGGAGGTGGTGAAGGAGAGGCTGGCATGACAATAGTTGTAGATGGAGTAGATCCCGGAATAGCCTACCTTAGTGACGAAGAAATGCGTCTCCTCTTCCTTTGGCGTGTCCTGGACGTCGACATGCTCTCCGGAGTCGACCGCCTGTGATGCGTCTACTTCAATCCACGGTGCCTCCTCGACATCAAACCATTTCGACGTCGATAGGACTGTATCTCTCGACGTGCCCCTCGACAGCGATCTGCGGCTATGCTTCGACGGCGGGTGAGTCTTCGACGTTGACCTACACCATCTCGATGCCGATCTTCTTCTCTTTGTCGACGTCAATCCAGCTCTTGACAGCGAACAGGTCGGTGCCGTACTTTGTCTCGACGTTGATGCCCTTGATGGGGAATGATGCAGTTTTTGAGCTGGAAACCTCTTATGGGATGTTCCACATCCACCAGAGGTTGATGACAGATCCCTGGTAGAGAACTGACCCTCTCCTCGCTCTGAAGGCTCACCTGGAGACTGTATCTGTGTCTTGCGCTGTTTTTCTGCACCCTGAAGGCGAATCTTCTCCCCATCTCGTAGCGTTCGCCTGGGAAACTTCCTACAGTGATGATACTTCAGGAAGATGACTTGCTGGAAGACAAATACAGACATCATGGCAGGTCTGTTTTGGCTTTCTTTCTCCCACAGGAAGGGTATTTATCAAATAAAGATGGCATTTTTAAAGATAAAAACCCCGAATTCCTGTCAGAAAACTGCACAAAAAGCAAGGGAGAGCTGAAAAAGGTTGAATAAAGTGGTTTTCAATAAAATTCACAGGTGAATTTTGAAGAGAAAAGCCTTAGAAAGGCCGAGTTCAGTGCAACTAGGTCCTGTCAGCAGGAGCCGGAAAAAAGAACTGGGGCAACTTCCTCTCGCTGAGCATGATGGGATACTGGAGGTCTGTGGGTTCTTTAAGGCATAACCTCTATTTATAAACCTTGTATTGGCAGCCTATGGGGCCACACTGTTCTGCGCTCCTTAATTTCTATACTCTTTTAAAAAAGGGGTTGTGAAAGACAGTTGTATTGTTTTACAGAGACATAATGCATTTATATGCATAGACAGTTCTCCTGGCACCTTTTTTAACTACAAGATGAAGAATTTGGCCACTGTAGCCTACTCCTATAGGCTGCAATATATATTTCTTTCTTATGTGACTCTACAGGCCTTCCCGAAGAAAGGCGAACACCTACAATTAAGAAAATATATTGGAAAAAGTGCTCGGGGTCCCCGCAAATGGGCGGGACAATTCAGTGCTTATGACTATACATGGAAATCCCCAATGAGAGAACATGTGGTTTATCGTTTAGATGGCATGTGCCGTAATTCAGTCATAAATGTAATCCTATCATTAACTGGAGTCTACAGCCTTAGGAAGGTCTTCAACATCCAAGTCTGATGTAATGGCTATAAGAAAAAGTCAGCAGGCGCCTCTGCAAAACACTGGTGAATGAAGGCAACATGTACGAAGTCAAAATGATATAGTCAACCATCTGGTTTGGGGTGACCTACTCCTGACCTATTTCAACCAAATGTCTTAGCTGCACTCTGCTTCTCTGGAGGTCTGACTTTGATTTAAGGCCTCTGAAAGGTTTGGAAACAAGATGCATAGTAATACGCTACATGTTCATTTGGATTGTGGCTGATGAAATGATTTTCTCTGTCGAGGAGTCCCTCTAGTATCAGCAACGTTAGGTGGGATTTGATATTTTCCAGCATGTATCTCTACTCTTAGTGATATTAAACCATTAAAAGGCAGTCAGTGCTGTGAAGTAATGGTTCTGGCTCAGTGCTTAATTTGAGCCGGTGCTTTCCGGTGCTCAGCACCGGCACTTAATTGGTTTCCGGTGCTCGGCACCAGCACCTAATTGTCAACGCCATACTTAGAAAAGTCTACCACATGGTGGCGCTGCTCATCTAATTTAGAGATGAGCAGAACAACGGTTGTTTAGGAATACAATATACATTAAAATTGCTAATAGCTGCCTCCCCAGCCATTCCTTTAGCTTTGGGCACCTGGAATAATCTGAACTGTTGCATTTACATGCGAGAGAGATGGTTAGCAGTTGTTTTGGCAGCGATGACGAGTGCGATGGGTGGTGCAAGCTGCAGTGGCCTCCTGGTCAGAGCCCTGGCAGTTAATATTTTACAAATTAAGCACTGTTCTGGCTGCTTGATCTGACAAATCAACTAATGCCCTAAAGACCAAATGAGAGAGCACTTTAACTATATCAATGACTATGTGGCCCTCCTGTATCTAATCATGTGCTAGAATTTTTCTAGGACTTGCAATCTTCATACCCAGATCCACATTTAGATTTTTAAAGAATGGGAAAATCTGTAACACTAGTTCAATGGTTGTTTAGCACCATCGGCCCAAATAATATTGCACTCACTCTTGGTATGCAGAAGCACGATAGCCAAGGAAGCATGCTTACTGGACCAGTAATTTGTCACAAAAGCCAATAGATAATCTTGGCGTGGGTGCCCATATAAAAGTAAGCAGTCAGCATTGGGAGACTTGTTATTTTCATCATGCTTGGTTGGAAGCATGATTTCAAATGACTTCCATTCTGGGATCCACACGAGTAAAGGTGAAAAATAAAAATAAAATGCCTTCTGTAATGAATTAATAAATTCAACTGCTCCTCTTTTCTTAGGACCTGAAAAGCCACAAGTACAAAGGTTCTTGAAAGGTGGAATATCCTCACCAAACGTAGGCAGGCGCCTCTGCAAAACACTGGTGAATGAAGGCAACATGTACGAAGTCAAAATGATATAGTCAACCATCTGGTTTGGGGTGACCTACTCCTGACCTATTTCAACCAAATGTCTTAGCTGCACTCTGCTTCTCTGGAGGTTTGACTTTGATTTAAGGCCTCTGAAAGGTTTGGAAACAAGATGCATAGTAATACGCTACATGTTCATTTGGATTGTGGCTGATGAAATGATTTTCTCTGTCGAGGAGTCCCTCTAGTATCAGCAACGTTAGGTGGGATTTGATATAACTGCTCCTCTTTTCTTAGGACCTGAAAAGCCACAAGTACAAAGGTTCTTGAAAGGTGGAATATCCTCACCAAACGTAGGCGTCATAACCTGCTCCTACAAACTCCAAAATAAGGATAATCACTTCCTCAATCTGGTTCCCCATTTGCCACAATGCTTCAAGTAAATAAATAAAAACCTCAAAAGCAAGTGAATGTGGGTCACCAGCGGGATTCATAGATTGGTTGTTCCTGCTGAGTCAACTCCTGCTCACCACCGCAGCAGCGAAGGGAGTGAGGGCTGCTTCCACAGTTGGGCTACATCTCTCTTATCTACTAGACAAGCCACCCCCACAAAGAGCCTTTCGGATCGTGGACCCCCCCCAGTTCCTCCACAAGTCCCAGTAATGCAGCCGGGGACCCAAATCAATTGACCGCCCCAGTACCTCCATGATCTCCCATTCCACCCCTCTCAAGAAGGATCTCAGCGCCGGGCAATCACACGCCATGTGGAAAAAGTCAGCGGCAGGGAGTGCACAGCATGCACACGCAGCTTGGGCAGTTGAGGACATCCATTGCATGTGACAAGGGGATAGGTAGGTCGCGTGCAGATAGTTCACCTGTATCATATGCAGGTGTGTGGCTATTGCCAACTCCCTGGGCGCCATACATGCCTCCCTCCAGTCATCATCATCTAGTCACCCACCCAGCCCTTCCACTTCTGCCACAGGGAAGCAAAGGTGTCTGGGGCATGGATAATCAGGGAGCGGTAAATTTGAGAGCGCGCCTCTTTCCCCAGGCGCCCCACCAGCAGTTTGGCCTCAAGCGGGCTATATTCAGGGAGCTTTGTATCTGGGGCGATATGGGATTTGAGGGCGTGTCTCAGTTGAAGGAAGTGGAAGAACTGAGTGTTAGCTAAGGCATATTGATCCTTTAAGTTCTGGAAGGACATCAGGTTACCACCCTTGTATACATCTCCCAGGTATATAATTCTTATGCGGTCCCACTGGTGAAAGCCCCCTAAATTCGAGAGCTGTTCAAGCCATGTGCCCTGCCATAGGGGGGTCAGTTCAGTCAACCGACGGTCGCATCGCACAAGGTGCAGCGCTACTCTCCAACAGTACACGCCCACTCTGGTACATAAGGGCATCTTCGGTAGTGGGTACCCCCATGCCGTTTGCCAAGGAGACCCTCAAACCCCATCAAGTGAAGTTCCAAGCTGTAAGCAGGGTCATCCCAGCCTCCAGTAAGCCAGTCATTGACGGCCACCAATTGTGCTGCCAGATACCAGATAGTACACATAGACATCTGATGCCTCCAGGTCCTTGTCAAAGGGTGATTCCCGTGCCGAGTTGAATGCCACTCTGTGGCGTTTCCCAGCCCAAATGAAGGTGGCGAGTTTGGAAGTCAGAGATCGGAACCACCCCCATGATATGGGAAATTCGCAAGGACATACAGATACCGGGGGAGGCACATCATCTTGAAGAGCGCGCTGTGACCCATGGGATTGAGTGGGAGGCTGCTCAAGTAGTGCAGGTCCCTATCAAGGGCCTAGGTCAGGTTTAGAAAGTTAAGCATCCAGGCCAGGTCCGGGTGGTGAGTTATGTGAATCCCTAAGTAATTGAAAACGTTCCGCTGTAGGGGGATGTCAGGGCACCAGCTACGTCCCTCAGCGGCCCCTTTTACCTTCACCAGGACTGATTTACCCACCTTAATGCGGAGGGCAGATGCCTCACCACAGAGGCGAAGAATCTCCAGGCTGCGGGGGCCCGAGGCCAGAGGGACCCCCAGGAAAAGGAGATCATCTGCGTATAACGTGACGCGGTCCTCAAAACAACAACTGCAAGTATTACATTAAAAGTCAATAAAGCAGCAAAAATAAGCAAAAGTTGTTGGAGTGCACAACGAAAAAAACAAAAATAAACACTCAGCTGTGAGGGAAAATGCCTAAAACTTAGACCAGGCTATAAAAACATGAAACATCTAGCTATCACGTTGTTAAGTTAAACCGTGAGCAGTTCATTATTCAAAGAGAGTACGCATTAAGGTGCGGGCAAGTTTGATCTGTTAGTTTGAAGCGACGTGAATTGCTCAGCTTTTATCCTTCTAATTATATTTATGTCAGCTAATTTAGAAGCAACAGAAAAATAGTACTCAAAATGGCATCACATTTAATTTTGGCTACCAAAAGAGGCATGTTAAGCATGGGGCATGCTGTTTGTCAGCATACCATTAAAACATGTTGTTTAAGAAAGTTTTGTTGTATTAAAAGAAGAAAAGAAAAGTGATGCTTGCTATAAGGTCATTTGTATCAGAAAATTATCAATTGTGATAACTGTAGCATGTGCATAATAGAGCCACATATGCAGAGGTCAGTGCCTCTAATTTGGGCATTGGTTTGCAGACATATGCACCATTTCACGAAATAACTTTTTTCTGGAGGCATGGCATGATATGATTGGCTGCCTGGCATTAATATTTTAAATCCGCTTCAAGTTAGGTTTGTAATATTTGCATGCATCTCCGAAGATGCTATACTGTCACTTTTCTGGTCAGCCTATATAGGTTATCTAGTAAACATAAATAATCTTGTAGTACAATAACTGGGACTATTTCTGCTTTGTTATATCATCACCTTAAGAATTTCTGTATGTAGGACCGAGTATTCACCTTTATAATAGTTTCTCGCTTACCATCAGTCGGATACTACTGCCAAACAGGAGTTTGGAATGCCAAATTCACTTGATATACCTATATAGCAAAGGGGGAAGATCAGGTTTACCTGAAAGGAAAAGGATGGGGAGTTAACTACTGGGACCCTGGTATGATAAAGGGATTTTATATGATAAGAGAATGTAATATTCAGGGGTACTCAAGCTTTTGAAGATATAGTGCAAAATAGCGATGTCCAGCCCAGTTTTTATTATTGTATGATAGAAAACCAGGTGTGGTTAGTATTTGGGTAACAGGATCCTGCAACAGGTAACATACTGCACTTATTGTTCAACTTAGGGGAAGGCAGGAAAGTTGTGGCACTGCTATTTAGGGCTACGGGGGGGGGCGCCAATAAAGTTGACTTTGAAAACCTCAGAGATAAGTGATCCACTAAAATGGGGAGAGAAAAAGAAACAAAAACTCGCAAAACATTATATGCAAATATTTTCTATGAATGCCAGGCTCACATAATCCAGTTTAACATTCTTAAGAAGACAAACCTCACACCCAGGAGAGCGGGCAGAATGTACCCTATAGGTAGCAGGCTGTGCCCCAGATGCAGCATTTTGGTGTAGAATTTTTTTCATATGGTCTGATCTTGTCGCATTCTAAAGGAATACTGGATCACAATTGTAAGGTTACTTGCTGAAGCTATGGGGGGCTGGTTCTGCCCATACCAGAGATTTTAAATCAGACTTCTGCCTCAATCTAAGAAAACAAAAGTGAGCCTCAGATTCATTGAACTAGCATTGATCATAGCCAGGAGACAATTCACCGTGGGGTGGAAATCTAAATCGGCTTCCAACATAGCAAAATGGATGGTGGAGATGTTGCAATGGGTGAAATTGAATGGGCGACTTTTCCCACGCAGGAGCAAGAGGGGGAGAACAAGAGCCACTGTCAGCCATATCTGGGAAGAGTTACTGAGGTCCTTGGAGGGCAAGAAGGAGGGATGAGAGACCCCTGAGGAAGATCTAGATACAGATCTAGGAAGACCTAGGCAGATGGAGTGCTCTAAGAGCTGGACAGATAATCCGAGCAAGGTGGTCCAAAAGAGCCTGGGGAAATCCGGACCTGCATACCTGCAGATACTCAATCATATATATTTAATCAAAAAGGGGGGGAGGAAGAAGGAGCTGTGATCCATTCAGCTTCCTTGTCGTAACCAAATAATCAGAGGGGAATGGATCAATTGTACCTGTGTAACCACTGTTCGATGTTCTTGCTGTCTGTAAAAAACCCTCATTCAAGTACAAAGGTCGTGAGGCGGTATATCTTGATTCTATGCCTTATTAAAAATGTGACAGCATCATCATTGGGTTTCTTTTTTGTTGTATGCTATCCTCCACCCGGAGGAGAAACCGCTGGTTATAGCAGTAGTGATCAGAGATATAAAAAAAGTAGGGGTGCTCAAGTGAGGTGAGTTAAAAGGACCTCACATTGCCTGAACTGTATCATTATTCAGTTCGGAATGGAGGGAAATAAAAACAGTGGCGTGCGTGGGAAGACAAATTATTTGTCTAACGCACTGAATTGTCCATGTGATCGGTCGACATGTTTCAGCCCCATACAATTGCCCGGAATATTGTCAAAGCCTGGGTGAGTATAGTTTAAGCTCACCAGGTTACTGGTTAGTTATTGGCCATAGAGTACCTATAACTTAATTCCCTAACTGCGGGCTTCCTCTGGGTGCCGGCGGGCGTATTGACCTGCTGGCGTGGCTGGTCTGAGCGACTTGTGCGCGCCCTCCTTACGATGCCCCGGGTCACATGTCGACCGATCACATGGACAATTCAGTGCATGAGCTTAAACTATACTCACCCAGGCTTTGACAATATTCAGCCTCCACATTTTTAGGTCCTGAAGAAGGCCCCCCGACCCGACCGGGCAATTGTATGGGGCTGAAACATGTCGACCGATCACATGGACAATTCAGTGCGTGATACTACTGCTATAACCAGCGGTTTCTCCTCCGGGTGGAGGATAGCATACAGCAAAAAAGAAACCCAATGATGATGCGGTCACGTTTTTAATAAGGCGGAGAATCAAGATATACCGTCTCACGACCTTTGTACGTGAATGAGGGTTTTTTACAGACGGCAAGAACATCGAACCCTGGTTACACAGATACTCACTCATACCCAACATTATCACCCAGATCGAGCAAAGTTTGCCCTCTTACCTGGTAAATAAGAGAAACGCAGTGAGCAGCCCCCTTGATCGAAAATAACATGATATTCCTGCTGCTCTTTTCGTAACGAATGCAGTAAAGCATTTTGAGTGCAAACCATTATCCAGGGCTGTCCTCTGCACAGACAGTCCTTCATCTGTTCCTAGTCATATGGAGTTCCTCTAATAGCTCCTTGTATTTTCAACAATATTTCTATACTGTCCTCTTAAAGATCAGCAGGCCTACGTCTATACTGCTGGATGGCAGAAACACACCCTCTGCCAGGTCAAGTCTAAAATAAAATGTGTTGCTGGAACTGGTGGCTTTCCCATTCACACCACCCCACCCTTTTGCCTCCTACCCTCACAGTGAGAGCCATTTCAGGAACAAAAGAAAAAAAAAACACAACAGGACCATCAGGACCTGTCAGCATCTTCTCAGCAGGGCAAGGCTTTGCCATAAAGAAAACCCTGTCTCTATATTAAATGAGGTGGGGAACAGATAGGAATGTGTCCAACTCCAGATTCCCTTGGTAACCTTAAATCTCTGAGCTAGAAAGCTGGAATTTATTTACAAAGCTGCGGGATACAAATATGTTCATAATTCTGCACATTTTCACACTACAGAACTGTTGGTGATTGCAGCAGTAATAAAGTAGAACAGGTGTACACTGCAGCCTAGCGAGGACCAGCCGGTGATGCCCTACCTTTTCATCCCGGAAATTGAGGAACTGCTGGAAAGCCTCACTTTCTGAAACGACAGGGTGTCGACACATCCTCGTCATCCACCCCTGAAGCCTTTCCATGCGCATTTTAATGAACTCCTCCTCGAAGCGACCTGCCATTCATTAAAAACAAAAACTGTAATGTCACTTTAAGAATCATTTAAATAAGCCACATTTTCTGCACTGCGTTGTTCAGACCATTTGAATAAACTTGCCTCATTTTCCTACATCAGCAGCACACTTATCAAAGAGGAAACGTCTTTTTTAAAATGTTATACACGGTTTTATAGTACAGTACAATCTTACTTCCGCAAAGCAGGTGTTTGATCGCATTGCCAGCACATTCAGCGAATCAAATAATTTTGCCTTCCTTGTATATATCATAACTGGCCACACGCTGGGGATCTTACTGATTTTACCAGTGAGTTTTCACCCTGCACATGTCATTCATTCAAAATACTTTATTTGGTTTCAATAAAACCATAAAAAATACGAGCCATACAGTAGGGGGGGCGTGGCTTGGAAGCCGATCATGGTGGTCGCGTGTGCCTGCAGCTCCGCACCGACCCGCTGTTATCCTGCTAACCCGACGGCGAACTGGGACCGGAAAACTCACCCTGGGGCAAATCTAGTCATCGGAGGCCCCCGGGAGCCGACTGGGGAGCGTCTTGCTGCCGGAGTGCACCGACGCGCTCGGCTGTTACCCATCGGTGAACCTGGCCTGCTGCAAGCAAGATGGCGGCGTAGTTGCCAGTAACGGACCGGAGGCGAATTTTGGAAGCCCCATGGACCCGCTACCGGACAGAGTTGAGGAGTGGATCCCCGCGATTGCTGGCTGCGGACCCTGAGGAGACGCGGTGAGGCTGCGGTGGGGGACCGGTGTCGGAGGGCCTGTGACGACTCAGTTGGAGGAGCGGAGACGCCCGTAGGCGGCTGACTCAGAGGCGGAGTCGGTGTGTCAGATGCTGGAGTCTCGGGAACCCTGGGTATATACTGGGGAGGCCTGAACTGCCGCGCTTTCTGGGGAACTGCAACGTGACCCCTGTGCAGTGAGGGATAGCTGCCTGACCCACCTGGAAGCTGAGGAGGAGTGAGGGGGAGTTCCGCCACAGTGAAGCACCGGGGGGAACACATTGGTGAGACTGTGGCCTATTAAATAAACATTGCTGAGCTGCCTGGGGATTAGACAGAAGGCAGTGGGCCCCTGCCCACTCTGAGGGACGGAGGCGGGACCTTGAGAGGGGCGGGCCTCGTGCGCTGACGTCCTGGATGGATGGCCTAATCCCAGGTCTGCTTGATAACCTGCGAGTTCTTACGTGAAGGAACCCCACTGTGGATAAGCGGAGGAAAGTGGGCGCCTGTGAACTTTGGCCACCAGAGTTGAGGGCAGACTGCTAAGCACTTCGCTGCCCTGCCGGGTGACAGCGCTATTCACTGCGTCACATTAGAGCCGCCATCACGAGGAATCCCTGAGGCAAGGTGAAAGGCCAAGATTCAGAGGACAGGGTGTTGCTAGGTCTGAGACCTGTGATGGGTCTGACCACGCGGAGGAGCCTGGTCCCACCAACAACGGGAGCACT
Source organism: Calotriton arnoldi (assembly GCA_963921515.1). NCBI lineage: Eukaryota > Metazoa > Chordata > Amphibia > Caudata > Salamandridae > Calotriton > Calotriton arnoldi. The sequence goes on from CAWUFW010003945.1 coordinate 1,073,054, forward strand.
GTGAGATCCGGTGCCCGGATCGCTGCCTCGGACCTTGGGAGAGCAGGGTAAGCTCAAGTGAATACCACACCAGGACTCTCCGGCGAACTAGGTAAGAAACACCTGTGCAGCGACAGCGCGCTGACCGCTGGGAAGGCCTGGTGGATTGGGCGGGCCCCCGAATAATTTGAGTGTTCTTGCCGGGCTGAGCGCCACCGGAGGGAGCCTGAAGTGGCGCAACCAGGGTGGAGCTTGCACATACACCCATTAGGGGCACGAATTGTGGGACTGCGCTGCCTGACGAACTCGTGTACGAGGTGAAGTGATTATCCCACCGTCATGGGTAAACTACAAGGGAAACTGGCCGGGGCAGCCCAGGAACCGGAAGAAACTCCCCCGGAAAAAGCACAAAACGACCTGTCTGACCCAGTACAGCAACAGTTGAAGAAAATCTTGGAGGCTATAGCGGACACCAAGGCCACCCTTCATCAAGATATCAGCACGGTGTCGGTGGGTCTTGGCTTACTTAGAGAAGAGCACAAGAAATTAGCCGAAAGAGTAAAGGACACGGAATCCAGAATCACAGTCCTTGAACCGGCGCAGCAATCACTGGTGGCGCAGATGGGGGACCTCACGGATCGTGTCCGCACCCTGGAACGGAGAGCAGAGGAAGCCGAGGGGCGTAACAGGAGGAATAATATTCGACTTCTTGGTCTACCTGAAGGCACTGAGGGTAAGGACATGGTATCCTTCCTAGAACAATGGCTCTGCACCGTGGTGGCTCCCGAAGGCTTGTCGACTTTTTACACCTTGGAGAGGGCGCACTGTGTCCCGGCCAGACCTCCGGCGCCCGGACGTCCCCCGTGACCAGTGGTAGCTAGACTTCTCCACTTTAGAGACAGAGACACCCTTCTACAAAGAGCCCGGACGGAAGGTCCATATGCTGTTGGTAATAGCAGAGTCTCCATCTTCCCTAACTATACCTTGGATGTTCAGAGGAAACGAACCTCCTTTTTGGAGGTCAAGAAAGCACTGCGAGAGGAAGGACTCCAGTACTCTTTGATTTTTCCTGCTCCTCTACGTATACTCCTCGATGGAAAGACGCACTTTTGCGACGATCCCAAATCAGCCTGGGAATGGATAGAAGCATACAAAATTGGGGCTCCTCAACCAGCGCAGGTGCAAGCGGTGGCCTCTGGGAGGCAAGAGACCAGGAAAAGACCTAGGAAACGCCCTAGACGGGGGGCCCCAAACCGTCCAACGTCCTCGCAAATAGAAAAAGAGAGAGCCGAGGCCCTGCAGGCGGTAGCGGCCATCATGCAAGACCAGAGAACCCCCTCAGAGGCTGGGACTCGCTCCTCGAGAGAAACTGAGGGGATAGAATCAGATTCCTCCCATACTGACAGTGTGCAGCTACCTGTGGTGACCCCCAACACAGCAGACGAGATCATCTGATCAAGACACCACCTGGGGGCTATTAGTAAAAAAAAAAAATTTTTTGGGAGAGGTGAAGAGTCCAGCCGGGGACAAGCTTAGACCGCATTGGGTTCGGGTCGGTGCGCCTTGGGCACCTCACCTGTGCTGGATAATACCCTTATTTTTGTCACCCCCCACTGAGACCCTCACCTCTTCGGAACTGGGCCTCAGCTAGTGTTCGATGCTTTACACAAGGTTTGGGCGGCTGGCCATTGTCAGACTGCCCTGGGGTCCGGGAGTTGTTCAGCAACAGGGTTGCTATGTTACTTTCTCTTTTGTTTTAGGTTGGTTGCAGTATGGAGCGGTTCCACTCAAATTCAGGTGTTGGGCTGGGGGAGGACCAGCTGGGTGGTGGGCGAGTGATCCATTGTTACCATGGCGCAAAAGCACGATGTTATAAGTTTTTTGACCTGGAATATAAGAGGGATGGGGACCATGGCCAAACGGCACAATGTTTACTCCTACTTGAAACGTAGGGTTGTACATATTGCCTATCTCCAGGAGACACATTTGGCCGCGAGTGAAGTGGGGAAACTTCGCAAGAGATGGAGGGGACAGGTCTTCGCAACAGCTTTCTCGGCCAGAGGTGTTGATATGGGTAAAGCCTGGTGTCCCATTTGACCTCATGCACTCTGTGATAGACACGGAGGGTAGATACATCTTTCTGGTGGGTAGACTGGCTGGGCAAGTAATAACACTAGGTAACATCTACAAGCCCAACCAAGATCAGGTCACGTACTTAGCTTCACTATCGGCCAAATTAGCAGTACATATGGATGGGCAGGTATTGTTAGGGGGGGGATTTTAACTGTGTAGCGGAGATCACGACTGACCGCTCCCATCCACCACTCTCAGGGGCACAATCACACTGCACAGCCGCAGGTTTCCGAGATTGGATACAGCAGTGGGGACTAGTAGATATTTGGAGACGACACCACGAGAGAGACAGGGAATATTCTTTCTTCTCACTGATCCATCAGGTACACACCAGGCTGGATACATTTCTCTGCGTACCAACACTCACTAGCTCCTTTACACATACAGAATATTTAGGGCGCACCCTGTCTGACCATAGCCCGCTGTTGTTGGTTTATCAACCATTAGGGAGGCGTCCCCCGATCCCTTCTTGGAGGCTTAACCCGCTAGCATTAGAGGATATCCCATACCGGTCCTCCCTGACTACGCTAATTGAGTCCTACTTCTCTACGAATGCACATACAGCATCCTCTACCTTGGTAGAATGGGAGGCCTTTAAAGTGGTGGTGCGGGGACACTGTATGGGACAGTCGATTGGGGCCCACCGTGAACTACGTGATGAGATCTTAGAACTGGAAGAGAAACTACACCGACTGGATAATGCTCAGGGTGCTGATCCCGCTTCCTTGCTTGAATTGCAGAAGACGAGGGCAACATACCAGGAAGTAGCAACCGACTTCGATGTCATAGTTTCCAAGACTACCTGGATAGGATGCAAAGGGAGGAGGGGAGGGCCCGTAGACTCCTGGCATGGCTGATACAACCAGAAACCCGTGGGTCGCCAATCACCCAGTTGCGCCAAGAAACGGGGGAGCTCCTTTATAATCCGGACGATATTAATAGTGCCTTTCACGGCTACTATGAGAGACTGTACGCTGTCGCAACAACAGTTGACCCATCCCTTCTTGAGGACTTTTTGGATCCCCTGCCACTTCAGGTTGTGGATCACCGGACACAGTAAGAGTTAGGGGGCCCGGTGACAGTGCACAAAATTCGTGCAGCTATTGGAGACATGGCGACAGGTAAAACGCCGGGACCGGATGGCCTCCCGGCGGAATTCTAAAAGCGGTTCGCCACTAGCCTGGCGCCACGATTGGAGGTTCTCTATGCAGATTCGCTGGAACGGGGTGAGTTACCCAATACGACACGGGATGCACTAGTGATCCCACTCCCTAAAACCAAAGAGACAGGTGCCAAAGTGATGGATTTTAGGCCCCTTTCGATGTTAAATTTAGACTTTAAAATTCTTAGTAAAGTGCTGGCAAGTAGGTTACTTCCACACATGAGAGGCCTCATCCATCCGGACCAGAATGGCTTTATTCCTTCCCGCTGTACCTCTTACAATCTTCGGAGACTTTACTCTGTGCTGTATCATGATGCACCTTGCTGGGACCAAGAGGCAGCAGTGATGTTCATAGACCTGGAAAAGGCATTTGATACGATCAGCTGGGAATACCTCTTTGAGGTTATGCGGCGAATGGGCCTTGGAGATAATTGGGTGAAGTGGGTTAGGTTACTTTATGCATCCCCGACTGCGAGAGTAAAAACGGGCAAGGCAATCTCTGCCCAATATAGGGTCTTCCGGAGCACTCGACAGGGATGCCCTCTTTCACCCCTCCTGTTCGCATTGGCGATAGAGCCGCTCGCAGTGAGGGCCCGACTGGGGGGCGCTGGGCTGGGTCTTAGGGTAGGTGCTCGGACCAATATTATCTCGCTCTATGCGGATGACCTGCTGCTTTATTTGGGAGATGCAGTGAACGGCACCGCGTCAGCAATGCAGCTCTTAGAGAGCTTCGAACAAATATCGGGTCTACGGGTTAATAAGGCCAAGACGTATTTGTTCCCCATAACTGGACCGTTACCCAGACCGAAGGCTTTGCAACTGGAGATACAATGGGCTCCCGCTCCTTCAAATACCTGGGTATCTAGGTATTTCATTCCCTGGAAGACCTGAGGGAGGGTAACCTAGGTAAGGCGATGAGGTCACTCAAATCCTGTGTGCAGTTCTGGAGCACCCTACAGCTCCCTATCATGGCTAGGATATCTCTTTCCAAAATGGTAATGTTACCCAGACTCCTATACTACTTTGTCAACCTCCCAGTTTTGATGGCGCCGGGTTGGTTTCGCCCATTAAACTCATTGCTGAGAGAATTAGTGTGGGACGGTGGACGCCAGAGAGTTTCCTTGAAGACGTTACAGCACCCCATGATGGAGGGTGGACTAGGAGTACCAAATTTTGAGTTTTATATGTTGGCTGCCCAAATGCAATGGTTGGCGCAGTGGTTAGAAGAGGTGAATGAGGAGGGTGCATGTTTGCTGGAACCTAATGGTCATCCACGCATGCTGTTGGCTAAACTACTGGTCCCGAGTACCCCCACCCCGTATCGATCAGTATTACAACGCACTGCGTTACAGGCCTGGAAGAGGTCAATGGACAGAGACAAAAAAAAAACGAGATATACTCCTATGCTTCCCCTTGTGGGTCTGCCGCATGGCACCCCCATGACATTATTTACAGGAGACCAACTGGTGTCCTGGACGCAGGTAGGGTTGGAAAACGTAGGTGACTGTTACCTGGAAAAAAAGCTCCTTCCCTTCGAAGAATTGGTGGATAGTAGTGGTCTTCCCCCGGGGCAGTTTTTACATTATGAAGCCCTGGTATGCACTTTTGGGCAGTTGTGGGGGGAGGGTAGGGGAGAGCCTGAGACCCACCCAATCCTGCATGCTTTGATAACCCTGGGCACCAGGTGAAGTGGTTTTATGTTACCCTGCTTACAGCGTCCCTGGACCCACTGAGTGCCTTGCGAGAGAGATGGGAAAAGATATTGGGCAACGTACTCACTGATGCTGAATGGGATAAAACTCTGCAGTCCCCCAAGAGGATTTCCCGCAACACGCGCCTTAAATACATACAATTTAATGTCATTCATATGACCTACATGACCCCTCATCGGCTCAACATCACCTATGGGGGGGATATAAGAAATTGCCCGAGGCGCGCCCACCCTGATGCTGATTTCGTGCATATGCTTTGGGACTGTCAAACGATACGCCCTTATTGGGACGCCATTGTCTCGAAACTTAAGGAGGTTCTGGGGAGGGAGCTGCCGTCCACGGTCCGGGTGTGCTTGCTGGGGCTTTTTCCTCGACCACGGAAAAATAAGGTTGGGAATAGGCTAATTGACTTAGCCTTGGGTCTGGCTAAGCATAGAATAGCATTAGTTTGGAAGTCAGCGCAGGAACCTACGGTTGAACACTGGAATCGGGATGTGATCAATTGGGCGAGTGCTGAGGGTAGAGCATTGAGTTGGGAGGAAGCTAGAGGAGTCCGGAGACGCCCCATAGCTGATCTATGGAAAGAAATGATGATGTCATGGGAACAGCCGGTGAACTCTAGTGAGGAGGAAGGGGAAGAAGAACGTGATAACTCGAATGCGGACACTGAGCCCTGATGGTTTGCTCCCTTCCTTGTAGGGGCAAGAGTGTATAGGTCACTTACCTCGACCTACGGCTGCGGAGATAGGAGCTGAGACAAATGCTGGTTAATAATACTGGGAGGGAGAGCTCTCCACTTTCATTGGTCACGCTCTGGTGAACCCCTACCCCCTAGGCTCTGACTCCCCTAGATACGAATGGCTGATTACTAATTTACACCGCTCCACTGCATAGGTTTCAGTTTAAGTTTGTTATAGAAGTTGTTTGCTTCCATTCTTCCTTTTTTATTTTAAAAAATAAATAAATAATAAAATGTAAATTTATTCGTGTTGAGCCATTTGGTCATACCCTGATGACGAACCACCGGCCACCCATGTGAAAGACTCGGATGTAACGTATATTTAATACTAGATGTTGTCATTGCACATTGAGATATTGCAGACATTACTCACCTGATTATTAAGATACAGGAAGGCGATAAATATATATTTTGTAGGAATGTGTTGACTTAAAGGAAGACGCTATCTGTAAGTTTATTCAATGTTTGTGTATTGAACTACAGTATAAGAAATGCCAATAAAAATAAATAAAAAAAAAAAAAGTACGAGCCATACAGTAAAATAAATCCGAAACATGCAAACAATCAAACTTAAGGAAATATATAAAAAGACAATTAATCCTAAACATTAAACATCAACCATTTACTTTTGTGGGCTTCACACTGGATCATGGCACCGCTCGACAATTCAGTACCAGCAATTGTGGTAGCAACCAGTTCAAAATTAAAATAAAAGTGGCAATGTATATGTTAATTATAACTCAGGTTCTCAAGCATAAGAAATATGTAATATCAAATATATATATGTATGCATGTGCAGCATGTATCCCCTGCAGTTAGCAAAAATACATAATTTAAATACACATAATAAAAATAATTAATACCCATCCCCCAGATAAAAAAATCCGAATCCTCTGAACTTAGACAAGAAAGCTGGCTACGGAGTAACATATAACCCCTGCATGTAATTGCTGAAGGCATACCAATGCTGGTCTGCATTACACAAAATTGAAATGTTTAATTACAGGAATAATCAACTCTCTTCTAAGTATCGTATAAAAGCCACAGAAAAAACACATGTAAAGTGTTTAATTCCCAAAAATTATTACGGGGCAATGCAGAAGATACCAACCCGTTCCATTAGCATCAGTGAAGGCAAATAAACGGTATACAATTATTTAAAGGTTTTATATAGCGCTGGCTAGACCCAAGGGTATCAGAGCGCTTTACAGGAGTTTGAAGAGGAACAGCAATAAGACATTTGGTCAATGATATAGTATTCTGAACCATTAGGACAAAAAGAACAAGTTAATTATTACAAAGGGCTATATACATAAAGATTACATAAAGCTTTAGAGAGTAATGAGTAAATTAGGCTTGGGAAGGAGAGTGAAGAGTAAATATGGGAAGGGGAAGTAGTATATAAGGAGGGAGACTGAGGAAAGGGAGGGTAGGAGTAGACCTGGAGCAAATAGGCGGGGGTAGGGAGGGGGCTAGGGGAGAAGGGAGGGAGTAGGATAAGGAATAGGCGGAGACAGGGCGGGGGGCTAGGGGCGAAGGGAGGGGTAGCATACGGGAGCAAAGTAAAGAGGGGGAATGGAGGGGTGAGATACAGGAGGCAATAAGACATATTGGTCAATGATATAGCTTTCAGAACCATTAGAGCAAAAAGGACAAGTTAATTATTGCAAAAGGGCTATTTACCTAAAGATTACATAAAGCTTTAGAGAGTAAAGAGTAAGTTAGTCTTGGGAAGGAGAGTGAAGAGTAAATAGGGGAAGGGGAAGTAGTATAGATGGAGGGAGACTGAGGAAGGGGAGGGTAGGAGTAGACCTGGAACAGATAGGCGGGGGAAGGGAGGGGAGCAAGGGGCGAAGGGAGGGAGTAGGATAAGGCATAGGCGGAGACAGGGCGGGGGTTAGGGGCGAAGGGAGGAGGTAGTATACTGGAGAAAAGTAAAGAGGGGGAATGGAGGGGTGAGAGACATGAGGGGAAGGGAACCATAAAAGGGGGAGGCAGAGTGGACGTCGGCGACCGAGGTAGGGAATTATGGACCCCAATATTTGATGAGAAGGTGCAATTTGAGGTCTTTTTTTAAGCTGGAGTAGGCGGGATTACACCGGAGGTCTTTAGGGAGGGTATTCCAGATGGCTGGGGCGTTTCCGGAGAAGGAGCAGGATTGCGTGGATTTCTTATTTAACAGAGGAGGGACAAGAACGAGAGCGTTGGTGCTCCTCATCTGCCGGGCGCAGCCCGCTTTGTGGAGTTTATCTGAGAGGTACAGCGGGGTGTTTTGATGAAGGGCTTTTTGTGTAATGCATGCACTCTTGTAGGAGGATCTGCCTTCGATGGGCAGCAATTTGAGGGCTTTAAGGGCAGGGGAGATGTGGTCATAACGTTTGTAGTCGGTGATGAGCCTAGCAGCTAGGTTGAGCACAGTTTTGAGTGGAGTTAGGTGGATTTTGGGTGTTCCAGAGAGTATAGCGTTACCATAGTCAATTCTCGAGAGGACCAGTGATTGGACCACTGATTTGAAGTCATCGGCAGGAATAAAGGGTTTAATTTTCTTGAGGTGACGGATAGTGAAGAGTGCTCCTTTAGCCGAATTTTTTTATATGGGAGATAAGAGTTAGTTTATTGTCAATGGTGATGCCGAGAGATTTTACTGGGTTGGATACGGTGAGCGAGCAGTTGAGGGCATTAAGGTCAGCGATCCAGGTTTGGATGGGGAGCAGGTTGTTTTTTTATGAGAGAAGAGAATGATTTCGGTTTTTTTAGGGTTGAGTTTGAGATGATTGTGGTGGAACCAGGATTGGATATTAGTCAGGGTGTCATTGAGGTGCAGAATGTCAGAGTGGGATTTAATCTTGTAGTAAAGTTGCGTGTCATTGGCATAGAGGTGGTAATTGATTCCAGCTTGCTTTAGAATGAGGGTAAGGGGTTCCATGAAGAGGTTAAAGAGAGAGAGAATAGATCCCTGGGGGACACCTAGGGAGACAGGGGTAGGGTTAGAGAGGCAGTCGTGGATTTTGATTTGTTGAGTTCTGTGTTGGAGAAAGGAGGTGAACCATTTGAGAACAGTCCCATTGAGGCCAAAGCGAACTTTAAGTGTGTTAAGTAAGGCAGAGTGGTTTACTGTATCAAATGCGGCAGAAAGGTCGAGGAGAATGAGTAGGCAAGACTCGCCTTTGTCGAGGGAGTGATGGATGTCGTCAACTATATGAAGCATGGCAGTTTCAGTACTGCAGCCTTTTCTGAAGCCTGATTGCAAGGGGTCAAGAAGATTGAAAGTGTCGATGTGTTTATCCAATTGGAGCAGGGCACATTTTTCCAGGGCTTTGGAGAGAAGAGGGAGGTTAGAAATGGGGCGAAGATTGTTAAGGTCATTAGGATCAGCAGTGGGATTTTTGAGAATGGGAGAGATTTGGCCAAGTTGGAGGGAGACAGGGACACACCCAGTGGACAGGGAGGAGTTGATGATAGTAGTTCAATATGGGGCGATGATGTGCTTTAAGTCTTGGACAAGGTTGGGAGGGAGAGGGTCTTTAGTATGAGAAGACGGTTTTAGTTTAGCGATGATGATAATAACTTCATGTTCGGAGACAAGGTGGAAATTATGCCTGGAGGCACTGTTTTTTTGCCGGGGGTTGGTGAAGCTGGATTCAGGAGGGGATGTAACGAAAGGGTGGTGTGAAGAGTCAGGAGGAAGAGTAGCCAAGGAGGGAGATTTAAAAGAAATGTCATTGGAAGGTGCGGGGTGGGTGGGAGCGGGGTTAAGAGGAAGGATTGATCGATTTTGGTGATCTTTTCAGAGAAGAAGTTCGCAATTTCTTCGCATCTTTCAATTGAGGCCGTCAACTTTGGGGGGGCAGAGGATGTTTGGCTTTTAACAATGCTGAACAGTTCTCTGGGTCTATTTTTGGCCCGATCAAGTTGTGCACGGAAGAAGGAGGTCTTTTCATTCATAATGTGTTTCTTGTAATTGTATCTGGCGGATCTGAGGAGGGCTAGATGGGAGGGGGATGGGTGATGCTTCCTAGTTCTTTCCGTCAGTTTAAGAGCGCGTCTTTCGTTATTAAGGTCTGCGGTGAACCAAGCTTTAGAAGGGATGTTTCTTTGGGTTTTTAGTTTGGGTGGGGCAAGTTGGTCTAAGACCTCGTTGACAGATTTGTTAAAATGTTCGGTGATGTCGTTAGCATTTAGGGAGAAAGGGGTGAGCAGAAGTTGTGACTTGGAGTTTAGACTCCAGTTCACCTGGGGGGAGAAGATTAAGGTTTCTGGTCAATTTCTTGTGTTTGGGGTTTTTAATGGGGAGGGGTGGGGCCGTGATGGCGATCGTGAAGAGGATGAGGTGATGGTCGGACCAGTCGATGGGGATGATGTTGGACAGGGAGGCCAAGTCATTATTTGTGATGATGGCATCAAGAATGGCCCCTTTGGTGTGGGTTGGGGAATGGCAAAGTTGTTAAAGGTCACTAATCTCTAGAAGGTTAGTGAGGAGGTTAACTGAGGGGTCCTCAGTATCATTCCAGTGGAGGTCAAAATCACCAAGGAAGAGAATTTTTGAGTTAAAAAGTGAGGATTGGGTGAGAAGATCAGATAGCTCCTCTGCGAAGGGAAGAGGGTCACCAGGGGGGTGGTAGATATTATGTAGACGAATAGGTGGAGAACCCTGAGCTTTTAGTTCCGCTCCAAGGTATTCAAAGGTAGTGTGGTCAGAGTTCTTAACAAGCGAGAGTTGTAGTTCATTTTTAAAGATAATAGCTAGACCACCTCCTATTCTATCAGTTCTGTCTTTTCTGAGGATGGAGTAGCCGAGGGGGGGGGGGGGGGAGAGTAGGTCAAGGCTAGAAGTAGAGTGGTCATTGAGCCAAGTTTCCATGAGGAAGGCGATATCAATGCTTTCACTAAGGATGGTTTCGGCTATTTCTGTCGCATGTCGGACCGCCGAGCGGCAGTTTAGCAGCATGCAGGCGAGGGGTTTAGCGTTGCTTTTGGGGGGGGGGGGAGCATGAATGGATGGTGGTAAATTGCGGTGGAGGTCGAGGTGAGACGGGGGAAGATGGGGTTCGGCTAGTCCCCAGGATTACAGGAATTGTAGAGTGGGGGATGGGCGGATCGAGAGTGGTAGAGTTAGGGAGGTACGAGTTACATAGGTCAAGAAGCTCAGAGGAGGAGAGATGGCTCGAGGTACGGAGAGGCCTATGTGTACGGTTGCTGAGGGGAGTAGTTCTCCAGTGTAGAGGGTTAGAGGTATTTAGTAAGCCAGAACCAATGAAATTAGAACGATTGAGGAGGATTCCGGAGGAGAGGAAGTTGAAGTCTTTTCTGAGTTGTATGAGTTCCGACGACAGGGTTTAGAGATGGCGTTCAATGTTAGATAGTGTCTGGGTAATAAGAGAGGTAGGGAGGTGGATGGGAGCAATGTTCAGAAGAAACCTTGTTAATAAAAACCTGAGATCTAAATTAGCATTCGTTGTAATATAGGGTTGGTACCTGGCTGGATGAGTAAAAGAGTATGGGCAGACACACTGGCTTTTTTAAATTAATCGTTTTACCTCTCCCTCCTAACCAGATCGAGGAAGTTCATTTTCAGTTCCCTTTTACTCATACCAGCGATAGAGTCAGTATCTAAGAAAAATGACTCTTGCCCACCTTACCAAACATTTTCCTAATATAATTTAGCCAGGCAATCCTGGATAATTGTTCTATTCAAAGAAGCTGCCACTTACTCCATACTGCTCGCCACAAGAGCAAAGGTGCAAGATGGAGCCTATCCTCAATGAAAGGGATGCCTCGCTCTTCATGGCAAATTAAATCATCCAGCTGGGAGGAGGGTGGGGGTAGGGGGGACTGCCAGCATCCTCTTCAAGCATTTATGTTCTGCTTGCTGAAAAATCTTCACATCGGCCCATCCCCATACTCCTGCCCCATAGGATGCTCCCATCACACAATTAAGGTTGTACATGGAGGGTATCACGTTCAACGGTTTTAAACCCAACTACTTTGTGGCAAATATAAAAACAGCTTCAATGTTTCTTTCAAATAACATAGTCCTTGCCTCCTGCAGTGATTTCCAATTGTTGTGACAATTAAATAGTAGGCCCAGATAAGAAGAGGCTTCAGTAGTAACCATCATTTTTTTTTTTAAGGAAATGTAAACTGGCCGTCTTCTTGGCACCTCCTGCGACCATTCTAAAGGACTTTCCTTGATTCACACTCAACCCTCAGTCCTCCATAAACAGCACAAAGTGATCAACTAATGACTGAAGGACTTTGCCTATACGCACCATCAAGACTGCGTCATTCAAATATAACAAAATCGGCAGAAGTCGAGACCCAGCTTGCGGCAAGTCACATGCTTTATCCACCAGGTATTCGACAATAATATTAATATACAAAGAAAATAAGAACGGAGCTAAGATACAGCCCGGCCGCACCCCTTTTTCCACATTAAATAACTTGGTGCGCTCCCCCTTACTTCCATATCTTACACATGCTGTGGTCCCCATGTTCAGTTGCCTTAAAAAGAGTATAATAGCCATCTCAACACCCACGTTCATCAGGAAGTTCCATAATTTGCTGCGGTTGACACTATGGAAAGTGCAAGGGTGAATATAAAAAATTGTTTTAAATAATTTTCTACATTCTAATAAACTATATTTAACTGTGGTGGTTAGTAACTATGAATTCTCCAACAGGTCTAGGTAAATTTCACCTTCAGCTCTATCACATTTCTCACCACTGATTCACACATGTTCTCGAACCACCCAACTACTCGTGGCTAGTAAGGGGGGAATTGTGGGTCCCTTTGAGGGTGCGGTGGCCTCTTGGAGCCTTCTTGTGGACCCTACATGCACCTATTGCTCAAGGGGGTTAGGTGGCACCTAATACCAGGCAGACCCCGCCCCTGACAAGCAACTGACCCTGCCAACTTGAAATAAGGGCATAAGATAGGCAGCTTAGGTAGAAGCCAACGCCACTTCTTCACATATGATTAGCTGTGGCATGGCATTTGGCTACAACCATACTGCACCCTCCCACATGATGGGCAGGCGGAAGGGTTGGGCCAGATATGATGTAGTCTGATGGGTGAACAAACAATGCAATGTCCATATTGCAAAAAAAAACAATGTAGCTTCAAGTACTTAATCAGTCTATCATAATAGACACTAACTGGCCAGTGAAAACTGAAAATATGGCAAGCAGCATTAGATCCTGCTGCCAGACACTGACTGTGAAAATTCACCTGTAACTTGCTTATCTGGAAGGCAGGGAATTGGAATGGCTGCTCCAAACTTAGCCAGTAGCCGCTCGTATAACCAGTCAAAATGCTTATACCTGTGGTTTACTGTTCGGTTAGTGCTCTGTAAAAGAAAAAGAAAAAAGAGACTGTATAAATATATCTTGAAAATTTCGAATCTACAAATAATACAAAAGTCATGGAATTGATCAAATCCTATCACTTTAGAAGGTGTTTGTGCACCCAACATCGACATTGTGTAAAGTGTTAAAATTGCATTATCACAGGTTGTCATGAAACGATTATCAAAAGGACCTAGCGCTGCAAACCAAGACCAGGCTTTTTAACACCAACTTAAAATCGGTCCTTCTGTATGGAACAGAAACTTGGTGAACAACAGTCACCACCACCAACAAAGTCCAGACCTTCATCAACACCTGTCTGAGGAAAATCCTCCAAATCCGCTGGCTAAACACCAACAACGACCTATGGCAGCAGATTTTCCAACTCCCTGCTTATGAAGAAATCATGAAGAGAAGTTGGGCCTGGATAGGTCACACCCTCCGCAAGCCCGCATCAAACAGCACCAGGAAAGCCCTGACCTGGAACCCTCAAGCAAAAAGGAAAAGAGGAAGGCCAAGAAACACTTGGCACCGAGGCCTCAAGGCTGACCGCAAGGAGATGGGTTATACCTAGAGTCAGATTGAAAGAAAAGCCCAGGACAGAGATGGCTGGAGAGTCCTGATTGATGACCTGTACTCATCTATACTTCATTGTTGTATGTCTTTCATATAAATACAAACAATTCTGTGTCAGGACTGGAGGTGAGGATTAGGCTGTTCTTTCTTCACTGTATTTTAACCAGTAACCAATAAACATTATAAAAACTTAATTTCCCATGAGACATTGGGAAAGAAGCAAAAAACAGTCTATCCAATCTGAGGTCAGCACATCACTGAAGACGCTCTATCCCCTTCTTTCTTCGCTGCTCCAGCAGCCTCAGTTAAGTGCCTTCAATTGTTCTGCTTCAATTCTTGCTTTTATGCCGTTTTGTGCAATTATTGTGTGTTTGCCTGCACTCTAATCCATGTTAATATTGTGCAGCTCACTGTGCTGGGCTTAATTAAACGTTTTTCTTTCCTCGGCGCGGCTGCGGGAACGTTCTTGCTCCTACGCGGCCGCTCCTTTCATCTTAGGCTCTGTTTGAGAGGTGCAGTCAGCTGGCCGCTAGAGGGCCCGCACATAATTAACTTTGCACTCCGCGCATTCTACGCCCCTGCGGCCAATGCGTCAGTTTCCCCAGTCTGTTTTAAATGCAGTGAAGCGTGACTGGCCGCTTTGGCATACAGGGATGTTTTACATGCTTTATTAACCCGCATTTACCTTAAATTTGGTAATAAGCTCATTTGAGCCACAGAGCCACCGTCTGGAGACAGAACACCCTTGTGGGCAAGGCGCATTTGATTGTTGAGACAGTCCCAGGCAGACATAATTATTTAATTAATTCACAGTAGATTATTAAGGCGTGTCTTGTCCCAAAGGCCCTTTCAAAGACTATTTTACAGTTCCTTCAGGGAATTTCACATGCGCGCCCAGCTCATATCACTCTCCATTTCAAGGGTTAATACATAATCTTTTTTACAGCATGCATGACTCTGAGGAGTATATGGAGGAGGAGGAAATTACCTACCTCCCAATAGATGATCACTTCTGTCAAGTTATTGCTGCACCCACCTGTAAAGCTGTGTCTCAGGTTGTTGCGCCCTTGGAGAAGAAAATTCTTCATATGGAAGCTCAGTGCCAACAACCCCTTGCACAGAGGGAAGACTCATCTGGGCCCAAGGCCCCCCTACCTCCAGGGCAGCCCTTGGAACCAGTGGCATACACTAAGTACAACGTGAGACGACCCTCGGGTCGATCTTGTCGCCTTTGCCTGCCTCTAGAAGGCCTTTATGGAATCCCAACCCCCCTCCCTGCTGACCCACAGATAACTCGGAGTCCTGGCACCTTCTAAGGTTCCTCTTTTCCCCCTTCCCCGATCCCTTGGATGGGGATAATTCCCCTAGCATCTCGGATGGGGAGGGTGAACGGAATAGGCCCTGGCGCCCTTTTGGCAACCCTGTGGGTGACGCTACTCCTGATACTCCTTCCCAGGCCCCCCCCCCCCCCCGAGTCAGATATGCTGGATCCCGACGATCTGATGCACCTGTGTTCTGCAGAATAGTCCCCAGCGTCAAAAGTGGCTTCTTATGAAGCGACCTGATTGCGGAAGCCACTCTATAAGGAGGTACGTAGCTGCCTTAGGGCAGAGTGTCCTCAGCCTTCCCTGGAAGACAAGGTTGCCAAAGATTGACACCAATTAATACTCTGATTCTTGTTGCACTACACGGGTGCATTTTACTGTATGCTTTTATGTTATTTTGCTCTTCGTGCTCTAAGGCACCGTTGATACCCCCAACTCTTAACCTGATCTATTTCCCCCTTTTGTTGTAATTTCAATGACTGGCCCACTGTGTTTGTACCCTTGCTTTCGCCAATTCTGTACAGCGCTCCGATACCCGTATGGGTCTTGTTCGCGCACTATAAAACTATTCAAACAAACAAACTCTTCTAGCTAAATTTGTGAGGGAGTTCAAAAAAGGGATAGACCGTTTCTGGCGCTCATGCCAGGATAAGTTATTGGAGGTGGCAGGTCCCCTGCCCAAGATCCTGGACATAGCTGAAGATGCCAAAGCGTCTGGTACCCTAATTTCCCCAGAGGCATTGTCTGGTTGGACACAGAGGGCTATGATATTCCTAGGTAATGTCAACTGCACAATCTCTACAGAGAGGCGCAGATGCCTTTTTAATATGATTGACCTGAAACTCGGTGAGTTGGCAACTTCAGAAGTGAGTCCCATCGCATAGGGGAATCTCTTTGGAGATCCCTTCCTCCGCAAATTGGGAAAATTTGTTAACACATTTAACTCCCTTAACAAAGCTATAAAAAGTATTTTTATCACTTGTGTTTTTGCCAGTGCCAGGTGTTGTCAGGGGTGCTCGACCAGCCACTCCTTTCATCAAGCCTCCACTAGGAGTGCTGACATCCGAAGAGGACAGTGGCAGGACTCCAGCAGGTTCGGTAACTTTTACCCAACCAGAAGCTACCCCCGTTGACGAGGGTCAAGAGGAGCTTCTAGGGGCAACAGCTCCTATAATAATACCCAAGGTGAGTGTTCAATCTTCCCAGGAGATCAGACTTGGGGGCAGATTCATAGATTTCCTTCACAACTGCGAGGCTCTTACGTCCGATGCATGGGTTCTTCAGACCGTAAGGGGTTTCCATATCAAATTTTATGGCTCTTCGTACCAACCACACAGACCAAAACTCCTTCCCCTTTCCCCCAGCCAAATGGACCTGGTAGATGCGAAGAATGGTCAACTCTTGGAAAAAGGCGCAATCCTGTCTGCGCTCTTACACCCTCATGGTTTTCTCAGTAATCTGTTTCTGGTGGAAAAGAGGGATGGGCGTTAACTCCCCGTCATCAACCTGGGAGAATTAAACGAGTGGCTTGTTTACCCCAACTTCAAGATGTAGGGCATCCATCTCCTCAGGGATTTGCTGCAGGCGAACGACTGGATGGTGAATCTGGATTTCAAGGATGCCTATCTCACAATTCTCATCTTCCCACCTCACAGGCGATTCCTGCAGTTTCAGTGGAGGTCTCAAATCTTCAAATTCCTCACCCTTCCTTTTGGTCTATCTTCCGCTCCATGGTGCTTCACCAAGGATTTGAAGCCTGTCATATAACACTTGAGGTCCTGAGGTATCCGTCTAATTGTACCTGGACGATACGCTCATTATCGATCAATGCCCAGAGCGCCTGTCCAATCATCTACAACAGACTATCAATCTTCTGGAGTCTCTGTTTACTGATCAACTGACTGAAGTCTTCTCTGACTCCAACCCGATCTTTGCAATTTCTGGGGTTCGTGGTGGATTCAGTCAAAGCCACCCTGAGTCTTCCATCTTGGAAACATGCCATAATAAAGCACGAACTGCGGAAAACTCTGGCCAAACCATCGCCTTCCCTACATCAACTTGCCCGCATAGTGGGCCTCTTGTCCTCGTCCATACAGGCCATTTTTCCGGGTCCCCACCACTGCCGGGTGCTGCAACGCCTCAAGATTTTCCACCAACTAGGGGGTCTCAATTATTTTCAGTCCGTTCCCCTCTCGGAAGATGTGAGAGAAGAACTGCAATGGTGGATCTTCAATATGGAAGCCTGGAAGAGGCGCGCCATTTTCGGCTCCTAACCCAATCTCGTATTGAGTCAGATGCCAGCGGTTTGGGTTGGGGAGCTCGTTGCAGGAAATTCTCCACAGGAGGAAAATGGTCATCCACAGAGAGATTCCTTCACATATAATGTCTGGAACTGATGGCGAGATCCTTTGCAGTGAAGTGTTGGACCAAAGACAAGGTCCAATGTTGTGTCCGTCTCAAAATGGACAATGTAGCGGTAGTTCGCTACATCAACCACTTAGGAGGAACGAGATCGAAGACACTCCCAGACTTGCCTCGAACATTTTGGATCTACCGCCTAGCCAATCAGATCTCGGTCTCGAGGGAACATCTTCCAGGGAAATCCAATCAGGTGGCGGACTGGCACTCCAGGCACTGGCAGGATGCTAGGTTATGGACATTACACACACACACACAGGTGTTTCAGGGAATTCAGTGCAGGTGGGGTCCGTACACGATGGATCTGTTTGCCACTCGGCTGGACTATCAGTTGGACAGATACTGCAGCTGGCGCCCAGATCCCAACGGGGTGGAGACTAATGCTTTTCACCAGGATTGGATTTCTCCATGATAATGAGACTGTCTACCCAAATTCTGCGACAGCAAACGGATCTGGTGGTAATCACCCTGATTTGGAGATCTGAAGTTTGGTTTCCAGTTCTGATGAAACTTTCTTGATATTTTCCAATCCCTCTACCACTATTTCCAGATCTCCTCCGGGATCCCCAGGGAATCCTCATCACCTGGTCCTAGCAGGCTCCTTTGTCTCATGGCATGGAGGTATTACCAGATGCTTTGGAAAATCCCAGGTCACCAGAGGCGGTCTCCTTGCTCGCCAAAGCTTTGGCAGATAGCATTAACAAAAGGTACTGTTCGGCCTCGTCCCGATGGTTGGGTTGGTGTCATCAACTGCAATTGGATCCCGTGGGGTCAGACGTTATCCACATTTTTAAATTCCTTGCCTCATTAGCTTCAGAGGGTTCTGTATACAGGTATACTAATACCTTTCTATTAGCTATTTTGGTAGGCCATGCACAAATGGATGAGCGTCCGCATTAGACTTTCCATTCCTCCGAAATCCAGGTACTCTGCATTATGGGACTTAATTAAGGTCCTGTGACTATTTATGTCATGGCCTTTGAATAAATACTGATCAAGATAACAGATGTAGGCAACATTAGCTACCTTGCTGTGTTTGGCGTGCTGTCGCAGAATCTCAGATGTGTGAGCTCTGGACATAGCAGGTAGAGTATTTACTTCGGAGGGAGTAACCTTTCATATTTCCAGGAGAACAAAAAGCAATTCAAAAGTTGTTTCATACCCGATTTTTCGAGATGTTCCAAAGTTGTGCGTTGTACGGGCAATAAAAGCCTATGAATCCATGACAGTAGATGTTTGTCCACAAGGGGAGCACAATTACTCCTTGCACTCACCAAAGCTCACAGAGCGGTTTCCTCCCCTACCATTGCTAGGTGGGTCAGATGGGCCATGCAAGAAGCTGGTATTGACACTTCAAAGTTCGGTGCTCATTCGATTAGAGGGGCCATGGCTTCCAAAACCTTCTCTTTGGGAGATTGTTTAGAAGATATCCTTAATGCAGCGGAGTGGTCCTAAGATTCTACTTTTAAGAGGTTCTATTTTAAACCGGTTCCACGCCTGGCATCTCTATTGGTGGAAAAGTTTTAAACTAACCTAATCCTCGCCTCCGGTCCCGACATAGAATGAAAAATTTCCTAGCTATCGCAACAGACAGTTTCAATTCCATTAAGGACATGGAGGCGAGGATTAGCCCATCCTTATTAGAATTACATCTTTGAACCCACCCTTTGAAGGAGTTAGCTAAAGATGAGCTATTTAGACAACTTTATGTTTCAGGTAATTCTGCTGGTTTGATTTCGCATTGTTCTAGTGTTAGCTTAAATTGGTTCCAAAGGATTTGTCCTGTTATTTCACAGTCAACCTGCATTTTATGCTTTCTTCTCGGAAACAATGAGCTATATAAGTGCCATTTTCTTTTCAGGAACGGACTCTACTAAACACGACTAAAGTCAGGACTAGTGGGCTGTGTTCGCAGGAAAAAAGAAGGGGATAGAGTGTCTACAGGAGGTTCTTCAGTGATGTACTGACCTTGGTTTGGATGTACTGTTTTTGTTTCTTTCCCACTGTCTCATGGTAAATGACGTTTTTACAGCTCAAATACATAATGTTTAATGGCTTCTGGTTAAAACAAAGAAGAAAGAACAGCCTAATTCTCGCCTCCGCGTCCTTAATATAATTGAAACATTGTGCAAGATAGCTAGGAAATGTTTCATTGTTGTTTATATAATTTAATTATTTTTTAATTGGCGGATCTTTTTCTTAAGACTAAAATGTACCCAAACCCTAATCTTTGGTTAGTCATTTTAATGCGAGCGATGAATTTATTCATGGTAATTTTAAGGTATTATTACATACAATACCTCATGCCTTTAACCTAATGCTAATCATATCCTTGACACTTGTTTCAATTAGTAATTGTATTAACTGAATTATATTAAGATGTAACTTAATGAATCGAAATTGGTTAGTCAGCATCCTGGGGCTATCAAAGGGAACACATCACAGTTTAATTAATTAATGAAATTAATTTAATTAATAAAAATAAATGTATTTCTTATAACACAGAGTGGGGAGTAACCCTAGGATCCTTTTTGGCTTTTTCTATTTTATTTTAAATTAACAGAATAGTTATATATGCAGGTTAATAAATACGTTTAAAAATGAATCCTACAAAGGAGAAGACAGACAAAAAAACATTATTACAATGGGGGAAGATATTTGTAGACCATCTGGCTACTTTATATCCAAATTGATTAAATGAAAAGATTGGATTTGAACTATTTCATATAAACCACAAACCATATTGAAGCTAAAAAACAAACTCCAAAATCTCCAAGAACTACAAAATGTGTGAGACAGGCAAACAAGAACCAAATAATTTTCAGCTGCAATAAAAAGTAATTATGGGAGCATTAGGTAGAAGTGAAAGAATCTGTATGTGAGACACATTTGTTTGGACGGATATTACAACTCAGCTTTGGTTGAATCATCTTTGATGCAAGAAATTGAAAAATGATTTTTTATTGGAATTTTGAGTGTTTGAGATGAACTAATTGCTTATTTAGTGTAATGTGTTTTTGTTCTTTCATAAAGAGGCAGAAAAAATACACATTCCTGAAGTAGAATGTTCATATGTTTGAAATGCATCAAGCGATAAGATTTGTAAACATCAGTTAGATAAAGAAATGAAAGATAATGGATTATCTGAACAACTTACAAAATATATTGATTGACATTAGAAATTGAATTGAACTGATTGAACTGTAAGTGTTTTACAAATAATGATTAACTTTTTGAACGTTTAGTAAGTATGTGCCTATCTTATGTCCAACTTTGAGGTGGCTGACCGTGATAGCTAAGGAGCACAGCCGCAGTCATCCCAGAAGAAACCCATGTATCAATTGGCATCTCAATCTAGTGTTGATATTCGGGAGAAAGCCTCCTTCAACTGGAGTGGGCCTCCAAGATAGTGCTATGGAGAGGTACTGGTCCCTGGAAAAGTCAATGGGACTGCTTAGCCTTGTTTGAGAATGTGGAGTGGGGTTGTTCTTACCTCTGACATGCCTTTTGACTACTGGTTCCCTGAAAAATCATGTATTTTCTAGTTGGAAGATAGGAAGTGGTTTTGGTGGTACCTCTTGGATATCACTCAGCGATTGCACCATGACCCTACTCATCTTTTACTGACGGACTAAAGGGGAGGTCAATGACTTTCTCTGGGCCTCCAGCTTACAGCTCAAGAACTTAAGCCACAACTGCTGGCACAAGGACCCATTAGTTTCATGATCCTGGTGCAAGATGGATTATGTCCTGCAACATCAGAAGATTTTGTTCAAGGCTTCTTTGCCTAGGTGAAACATGAACTTATCCTCTTGCAGAACACAGTCGGAGCAAAGAGGTGTGCACGTCAAACTCTTCTCAAAGAGGGAGTCCACGCCTGCTAATAATGGCACTGACATTAACCTGTCTCAGGTTAATACCACTGGACTGGTGCATTTCCTTCTCCAAGGTCGCAAAGAGCTTGTCATCTTTTCCATGTGGTAGAACGATACTTTACCCTTCAGGGAAGGGGCCATCACTACCACAGACATAGTATTCCTGAAGACAAGGACTGGACTATCTTATGGAGCCTAGTGATGTTGTTTAATGGCTTGGAAATTGCAGGTTCAAAGAAATACTTTTACTCTTGTGCTTCTGTGCACAATTGTGTCTCATTCGCCATGGCTAGTTTTATTGAGATAGTTGCTGCCACCAGTACTCAGGCGCCCTCATACGTCAGCAGAAGTGCCAGGGCCTCAAAAGGCTTTTAAAGCCTTGAACAGGACAACATATGAGTGCCAGGGTGGGAGTAGATCTTTGTTGTTGACAGTACTAAACCCTGGTTCCCATAATTGAGCCTCCTAGTGAGAAGGCTTATGACATGGATCCAGAGAGTACCATCCATCCCTGAGGGGTGACAGAGTAGACCGAATAGATGGGATCAAATACAGCAACTGAACCAGAAAAGACAATGCCTGTTAAGAGAAGGGAAACTGGTGCCTGTGTGCTCGAGCTCCACCAGTACTAAAGGCGAAAGGATTCGGACAGACTTATAGCGTTTCATTTCTTTTCCCCCAGCACATCCATCCAAGGAGTCTGAGACGAGCATTAAGGACAGCATGAAGGGAAAGCCTATATTCAAGTCTGAGGACAGCTGAGAGTAGTTCAGCAGCTTATGGTACAATTACCCTAGGGCTGATCAAGTGTGACCTATCCACCATGGAGTTCCCTATCCCTGAGAATGGACTTATGCTTGACAGGGTCCAAAGGAGACAGGTCTATGGTAACAGATGAGACTCCTGACAGCCATGTGAATGTACCAGGGAAACAAGAGGCAATTCCTGCTCCTCCTACATTGTTTCTTGTGGCTAGGCTCTCCACAAGCTGACAGGGTGCTGTTTTCCCTTTCAACTGCCACTAGCACATCATGGGAGATCTGCTGAACCAACGAGGAAGAGGAAACAAGAGAATGACTTGCCTGATGAGGCTGGGACAACAACAGAACGAACTCACAGGAGGAGCTTGCTCCGCTCTCAGGGCAAGACTATGCAGTCATTGGAGGAAAATGAGACTTCCTCAGTGATCCGATCACAATGATGGAGATTTGTTTGACCTTTCAGTCCATTTGAACTGAACTGTGCCCAGAAAGATTGGCTCCATCCAACAGTACAATAAATATCCATGCCCAGATGAGGAGCTAGAATCAACTTAAAACTACAACAAGTCTTCCTAGCAAGAAGGGGTTTTTTCCCAGGAGGATCCTTGGCTTCTGGGCACATTATGGCTTATCTTGTGACACAGGAATAAAGCTAAAAACATTCTCTGGTACCAGGAGAAAACAGACTTGGGACCAGTCAGTGTCGCTGTTTCTGGGGAAACATAGAAAAGGTACTCCATAATGCACTCAGTAACCCAGCATTAGGAATCTGCTAACTGCAAAAGTAACTATTTCCCATTCATGAATCTACAAAAAAAACAAGTGATGATCTGCATACATGCAAGAAAGGTGGGTGTCCTGCCACAGATGATGCACATATAGTCTGTAGCAACCATGAGCAAACGTTTAATTACAAGGTACAGAAAGAAGCTGCAGAACTAGAATCCAGTCCTGCCAGTGGGAGGCAGGGACCCATACACAGACAATGGCAAAGGGCCAGGATTTATAAGTATACTTTTTGCATGTATAGTTGTCACTGTGCCCTCACAAAGTCAGGAGGAGTTTCAGAGGACTTACAAAACATAATGTGGAAACCCGGATGGGAAATCACACATCACAGATAACTCATGCATTTTTCATGGAAATTAACATACTTACTACTCTGAAGTAATATTGCAGAGAAACACAATTGTGTGGTTTATTTACTGGTATGCAGATAAATGTACTAAAACGTACACCTCCGCTTTGGCCCGAAATTAAAGTGAGGGGATATGATGCCTTTTTCTGTAATGTCACTTCTTGTGATGTTTTGAGTAATAACCCACCTAATTTATGTGACTGGGTGATTGAGTGTTTCACAGCTGTGTTCCTGTTTTGAGTTAAGACATACCAAAAGGAGAGGTTACGGGAGTGAACAGAGAAAAAGTAAAAAATATATAATTTAAAAAAAAGCAGGGGCCAGGAGGAGTACAAGAAAATGCATTGAAAACAGTGAGGAAGACAGAAAAAGAAGGGAGAAAAGAAGAAGACATTCCTATACTATGGTGAAATACTAGGTCTGGGTACTATGACATCTCTGAAGCATTGAATGTTTTATTCATCCTCCTGAAGAACTGCCTGTAAAAGATTGGGTCTTGAAAAAAATAGTTGAAAAGAATTAAAAGCAAAATGCACTGCATCATTTAATGTTACTTTCGGCAAAAAAATATGTCGAAGGACAAGAGGCAAGAGGAAGGGGGTATCATGGGCTTTCTATGTAACCTGCATTGGGCTTTGCCGCAATGGTGACAGAGTAACTAACGGACAAGTTCCTTAACTTCGGTAACTAACGCCTTATCTGGTAGTCATGATCTAGCCGCAGATTCATTACTTTTGAATTTCCTAGGCATCAGACTGGATCAGGAAGATTTTTCTTCAGGCAATACCCCTGAGCGCCGGTAGGTGGCGTCGGTCAGCTCCGAATGACGTCCTCTGCGCTGTAGTGATGTCCGCATCACCTATATAGGCACCATTTCGGCGTACTGTCGTCAGTTATGTATCACGACTTTCCATGCCAGAAGCGCGGAGCCATTAAGTGCACAGACATTGGTGTGTTTTGAACAACTAGTGCCCTGAAAGGGATCAGCAATGATTCTAAAATCCTGTCCGCCGTGCAGGGAGGATGGGTGGGTCTGTATGGCATATACCACTAGATCATGTCTCTACTAGATAAGGTGTTACCAACGGTAAGTAACTTGTCCATCTGATCTAGACATCTAGCCGCAGATTCCTTACCTTTGAATAGATATCCCAGAAATACTATCCCTGGAGGAAGGACGGCGGCCAAGTTTAGACCAGAAAGTCCTGCAGGACAGAGCGGCCAAAAAGGCCAACCCTACAGACTTGACTGTCCAGGCAGTAGTGCCTGGTAAACATATGCAGAGATGCCCACGGTGTTGCCTGACAAATGTTGAGGACTGGAACTCCACGTTGCAACGTTGTGGTAGCAGCCTTCGCTCTAGTGCAGAGGTCTTCAAACTTTTTTAGGCCAAGCCCCCCCCGGCAATATTTTTTAGGAGTTGGGGGCCCCCCCATCACAAAAAGTTCTGGAAGTTGGGATTTAGCATCTTTGACAACTAGTTTAACCATGAGGTGCTAGTTGACAACTAATTTTCGCAACAGTGAAACAACATTAGCAGGGTTTTTTTAAGTTAAGATTTGTGAGCTGTAAATCTGGCCCACAACCACTGCAATCATGCAACACACTTTGATGGAAAACTTTCTTTTAGGGAAAACCGCCACAAGGTCAGTGCATGAACCCCACCTTTCTGGACCACATCTAATACCGTGCAGCCTGATCCAGCAAACAAGCAGAATGTTGGCAGACCTGGCAACAACATCATTCTCGGGGCCAGGTCTTTGCTCTGAAGATTCAACTCAATCAATTGAAATTCTCACTGCCATATATGCTTATTTTGTATTGTCATGTGACAGCGGTATAGATACGATGGGTCCTGGTGGAGGCAACGAAAATGGCCTCCTTGACTAGAGCTGGGATAGGAATCCACAGCAACTATCAGGGTTTAATGGGCCAGATCTACATTAAGGCTGTGCAGGCAGCTTCTTGACAGCCTTATCACTAATGAACAGGAAGGGGTGCAAAACTGCAACAAATGGCCTGAAAACACCTTGGTATTATGGAAAATACTATGACAAATGCAATTTTGCCTCATGCTCTGAAAATGCCTGCATCATAGCAGATTTGCAGAGTCCAAACTGCTGTTAGCTAAAACGCCAGGACTCACAGAGATAAGACTCAACTGAGACCTCTTGACAACAAAGTGCAAGGACACCAGGTCATAAGAATTTGCACGGCGCAGTTACGCCCTGTGTAAGACCTCATAGCACTATTTTTTTTCAGCTTATTTTTATTTAGTGGCTCCTTTTTGTCTGGTTACCAGGTTGTTTGTTTGCCTTTTAGAAAGATTCTCAGTAAAGAAAGCATCATCCTGACCTTGAGAAGGTCGACAGAGATTACTCCAGAAGTTTACCTTTTTATGCAACCCAAAATTTGTAGAATTGGAGTGACTCAGTGGCTGCAATATGAAAGGACCAGCGCAGGGTTAAGTTTCTGGATATTACTTTGAGACACTAATATTCCTTTCCCTTCTGGTGGTGTTTAAACCCACCCAGGTTTTGTGAACCTTTCCCTGTTTCAAATGCGTGAACAGCAGGGGGAACTGTTGCATATTCTACGTGGGTGTGTTTATGTGTGAAAGAATGTCTGCTTGTCTGACACTGTGAACGCCTGTTGAGTGAGAATGTTTGTACGAGTGTCCTGCTGTGAGGCAAAACTCAATTTATGTTTGGCAGTGGTAAATAAACAGAAGTAGAGCGAGGATGGGGGAATAGGGAAATTATCCTGTAGAAAAATGTTAAAACATCCTACAAGTAGCTTCAAATGTCTAGACAGCAGTGTGATGAACCGATGTAAAAGGCACCAGCAAGGAGGCCAAAAGGCAGCAGCAAGAAAGGCGAAGGGCAGGGAAAAAGCACCGCTCTCCCTGCAAAGCAGTATATGTTTTTAAGTTTAATTTTGTATCGAAGTGTAATTCGCTGCCATTTCCTGCCTTTATGCTGCTGTGTCTCGGATTAGAGGAATGTCAGAGTTGACACTTCCACTTAGTTATTATTTACTCTGAATGCTGCCTCTAATCAAAATAGAGTCCTGTTTGAGATGGCCACGATTCTAGAGAATACACGGCAGTAAACGTGCTTCAGACGTCGGAATGAGTGATGTTGAGGGAAAATCTTTCTGTGGAGCTTGCGCCCCCCCAGAGGTGTTTCCACGCCCCCCCTGGGGGGCGCGCCCCACAGTTTGAGGACCTCTGCTCTAGTGGAATAGGCTGTTAAGCCTTCAGGAGGCTGTTTTTTCGCCAGAGCATAGTACATGTTCATGCAGAGGATGAACCACCCTGAGAGTCCTCTTCTGCACCGCACAACCTTTCTTAGCTCCCATGTACCCCACGAAAAGTTGGTCATCCACCCGGAATTCTTTAATGCGGTCAAGGTAGAACAACAATGCTAATTTTGGATCTAGATGGTAGAGTTGCTCCTTTTCTTTAGAGGGATGCGGAGGGGCGTAGAAAGTGGGCAAGGTGACAGATTGCCCCACATGGAGGGTGTTACCACTTTCGGTAGGAAAGAGGCCCTAGTGCGAAGCACCAACTTATCAGGGAATATTGTCAGGTAAGGAGGCTTGGATGACAAAGTTTGCAATTCGCCCACCCTCCTGGAGGATGTGATTGCCCCAGGAAAGGCCGTCTTGATGGTAAGTAGCCAGAGGGGGCAGTTGAGCAGAGGTCCAAATGGAGAGCACATTAGGAAGGTGAAAACTAAATTAAGGTCCCACTGAGGCATGATGAAAGGGTAAGGTGTGAACATATGTACAAGGCCTTTGAAAATTCTATTTACAATGGGAGTTTTAAATAAAGGGTTGGTCTGGCAGCCACAGAAAGGCAGACAGGACTGAAAGGTCCCCTTTTAGAGTGCCTAGAGCAGAGCCCTGCTGGGCAAGGGTTAAAATAAAAAGTAAAATATCAGAGAGGGATGCAGAAAGAGGGTCAAAAGACTTTTCTGTACAGTATAATACAAACTTGTTCCATCTGCAGGTGTACACCAACTTGGTAGAGGGATGCCTGGCTGCAAAAATAATAATACAGACTTTGGGAGGAAGGTCGAATGCTGTCAACTGCCACCTCTCAATCTCCATGCTAGAAGGTGTAGAGTTGAGGGGCGGAGCTTGCTCGCGAACAAAATGGCCGCTTGAGCCTTCAGCTCCGTATCGCCGACATATAATCCTGAATATATCAGACGGACTCCACGGTCATTCCGGCTTCCTGGCCGAAATCCTGCCACCGGAACCCGCTAGCGACACGGGGAGCGACTCCCGACCTCTCCGACACGCACAGACCCGGAGATATTGCCGTGGACAATCCGCGACCCGCTGGGCCTGGATCCCCGGCATAGAGTGGAGCGGAGGGCGGAGCTGAATAGGCGTATGTGCCGCGGCCGTCCGGAAGTCCGGATCGGCACACGCGAACTGAGTTGCCCAACCCCTACCGCCCCAGACAGCGTGCTTGGAAGGCTGCGGGGGCGCTTGGGAGACTGCCGCATAACCACGTAAGTCTTACTGAGGGGAGCTGGTGGTTAGAACACCCACGCCGCGGGACAACGCAGTGAATTCCGGCTGGTAATCGGGCGCCGGCGCGGAGGACCACGCGACTGCACGGACGCACGCGGGAGCTGGGAGCTACTGCAGAGAAGGGCTGGGGACTGGAAGTGAGTCCGGACAGCTTGGGGTTCTGCTGCTACGTGGAGCGGTGTCGGCTTTGAGACCCCTGCGTCAGGGGGACCTCAAACGGAGGGCTACGTGCGACACTGCGCAGGCCTGCACCCCGGCGGGGGGCCCACACCTGGTGACCTCGAGTCCTCGAGAATCCAGCTGGAAACACTAAATAGGCTGCAGCCCAAGCACTATAGAGCAGGGGCTCACACTCGGCAAAAGTGGAGGCTGAGATTGGTGGCCGGACCAGATATTACCAGACACAGAACCAGGGACGCCCGGAGAACAAGTGCGGAGTGGGACACAGGAGGAAAAACGCAGGGAAGATCCTGGGGCAGGTGGAGCGGCAGGAGGCGGCTCGGACGGACGCGCGCTGATCCCCGCGTAGCCTACAGAACAGTGGAGACGGGGCAGGAGGCGGGCGAGGCTCCCGGCTGCTATCCTGGTCGCCCAAATCGGCCCCGGGGTATAAAGGGCTTGCATACAGCCGAACACACAGCGGTGGTAGTCTGGGGAGTGCGGTCCTTGACTGACCCAAGCCGGCGCGACGCCCGGTGGAGGCAACACGAGGCCCCTGGCGGACGAACTTCGCCCAACAGGAGAGCATGGGCAGAACAGATAGAACGCAACCGAAGCTCACCTTCGATCAGAAACGTTCTAAATCGCACGACGCCACGACCGAAGAGGCCTCCAGGACGCCAACACCTGCGGAAGGTAACCCAGACATCCGGAGTATGCTCATTTCAATGGAAAAAAGCTTGCAGTCTGGTATCACCTCCCTAGGCACTAAAATGGACGCCCTCTCATACCGAATGGACAGAATGGCGGAGCGTCTGGATAAGCACACGGAGAGGTTGGACATGTCAGATCGGAGACTCATGGAGGTGGAAGAGGCACAGACCACGCTGGACTCGGACCATAAACAACTAGGGAGGGTCATGCGTGTCCTGCAAGAGAAGACGGAAGATTTGGAAGCCCGCTCGAGACGCTGCAACCTAAGAATTACTGGCCTACCAGAGACCACCCCTACTGGAAATATGGAACACTTTGTTGAGAAGCTATTAGTGAACCTACTGGGGGAAGGTGCCTTCTCTGCTATGTTTGTGGTGGAGAGAGCGCATCGATCCCTGGGTCCGCGCCCGCCGCCGGGTGCTCCGCCACGCCCAATCATAGCAAAATTGCTCAACTATCGGGACAGAGATACCGCTCTGCGGATGGCACGGGAGAAACAAGAATTGGCATTTGAGGGGTCAAGGATTTCGATCTTCCCGGATTTCACTGCCAGAGTGCAGGACGCACGAAGACAGTTTGGCCCCATGAAAAAACAGTTGCGTGACCTGGGCCTGGACTACGCCATGCTGTATCCTGCTAAACTCAGGGTGAACAAACAAGGACGCTCCCACATCTTCACGGACCCGAAAGTACTACAGAAGGCGCTGAAAGGCTGGACGACAGAGAAGCAACAGAGCCCGGAACTACCCCTACTGGATGAGGCGGCGGGAGGAGCGCTCGACGAACAAGACTGAGAGATCCGCATACACTTCCAGCTGATAAGTACTGGGGGGACACGCGGAGGCGGCGGACCGGGGGGTGGAAATGGGGGGGTCACGCATTGGGGATGTACTGCCTTTCAGCCAGGCACACTACGGGGGGGTCAACTCCGGAGGAGCTATTTGGGAAGGGCCGAGACTGCATATGAGGTGCACGCGAGCGGAACACTTTAGACCTGATACATACACGCGCGCAGGGCTGCATTGCAGGGGAACGAGCAAAAGGGCACAGCATCATAGGGAACTAGATATTGGAGGGCAGTCTCGGCTTTAGTGAGTGTACCTAGGGACCCCCAACAAATTGCAGAACAGAAGCCAGGAGAGCCGGATCGTTTCAGTGATACGGCTCCGATATAATTAGACGCGAAGCGTACCGGAGTGGAGGCTGTGAAAATACGATCGGCGAGCGGAGGCTGGGACGAAAGATTACCTACATTTGATAGTACATAGCTCGTAGAGTGACCTCTGCCCACAAGTGACACACACCAGCACTGTGAACTGAGCACAGGGGGGAGGGATCCAGGGAGGGGGGGGGGCACTTTGGGGGGATGCTGCGCGACCGAGTTGTGGGTGGTCTGCTGTGGGAGGGGGGAGGGAGGCGAAGGGTTAAGGTTCTGTTGTTTTTTGTATTAATGAAGTTTGTGTGGTATTTGTTCGATCTACACTGCACGCACATGCTACATAGGTCAAGATCCATACCCAGAATCGAAAAGCAAGATGGCGACACCTAGCGGGGCGCCCGCCCCGAGGGCAATAGATTCCCTCCGCGTGCTGTCGTGGAATATTAGAGGGCTTAACGACTATCGTAAACTACGAAAAGTACTGAACTTCCTAACAAGACATAATATAGATGTAGCCCTCCTACAGGAGACGCATCTACCGCTACACAGCGGGATGCTACGCGGCAGAGGACTGCTAGGTAATGTCAACGCCTCTGGCTTTACCTCGCATGCGCGCGGGGTACTGACCTGGGTTAACCCTAGATCTAATTACACAATAGACCTGCTGTCTACGGATGGAGACGGCCGTTACGTGATCTCCAGATGCCGGGGTAGGGGACTGGACTTGCTGATAGTGAATGTCTACGGCCCGAACTATGATAGCCCGGAGTTCTTTGCGGCACTGGCAAACACGATAAAGGGATGTGAGGGAGCTCATGTTATATGGGGTGGGGACTTTAATCTGGTCAGAAACCCAGACCTGGACAGATCCGGAGGCCCGATGAGGAAACCGGCGGCGGCAAGAACCCTAGACAGCATCATGATCAGTACAGATCGGGGAGATGTGTGGAGAGAGCGGCACCCAGAACAGGGAGGATTCACACACTATTCCGCCTACCATAATTTACACACGCGCATAGATTACTGGCTAGCCTCGAGGTCCCTCATGAGACAGATCCGCGCTTGTCAGATACTGCCGCGCACCCTGTCAGACCATTCACCACTTCTGCTGATACTAGACACACCCAAGAAAACTATACCACCTTTTACGTGGCGCTTCCCCCCTTATTCACTGCTGGACCCCCTCTTTAAAGAGGAGCTGGTGGGCGCAATAGACACTTTCTTCGCCACTAATTTAGGCTCGGTGGACAGTTTCCAGACGGTATGGGAGGCTTTTAAAGTGTATATTCGGGGAGTTGCCAGGCTAAACACTCGGGGGTGCTCCGCTCCATACGTCGGAGGCTGGCGGCCCTGGAGCAACAGCTGAGGGAGCTGGAGGCGCGCCAGACGTTGGGAGGGACGGCAGATGTTACAGGAGCAATTAAGGGATTACTCGCTGAATACCAGGAAACGGCAGATAGCAAAGTCAGACACCTGGGCAAGTATGCCACAGCTCGTACCTATGGGGAGGGTGACAGGCCAGGATCGGTACTAGCACATATTTTGAAATCGAAAAGAAGCAAATCCCTGATCACTGACC
Source organism: Calotriton arnoldi (assembly GCA_963921515.1). Lineage (NCBI taxonomy): Eukaryota > Metazoa > Chordata > Amphibia > Caudata > Salamandridae > Calotriton > Calotriton arnoldi. The sequence continues at coordinate 1,104,372 of CAWUFW010003945.1, forward strand.
TCCGATCTGAAGAGGGCGTACTAATGACCGAAGAGGCCAATATCGCAAATGGGTTCAAAAACTATTACTCGAAACTATATGCATCCCGCTCCTTGGACATGGACGACGAAATACTAGACTATTTAGAACATATCAAGCTGCCGTTCCTGGCCGACAACTATAGGGAGTTCCTTATGCATCCCATTGAAAAAGACGAAATCCTGGAGGTACTGGCGGGAATGAGAGCATCCAGCGCCCCGGGGACGGATGGCCTAACTGTGGGCTTTTACAAGGCCTTTATTGAACAGTTGCTACCCCACATCTCAGCATTGTTCGATGATCTATGTCTAACGGGAAAGATGCCAACTATGAGGGAAGCAATCATAGTCCCTATCCCCAAGCCGGGAAAACCCACAGAGGAATGCGGCTATCATCGGCCGCTTTCACTGTTAAATGTGGACACCAAGCTGTTTGCCAAAATTCTGACTAACCACCTGACACTGCTGACCCCGGAGCTGGTAGCTCCGGAACAGGCAGGATTTATACCAGACAGGAACCTCACCTACAATCTCAGAACAGTTTTCGGAACAATGCAACACGTTAAACAAGACGTCAAGGCTATAGCGGTCTTCCTAGATATGGAGAAGGCCTTCGATTCGGTAGAATGGCCCTTTATGCGGCAAGTACTGAAGAGGATGGGCCTCGGCACAGTTTTACTACAACTAATCGGAGTGTTGTATAATGCTCCCACAGCGCGCATTCGACTGGGGAACTTAGTCACAGAACCCATAGCTATCTCCAGGGGAACCAGGCAGGGTTGCCCCTTGTCCCCAACGTTATATGCCTTAGTCGCCAAACCTTTGGCATGCGCGCTTCGAGAATATCACGGACATAGAGGTGTCCGATTTCCGAATTATGATATTGTGGTGTCAACGTACGCGGACGACACGTTGTTGTACGTGTGAGACCCCGAAAACAATCTATCCCCGGTACTTAGGGAGGTGGTTCACTTTGGAGCACTTTCTGGCCTAAAAGTCAACTGGGCGAAATCAATAGCCTTCCCGCTCACCCCGGTTACGACACAGTTCGAGATGGATTACCCCCTGCAATGGTCCGCAGACTCGGTTCGATACCTAGGTATCAGACTGCACACGGACTCGGAGATTGTCTTCCGAGAGAATTACGGCACTGCAGTTGCTAAATTGGAGGATGACATAGAAACTTGGATCAAGCTACCACTGTCCTTACTTGGTAGAATCTCCATAATGAAAATGGTGATATTGCCCAGATTCCTGTTCTTGTTCGCTAATATCACTATAGTTTTGCCGCGATCTTTCTTCGCCAGGGTAAACTTTTCACTGACACGATTGGCGTGGGCGGGTAAGCAGGCGCGAGTGCAATGGCGGGTACTCACTTTGCCATACCACATGGGGGGACTGGGCGCACCAGAACTTGAGTTATATTATAGAGCGGCGCAAGGAGCACATGCTCACAGCTGGATCCACGGAGCGGCGGATATACCGTTTCTCCGTATGGAAAAGCTTTTCACTGCCCCTCTCCCTCTCCCGGCTACGATTTTTGAACCGGTAGACCGCAGAACGGGAATTTTAGACACCCTCAACTCCACCAGACACGCTTGGCACTGTATGCTACAACAGCAAGCCGGGGCGCTGCTATATTCCCCGGAGATGCCACTTGAGTGGATGATCTGGTTGACCCCCTGCAGAGACAAAGGGGTTATACGAGCACTACACGAGTTAAACATTAATAAAGCGGGGAACTTGTTCACTGAAGGAACCGCGAAGTCGTGGGACGAGGTCAAGAACACTGTTGCAGCAGCCACCTCACTGCAAAGCTTCCAGTTCCACAGAACGCGAAGGGCGCTATATCAGCAGTTGGGGGAAGATATGAATGAACCTCCTGAGGTGCAAGAGCTGTCGTATATCATTAAGGCTAAATCCCCCAGAAAGATTGTTTCAAACATATACAAGCTGGCGCTGTCACACAGAGCAAACCAGTACACTAAGGCAAGGCTGGCCTGGCAAGGCGATCTGGGAATGACCATCAACGATGCGATGTGGTATTACTGTTGTATGAACACAAGACGCATCTCACTGCACGGCAAACATAGGCTTATCCACTTTAAATACCTCAACCGAGTGTACTATACACCGGAAAGACTACACAGATATGGGCTAAGGGCGGACGCAACTTGTGATAGGTGTCAACTGCCGACAGCAGACTTCATGCACTTGGCGTGGAAATGCCAGGGGGTGTCTAATTTTTGGGACAAGATCTTCCGCGAGTTGAGTACTATAGTGGGCGTGGAGATTTCCCCAGATCCGGCGGTGGCACTGCTGGGATATTCTAAACCGCTACCTAAGGCGATACGCAGGCTTGCGGACATAGGGCTTCTAATGGCAAAGCGCAGATTAGCAATGTGCTGGATGAGGGGCCCTCTCCCTACGATAAAGCAGTGGTCACATGATATGCTATATTGCTGCACACAATCGGAGAACTTCAGCGAACTGCTCCCTCCCCGGAGCAGACTGAAGAATTTCTGGGGGCTGTACACCACATACCTACTTACTAAGGGGGAGGGTCCGCCCAATGGGATGGCGACAGAGACTGGCGACAATGTGCATAACCCGGCTCGGTAGAGAGCTGTTAGGGATACACTAGTGCGGACGCACATTCACCTTGGGGAATTGAGCTGCTCTTCGATTTATACTAAGTCGGTTAGGCCCAAGAGGCGGTGACGATTGAAATGGCGACATCTAGGGAGAGGAGGAAAGTAGTAGCTGGTACTGGGATACGGATAGACGCAGAATGTAAGCTTTCCTGACAGTAGCAAACCACGTTTAATAATATAATGTTTGTTTGTTTTTTATAATTATTTATGTTTAATGAAGCACACAAGATGCGAACAATTGATTAATATGTATGCAGTTCATTAGCGCAGGACGCTGCCTTCCCAAAGGGCTGTTGGCAATAAAGCTGTGTAAAACGCATTCATCTAACATGCTGCCGGCCCCTGGGTTGTAGGCATCTGGCTGTGTATCTTGGTGTCAAAGCATTGCAATAAATATGTTAAAAAAAAAAAAAAAAAAAGGTGTAGAGTTGACAGGTTCCGGTAGAGAACCCTCCCCTGCTGCTGCCGCCACAGAAGATCCTCTCAATGGGGCAGCCTGATAAGAGGATTGATGCTCAGTTGGAGAAGCTCGGGATACCAGACTCTCCGTGTCCAGTCTGGGGCCACAAAGATGACTTGGGTTCGGTCGGTCCTGATCTTCTTAAGAACTCTGGGCAGGAGTGGTATGGGTGGAAAGGCGTACAGGAGGCCTTAGCTCAACTCGAGACGAAACGCGTCTCAGAGCGAGAGCCGCCTTGGAAACTCCAGCGTGCAAAACTGCTGATATTGCACGTTTTTTAGCGGAGGCGAACAGATCCAACTAAGGCTCTCCCCACTGTTGAAAGAGACCTTGCACCACCTCAGGATTGAGACACCATTCGCGATCCGCTAGACAACTATAGCAGAGTTCATCCGCTCTGGCATTCAGAGAACCCATCAGGTGTTAAACCATCAGGGGTATGCACAGTGTTCCAGCCAAGTCAAGAGATGCACAGCCTCTTGACAAAGGGGCCACGACCCCACCAAGCCCTGTAGTTGCGGTACCACATGGCGGTGGTGTGGTCTGTGAACACTTTATTGAAGGCTTTTAATGCCAAACGAATCGCTCGGAGCACCAGCAGGCTGATGTGCAGTCCCGATTCCGCCGATACGGGAGTCCTCTGATCTCCACCTCTCCCAGGTGGCCGGCCAATTCCAGGAGTGACGCATCCGTCACTTCTGTGAGATCTGGTTGGGGAAGGGAGAGGGTTCTGCCTGTGACCCAATCATGGTTTGTCAGCCACCACTGCAAATCCTTTGACTTTGAGTTGTGGTCGTGCTCCAGGCACCAGAGGCAAACCACATGTGGATTCATGACCAACATGGCGTGTGACAGGCGCTGCACGGTTTGAATCCAGAAGTCTTCCTAGACATGATGGAAAAAAGTCTACATACCTTAAAGGGGTCAACATAACGTCGAAAAAATTAACAGAGGGTAGCTCTCTTCACGGATCAGCGTTTGACTGGCGCGGAAATAAAAGAACTGACGTCAGCACGCCGAGGTGGTTCCTATATAAGTGAAGCGGATGTCACTACAGCACAAGAACGTCACGCAGAGCAGACCAACGCTACCAATTGGTGCTCATGGGTATTGCTAAAAAAAAAATCTTCCGGACCTACTCTGATGCCTGGGAAATTCAAGGGTAAGGAATCTGCAGCTAGATGTTTCTATCAGATATGAAGTAAGCTTGTCCAGAGATTTGGAGCTTTCACAGCCAATTCGATCAATCAGTTTTCATAAATTCTGCTATTTCCAAAGACACAAAAGGTCAGTAAGATATCAGAGGATTAATTTATCATATGAAGTAATAATGTTACCTGCACAACAACGGTTAATATTCCAGCAGGACTAAAACTCCTTACATCCTTGTTGGATTGATTAAATAAGTACTAATTCACTGGTATACCAATAGACAACTCAGACTGTCATGTGAACTTTAGAACTGGACAAACAATGACTGCACCAATCTAACAACAAGGTCACAAAGAAAATGATAGAAAGTGGGTTACAGAAACTCTGTCTCTAAATTAGTGTGTTTCAACCATAGCCTGCCACCCTGCATAGCACAGAAAAAAAAAATTCTACATAATAAAAAGAAATGATGTAATGTCAAATACGATGTTCTGTGGGTAATGTATCTATGTATTTTTATTAGTGGTGCACTTACTTATGGCTTCTATATCCACTTTACTGCAATTCCTCTTTTGGTAATGTAAGAAGCATTAAAGACCACATGATGTCACTTTTTGTGGTGTCATTAAGCATGCTTGGAGTACCAACATTATTTCAAGCATAACACAATCAGACAAAGGTTGGCTCAGATTGCTTGAACTAACCATACAAGCGATTTTCATGGTGCTGGCTGAGCACACTTACATGCATAGCCAACGTGGCATACTTACTGTGTTTGTCAGCTGATACTCAATGTAGCTCTTGAGACCATACATTTTAGAACCCTTTCTAGGATCTGCAACAACACAGTCAAATGTAGTAGCTGGATAAGTCCACATTGGGCCATAATCTCCAATCTAGACAATTTAAAATGAAGTAAAATTAGATAACAATGATAAAGGACTTTATTAAGATACTGTAATGAAGAGGCACCTCCGGAAATGATCTTTTAATATCTTTATTGTAAGATGTATGTAACAAATGCCTCATCCACCCATCAGCTCCAGGGTTTTCTCACAACTGCCAAACCAAGAACGTCAAAGGTATTCTACATTCCACGTCTATCATGACATACCCTGGTTCCACCACTGACATCCATCTTATGTCAGAAACCACAGATACACTGGTAGCTTTGCACACCTACAAACGACAATCAATCTCTCTAGTCATAGACACACACATCAATGATTTGTGCCAACCTAAATACATTCTACATCTATCATGACATACCCTGGTTCCATCCACCAATGACATCCATCTTATGTCAGATACCACACATCTCCCTTCTTTAAAACAAAAACCTATAATAATAATTAGAACCAACATTCCCTCATAAACTTCCCACTGGCAAACTACATAAACAACACATTTCCATACAATGAAAGAATGTTCACTTTAACCTAAAAGAATACATAAACATACCTAGGTTACATGACCTTGTAACTATTACCCCCAGTGCAATCACACAAAATCCTTAAGATGAGCTCGTGCACCTCCAACTGTGCGGAGATGGAGACGGGGGGGGGGGTGGACTGGTGCGGGACTCAAGAGGAGCCCCTCTTTGAGGCCCGGGGCTGCCCAGAACTCTTTGAAAAGATATGGGGAAAATGGTTCAACCTGTTGTCCTAAAAGATGTGTGCGTTGCTCCTTTGCCTTAGGGTCATCTTATGCATGTTTTTCACCCTGCAATCTGGTTCGCAAATCCCTGTCGTTTTTCAAGTGGATATACATTGTAAGAATATGCCTGTTTTTGATGCCAATGTGAATTTGTGTTTGATCAAAAATTCAATAAAATTGATTATCAAAAAAAGATGAGCTTGTGCTTTCTTTACCCTCCTAGAGCACCTTATTCCAACCCTTCCCTCTTTCTCAACAGCAGTTTTTTCTCTTTTTCCCGTATTTTCACCTAGGGGCCTTCCATTTCCTTCCCATCCCTTTGAAGTACACTGTTGACCATCTCTCAGAACCCTCACCCTATTCAAATTCCAAATGCGTCCATTACTTACTTTGACCGCATTTTTAAATGTCTTGATCACCTTCATTGGTGGTCCAAACCTTCTTTGTTTCACTACTTCTGGGAACCTTATCCTGACCCAATCACCCACTGTCACCACCGTCCTCTTAACTGCCTGTCTCTTGTTGTAGTGCTCTTTTCTTTGCAGCAATCCATTCATCATTCCCCTTCAACACCCTCTCACCAACCAACCAATCCATGGAGAACACACCAAGGAGTATGGCCGTCTTCCCCATAATAATTCAAACAGCACTCTTCCTGTAACCGAATGTGGAGAAAGGCGATATATCACCACCCCTGCTTGAATTACCTCCCTTCAATCTTTTCCTCCTGTTTTGCTATCTGGACGGCTGCCTTGAGAACACGATTGAACCTCTCCACGACACCATTGGATTCAGGGTGGTAAAGAGTGCACCTCTTATGTTTAATTCCCCTCTGTGACAGAACCTCCTTCATCTCACGCGAGACTAATAGTACCCCATTATCCGGTAATAACGAATCAGATATGCCTTCCCTAGCAAAAAACTCACTCAAAAATGTTACTACATTTTTAGTCGCTATACCCTGAATAACACCTATCTTCGACCGCCTAGAGTAAAGATCAACCAGTACATAATACTGTCCAAACTTATTAGATACAGGACCAGTGCCACTTGTTCCCACAGACCCTCTGGTTGTTTCACCATCTCCATGGGTTGGGTTCTCGTCACACACCCCTTATCACTATTCCTGCACTCCAAACAGTCCCTGATCTCTCTCTCTCCACCTGTGTCTCTAATCCTGGCCACCCAAAGTTGAGCCGTAACCATGGATTAATGCAAGTGTTTTGCTTATAGTGTGTGCCATCTCTCGTCAGGTGCTGCTTGCCATCCCCTCTATGTCCTCAGTTGCATGTCACGATCTAAAACCAGGAAAATTGATTCTCGTCTAAAAGCATGCAAGACAGGACTTCTTCCAACAGAGATGGAAGGACCTAATCAGTTTATCCTTGTAACGAGCACTGTTGTGAAACTTAATAGACTGCCTCTTGGGTTTGTGCCTCAAACACTTGGAGAGTGAAAGCACCAGAAAGACTTATCTTGAGCTGTTGAGCCAGGAAGCTAGACTCAAAACTTTGATAAAGATAGAGGAGGAGGTACAGAAGGGGCAGGTGAAAACAGCGATAACCAAAGTGAAAAGCAAAGTTTAAAAGCTAACAAAGAAAACAGAAGTCTGAATAGAAGTTCAGATGCACTCAATTGAGCACAAGGAAAACAAGTTCAAACTGAAGGTGAGAGATCACAAAGAGAAGCTGTGCAAAGGCAAAGTGCTACTGAAGAGCCTGAACAAAGAGCTGAAGAATTCTCAGAGGGAGGGGCAAAATATAAAAATTAAGAAGATTGAGCAAGTCAAACAATAAGTAAACAGCTCCTGAGTGGGCATACTTGGGAAGAACTGAACCAGAAGAAGACATTAATTTGAAAGGTCTTCAATTATTTTTGGGTATCCAAAAGAGCCAATGTAATGTGAAAAAGACTAAAAATCTTCGGATGCTGAATACGTTTTCCTAAAGTACGGTGAACTGCTAAAAACATTTTAAATGAACTTAGTTTTTTTTTTTTAAATGTGAAAGACTGTTTCTGTAAGACAGATTGGAAGAGAAAATGTCCACTAGAAAACAGAAGATTTGTATGGTTTCCAAAGTATTTTTAATTTTGTCTGGTATTGGACTGCTAGTACATGCATTACCTCCTATGGGGCATCTTTCAAACTTTGCTAATGAAAATAGTACATGATGAATTAGAAGTTAGAAATAATAAGGGGAATGATTATTTAGAAAATACTTATATAGTGTTGTTCATGAATTACAGAAAGATCATGAATGTTACGGATTGTTATATTTATAAACATTTCCCTAGTTCTGTTTCTGGAGGTGCGACTTACATTCTATTCCCTCTGTCTTATGCTAGGTCTTGTTCAGTATACTATTCAATAATAATGCACCGGCTCTTAGAGGAAGTTAATACAGACTACAATATTCCAATAGATGCATTACCTGCTATTGCATATCTTGGGAGAATTGATTTTATGACACTACCTATAAAGTTGCAAAGGCCCAATATATAAAGTGCTAACATGAGGAATGTTCCTTTTCAAGAGATAAGTGTGTGCCAACTAGTGTAAGTGGAAGGTCGCCTATTAGAGAATATTATAATCAAAAACAGAATGTTAAACCTGCAGGTTCTAGAGTCTTGACATGCATTCTTAAGAGGTTGGGGTAAATGGATGTTATAAGTAGTTGCTATCTCACTAGGAGTAGTAATGTAAGTTGCATTGGTGTTGAACTATCCTTTAAATTGTCTGGAATTACTTTTAGCATGTGTTTGAAAAAAAGGTGCAGAAGCAAGAAGATGAGAAGAATCACCAAAGAAAATAAATCTAACTGGATTGTAAAAAAGCTGAAGAATTTGATAGATTGAAATGTTTAATTCTGAAAGAGTCTAAAGCAGGCTTATCAAACAAGTAGCTTGTGAGCCACTGTAGCTCTCCAGCTATCTGTAAGAAGCTCTCCTGTGTGCAGTCCAGCCTAAAAACTTGGCTCAATTAATATTGCTATACCAAAATTGAAAAAACTGTTTTTGCTATGAAAATAGGTGTATTCCAGAATTCATTCACTGATGTTAGGAAAAAACGGTTTAATTTCCAAAATATATTTAAATCTTATAATGAGTGATGATTCATTTGGCATTGGGGAGACTTAATACTAATATCATTGTTTTATCCAAGTTTGTTTATATTTGTTTAATGGCATTTTGTAGTACAATTTACCAACAACTAGAAACAGATTGATTGCAACCAGTTCGTAATACTCAGCATGTACACTGTATCTGATCTATACAGTACTGAGTTATGATAATACAGTAGATGTATAGCAAGCAACCTCCAGCACCAGCCGTCCTCAACTCCCCCTTCGCGTTCCAACTTCCCCTCAGCTGTCAGTCACGGAATCCCAACCTCAGGCTGCTCCATATTTTCTCAAACATGTCGCCCAACTCAGTTAGATCCTCCTCCACCTTGTCACCCTGCATTCCAGCTTTGTATGTTGTTCATCGGCAACTACCCACTCCAAGAGATCTGTTTTCCAAGTCGAGAGTTGTGGGGCCTGCGACACTGCCCAGTTTATGGATTTCTGGCGTCGGACTAACACCAATACAAGCGCTGCCATGTGGAAGTGCATCTTGTGGCGCTTTCGGCCTTTCTGTACGCCAAGCAGGCACAGTTTCACGATCCCTCCAAGCAAAGCTCCGCTATATGCAACAGGTGCTCACTACTACCTTCCAGAATCCCGCCACCGTGGGGTAGATCCAAAAATCCCACCACTGAAGGTAGGTCCAAATCATATGAAGGAAGTTGTTCACCTGTAGCCCACACCTGCCGCATTCCACAGGGTAACCAGGAGAGATCCTACTCAATTTGTAAAAAATTAAACTGAATCAATTTAAATCTAGCACTGGGAGAACCTGCTTCACCTGCTCACAAGTCCTAGTCCAGTTGCGTGTTGTCAGTTATACTGGACAATCCTGCCCCCTGCGCTCCTTTTTCCTCTCTGTCTTACCTCCTAGTCTAGTTCAACCCGCCAGTCCCATTAGCAGACGTAGAATACCATATTGTAGCAGTCTCTCAGGAAACATCATCAAAACCTGCCTATTTGATTGCGCCAGTCGCGCCTACTACAGGAACTGGCCCATTCCCATGCTAAATTGTTCCCACAATTGTTCAAAAGTCATGAATCTGCCATTGTAGCAGAGTCTTCCACAGTCTTGCAGTCACCCTCACGCCTCTAGCAAAGGACATCTCCTTCAGCAGGGTGGAGAATGGTCGCAGCTCCCAGAGCATCAGTCCCTCAGCAAAAGGGGACCTTTTCAGCGTTTTGCAGATCACCCAGAGCCATACCCCCACCACTACCTTAATCAAGTACAGGGTGTCCTGAGGGACTCCCTTGCCCATCAGAAAGAGCCCTCACAGGGAATGGAGTCCGTGTTCATCTTCGAACAACAATTGCTCCCAGTTAGGCTCATCGTCAAACCAGCTGACCGCATGCTGTAGTTGTGTTGCTGTATAGTATAGAAACAGATCAGGGAGTGCAAACCCTCCCTTCTCTAAGGGGAGTTTCAGGGTATCCAGTTTCACCCAACTCTTCTTCCCTACCCATGCCAGTCAGTTAAACAGTTGATCAAGTCGGTGAAATGTGGTCATCTGGATCAGACACATCACATTCTGCAGAACATATAAACACTTGGGGAGGAACACCATTTTTGCTACTCATATGCAGCCCATAAGATATTTCCGGCAACCTGACCCAGAACTCAATGGCGTGATTGAGGCTCCTCAACAAGGCCCCCACATTAAGATCATAGTGTGCCACTGGGAAATGCATTACCCATTTGCCCAGGTAGTGGAATTTATGGTTTAAATCTTTTTATTGAAATAAATGCCGAGCATTGTATACCAGCAAAAGAGCAGTGCAACCGATTGGGCCAGTGCAAATGAATGACATATAAGGTCACAGAATATACGATCTACAGAAATTAAAACAGAAATACAGCCCCCCACCCTAACCCAAAAGCAGGAAGAAAGGAAAAAGAAAGGGAATAGACTAGCGCTCTCCCCCCTACCTCCCCGCCTCCCCCAGCTCAGCCCATCTATGAGTAGGTAGCAACCTAGCTGAGCAGCTAACCCGTGGGAGCATTCAACGGTGCCAATCGCTGAAGGCGTAGGTAACTCGGGCATGTCAACTCCCTAAAGTCTTGTGCCAGGAGGGCCAGAAAAGGTTGCCACAATTCGTTAAAGCCCGAGCCTTTGCCAGCCATGGTAAGCAAAATCTTTTCCATGCCTAAAATATGCCATAGGCGGTGAAGCCACCCAGTGAGTGTTGGAATACGGGTAGATTTCCAATGTGCGAGAATGTTTTGTGTGGCGGTGCCCAGCGCAAGTGCTATCTGTTTCCCCCTAATGGATTTCAGAGGATAGGTGAGCGGGTTAGGGACCCCCAATAGCACGTACTCCGGGAGCCGAGGAAGCTCTGTGTCTAAATACTTGTCGATGTCATCGAGGACTTGAGTCCAGTAGGGCGTCCGGTGATCACATTCCCATAGTAGATGGACAAGTGTACCCACCTTCCCACACCCTCGCCAGCAATCCGGACTATGTGCGCTGTCGAAGTGGTGCATGCGCTCGGGGGTGTAATACCAGTAATACGCGAGCTTAGTGAAAGTTTCGGTGAGACCTATATGAGTCGCGGTGTGTCGTGCCCTATAGCAGATCCCTTCCCATTCCTTGCTCGTGAAATTACGACCCAGGTCTTTTTCCCATCTGGCCCGCCCTGCATGGAAGGTATGAGTGTAGCGAGATAGAAGCATTCTATACAAGTCTGAGATTAGCTTCTTGTCGGAGAAACTTGTGATCAGCCATCTCTCATATTGGGTAAGGTGTCTATGGGCCTGCAATCTATTGTCCGGGTGTGAGGCCCAGTGTAACAGCTGCAGGTAGTGCAAGCGCTCAGATTCGGGGAGACCATAATCAGTGCGCAGCTGTTCGAAGGGCACAACCCCATCAGCGTCTTAAAGAGTACCTAGCGCGCGGCACCCGGTGGTTCGCCAAAGAGGGAAGGAGTTCTCACCCATCGCCGGTCCAAAGTCGGAATTGCCAAAAAGAGGAGTGAGCGGGGAAGGGAAAGTCGTCAGTCCATGTCGTCTGTTCATCTGATCCCAGACCAGCATTGTAGCGCGGGTCACGTGAGAGGCGTATAGGTTGGGGGGACGCTGGGTCTTCCGAAGGAATGGGATCTTCATCAAAGAAGTGCCCGCTATCGCGCGGTCTTGAAAAAGCCAATGTTTCTCTGACTCTGCCCTGCTCCACTCCACTAAGTGTCGTAGCTGTGCGGCTTTATAGTAAAGCGCAAGATCAGGTATCCCTAGACCACCTTCATCGGGAGGGAGGAAACTGACCAGCCGCTTCATCCTCGGCTTGCGACCCTGCCAAATGAACTGAGAGAGTTCTGCCTGCACCCGTTGAAGCCAACCGGTGGGAGGCTGTAGGGGGAGCGTTTGAAAAAGATAAAGGAGTTTGGGAAGGATCGTCATCTTGAGTGCGGCATTATGACCCAGCCAGGAGATAGAGTAATGTTTCCACCGCCGCAGGTCCGCACGAATGTGGGAATGTAAGATACTGTAGTTGACCGCCCTCGTCATCTGTAGTGTGGGGGCTAGCCGGATTCCTAGATAAGGGACCGTATCAGAAGACCACTGTACGGAATGACGCGCCTGTAGTTCCGCCAGCATCGGAGGCGGTAAAAAGAGGTTTAGAGCCGTACACTTCGTGATGTTGACTTTGAACCCGGACGCCCTCCCGAAGGAGTCCAGCTCCTCCAGAAAGGTGCCCAGAGCTGTTGCAGGTTCCGTCAGGGTGACCAGGACGTCGTCCGCGTACAAGCTGATGGTATGAGTATCACCGCCAAAGCGTACACCCGTAATCTGCGGGTGCTCACGAACTCTTTGCGCCAGGGGCTCCATGTATAAGGCAAAGAGCAGGGGCGACAGAGGGCACCCCTGTCGAGTGCCTCTGTGGATACGAAAGGGAGTTGATGCATGTCCATTCACGCGTACTGCGGCCGCAGGGCCACGATAGCAGTTGAGGATACAGGTCCTCATCTTTTCCCCTAGGCCAAAACGGATCAGCACTTGCTCCAAGTAGGGCCAGTGCACGCGATCGAACGCCTTTTCGGCATCGACAGTCAGGAGCATATAGTCTCCCGTGATGCGAGAAGTTTTTTCAATGAGATGGAGCACCCGCTTCGTGTTATCGCTGGTCTGCCTTTGGGGTATAAATCCCGCCTGGTCGGGGTCAATTAACCCAGGCATATAGGGGGCCAGGCGCGCCGCAAGGATACTGGTGTAGAGTTTCAGGTCAAGGTTTAAAAGAGAGATAGGCCTGTATGCCGCGCAGAGCGTCTTATCCTTGCCGGGCTTGTGAATGACCACTATAGCCGCCTCGAGCATGGAAGGGGGGATCGCCCCTGAGGAAGCAAAGGAATTAAAGAGGCGAGTGAGAAGAGGTGTAAGCGTGGGGCAGAACTGCTTATAGAACGCCGCTGTGTAGCCGTCTGGACCAGGAGATTTAGCCAATTTTAAGCGTGAGATGGCGGAAACCACTTCTTCCGGGCGAATCTCCCTCTCTATGTGGTCGGCCTGTGCTTGGGACAAGCTGGGAAGAGTAACCTGATCCAAATACGCATCTATGTCCATCAGCTCTAGGTGTTGTGCAACGTACAGTTGTGCATAAAAGTCACGGAACGTCTCGGCTATGTCAGAATCTTCTGTGTGTGTGCGCCCTGCCTGATCTGTGATCTCCTGAACCCCGTCACGCAGCCGGGTTTCCCTCAGTTTGTGTGCTAGTAACCGACCGCATTTGTCCCCGCCTACATAAAAGGAATGGCGTAGACGGAGGGCCGCGTATTCGGCTTTATCGCGATCTATAGCGGCTAACTGCGACCTAGCTGTCTTCAATTGACGCCAAATGCGCGGCGCTCCAGTCTGTTGATGTATCTGTTCTAACTCGCGCACTCTCTGGGTGAGGTCCTCCCTCTTGCGTTTACGTTCCGCGTTATCCGCGGAGGAAAGAGCAATAATCGCCCCCCCTAACTACAGCCTTTAGGGCTTCCCATCTAGTGGAAATAGGAGTGTCGGCGTTGTCGTTATAGGATAGTCATCGAGCGCGCGCTGAATCTGGGCGACGGAGTCTGCGCGGTGTAAGAGGGTGTCTCAGAAGCGCCAACGGCGAGTAGGGAGCCGGACGGGGGGCATAGTCAGGGTGATCACTACAGGAGCATGGTCCGATAAGGCAGCAACTAAAATGTCGGCGGAGGTCGTGATATTCCTGATCGTCTTGGTGCCTATGAAGTAGTCCAACCTAGCGTAGGTCTTGTGAGCGCCCGAGTAATAGGAATATTCCCTGGAGTGTGGGTGGAGGTCTCTCCATAGGTCTATTAAGCCCAGGTCTCCCAACCTAGCAAGTCCGGCATGGGACAGGGCACCCACTTGGCCAAAGCGTTGCACCGACCTATCTAGCTCATTTTTCAGGACTAGGTTAAGGTCTCCCCCCAGGAGTAACCTACACTCAGGAGTGGCAGTGGCCTCGAGCAGCGCCTCATGGAGAAACCGCTCCTGTCCTTCATTAGGGGCATATATGGACCCCAAGATCAGCGTGTGACCCCCAATCATGAATTCTCACCCAAGCCTACCTTTAATTTCGGCCTCCTTCTGCACCACTTTCCCCTTAAAAGCCCTAGAGATCAAAATCCCCACCCCTGCAGATTTAGAGGATCCCGAGGAGAAAAATCGGGTCGGAAAAGCACGTGACCGGAGTCTGTGACAATCCTTAGCCAACAAATGTGTTTCTTGTAAGAGGCAAACGTCAGCCCCGGAGCTCTCCAGGTAAGCCAGGATCGCCCGGCGCTTGATAGGATTATTAAGTCCTCTCACATTAAGTGTGAGGACTTTAAGACTATGGGGAGGCATCTATGGCGGGGAATATCGTGCGTTGGAAAGCATACGGGGCCTAAGGCGGGAGAGAATGCTCAGCTGCCACTGCAAAGGGAGGTCAGTGGGCGCATATTGCCAGCTCGGGAAACTATACCCAACAGTACTGGGAGACCGATGCGAAGCGCAGGAGGGAGAAGAGGAGAAAGACAGCCCCTGAAAAAGAGAGAAAAAGCCCCAGCACAACAGGTGCCAACATAAATCAAGAATCTTGATGACAGTCCATCTTCTGCAGAAGATCAGGTAAAACATGAATACAGGAGTTACGTGGCCAATTGCATCCCCCGTCACCCCCCCCAGACCGACCAAGAACAGAGAAGCTAAGAAAAAGTAACATGGCCTAGGCTCATTACGAGGGCAGTGTCTTAGCAAGGGACCCAGGTAAGGCCTCCAAAGCGTCCTGTTGACCCTTCGCGATCTCTTCGGGGTCGGGGCGTCGCGGGCGGCCGGGGCGGCGTCTGCGCCGCTGCTGCCTCCATCGCGGCTGTGTGTCTTTGGGCCCTCGGTCTTGCGTGTCACTGCTGTCGTCCTCTTCCGGTATTTCAATCCCCAGTACCCTGCTGGCCTCTGTTAGAGAGCGAAGTTGATAGAGTCTGCCATCGTATCGAAATACAAGACGAAACGGGTGACTCCAGGAATACGCAATGTTGCGTTGGCGTAGGACAGCAGTGATGGGGCGAAATGTCTTACGTTTTTGAAGTGTGAGGGCAGCAAGATCCTGGTAGAGAACTGGAGTCTGATCCCGAAACGTGATAGGATGCTGTGCCCTGGCCTTCTGAAGAATCTCCTCCTTGGTGCGGAGGTCGTGGACACAGACTAGGATATCCGCCGGCGGAGCATTGTCGGCCCGAGGGGGACCCACGCGGTGCGCCCTGTCAATCCAGAGCTCAGAGTCCAGGGGATTGCCCAGGATGTGATTGAACAGTTCACGCACGAAAGTAAAGATATCGCCAGCTTCTGCGTTGGGCCTCACTCCTCGGATCCGTACGTTATGATGTCGGGAGCGGTTCTCCAAGTCCTCTAAGTGGGTCTGAAGGTCCACCTGTTGGTCGTGTATGCGGAGAAGTTCCTGTTGTAGGAAGGAGACCTCATTGTCCCGCGAGTCACTCTTGTCTTCCAGAGCTACTACACGGTCTCCAACACTGTCGAGGTCCTTTCGGACGTCCTTAAGCTCCGAGGTGAGATCCCGTTTCACTGCGTGTAAGTCATCACGGAGGGCCAAAAATAAAGATTCCAGGAAGGCCCGCGTGACTGGTTCCTCCCCAGGGCCACTCACATGCGTCGGGGCAGCGTTGTGCTGCTTGGCAGAGTCTGATGTCACGCCTCCCTGTGGGCGCGCGAAGAGCTTCTGGAGGGACTTACTCTTTTTCCCCCTTGTAGAAGACATAGTGCTGTACAAACTGTGAGGAGATGTGGAATATGGCGGGAGCAGACTGCCACCCCGCCGCCCCCCACAAGCGCCCGGGAAAAGCGTAGAGGTCTTTTTGAAGGGTCCAGGTGCAGAAGCAACACCTATCAAGAAAGACGCAGGGCAGGTAGATTCGACACGGCCACCGGCAGTCCACACACCACCCCGACCAGCTTCGCATGTGCGTGGAAGGAAGCTTCCTCAGAGCAGAGCCCTCCCAGTGTCAGCAGCAGTAGGGGGCCACTCCAACCTCGGCGTGGTGATTACCCTGCTGTTGGGCAATGGGGCAGGCCGCCGCGTTGCACAAGCAGCGTAAGAGATAGTTAGCAAGGCCTCACCTCCTGCTCAGCTCTGCCACCACAGGCCCCGGCCGGTCACCGCAGCTCGAAGACCCCGCTCTGCAATCCGGGTCCAGAGCCAATGCCAGGGAACACGGGAGAAGCAGCCAAGCGTCCTCAGCCACACGATGGAGGCAACAGGGAGGCTCTACAAGGCAAGGTGAAGGGCCCCACGTGAGACGCGGAGCGATGGCAGCCTAGGTGCTCCCTCTCACCTCACATGATCGGCCGGGCCCAGCACTGGCCCACGCAGCAGGTCCAGACAAGAAGGGCCTCCACCGCACCCCCCTCTGTCCGCTGGTGTGTGCGCGGTCAAGGCAGCTCCGGGGCACCGGCTTCAGCGCACCAAATGCGGAGGTCGGGTGGGAGTCGGGCTCCCGCGGATCAGTCCCGGTGCCGAGAAGTCGCGGCCGCCGTCAAATCCGGCACCAGGCGATGTAGGTTGTGCCAGCTGTGCAATGCCCTCGGTGTCCGTAGGTGGAGGACACGACGGGGCGCAAGGCTCAGGAGTCACGCCGCGAGCCCCTCCGCTGTTGCGCCGGTCCGGCGCGATCCCAAAATCGAGGCCGCGGCTCCGCCTCCAACCAAAGGCCCACTGTCGCTCGGACGCGGCGCGGCCTCACTCGCCCCGCACCATGGCTCTTGGGGTCGTCTCAGGCAGGACGGAGGCTGCCAACACTCAGGATACAGCCCCGCACAGTACCCCGGCTCGATGCAGGCTATGGGCAGCCCAGGCGTGATGAGGTCTCGGACGGCTGGAGGGAGAGACGAGAGGACATGTCTCACCTCGCCGCCATGCCCCCAGGTAGTGGAATTTAAACTCCTCACAGGTCAACCCAATCTCCCTCGGGAGAAATGCTCCCAGTCAGATTAAGGGAACAAACTCCTCAACAACTCAACCTTGTTTGTAACCTTGTTTGTGAGGAGGCGAGAGACACTGTCGCAAACTCATCCACTTCTTCCAACAGCAGGGGCACCGACCTTTCTGGGTCCTTAAGATAGACCAGGATGTCATCTGCATAAAAGGACACAATGTGCATCCTGCCATTGCGTCCAATACACCACAGCTCCAACCGTCACTGCAGAGTGCATGCTAACAGCTCCACCACCACTGCAAACAGCAGGGGGACAGTGGGCATCCCTGCCTGGTCCTCCTTCCTAGGCTCCAGGCGTCCAACACATGCCCCAACGCGCACTCTGGCTACAGTGTCTGTGTATAATAATTGCGCTGATTTAATATAATTAGGGCCGAACCCTATGCTCCACAGGCCTGCCCACATATACTGCCATCCACCTGTGTCAAACGGCCGCTTCAGATCTAAAGCAGCCAATGCAACTTGGCCGGCCGAATCCTCCAGTGACTGTATAATGTGGTTAAGTCTCATGATATTGGACATTGTGCTTCTCACAGAATTAACCCCGTTTGGTCTGGGTGTATGAGTGAGCCAATTACCCTGAGCAATCTATTAGCTAGTACTTTACAGAGCAGTTTCACATCTGTGATGAGCATGGACAGTGGCCGGTAAGAAAACAAGCAGGTGGGGCCTCGTCCCTCCCTAGGGATCAAAACTATCATTGCCTAACGCATGCTCTGAGGGTCTGGATTACCCTAGCAAACCCTTCTTTAAATAGATTGTACAGGTTAGGTTGATGTGGCCTTCATCTACCACATCTTCATCGTCAACTTGGGGCTTGGTCTAGGTGGATGCTTTTCAAGTTGCATATCTAACACAAGTTGATGTTTCCTGACGAAATGATCCTGCATGCATATATGGAGCTATGTTCCTCAGTATGTCTGGGTAGAAAGTTTTCTCATCTACTTTTAGGGCATAATGTTAACCAAGCCGTTGCCAAACCATCCAAGATCCCAATGACTATTACGTATTTTCCTCTTGGGTCCGATTTCACTGTCCTCTCAATAAAGGGGACCCAGCAGCAATCCACATCGTGACCCCCCAGCATCATCAGAGTAGGTGGCCGCAGGGGGGCGTGGCCAGCCGCGAACGATGGCGGACGCCTAAATGGAGAGCTCCCAGGCCGGGACCACAAAAACCCGATAAATCCTGTAGAATCCTGGGGCACCACCGCTGTAGCTACAGCGGAAGAACTGCGGAACCCAAACCTACTGCCCTAGGTGACGCGAAAGCGGACCTGCACCCTGGCAAGGCCGAACAGAGAGCAGCAGCGTGACGGCCGGCTGCCAACTGACGCGAGGCCGCGGGCTTGGGGCCTGGGCATTCTGGAGGAGCTGGGCCAGGCCATTATTACTACGCACGGAGGAGCGGTGGGGCGCCGCGCTTCCTTGTGACGGCTCCTGCCCCTGATGCGGTGCTGCGAGCTGGCCCGGGCGGTGTGAGTCCCTCCCGCCCTTGGGCTCACGCACGAGTGTGAAGTGAGGTCTGCTGGAGCGCCGGAAGATCAACGCGGCCGGCGGTGGCTCGTGAGGGCGTTGATGGGGTCCCGTAGCGGCTACCGGGACATAGGATACCCCCTCCATCCCAACGGTGGGTGGCTGTGCTGAACCCCTGGGGGGGCCCCTTTTATTGAAAGCGACCTCAACGGCGGAAGATTGCAGAGGAGAGGGCGCGGGCCTGCCTGTCCTTACTGCGGAACCGAACTAAGGCCCTGAGGGCATGAATCCCTCCTGCGATCAACCCAACACGCTTGGGTGATACACAGCAGGTGCTCCGGCGGTCGGCTGGGGCGCCGGAGGAACGGCGCGGCGGGCTGGGGCCCGTGGCGATGCTGGTGCTAGCATGTGGTAATTTGCATACATCTACGCAACGGTGGAGGTCTGTGCTGCCTTAGGGAGGGCCCTTACATAGCCAAGTCCGGACCGGTGAGCGGGCTGAGCGGAGGAGGCGCACTACTGGTGGGCGTCTGATCGAAGAGCAGGGGACGGTGTGATCTTCTCCTGGACTTGCCTGTAGTGAAGGCTGGGGGCCAAAATCTCATTCATTTACCTGGGGCGGTGCCTGAGACTACCCTGGCCCGAGACTTCCCTTGCTCCAGCCCAGACCAGCGGACACGAGTACTGATGGGGGAAGAGATCCCTGTAACATTATTGGGACCATATTGATGCGGCGGAGGCCCTGGCACAGGAGTTGCGGTACCATAATTCTGTTTGGTGTTTTCTGTATCACCTATAGACACAGTTTTACTGGTGCAGATGTACTAAAGACAGGCCTGGAATACTGGAAGCCACGCAAGTCATTACTATCACGACGCTGGGATTTTACCCTGCGAGCAGAGGGCTTCACAGCATGGGGCGGACAAAAGGTAAACTGGTGGACCAAGGCCAGACGTCGGAAATGGGTTCTAACACACAGCGTGACTCTCCGCCCACCCAGGACGAGATCCCAGATACTCTAATGCAAGAGGAACAGCCCCAGAACAAACTTGACATTATTTTGAAAGAAATCCGCGAATCTAGGGCTGTGATGGAGCAACAGCTGGGAAGTTTGACGGTGGATGCGAGTCTGCTCCGAGCGGCTCATAAGAAACTGGCAGAGCGGGTGCAGACACATGCAACTACCCTATCACATATCACGCCCTGGCGTAAGGCACAGACGGAGACAGTCTCCCAACTTCAGTGTCAAGTGAAGGAACTGAAAGATAAGGTGGACGATGCTGAAGGACGGGCTCGGAGGAGCAACCTTCGAATCGTTGGTATGCCTGAAAAGAGCAAAGGCCGGGACCCCACCTTATTTGTCGAAAATTGGTTTCGTACAGAGATCGCACCAGAAGGACTGACCACAATGTTCAGTGTGGAGAGGGCTCACAGGGTGCCGACAGGACCGCGGGCCCCCGGACTGCCTCCTCGTCCTATAGTGGCAAAGATTTTGAATTACAGAGAAAGAGATACACTGCTCCGTAAGGCAAGGGAAAAGGCGCCACTCCTATACGAAAACTCGAAAGTTTCTTTGTTTCCAGACTACACGATCCAGGTGCAAAGGGAGGCTTTTTACGGAGTTAAACAACACCTGCAACAGCTAAACCTCCGATATGCTTTAATATTTCCAGCCAAATTGAAAGTCCTACACGATAATGCCAGTCACTTCTTTGAAGACGCGTAGACGGCGTGGCTATGGATTGAAGCGAACTTCCCCAATTTGGCGAAACTGGAGGAACATCGACAGCCGCGAAGGCCGAGTCAGCGTCGCAGGCGCACAGGGTTGCGCAGCATGTCCAAGCAGAAGACACGTGAGGAGAGAGAACCCACCTTTGAGCAACAACTAGAGAGCAAACGAGCGGCACTGAAGGCGGCCGCTGCATCGAGAGCACCAGGAGGAACAGACAGTAGGCGAGATTCGTCGTCGGAGGGAGCGCCGGCAACGGACTCTGAGGCCAGTCAACCGTTGTTCCCATCCTTGACACCGCAAACAGCCAGGGAACTGGAGGACTAATCTTGTTGTCAGGGCGAAATTTATGCAGACATGTAAAGTACTGGGGCTGTTGGTGGAGGACTCATCCACTTACTGCTCAGCGATGCCATGTGACGTGAGATGACGAAGATATGACTTGTGAGCTGGCACCAGCTGGTAACTGTATTATTCTGGTTGCTCCACTATGTATAGTATATACTGATGGTGGGTGTGTCCCAGGCCCGGGAAGCAATCTCATTTCTCCCCCTAATTGTTGTTTTATCCAATTGTTTAGTATCTTTTCTTTCCTCATATATTTTACATTGGTTTGACAAAGTTTAAGTTTGCTAACACTGCAGTGAAACAGAAACGCGGCGTACAATTGGTGTGGCGCGACGATGCTTGTACGGGGCAGTATGGTCCGCGGCTGGCGTATCATCTTCCCCCCCCTTGCAAAAGCAGCAAACGAGTTTCAGCTGTTATTGTTTGTAGCAGCTGCTTGGTCGAGCACAGTTTTGGGGTTGGACCTTCGAATTGGAGTAGTTTGGGGATTCACAATAGCAATTATAAGGGAACACGCGCATATGCTCGACAGACAGCACTGGAGACTAGGCACGGGCTGTGTGGCAGGAAGCCGCATGACACATTTCAGATAAATGGAGGCAAGGGCAAAATACAAGTTCCTCACTTGGAACGTGAGAGGTATGGGCTCCTTGCATAAACGTTACCGCATTCATGCTCAGCTTAGTAGCCGGAAAGCACAAATTGTTCTCCTACAGGAGACACATTTAAATGACGGTGAAGCAAATAAATTACGAAAAAAGTGGAGAGGTCAACTTTATAATACAACTTATTCAGCCTTCGCGCGAGGTGCGGCAATATGGATACGGGCGGGGGTCCCATACAGATTGCTAGAACAGAGGGTGGATGCTGAGGGCAGATATGTACTGTTGAGGGGTGAGATGGATGGGCAGATGCTTGTGGTAGGGTGTATTTATGCACCAAATTCGGAACAGGAGGGGTTCCTCCAACGATTGAATAATGCATTGGTTGACTGGGTACAATACCCATGGATTCTTGGGGGGGACTATAATGCAGTGCTGGACGTGCGGATGGATCGTTCTCACCCGCCTCTCTGTGGAACATTGGCTATTCGGCAGGTCAGGGCGTTAGAAGTATGGATGGATGGATGGATGGGGCCTTCAGGAGGCGTGGCGTGTCCAACATGCATTGATAAGGGAATACTCCTTTTACTCTCATGTGCAGGCAGTACACACTAGAATAGACCATGTCTTTTGTTCCCCCTCCCTTCTCCAAAAGATGGTGCAAATATCATATTTGGGTAAAACGCTATCGGACCACAGCCCGCTGGAGATGGTTCTGGAGTTATGTCCCAACACCGGTCCCGACGTGGAGATTCAATCCTCAAATGCTTGAGGACGGGGTCTTTCGGGCACATATGGCAGCTACAGTTGCAGACTACTTCGCTCGGAATGTGGGCTCTGCCTCATCCCCTTTAATAGAATGGGAAGCGTTTAAGGTCGTAGTGAGAGGTGCCTCCATTGGAGCAGTGGTAGGAGCGCAACAGGAAATAGTGCGCACTGACAGAAGTTGACGGGCGATTGGGACCATTGGAAAAAGCAGCTGCAGAATCCCCTGAACGGGCGGGTGAACTGCAGAAAATGCGGATAGAACACGCTGATCTGATGGAACGGATAAGGGTAATAGATTATAAAGCGTATGTCCAGAGAACACACGTAGAGGCTGATAAAGCGGGTACCTTACTAGCACACATTATTAGGGATCAACCCCGAGTGACCCTGATAACACAAATTCGCTCCCCAACAGGAGTTCTGGCTGCCACCCAAGTTACGATTAATGAAGCATTTAAACAGTACTATACCTCTTTGTATAGCGCCCCCGGGCACTCATGTATGCTAGACATTAAGGAGTTTCTTCAGGGAGTGCGGCTGCCAAGGTTGGCCACTGCAGACCAAGATAACCTGAAGTCACCCATCACTACAGAGGAAATTCTGACTGCGATCCGGGCCTTGCCGCGGAATAAGACCCCAGGGCTAGATGGCCTACCCGCGGAATTTTACTCCACCTATGCCAAGGAGCTGGCGCCTCACTTGAGTGCATTGTATAAAGCCTCTGCTGAGGGAGGGGTTCTTCCCCAGACGACAAAACAGGCACTGGTAGCGTCACTGCCCAAACCTGGACATGAACAGTCTGATATCTCAGCCTATCGCCCATTGTCGCTCCTAAACACGGAGTATAAAATCCTAAGTAAGATTTTAGCGACGCGTTTACTGCCATATCTCACCGGGTTGATACATGTGGATCAATGCGGGTTTGTGCCATGTAGGAGCACGGCGCAGAGCGTGAGGCGGCTATATCAAATAATGTGGGCCCCTTTGGAACGTTTTCCACTGGCTGGTTGCCTCTCCCTGGATATGCGGCAGGCGTTCGATACGTTGAGCTGGGAATATATGCTTGAAGCACTGGCATTATATAGGATACCCGTTGAATACATCAATTGGGTTAGGTTATTATACGCTGCCCCGACGGCACGCGTTAGGACGGGAGGCCGTATTTCCGAGGAGTACGAGGTCCACAGGGGCACGAGACAGGGTTGCCCCCTGTCCCCCATGCTTTTTATACTGGCAGTTGAACCGCTTGCATATGCGCATGTCAGCCCAAAATTGGGGTATACTAGTAGGTCCGGTGATGCATGCCGTGTCGCTCTATGCTGACGACATAATCTTGTATACTCGCGATTTATACAGTGGTATGCCCGGCGCGGCAGCGATTTTTGAGACCTTCGGTCAGGTGTCAGGTCTCCATATAAATTGATAAGTCTGCAGCCTTCTTCTTTAACCGGCTAGAGACCCCGACCGAAGTGGGGTTTGGAGACAACGAACTACAAGTGGCCCCAGTCATGTTTAAGTATCTGGGCGCGCATATATATAGAACACAACAAGACACGATAGACGGCAATGTGCAGAGAGCAATAACTGTGTTGCGGTCTCAAATAGCGTTTTGGACTACTCTACCATTGTCTGTCACGGGGCACTTGGCCATCGCAAAGATGGTGATGTTGCCGAGAGTGCTGTACTATTTTACAACAATCCCGATATTCCTCCCTGCGGCCATATTCCGGGTCCTAGATACCTTGTTGATAGAATTGGTATGGGGCACGGGTAGAAGGAGAGTGGCACTTAAGAAATTGCAATTACCGACCACAGCTGGAGGGGTAGGAGCCCCCGATTTCAGGTCCTATTGTATGGCGAGCCAGTTGCAATGGCTTTCATTCTGGCTTGCGGGTCGTAACCTGCAGGAAACTGGATATACGCCCAGAATGTTGAAACAAGGTAAACTACATGCGCAGTTATATTGCGCGCTCCCAATTGAGGCAAAGGATTCCCCACTATTACAAATAGCGTTAAAATACTGGAATGCTGCCAAAAAATACACACGTCCTTGTTTACCTTATGCACCAAATATCCCATTGGTAGGATTGCCCATCCCGTCGGGAGTGGTCACGCGGAGACAGATAACGGATTGGGAGGAAGGAGGGATAGCCATGGTGGGGACACTATTCCAAGAGGGCATAATGATGTCGCACACCGACTTCACAAATACTAATGGCTTGTCAGATACTCTACTCCTTTTACATGCAGGACTATCTCATTGCGTGAAACAGCTATGGGCCCCGGCTGGACAGGAGCCACCCACGAACGAATTGGTGCATATGCTCCATCTGATGGGAAATGGCAGGCATTTAACGAAATGGCTTTATGTAGGTATAAGAGGGACAGTACGATCTCCACTAGAGGGGCTACGGACTAAATGGGAGTTGGATGTAGTAGAGGTCTAACAGACGGAGAATGGGCAAAACTACTGGAGTACCCCAAGATAGTGTCCCGCAATGCGCGGTTCAAATTTATACAATATTTGATCACACAAAGAGCATATCTCACTCCGCACAGACTCCACAGGATGTTCCCTGCTGCCCCCTCGAAATGCCCAAGGTGCGTTGAGGAGGATGCCGGATTTATACATATGCTGTGGACATGCCCAGCGCTAACACACTATTGGACACGGATCGCACACATGCTTACTGATACAATAGGGGAGAATACTTGGAATACAGCAAAGAGCAGCCTGCTATGGTTATACCATCACCCTAAGGGATAAAAAGTGCAAGCGCGCTTTGCTAATCCAGCGTTAATACTAGCAAAGAGACATATTACCAGTCAGTGTAAGGCAGCAAGACCGCCAAAGTTAGAGACTTGGCGGAGGAGGTGATTAAATGGAGTTTTGCCGAAAGTGCTGCAATACGTAGGGAGGAGCAGAGGGGTCTGCGAAAAATACCGATAGCAATGGCGTGGGATGTGCTCTGTGAGGCGTTCAAAAGTTGGGAGGAGCCAACGCAGGCAGGGGTGACTTGACCGCAGCGGTGGCTGAAACATTGGATGGCAGAGGCAGATGCATTTTATAAGTTGTATCTGAATATGTTGTGTTGTGGGGTATGGTGGCACGTGTCCTGGTCCTGTGCAGGTCTCTTGGTATAATGTTACAGCATCATTCTGTCTGTTACGTAGCTAACTATGGTGTTTCCAATTGGATAACTGCGGGTGGGGGCGGTGGGTGGGGCCTTGGGGTAATTGTTGGAGTTCATTTAGAAATCTGAAAACTGGCTTAAAGATATAGAATGGAATGTCTACTGTTCAAAACCGAAGGTACACACTGGAACGTGTTGCTATTGAACGATATACACATGTAGGTGTTGTATTAGCTATGTGCTCATGTACATACTAGCAGATCATACGACAATGTACCCTACTGATATTCTCAGGTGCTAATGTGACAGTAGAAAATTGTATGCATATTTGAATAAACTTAATAAAGTTTGTGTTAAAAAAAAAAAGAAATCAGAGTAGGTGTCCGCAAACACAGAGCCCCTCCATTTTTTTCTCACCTTATTCAGCTCAGTACTCAGCAGGTGGGTATCCTGCAATAATGCTATCTGCACATTATATCTTCTGAGATAGGAGTACACTCTGTTGTGCTTGGGACACTTATTTATCCCCCGGACATTTCATGTTACAAGGGTTCTTTATATGTCGTTTCTATTGAGGTCCCTAATTTCCTCCACCATGTTTTACTGTACTGCCACACCATCCACCCTTTCAGAGCTAGTTGCAAACTATAACACCACCTCAACTTAGTGACCCTCCCACCCATTGTGTGCTGAACTCTACCCCCCACCCAAATCCACCCTAAGGGCAAACACATCCTGAGCCCCAACTGACAGTTCGCCTAAGTGTAGCACTAGTGTCCCTACACTATAGGTCAACTGTGTACTATGGCCCTCACCAACCATAAAATCAAACACGTATGTCTTGCATATCCTCCCCACCCACAAACAGAAGGTAGAGTGAGGAGAGTTAAGAAAGGAAAACAATACTGCGGGCAGTATCCGAACTGCCAGAGGACCAACCAATGCAGGGGGTCTCCAACAAGGAGGCTCCGCCGGCTCCAACCCCTGTGGGAGCCGTGTACCCCCTAAAATGGGTGTCCGACCAGGGAGATGTAAAAAGATTAGAGCAAGGCCAGCATTTCAGTCAGCCTCACTCTCAATGTAAAACCAATGCACCCTTAAAAGAATAGTAAATGTTTTTCACAATAAATTTGTAAGGCCTACATTCTTTGTTGTAACATTTCATAACAAACAAATGAAATATGTTGCATTGGACGTAACTTTTTGCCAATGAACCATAGACGCCTTTAGCCTTTTTCATTGGCTTGTCACAAAAACCTACTCAGGCCCTACTATAGTGTGCAAAAACTGGCGGGTATCAGGCATACAGTCATACATTTACAAATAAGTACAAAATTACAGTTGGCAAAACAATATACAAATTCTTTCAAAAGGGCATAACAATGATTATCACAACTCTTCAACCCCAAGGGGTTGTCAGGGGGAACCAACACTAAATGGCTTGCCATCAATGGAAATCTAGGAGATTCCATGTAACAACGCACATGCCTACAGTTAACACAAATGCACCCTTTAAAAGCCTATTGGCTTTAACAAAAGCTTTTCACAATGAGTAGGTTAGCAGTACTATCTTTGTCCTAACTTTTCTTACCAAACAGATCAGGCCTATTGCCTTTATCATTGGCTTTTCATCACAACCAACTCAGTCCTTCTGCACTGAACATAAACATTCCATTAAAGGCAAAAGTCCAATTCAAGCACTCTCTTTCATGGGACACAGACAACTTTTGGCCAATCAAATGTTTTATTCAAGGTAATCAGCACATAAGCAGACCCAAAGCTTCTCTTCCAGTATTACATCTTAAAATGATCTTTCTTATTATCATATGAGTTCAGGCTTGACAGCTATCAATCCAGACTTACAATGCAGCTAGTGAGCAGTGTATAAGGAAAATAATACTTAAAGTTTTCGTTAGAAATCCAGCAAAATGCAGATTCACATTCAGGTTTAACTTCAGACTTTTGAATTTAATCTTTGAAGGCAATACAAGGATATTCACAAACTTTCTGGCATACATACGTAAAGGCAAAGAGTAAACAACAACAAAAAGTTTGAAAAAACCTACAATGATGGGGATTTTTTCTTTGGATTTTGCAAGCTGTTTTGTCAAGAGATACTGCTCCATGCCAGGTTTCGCAAATCCAGGGAATCTAGTGGTAAAGAAGGCAAAGACCACATGTTAAAACGTAATGTACCTCTATATTATCTCCAGTGTATAATACCAGAGCTCCCAAACATTTATCAATGACAGTCCTTCCTTTACACAAAGATATTTACATCACATTTTCTGCACTTTGGCTGCGATATATAGACATTTTTGTAGTTTGGAAGGGGCCTGAAAGTAAACGAATGACCTTTTGGTCACCATTAATAACAACCATCTCAACCTGAATTCCTTAACCTGAATTTGACAGTAGTCATTTCAGTCCTGGAACACGACTGTTAAGAAAAGGTACATTCTGTAACTCCACATTACATGTCAAGAGCAGTCATCCACCAAATTTCAGGTGGAGTATCCCATATAGTGAATTTTTGAGAACCAAAAGAAATTGTAGCTCGCACGAAACGTTTGTTAAAACCCATGATGAAATGATAATGAGATTCAGGAACAGAGGGTACTCTAGGAAAATGTTAAAAAACGGTAGCAGAAAAGGCTGACAAATGTAGGCGTGAGACTTTATTCTTTGGACATAACCCTCAGAAAACAGCTATGGTACAAGGAACATGAGAACCATTGACTTCATCATCACCTATACCATTCAGTCAGTTGAGTTGAGGAACATCTTAAGAAAATATTGGGGTCTTTTACAATAAGACAAATTATTGACAGGAGTAATTGGACCTAATTAGTCCTTCCATTACTTATAGGAAGAATGCCTTGCTTTGGTATATATTAGTAAGTAGCTATCTAAGTCTTGCACAAACCTCATGGCTGCACACAACCCCTGGTTTCTATTTATGTGGTGGGTGTAAAGCGTGCAAGTACAGTGCATCAGTGAAGGAATTAAACTAACAGCAAATTAACGAGAAACGTACTATTCACAAACATATCACCTGTAAAACAGAATTTGTAGTGTATGTTATAACTTGCTCTTGAAATATGTGGTATATTGGCAGCACCACTTTTCCCATAAAGAAATATATTCTTGCACACATGCGTGCTATCGCTAACAAAGACGTGCTACAGCACCGCACAACATTTTAACGAGGTACACAGTGGCGACTGGAAAACAATGAGATATTCTGGAATTGATTCAGTTCCAAAAAACCGAGAGAAGGCATCAGAATTCTTGTGCTTCCCAAAATGAAGTTGTAGGAAAGTAGGATCTACTTCTATGGTTACCTCCACTTTTTGAGTGGTGCTAAGCTGTATTTTGACTAGTCTGACTGGGATCCTGCTAATCAGGACCCCAGTCTATCTGCTCTCTCCCTAAATTGTTGTGTTGAGTACTTAGATACACTCCAGATTGGATACTGAGGTACCCTTATCAGTCCCTAGTATATGGTACTGAGGTACCCCAGAGGCCTCCCATGGGCTGAAGCATGCATTATTCCACCCATGGGAGACCATGCAGAATGGAACTACAGGCCTGCCGTTGCAGCCTGTTTAAGTTGGTGCATGCACCACTTACTGAAGATATAAGTTTACTACACCTAAGGGTCACTGCACTTAAAACCTGTAAGTCACCCCCTATAGCAGGCCTTTTCAATCCCAAAGGCAGGGTGGTTGGTTCGAAGTGAGAGGGTGCCCCTGCATGAGCAGGACACCCCTGCAGCCTACGGAGTCCATTCTCCCAGGTTATCAGTGAAGCAGCCATATACTGTATAGAGGGGAACCATGTAATTACGCGATGACCATCTCAGGAATGGCTGCAACGGATCCTATCATGTTTGGTATCAAACATGTTGAAATCATACCCCCACACCGTAAACGGTGTGGAAGGTACGATTCCAAGCACTGGAAGAGCCCTCCGTTAGGCTCGCAGTGTTCCCGGTACCAGTCTTCTAGACCCGCACAGCACAAAATGGTTGCTGCCGACCAGAGACACATTTCTGCTCTCCTGCTGCTGAGCCAAGCTCGAACAGAGGAAGGTGGAACAATAGGCATCCTGTCACAGGGAGGTGTGACCACCTCCCAGACAGGATTTAGTGTATTGGGACCTGGTGGGTGCGCTTGCCAGTGCCAGAAAGTCTGCATGAGGGGCACACTTGGTGTCCCCGTGCATAGTCCAGTTCAAACCAGTTCTGTGAGCCGTTGGCTCCCGCTCTGGCGCGAAACTGGACAAAGGACATGGGAGTAACCTCCCCCCTGTCCAGACCCTCCCCTGAATCTTCCCAACCCTTTCCCTAGGGTACTTAAGGGCTTACCTGGGTGTAGGTCCCTAGATTTGTTGTGGGATAAGATTCAGATCAGACACCACTGCACTTCTACCGTCTGGGCACTCTGGACTTCGCTGGACTTCATTGGGCTTGACTTAGTCTCCCTTCCAGTCTGCTGCATCGTCTGTGCCTGTGCATCATACAGGAACCTTCCAAGGCCTGTGAAGCATCAAAGACACTTGAAGTAATCTCCCTTGGAGTGAAGGAGTCACTCCCCTGCATTTGCAAGCACCGCAACTAAGTCGACCGGTCTGCAGATCCTGAGCTCCTCCGGACTCCGTAGGCTCTGCAACACAGGTGGTGGTTTTCCACAGCTCCCGAGGCCTGCCTTGCCCTCTCACCAAGTTTGAGGCCAGTATCCCTCATGGGAGTTGCAATAACCGAACCCCTGTGCATCGCGTCCAACTTGCAGTTGCAAAGGCTTGTTGGCTTCTTTGCAAAAAGATCTTCATGCTCCAAGTAGCCCCAACCTCGAGCACCTCCAGTGACCAGAATCTACAGCCACACCGCATCGTGTGCATCGTGGCCTGCATCTTTTGGTGAGCTGCTTGAGGTCTTCTCGCGACTCCAGTGCCTCGGGCCTGTGGGTCCACTTGAGGGTCACACTTGTTTCTTTTGGGCTCCCCTGGTTGCTCGGGGCCTGTCCTGACTCCCCTGCCTTTGGTGAGTCCCCTGGACCTTGCTGGTCCCGACGTTGCTCCTTTTTTGATTCCTGCGTGGCTTGCCTTTGCCAAGGCATGTTGGTGCTCCCGCCAGACACCGACCCCTCAGCACTCAACATCCTTTGTGGGACAGCTCGTGCACGGCTCCTGGTCCTCCTCAGAGTCGCCTGGTCCTCACAGCTGCAGAGTCAAGGTCATCGTCATCCATCCTGCAACACCCGACATCGGAGGGCATTCGTCTTCCAAGTCTCCAGGTCCCACCTGAGTGACATAGACTCTGTCCACTCTGCTTGCAGGTACCTTTCATCAAGAATCCATTCTTGGATCCCACCGAACACTTTCTCCTTCTTCACCAGCGGCACTTTCCTGAAGTCCTCATTGGGTTCGACGGCAGTTTCCGACACCACTTCACACGTATGCACCCGGCCTCCCTGGTGTAGGTAACGTGGGTACTAGGGTATCCACGGGTGGGGTGGCTCTCCAATCTTCTGTCTTCCACGGAGTTTCTTCAGGGTCCACTGGGAAGGGTCCTTAATCTTTAAAAATCCAACAGCGACTTGCACATAGAGTTGTACGGAGCACGCGGTCGTGTTTCCACACTGCACCCGTTCTCCGTGGGGTCCCTATCTACTCACTTTGGGTGGTTCCTTGGGGTCCCAGCACTTCTACGTCCTCTCGACACTGCCTTGACTCGAGTCGTTGTTCTTATACCACTTTTTTAGTATATGGTTTGGTCCCCCCGTGGGGCCACTGTGTATTTTGTGCTATTTACTGTGCTTCTTTGCTAAAGTATCGTGTGCATTGTGTTTATCTCCGTGTTGGAGATCCTGGAACATACTAGAGCATATTATATAATAAATACATATTTTCATAAATACTTGGTATGGTTCTTTTTCACTTAATCTATACTATAAGATTGCATTCTGGTAAAACAAGCTTCTTTACACTCCTCCTGGACTAAGCCTGAAGGCTGCTCTCCACAGCTACCACTTCGAGAGCTTTCTAAGGTTGTCTAAGACCTCTTAAATCACCATATGGGTTGTCTGGACTGGTGCAACGTGCCCTCTTCCATAAGTGGACATCATATACCAGGCCAGCGCCTCACAGTAGTCGAGATATATTTAGAGGCTAGCACCAATGAAATGAATTTAGGAGAACAACTACATGTGCATCTATGATATAGTCACCATATTATGTAAGCCAGTTTAAATCTACATAATGTATATATTATTTGTGAACTAAAGTTTTGTCGTAGGTTTATGGTTATTTATTGGGAGGTTATGTTATACTTTTGTTTTATGCAAAGGATTGTTCATTAATTTGTGAGGTTTTACTTATTTTTTAGGAACATTCTCTTCATGTTGAGAGCATCATTAGAGTACAGGGATATGAAACATGGAATCAATTGAAGAATCATGGAGAGTAACTTTTTTCATTTATGACCATATACAGTATTAATACTTTCCTGGTTAGCTGCAACAATGTTTTTACACCATATCCTTATTAGAAGTCATATAAGCCTTCTGTAAAACAATGTAGAATTATGGAAAGCATATTTTGTAAATAAGATTTCGTATTACACCGTGATTAGAGGTTATCTATATTATTGAGTATGGCTGCTAAAGCCTGGACTGGATGGTGCATATGTTCACTTAATTAGTTGGTGACAATGGCTAGCATAAAGTCTGGGGTTTACATCTTCTGGAAATAATGCTTGATGAGGAGGTATATTGGAGACACAGTGGGGTACCAGTGATGCCACTAGAGCGAAATGAGCAAGAACGTCTCTTTTAGATAAGTGTCAATAATGTATCGATACTGCAGCCCGGACTAGCACACATAGGATCAGCATGACTGCAGCATTGTGATTAGTCTGAGCACTGGGGTTCGGCGCTCAGACAAGAACTGGGAGCCTGTGCATGTTCTCTACCCAGGCTGTGCAGTACAGGTGGAGAACATGCTAAGTGCGCATTACTGTTTGGCCGGCCCAAGACGGACGGACACCTGTCATGAACACCTAAGAGAGTGCCCACCACTCCTCCCCCTGCTCAGGACAGCACAGCCCGGCCCCGCACAGCCCCGCCCCCAGAACTGAGCCTGTACGGAAAGATAAAATGATAATAGCATTGATTATTATCATTTAATTTTTCCTTTTTGAACTGCTCACAGAGCAGTGGAGCGACGCTCCTCCACCTTAGCGGAGGAGCCGCCGCTGAACAGGACTCTTTTGAGTCCAAACAAGCTACTTTCCCTGCCACTTTTAAATACAAACGAGACACTAATCGCTTTGTTGTGACTTGCTTTTCTCCTGTTTGGAGCTTCGGAGAAACAGTTAAAGTAAAATTAAGGTTATGAAAAACGAAAAACTACAGAAATCCGCCAGTGTTAACTAGCTATGCAACCCATAATTCACACAACAGCCATACAAACCATAATTTGCACACCAAATGCATCGCCCATGAACTGACCCTTGACGTGGCAGATGCAATTACAAATGATATAAATGATGCTCTAGGTCATCGTACTTAATCACATTAATATTAACACTAGCAAGACACAAAGGAATGTAGCATTATATATTGAGTATGTGGAGTTATGTCATGGTCAAAGTGCCAAAGGAGTAGAGACATCTCTGCCCCATGTTTAATTTCTG
This sequence comes from Calotriton arnoldi, assembly GCA_963921515.1. Taxonomy (NCBI): domain Eukaryota; kingdom Metazoa; phylum Chordata; class Amphibia; order Caudata; family Salamandridae; genus Calotriton; species Calotriton arnoldi. Next base: position 1,137,657 of record CAWUFW010003945.1, read on the forward strand.
ATCACAGAACTTGCAGGTGACCCTCCTTGCATTCAGCTAAACTTGGCTCTGCAGATTCTGGACAATTTAAAAAGTTATAATTCACTAGCACCCCATAAAATGTAATCTGATCCTAGCCCAAACTAATGTGAGGAATTTTATGAGGCTGTAAAATGTTTTTATTCTTTAAATGGTATCCAAATGTGTCAAAAGTTTGGAGACTAAAAATTAAGTCAGCAGATTCAACACTTGAATCCTCAAAATTAGACCATACGATATGCTGCTAGTACCCCATCTACAATTTGTTTTGTCTTATGATTAACACATCACTCCTGATGCCCAAAATAACCGACATAGAAAGAAGCTCCAGAGGGGTACCAAGCACCTGGTTCGCTTGATCCCAGGAGATCCTTATCCTGGAACACAGGTATAGCACATAATAAATCATACCCTACTGGCCACAACCTTGCATGCAAGGTGGTGAATCTATATAACCAAAAGGTTCTGAGTAGCAAATCCTATATAAAACTTTCCGATGGATAAGCCGAACACCAACTTTAATAGCGACGTCCCTAGGGTATGCCAATGTTTTGTGCCTGCTATTCATTTAACTCACCCACATCTAGTGCCCATCTAGTCTAAAGGTTAGCCAGGGAGAACTGGGCATTTTTGGTCAGTAATTTATAAATTATAGATACCACCTTTGCTGTTATTTCTACATATAGCAGTCAGTCTTCCAATAGAAAACCCTGAAACAATCTGCAGGCACTTAAGGAGCTGTTTTTAGAACTCATTAGTTGCTAGACTTCACTGTAAAAATGATAGCCTTGCGTCTTTATCCCCTATAATCCCTCCATCTTGAATTGCCCAACAGTTCCCTTTATTAAACCCCGAAAGCCCAGTGACTTCCTTCAACTAGCCGCCAACGCACTGAGGAGCTGGACAGTGTTTAGCCTAAGCTAGCGTTTCCAGCAAACACATTTTGCCATGCTCTTATTGTCAGTGCCACTGATTCAGTTAAAGGGGCAGTAGTTTTACACCCATATAAATAATGTAGAAATCTACTGTCCCACATTCTGTAAGAATCCATCCTTAGCGAGTGCTCATGCTATGCTTTGAATCCCAACTTATTAACATTTATTACATGGCCAGCCAATGCCTTACACATCTCTGGGAGAGAGATTTACTACCCTCCCCCGATTATAAATTTCATTACATGGTGTGTAACAGTTCCTGGAGTTCCTTCTTACCATTAAGAAGGATTTACGGGTTTCATCTTCCAATCTTTAAAAAAAAAAATACAATAACTTGGATAAGTAGGGGGTGTTTTGCAGAATGGAGAGGCGTCTGTGGAGCTAAATCATCTTGAACAGCGCTGCCCTCCCCAAGAAAGAGAGAAGCAGCTGAACCCTTCTTTCAACCTCTTTCTTACAAAGGTTTAACAGCACTTCAAGATTATGTATTTATATTCTCTGAAAAAGCAATGGTGACTGGGACGCTATAGTTCGACTCAGATTGATGTCTTTCTGAGGTCATTTGAGATGTCATCAGTGATGTCACTGACCATGTCATGTGTGATGTAATATGTGAGGTTATAAGCAGTGCATTGCGGGGGCATAAGTTATAGTTAGCTCAAGTAACTATAACTGCTGAATTTCTTTGGCACTGTGAGTGTGAAATCTGAGCCCTGTAACCTTTGTTTTTTTCCAGTGAATTTCTACGTGTCTTTAATGTTATTTCCTAACTATATTGTCCCTGTAACCTTTGTCCTTTTTAGTGAACTTCTAAGGTTTTTTTTAATTTTATTTCCTAACTGTAGCCTTTGAGTGTGGGTGTGTGAGTGGCTGTATAGGTCAGTGAGGGGGTGTATGGGTCTGAGTGGGTGTGTGAGTGGCTGTGTGGGTGTGTAAATGGGTGTGTCAGTGGCTGTATGGGACTGTGAGAGGGTGTGTGATTGGCTGTGTGGGTGTGTGTGTGTGTGTGTGTGGGTCTGTGAGTGCCTGTATGGGTGTGTGAGTGCATGTGGGGGCCTGTGAGTACCTGCGTGGCTCTGTAAGAGGGTGTGTGACTGCCTATATGGGTCTGTGAGTGCCATCATAGGTGTGTGAGTGGGTGTGCAAGTCCCTCTGAAAGTCTGTGAGTGGGTGGGTATATGAGTACCAGCATGGATCTATGAATGGGTCTGTGAGTGGGTGTGAGAGTTTCTGAGTCGGTCAGTGATTGGCTATAGGGTGTCTGAGTGGATGTGTGAGTAGGTGGGACAGTGTCTGAGTGGGTCTGTGAGTGGGTGTGACAGTGTCTGAGTGGGTGGGATATTGTCTGAGTGGGTGCGTGTGTGAGTACCTGCAAGAATCTGTGAATGGGTCTCTGAGTGCCTGTGTGGGTCTGCGAGTGGATTTGTTAGTGCCTGCATAAATATCTGAATGGATGTATGAGTGTCTGTGGCTCTCTCAATGGGTCTGTGACTGCCTGTGTGATTCTGTGAGTGGGCGTGAGAGTGCCTGTGTGGGTCTGTGAGTGGGTATGACAGTGTCTGAGTGGGTCCGTGAGTTGGTGTGACAGTGTCTGAGTGGATGTGTGAGTGTCTGAGTGGATGTGAGAGTGTCTGAGTGGATGTGAGTGTCTGAGTGGGTGTATGAGAGACTGTGTGTATTTTGTTTTTTCCTGCAGAATTTGCGAATCTGCCGCAAGGTCACACGGGCTGCATTGAGTGCCGCTGTGGATTTTTGAACCCTCGCACATGGAAAAAAACATTCTAGGGTATTTTGTAACCCATCAGAGGTCCCTCACAGACCCCTACATTCGACCCATGGGTTCAAGGGACCTCTACCTTCATTACATCTCAATTTCAGCAACAGGACACCGTTCCCTGATATCTAAAATGGCGGCTGCAACTTTCTACTCAGGTTGTGGCCAGCCAATCACGGAACTGCTATTGGCGTGTGGATTCGCAAAGCGTCACAATGGATTCGCTTCCCTAGATATCTATCTATATTTCTTTTTCCATTAATATCTCAAAAATTACTGAACAGATTTACACCAAATCACAAATAGCACGATTTCTGGACCAAGATCTAGCTTTCTGCCAAATTTGGTGCAATTCTGTTCAGCAGTTCGGGCTGTAGTCGTGTCTAAAATCTTTATGGGAATTAACATTAGAAATACACTTTTTTGAACCCCTTTACAAATCACCCTGGAACTTTCCATGCACAACTAGACAAAGTGGGACACTTTTTGGGGTGCGGGGGGCGAGGGTGGAATTTCATGAAGATTCATCAAACGGTGCCAAAGTTATAAGCAAGTGAAAAAAACGCTTTTCCCATGGAAACTAGGCCCTAACTCTAAAGTAGGTAATATATATATATGTACATAACATACAACTATAACTACCTACTGGCGACATACCAGTAGGTAATATATATATATATAAATATATATATATATGTATATATATATATATATATTACCTACTTGCTTTCGCCAGTAGGTAGTTCTAGTTAGGACCATGTTTCCAGAGAAAAGCGTTTTTTGACTTGCCTATAACTTTGGCGCCATTTGACAAATCTCCACAAAAGTTTCCCAAAAAAGTGCTCCGGAGATTCTTGTTGCACATGAAAAGTTTCGGGGGGATTCGGTAAGCGGGGGCTGAGAAAAATAGGGTTGAAAAAAGAGTGTGTTTGCAATGTTAATTCCCATAGGAACCTGGCAACACAACTACAGACCGAACCACTGAATGGAATTACACCAAATTTGGCAGAAAGGTAGATGTTGTTATGCAGATTGTGCTTTTTGTTATTTGGTGCAAATCCGTTCAGTAGTTGTTGAGAAATTTAAGAAGAAGATTATAGTGATATCAGGTTGCGGTTATTTCGCAAAAAAAAAAGAGCTCGTGCAGGGAATTGAACAGCTCTGATTTGCTCCCAACACTTCAACCAGGAAATGCTGGCAGCCATCTTGGGACTCAGCTTCAGCAAGTCCAAAGGAAAAAAAAGTGAAAGGGTAGGAATATCCTGACCTCCAAAACATGGGCTTGGGGTCCCCTTGGACCCCGCCACGGCATAAAAGCATAAAAAAATGTGTGTGTATATATATATATATATATATATATATTCACTGAAAAAACCATAGGTTTCAGGCACGTTATAGTTAGAAATTAGCATTTAAAAAACCTTAGAAATTCACTGGAAAAAACATAGGTTTCAGGGGCGTTCTAGTTAGTTGGACATTTCACTCGTACAAAACCATAGAAATTCCCCCGTTATAGTTAGTTCAGCTAACTATAACTCGCGCGCCCGCAATGCACTGCAGATGACGTCACATATTACATCACTCATGACATGGTCAGTGACATCACTCATGACATCACTGATGACATCTCAAATGACATCACTGATGACATCACCCTTGTGATAGAGTGGCAGACCTCCTCTCACCCTAATATAACCTTTGATACACACACTCAAAAATACAATCTAACATTTCAAAACAATGGACATACCAATACCAGTTACAACACACCTATTCAGTAATTCCAAGATCTACACACACATCCACTCATTCACCAACAGTCCCTATACAGTCACTCATACATGTACTCACTCATCATATGTACTCATACACCTATACATCCTGTTACACACCGCCACTCATCCATAGAGTTACTCACACACATAGTCACACATGCAAACAAAGTATCAAACATCCATTTACTTGTATATACAGTTATACACACACTACCACACTTACTTCTACAGAAACTTACACATACTTACTCTCTTAAACAATCACTTATAGAAACACCTACTTATTTGTACAGGAACTCTTCCAATCTCTCACTCTCACATATACTCACTTATATACACCAATACTCACATATACTAGTTTAAAACATATGTAGTTACTCATAAAGACACTATTGAGACAGTCATTCACTCACTAACACACCCATACACATACTCATCCACCTATACAGTCCTGCACACATGCTGTCTTCAACACATACAAACAGTGAGTCACTCATTCATGCATCTATGCACCAAGTAAGACCCCCACTGAACCATACAGACACTCAGACACTCATACTGATACTCAAAATACCAACTAATAACCCATATAGACACTCATGTAGCTATTCACCAACCCATACAGCCACTTATACACAAAGTGAGAGACTGATACAGATATTTTCATATTTAAACATTACTCACTAACCCATGTATTCACTAAGATACACTTAGTTATACAATGAATTTTACAAAAAAAAATCATCCATTTAGACACTTATATACCCATTTATTCTTCCATCGACCTTGAGATCTACATATATAAAACATATTTAATTTTCAGAAAAACACACATTCACTGGATGATGTCATCAGTGGTCATCAGTGATGTCATTTGAGATGTCATCAGTGATGTCATGAGTGATGTCACTGACCATGTCATGAGTGATGTAATATGTGACGTCATCAGCAGTGCATTGCGGGCGCGCGAGTTATAGTTAGCTGAACTAACTATAACGGGGGAATTTCTATGGTTTTGTACGAGTGAAATGTCCAACTAACTAGAACGCCCCTGAAACCTATGGTTTTTTCAGTGAATTTCTAAGGTTTTTTAAATGCTAATTTCTAACTATAACGTGCCTGAAACCTATGGTTTTTTCAGTGAATATATATATATTTATTATACTATGTATACATGTGAAAATGTCTCGGTCCCCTGTTTGACTCGGTGGCATGGAAAAAATGGGTGGAACTGACGTCAGGACGCCGACGAGGTCCTGTTATGGCTCCGATGACGTCATACGGTGTCGCGAGCGGAGCCGTGCTCGTTGACGTGGGAGAGCTAGGAAAGAATTTCCGTGGAATGCTGGTGCAGGGGATATTCACCTAAGTGTTCAGGCTAGTCCTTTGGGAGCAACTGTTTATGTTGCCACTCCAGAAACCGAAACCAGTGATCCGAGGGCAGAGGCCCTGCAGATGGCACACGAGGTTGGGTGCACAGTCGTGTGCACCGGCGGGGCAGCGAAGTGACAAGCACCACAACCCACAAAAAAGGTAACGAGGGCACTGAATAACACAGGATCTTCTCTTTGTATCTGGCAGGAACAACGAAGTTAAAGTGCCCTAGTACCAAAATGTAGAATTAGTGCTACAACGGTCTTCAAGAGGACCTGCGATGCCGCTTCTGCCTCCCGTACCCTGGAGGCGGCACATGGGTCACGCGGTACGGTCATACTGCGGTGGGACGCACACTCGTTGACCTCTCATGGCACTGCTCCACACTTCAGGGAGGACGCTTTCCATTAGCTATGTTTTCTGATGACATGTCGCGCCGGCCCCGTCCAACAACAGAACTCCTTTAGATCCAAACAGACTCTTCCACTCTCTCACCGGAAGTGAAACCAGGCCACGCGGACACTTTCACAATACAACAGCCGGGAATGCACTTTTCGGTAAAAAACACATTCCTTCCTCCTAATTAATCAAATAAACGTCTCACTGAAGAACAGGGGCCAGCTTCGATCGGTAAACAGCCGTTACAACGACTTTTTTACTTTGCGATACCATTACAACGCATGCATTACCACGCATGCATTGTACATCACGAAGTCATTACTACGCATTTTTTTAGAACGCATGGTCATTTACCACGCATGCCTTTACAACGAATTTTGTTGTAAAGGTATGTATGGTAAATGACCATGCGTTCTAAAAAACATGTAGACGATCCATGTCGTTGTAAGGAAACAGAGGCTGTTCCGTTTCCTCACAATGAAGTGCACCGCCCCTCAGAGATGACGTGAAGCAGGAACCACGAGGAGAGAGGAACCATGAGGAGTGAGAGGTAAGGGGGATTGGGCATGGGGTGGGGGTTTCTTTTCTAGGGTTTAGGGTAGTGCAGTGGTGTTTGGGTGGTGTAGGGGGTCGTGCTGGGGGTAGTGTTTTAGGGTTTAGGGTAGTGCAGTGGTGTTTGGGTAGTGTAGGGGGTGGTGCTGGGGGTAGTGTTTTAGGGTTTAGGGTAGTGCAGTAGTGTATGGGGTCGTGCTGGGGGTAGTGTTTTAGGGTTTAGGGTAGTGCAGTGGTGTATGGGTAGTGTAGGGGGTCGTGCTGGGGTAGTGTTTTAGGGTTTAGGGTAGTGCAGTGGTGTTTGAGTAGTGTAGGGGGTCATGCTGGTGGTAGTGTTTTCGGGTTTAGGGTAGTGCAGTGGTGTTTGTGTAGTGTAGGGGGTCATGCTGGGGGTAGTGTTTTATGGTTTAGGGTAGTGCAGTGGTGTTTGGGTAGTGTAGGGGGTCGTGCTGCGGGTAGATTTAGGGTTTAGGGTAGTGCAGTGGTGTTTGGGTAGTGTAGGGAGTCGTGCTGGGGGTAGTGTTTTAGGGTTTAGGGTAGTGCAGTGGTGTTTGTGTAGTGTAGGGGGTTGTGCTGGGGGTAGTGTTTTAGGGTTTATGTTAGTGCAGTGGTGTTTGGGTAGTGTAGGGGGTAGTGCTGGGGTAGTGTTTTAGGGTTTAGGGCAGTGCAGTGGTGTTTGTGTAGTGAAGGGGGTCATGCTGTGGGTAGTGTTTTAGGGTTTAGGGTTCTGCAGTCGTGTTTCTGTAGTGTAGGGGGTCGTGTTTTAGGGTTTAGGGTAGTGCAGTTATGTTTGGGTAGTGTAGGGTGTCGTGCTGGGGGTAGTGTTTTAGGGTTTAGGGTAGTGCAGTGGTGTTTGGGTAGTGGAGGGGGTAGTGTTTTAGGGTTTAGGGTAGTGCGCCCAACCAGCCACAATATCCGTGGACAAAGGGGATCCTGACTCTTTGGAACGCTCCGTCAATTGAATAATTTGGGTCAAGGGCCCTACCACGTCCAAGACCTATCAATTCCTTTCTTGGGATCCCTCATATACTTGGGAGAAAAAGGTACATAGTTTCTCATCAATTTCAGGCGTGTGTGCCACCTTCCCCTTCAGTGAGGGCCTGGGGCATTCTCCCCTCATCCTATTCCTGACCTCCCTTTCAAGGGGTTGATGGATTTTCCCCACCACATACTCTGCCACTTTGGCGTTAGGTGTCCACTCTGCCGACCTAGGATGGTAAATTTGGGTAGGCTCGAACATGTCCGAGTGGACCCCGTCCCCAACCGGGGACTGAGAGAAGTGGGACTCTGGATGCCAGGGACGCCCCGAGTCCTGATCCTCATCGGAGGAGAAATCGTCCTCCGATACACCCTCTCCCTCTAAGGGAAACCCGCCGTCGGGGTCTACAATAGTGGTGACAGTGTCGCAATTTTCTCCGGGTCCCTCCTCCTCCCGGCAGGGTGCATGTTTTAGCGTTCGCGCACTCTTGAGGAAGGTCTCCGTAAGTTTATCAAATCCTTCCAAGTGCCCCGCGTTATGCTTAACGGCCCTTTTATTCCCCATCTGGGAGCTACTTGGACCCGCCACCACCAGATCTGGGTCACTGAACACCCCAGGGATGCTTTTCGCCAGCTTATCAACCTGATCCCTAAGAGGAGCCAGCGCCCTAGAAATAGCCAGAGAGAGGGCTTGGTCCACTGCTGGAGGGAGAAGTTGGGGGGCCATTCCTCCTCCACTTCCTGGTAGGAGGAGTAAAAATGGTCTTCTGGAGAAGACATGATAGCAGAGGGTGTGAGCACAGAACAAATGCCCTTAAAATCCTTAAGACAGCCCCCTCGCCGGTGCTCCAACAGCTGGGCTTTCCCGAAGCTGTTATAAGAATAGACTGAGGCGCAATACCAATTTCCACCACCAGGTGGCGCTGGTCACTAACGTGGCTGTGTGGGGAAATCACCGCGTAGCGGTGTCAAAATTAGGCGAGGGTTGGTCGGGAATCAAGCGGACACTAAAGGAGTGACCGGATTCCCAAACGCGCGTAAAGACCAGCGGGAGCGCTCGACGGAGCTGCCTCGCTCGGACCAGACGCGCCTGACAGGATCTCACCACGCGCAGAGCACACAGCGGGAGAAACTGCGAGGGGGAGAACGCGCTCGGGCAAGAGCCTGCTGCGCAGGGAATATGAAACAATACCAAGGCAATAATGCTAATAACGTGCACAAGAAACCGCTATACAAACAGCAACAACGTCAGATTAAGCCAAGAATGTAAGGAATGCACTTAACTGACGAGCAGTGAAGAAAGAGGAAGCGGAAGGGATGTCACAATATTATATACGATGGACTGTGATATGATTGGACTATAGTTGCCTTGGAGACTACCCCCTAATGGTTCATGGGTTGTGTAGTCTTTTGTTTAATGATTGTTGTGTTACGTTTTCTTTGAACTGCTATGCAAATAAAGTGAGGAAAGATATGCATAATCCTCGCCTCCGTCCTGCCATAGAATTCATTAAACTTTATTTGATCTGATTTAGAAACATAGATCATAAAAGTGTACATAAAAACAGTAAATCTTCTTTCCTAATACAATACAGTGAGAATTAATTAAAACCAGTAGGTAAAAACGGGTGTTACAAAGCCCGGTTCAGAGTAACTTCATGTTAACAGAATCGTAAAGTTCAATGTTTCGCAAGATCAATCTCACGTACTTCGTGCAAAATACGCAATAAGGGGTCCAAGTAAGATGTAACGCTCCAATACCTGACCAGTTTGCACTATATAAAACTGCAGAAAAACTAAAAATAAAAAGTGTTTTGCACACTTCTGTCATTGGGCTATATGTGGGCTACATCTGGGTGATATTTGTGCTACATTTGGGCTCTTTTTTCTCTGGTGGCCATCTTGGGAGACTTATTTGTTATGAAGTTTACTAATTTCGTCATTTACTGCAGTCTCCTCAGTAGGAAATGCTTTCAGTTTTTACTTTGATTCCATCAAGAAGGCATTCAGATGTGTCACACATTTGCCATACATTCAGAATGTTAGCACTCTAGTTGTTCATTAGATCACTGTAGTAAAGCTACTGCTCACCAGGGAGTTAACTGGAAGTCTACTGCTGGTATTGAAAGTGATTGTTTCAGTCTGCATGTCAGAATTTTCTAATGAAATAGAAGAGGATTTCAGATCTCACTTAAAACATGCCCTAAATGTTCTTTCTGCAGCACTAACCATAATTTCTATGGCAAAATGAACCCCCTCATTTTGTTCCATTATAAATTAAATGTTTTAAGTGTTACCAGTTTATTCCAATCAAGATGGCTTCAGGTGTACCATACTTTTGTCATAAGTAAGACTGTTAGCGCTCTAGTTGTTCTTTAGAACACTCTGGGAAGCTGCAGTAGAACACAAAGGCATCAACTGACAGGCTGCTCCTGTTGAAATATAACAGGAAGATATTTGAGATCACACTTGAAACATGTCCTAATTTTTCTTTCTACAGCACTAACCATAATTTCTATGACAAAATGAACACCATCATTTTGTTCCTTTTTAAATTAAATGTTTTAAGTGTTACCAGTTTATTCCAAACAAGATGGCTTCAGGTGTGCCATACTTTTGTCATAAGTAAGGCTGTTAGCACTCTAGTTGTTCTTTAGAACACTCTGGGAAGCTGCAGTGGAACACAAACGAATCAACTGACAGTCTCTGCCCTTGTTGGATGTACATGTTTTACTGAGAATGTCAGACTTCATTCTCACATGACTGATAAAGATAATGTGAATTTACAGAAAATATGCTCTCATTTTAGCTTCTGGAGCACCTTCCAAAACTGTATGGGACAAGCATGTGAAAATAGTTTTCTCTCAAACATGATTCATGATATCCCAGCAGAAGGTTTTTCACAGGGTTAAATCACCTTAGAACACACCACAATTCCTGAAATTAGTATGGTACCATCAACAAATGAATTCTAATGTAACTAAAGTCTGTTATCACCCTTTATAGTTCTCCTTTTGGTAACCCTCAAAATCTTCGATTCACTACAATGCATTTCAATGGGGTACTATCATTTATATTGGTCCCAAGATGGCTGCCAGCAATTCCAGGATGAAGTGCTGACAGCCAATCAGATCTCACGATGACATGTGTGGTTAGGCTCCGCCCAGATATATGTGTTTTCTTTTCAAATTTCTCAGGAACTACTGAACGGATTTACACCATTTAACCAAAAGGCATGACTCTGAACCAAGGGCTACCTTTTGCCAAATTTGGTGTAATTCCGTTCAGCAGTTCGGGCTGTAGCTGCGACTAAAGGTTCCTATGGAAAATTGCATGGGAAAAACACGTTTTGGGACCCCCCTTTTTTCTCAACCCCCACTTGACGAATCACCCGAGACTTTCAGGATAGGAGCGGACCGGAGTGCCCCACGAGTTTTGAAAATTTCGCGAAGATTCATCAACCGGCGCCAAAGTTATTGGAAATAGAATGTTGTGAATTTCCTATGGAAAATAGGTCCTAACTATAACTACCTACTGGCGACCGCCAGTAGGTAATATATATATATATATATATATATATATATATATATATACGCAGCGAAATTGCGATATTCGTGGGGGAAAAAAGCCAGCGCTTGCTTTTGAATAACCTCCGGTGGGCCAAGACCCGGGGGCATATCATAAATATAGGAGGGGGCACACGGGGCCCAACTCCTAGGGCTTATCAAAGCTCCGGGAACCGCGCTCCCCGGGGCTAATTACAATAATTTGGGTGGGGCCTCACGGACCCCCTAAGCTCCGGGGACCACCACCTTCCTGGGGCCAAACTCTAAAATGGGAGGGGGCCATCACCTCCCCGGGGCAGGCACTAAAAGAAGAAAGGAGGGGGGCCATGTGGCCCCCCTCCTGGAGCCATACATGGCCCTGGGGACCGCCAACCCCCAGGGCAGACTCCAGCCATGTCCCAGGGAGCCCACCCCTGGGACATTGTAGTTTGCTATGGCTTGGTGGGAGCAAACTCAGCTCTGCTTTCAGCAAGCGAGAGCAGAAAATGCTCTGGCTTGCTGAAAGCAGAGCATGTTTGTTTCCCTGCCCGCTGTCCTGGTCGGAGGCCACGCCCCCTTTCTCCACCACTCTGCAAACGCACCTCTCGGCGCACTGCTGGTGGGGGGGATGAGAGAAAAAAACAAATCACACTTTTTTTTTTTACAAAAGATTTATCAGTCCAGGTCTGTGTTTGTCACTCCATTAAAGTCTCCTCCCCACAGGCAGGGCACAGTTGTTTGTCAGAGCACAGATCAGGTTAGGCCCCCCCAGGACTGTCAGGAAATGATCGGGTAGCGCCTACCACACCGCCAAGGTCAGGACTACAATTCCCATGAGGCCTTGATCGTAGGAGTGGCTACATGTAGTGGCTGACGCACGCTTGCAGGTGTGCGTAATTTTAGTTTCCGGTTGCTCTCTCTCGGCTGAGAGAGATCCGCAGCCGCTGGAAGCCGCTCTGTGTTGTTTGATTGTTCGCGCTGTGTGAAGCGCGACTCCCCGTATCCAGAAGGATTTGCCTGGAAGAAGAATCCGGCGGCTGCTGGAAGCCGCTCCGTGTTGTTGGATTGTTTGCGCTGTGTGAAGCGTGGTTCCCTGTATCCAAAAGGAATTGCCTGGTAGAAGAGACCCGGGTGAGTAGGAACCAGGATTCCGGTTCTTGCTTTCGTGTCTCAGATTATTTAGCCTGTGATTATCGAGGGCGTGCAGCGGAGAAGTTCCCGCTGTGAAGCCATTCAATCTGGTGCATTTGGCATTCTGAGCCCAGCGGATGCGGTGCTATTTCGGATTGCCAGAGCGGAATGCGGTGGTGAGGCAAACCACGCATTACCGATTCTGGGTTGCACAAAGGTGTGCTATTCCTTTCATATTTCCTGTTTCCTTCGTTTGTGTTTTGGCATGGTTGAGCCAAGGAACAGTAACCAAGAAACTATTTTTGGGAACAGCAAGCAGTGGAATTGATCTTTATTTCTGATGACAGAACTAAAGAAGATAACAAATTTTTCTTTGAGTTGCTATTGACTGTGTTCTTGGAAACTGTGTATTCCTGGGATATATCATAACTTTTCTTTGTCTCTGTGGATTAAGACTCTGTGAAATCACGGCACCATTTGTTTTCTTTTTCTTCATTTTGGACGTTTTCTCATTTTTCTAGGGTGGGAAATGAACCAGTATGTACGGGGTATGCATGAAGAAATATGATTTGATGAGGTGTTGTTTTCTGAGGTGAATTAATCTGTGGAATTCTGCCTTGTAGATATTTGTTCATGACGGGAGAGAGATTTCCCAGTTACATAAAGAATGAGAGGAACTGCTGTCCAAGAAACAAGGTAGAGTGGGGTGTATAGCGAGACCTTATGAGAGTAGTTTTTCATGTGTTCAGTGGTTTATGGTATTGTTCTTTGTTTTGCAGGATCCTTTTCCCCGCTGTTCCTTTCCTACCCTTCCCTCACCTGATCGCCCTAACACTCTGTGCTTATATTCAGAGTTGGGGATGTCGGGAGGTGGACCCTTTATTGCTTCACCTGGATTCTGCGGAGTTCTTATCTCGGAGGAAAGAGATTTCTGACAAGGACCGCCACTAATCTTGTGTTGGGAGCGTACAGCGCCACCAACAAAAGAAGGCTGCCATTTAATGCTTCTTCCACTACGACATATCTGCCCTCCAGATCGATTATTGAATGACTAATCGTGAAGGGTACCCCGCGCATAATCCAAATCAAAACTGCCCAGGCATATTTCGTGTAAGAGGGGCCTAAGACAGTGCCCCCCATCTCCTTTTGAGTTTCATAAGCTCTTGAGTGATGAGGCGAGTCTCCTGTAGACAGGTGAAATGTATATTTCTGTGTTTGAGGTAGGAGTGAATATGGTATTGTTTAACAAGTGACAATATACCCTTAACATTCCAAATCAGAAGTTATATTTATCTGATGCCATCAGGTATGATAGTGATAAAGTCCTCTATAGTGTGTGCCCTTGATTGCAGGTGGAGCGATCGCTGTATGTCCGTGTGGCACCAGGTCACTCTTGCTCGTGCAAGCAAAATGTAAGGACTCGGAACAAACATAAACAAGTTCCAAATGCCCCTCTCAGGCTACAAGGCCAACAGGTCTGCAGCCACAAACTGAACATTACAAACCTATAGGTATAACTCTCCTGTACAGAGGTCGGGGTATCTAATCACCTGCTTAGTCATCCTGTGAGTTGGATGCATCCCCTACAGTACAGTCTTTGAGCCTCCCCTCAATCAGATTTAAGTATGGGCGCTGATCCCCACCTTCCTCATCCCCAAACCTGTAACACCTGTTGCCTTCAAATGAGGGTATCAGCAGTCATTGGGGTAACGTCCGGCCCCTCTCTCAGTTCCAATGCGATGTTTATCAGTAGTTCGTCTTTCATGCCTCCGTGTGTCTCAAAGACTGGAGAGTTGGAGTCCCCGGTGAAGCCCGAATGGAGTCCTAGCTACGCCACCGCCATGGCCCTCTCTCTACTGCCCTGTTCTTTTGTGGGTCTGCTCCGCCTTAGCTGGTTCTTTGAGTCTGGAAGGATGCATGGTCCATTCATCATCCATCCATCGCGTGGGTAGTGGTGCGCACAGAGATTACCTTCACTACCAGCCACTCCCAGGCCTCACGAGGCATCATAAAGAATCTCATAGTGTCTCCATCCAGGACTTTTAACTTCACTGGGAACATTGAATCACATCAGAGGTTCAATTGTCAGAGGCGAGACAATCTCCAGGAAGGATTTGCATTGTTTGTGCACATCCACAGTGAAGTTGGGAAAGATCTTGACACGACTGCTGCCTATCATCCAGGGGCCCCTTGCTCTAGAAGCCTGCAGGATGCGATCTCTGTCACAATAACTGAACTACTGAGCCAGCACTGGTTTAGGCAGGGAGTCCAGCAGCGGAGGTCTGCAATGGACCCAATGCACTCTTTCAACAGGAGAAAAGCCCAAGGACTTGCCATCCAGCACCATAGCGACCAACCATTACTCCAGAACAAGGTCCATGCTTGGGCCTTCTTTGCGCTTCAGGAGACCCACAATTCGTATATTGTTCAGGTGAAAGCATATCTCAGTATCATCCACCTTCCACTGTAAAAATAGTACCTCCTCCTCCAGGTTGCAGACTGTGGAGCCCAATTTCTCCACCATGGGTTGAATCATTGCCATCGCAGATTCCGCTGACTTCCCACAGTCTTTTAGCTTCCTGTGGTCTGCTCGAAGTAGCACCATATCCAGCGCTAAGGTATTCAGCTTGGGCTCCAAAGCCGCCTGCATCTCCCAAACCGCTTGCAACAGGACGTTAAACATGGTTGTGTGGCCTTGCAGGGTGGTTTCCACTGTGGGGGAGTGTGATGGTTTGTTTGTGACCACAGTCGTGCGGTGAGGCGTCAGGGGAATCCTAGTTTTAGGGCCCTCTGGTCTAATGGTTGCCCGGAATGGGGGGTAGGAGGGCGGACACCGAATTAGCAGTAAGCGCTGAAAAATTCCTCTACCCAG
This sequence comes from Calotriton arnoldi, assembly GCA_963921515.1. NCBI lineage: Eukaryota > Metazoa > Chordata > Amphibia > Caudata > Salamandridae > Calotriton > Calotriton arnoldi. The sequence goes on from CAWUFW010003945.1 coordinate 1,153,010, forward strand.
TGAGGGCCCTGGAAGTCTTAGTCCCCACACAACAGTACACTCCTGGTGAAGGAGCATGAGGAGGGGAAAGAGGCCACAACTAGCTTGGCCTGAGTAACGTCACCTTAGGTTCTGCTGCAGGCACTCACTTTTTTTTGGGGTCCATACCCAATCTCAGCCTCCAGGGCCCGGAGCAGGTCCTTTGAAGAGAAGCGGCCAATGCTCTGGGTCGCTCCCCATGGTCCCAATGCACCTCTCTAATCTTCATTTCTGCCACCGATTTGGACCTTTCGGGCCCCTCTGATCGGTCTCCGCGGACTGTGGGGGTTAGGCAGTCCCATCAACGCAGGCCCCAAGTCATGCCACGTCACTGGTGTGTGGAGGAGGAGGAGATCGCTCTCGGGCCCAAGGCATGCTCCTCTCTCCCCACTTGGCAGCTCCGGTGGTTTGCAGACTGCACGGCCAATGTCTATGGGCTGCGCCCTGCAGTCCCAATCCGCTCCCTGCTGACTCAATCCGCTCTCTGAGCTCCGTCTATGCCGCAGATATGGGCACGCCCAGGCAGTCTGCATGGGTTCCTTCAGGTAGTGGAAGGGTAGGCAGCCCCACTGTGTAATCCCCGGGTCGGGCCGCACTATTGATGTGCGAAGGAGGAGGCCGCTGTTCTCGGGCCCAAGACGCGCCCATGCCCCGCTCCAGCGTAGTGCTGATCGCACCAAACTGCCTGTGCTGGGTTTCCAGGAGCTCGGAAGTAGGGCATTCTTCTGGGAAATCTGCCCTGCTTTGTGCTCAGGTGCCCCCACATGCCCCTTCAAACATATGGGGGAGGGGGGGTGGTCTCACTTGATAGGATCCTAAAACCAGGGGCGGCAAATCAGAGCTCCTCACGGTGCATCCGATCTGGTCGCCGTCTTGAACTCGCCCCTGTAGCTGTGCAATGAATAATGATACCCACTTTTTTTTTGTGAACAACTTTATTGGGGTTTTAAACAATTCAGACTATTGTGATACTTGTGCTCTACAGCTTCAGCAAGCTTTCAAACTCGACAATTACATTCATTTGCAATCATCCCCTGTTAATAAAACAATTCCATCCCCCCACCCTCCTTGAGCCTGTACGAGGCCTTGTTTGCATTGCGTATCTCGCAATGCACACAAGTCGGTAAAAGTCGGGTACTGCCAGCACCCCCCCAGCGGTCTTGGAACGTTGCATTGTTGCCAGAGCTACCTGTCTGCGGGCCAGTTCCCATATGAAAGCGACCATCAGGGAGTCAAGGTCCTTAAATGTCGATTGCGGTATCCAAACTGGGAGTGTGGTGAAAAAATATAAAAGGCGAGGCAGGGCTATCATTTTTAAGAGACATATCCGGCCCGCCACAGACAGCGGGAGGGTATTTCAGAAGTCCATGTGAGATCTGAGAGACCAGATGGCCCGCCCTATGTTACCCACCAGGAGATCTTGGTGATTATGACAGATGTTGGCCCCCAGGTACGTCAGGCATCGAGGTTCCCAGTGCAGTCTCCCTAGTCCCTCCGGTGGGACACCATGCGGCACTATCGGGAAAAGTTTGGACTTCCGCCAATTCACTTTTAGCACAGATAGGAGCATGAAGCTGCCAAGCACAGAACTAGCCCCCTGCAGATCCCCCTCCGTGTCTCGAAGGAAGAGCAGGGGGTCATCCACATATAGTGCTATGCGATGCAAATATCCCCAAATGGCAAGCCCTTCATATTCCTGTCCCTGCCACGCTCGACCAGCCAGTGGCTCTATGGCCAGCGCGAAGAGTAAAGGGGACAAGGGACATCCCTGCCTCATGCCACGTTCTACTGGATATCTCTCAGAGACAATCCCACCAGTTCGGACCTTCGCAGTTGGGTTAGTATATAGTAGTCTTGCCAAGGCGAGGAAGCACCGACCCAGGCCCATTAGGAGCATAACCTCATAAAGGTAGTGCCATTCCAGGCTGTCAAATGCCTTTTCTATGTTGACAGCGAATACCCCAGCATTCGGTGGGTGTTGCTATCCAGGTTCTAGTATGGTCAGAAGTCTCCTGATGTTGATGGCTGTGTTACGCCCCGGAATAAACCATGTCTGGTCTGCGTGCGCCAACTTGGTCATGTACGGTAGGAGCCTAGTCGCCAGTATCCGACTAAGTATTTTATAATCTATGTTTAACATGGGCAGCGGTCTATACGCTGTTCGGTCTGTTGCCGGTTTCAGAATGGGTATTATGAGCGCTTTGCAGGTGGTAGTTGGCAAGCTCCCCATTTCCTTAGCTGCTGCGTAGAGATCTTCCAGTTTTGGTGTTAGTTCCTCCGAGTAGGCGGCATAAAACTCAACTGGGAAGCCGTCCGTTCCAGGAGTTTTGTTCCTGGCCATGGTTCTGATGATGCTTTTTATCTCCTGAGGCGTTAGTTCCCCTCCAAGTTCCTCCACTTCTATCTCTTCCAACCTTGGCAAATTTAAACCAACGAGGTAGGCCCGGAGCTCCGCGGAGTCATGCACCATGACGCTTTTATATAGGGCAGAGTAGTAATGGGCGAAGTGGGCGTTATCCCAATCCCCTCCTGGGAGTAGATTGTGTTTTCTCCCTCTGTCTCCTGCGCCATTATAGGAGTTCCCCGTTTTGTTGGATTGGTCAGACAGGCCAGCAGGTATCCCGACTTGTCCCTCTCATCGTGCGTCCTGTCCATATATTGCCTAAAATCGAAGCACCTGAGCCTCTCCGTCTGGGAGGCCAGGGTTTCCTTGGCCTCTAAAAGGTCAGGTTGCAGCTCCGGGTGTCTCGGTCTGCGCTTTTCAAGGTCTCGTAAATGGGCCTCTGCCGTATTAATCTCCCCCTGTTTAGTGTGCCGAACTCCCTTGGACTCTGCTATACAGTAGCCGTGTGGGATGACTATGAAGGCGTCCCACTCCACTTGGGGCGAGGATGCCATGCCTTCATTATCCGCAAAGTACTGGGTCAGTTTGGTCCAGATCATCTTCGTGATTCGGATTTTAATCGCCAAGTGGGTACAGCGGGGCGCAGGGGTACCCACTGAAGGCGCAAGATCATGGGGTTGTGATCTGAGATGGTACAAGATATGTACTCCACAGAGGGCACCAATCTGTGGGTCTCCGGGGAGCAAAGAAAGTCTGACATGCACCTCGTACAGACCAGAAAAGAAGGAATAGTCCCGCTCGTTCGGGTGCATCTGTCTCCAGGAATCAATGAGTCCCCAATGCTGCTGCCATTACGCAAATGCTCTGGCCGTGCGGTTAGTTTAGGCGTCCCTCAGCAGGGGTTGTGATCTGTCAAGCTGCATAATCGCCACACAATTAAAGTCACCTCCCAGGATGGTCAATCCAGTCAGATGCGGCGCTAAACGTCTCGACAAACCATCCAAGAAGGCACTCTGATCTATGTTTGGGGCATAAATGTTCACAATAGTAAGGTCCCGACCCTCCAGCCGCCCCACGTCTCTGCCCCCTGGGTCTATCAGAGTGGTGAGACACTGAAATGGGACTCCTGCTCTGACCCACACCAGGACCGCTCTCGCTTTTGTACTTCTTTTGAGAAGTCTAGGAAGATTCTCACGATTGAGTTTTCAACCTGTAGCTCTCCTCTGTATTGTGCCTGCATCAGAATATGGTCCCGGCCTTTGTAGTATAGTAGGTGGGCCACCACCGGGCACAGGGGGGGGGAGGGGGCACCCGCGAGCGGCAGAGTAGATGGTACACGGTGAGCTCTTTTTCAAGTGCATAGAAGTCTCCTCCTTCAGCCATTTTTCTAGGTAATTTACCTGAATAATGATACCTACTTTAACATATCTAATTCAAAAACTGTCTCACGGATGTGTATACCTCTTGTTGCAAAAAATGTAATGAAAACAATATGTTAAATAAAATGTTAATGTCCTATAAAGTGAGGTGTCAAATGTGCGTACATTAATATATATAATACACATATAAAGAGTGAGAGGCATATAGACCTGGTGAACATATAAATATGATGCATTAAGGGTTACCATGCACCATGTACAATGGTTCTATAACTGCATACAAGGGGGCTGATGGAAACCTGATAAATAAGACAATGGATAAATGGTTTATAAATGTCAATACTACAAAATAGCACAACTAGACCATAATATACATCACCTATTTATCTTTTTAATTACAAGTGAAAGTTATTCTAGGTATTCCATTGGTTCAACTGTTTGAAATACCTAATTCATAAGGATGATGTCATGATATAATTTCTTTGAAAAAGGGAAAATAGTCCACAGCAGGTATGACATCATTGACATGAATTAAGGGTTAGGAAGCCATTACAGTTTATGAAATACCAACTGCCAGCCACATAACATGAATACACCTGTACATGCACACACAAATATTTGAATGCTTTACTTGTTGAGTGGAATTTTCATGGATGTTGGACGTGCACGTTGAGAGGATCCGCCTTCCGGATTCTCAGACTCTTTGTAACCAAGATACCCAGGTGGAGATGATTTATTATCATCCCACTCATCATCCCATTCATCCTCATCCACCGAAGCTAAGAAAGTAAAGAAAAGAGATAAACAAAACACTTTCAGAGGTTGTGCTTATGAAATAGATTTGGTATTAGAAGTTTCATGTAAGTGATAGAGCTTTTCCTGACTATCACTTTTCCCACATGGGAAAGAAGAAAGACTGAAGTGATACAACAATACATGGTCAAAAATGTAATTTGACTGCGATTGTAAATATATTCAGATGATCAACATTTTTTTAAAAAGTATTAGATAGAAATTAAAATATACTTCATGGTGATTTAGGTAAGTGTTGTCCTTGCGCTTCCTCCTTTACAATATTTTGGGAATCTGCATCCCGAATAAACTTTGCTCTACATAAAAATAGCTATGTAATCAAGTTAAATTCTTTTTTTTTTAAGCTTTTGCAGAAATGAAAAAAAAAAATCAAATTCAAACAAAGCTGAAGAACCAGCAAAGAGGAATGCTCCAGTGCCTGTTACAAATCTAGGCAACCTTGAAACTGTGGAACAACTTGAGGGCAATAAGGCTACTGATGTTATCCCTGTTTTCTAGACACATCATTTTGAAATATAAGACATTAATTCTTATAAGTCACCTAACTGAACAAAGGCAAAATCCTCAGTGGTTTGTAAAGCTGCATAAATAAATCCAACAACTACTTTGGGATGGCTGCAATAAACAGATGTGCTGCGGCAACAAATAATGGATTGTTTCTTTGGCTTTTGTCGCCCTAAGTGGGAAGGGTATGATCAGACGTGGGTCCCGTGCTCACTGCGCCACTGGATTCAAGCTAACCTGGCTGATGAGGGGTGATGCCCCGAAACTAATCCCAGAATGCTTGTTTCTGGTCCAGTGAGGACCTGGCTCGGCAGTTCGGGCTGGACTGTTCCCAAGAGGAACAAGGTCAAGACTGATTTGCATATGACTGGGTCCAAACTAGGGTGGTGTGGTGAGCAAAAGAACGATGGATTAAACCCAGATCTTTGTGACTCGGGGTGAATGTTTGCATTGTTCAGCATTCCATCCATCATTTGTTTCTTTGGCTTTTGTCGCCCTAAGTGGGAAGGGTATGATCAGACGTGGGTCCCATGCTCACTGCGCCACTGGATTCAAGCTAGCCTGGCTGATGAGGGGTGATGCCCCGAAACCGTTCCCATGATGCTTGTTTCCGGTCCAGGGAGAACCTGGCTTGGCAGTTCGGGCTGGACTGTTCCCATAAGGAACAGGGTCAAGACTGATTTGCATATGGCTGGGTCCAAACCGGGGTGGTGTGGCGAGCAAACGAACAATGGATTAAACCCAGATGTTTCTGGGGGGGGGATGTTTGCATTGTTCAGCATTCCGTCCATCATTTGTTTCTTTTGCTTTTGCAATAAACAGGTGTCATACAGTAACCAAGATACCAGGAGTTGTTTATTGAAATCATTGCATTAATTTTGAGAGAAGCACAGCGATGAAGATGCCAGGCAAAGAATGGACTATGAGAGTCTTAGAAGAGAAAGAGCTTTTCAACAGTGGTCACTGCAATAAATTAACCTATGAAATGCCATTCTAGATCTAAATAGTCACTTGGATGAACAACTGTACATCTGATTATGAAAAGGTCTACTGACATCAGAGTTGAATTACCCAAAAATAAATTTTCTACAATATCTACCTTCTACATGCTCCCCAACACTCACATGTCTGATTAAAGCCCCTGGTATGCCAGTTAATTTATGCTGGCACTGCTTCGAGTTATGTAACTGTTTGGTCTCTTACGTTTATAGCACAAATTATGTCTTGTTTCCTAAGATAGCATGCCGTGGTGGTCAATTTCGTATATGCCAGCACCAAACATCAAGATGGTCTGGAAGCTTTGCGGTACTTTTAGATTGGCCAATCCTTCTCCTTCCACCAACAAACATAAATGCTACTAAAGGATGATATTCCTTCTATGTAGAAACGATTTCATATTTAGCAACGATTTTTATCTCCGAATCCATGGCATAGCTGTGTTATGCAAACTTGCTGATGGAATTTTGGGAGGACGGTGGTCTCCAACAGAAGTCTAGACCAATGTAGTGAACGTCTATTTTTTTTTAAACACCATTGTTATTAATTGAGCAATAAGTTCAACACAAATACAGAACAGGTCATGTGCATCACCAGTAGCCAGAAAGAACAAACAACAACTGCAGTTAGCAAGTCCTCCGACAATTAGGCTTGAATGCCTATTCAAAACATTTAACTCCCTGTTTAATTATCATATAATAAGCTTGCATTTTACTGTATCTTCTTATCAAGGTGGTATTCAATTATATAGTTTCACCATAGGCACCAAAATGGACACATATCAAGTTATTAGTCAAACAGGATTTTTAATTTCATGATGCTTATATTGTACCAGAATCTTCCCCCGGATCTGGTAACTGCTGCCAATCATGGACACATGATATTTTGCATTTAAGAAGGTAGCCCAGCAGTGGGACAAAATATCCTTAAGTCATGTAAACAACACAATCAGAAAAAGTTGAGCATCTGCCAGATCATTTCACTCTATGAAACCATGCGGTCATGTTTCATGAGTTGCAGGAAAGCCACAAAACCAAATTATAGCTATTTGCCTTTCTTTGAATAACAGGTCAACAGAAATAGATTTCTGTTTGTTAAGGATGTTTCTAATATCCAGCACAAGAATAGGAGTTCATGTAACTTCCATCGCTTCTATGGTATTAAAATCATTGGTCCAAAACATTAACTGGAGAGCAAAGCCACACCAAATGTGAAGCTTCACCTCTTGTGTGAAGCTTGTACACCAATTACCCTCAGATGTTAGGTAAAACCTACACAAAATAAAAGTGACATAGTTTAGATAGTGAAGAAATAGAAAATGGAGTAACTTATGTATATATTTATTTCTAATGCATTGACATGTCCCCAAGGCCTTCGGTTACTAACCCAACTGAGCCAGTACATGGCAATGAGGTCTTGTCCATAAAAGGTGAGGTGGTCCCAGACAGATATAGTTAAAGATCGAAAATTTATTTGAAGAGTTTTATATTTAGTGCTCTTTATAAGAAGTCAGAGTGGGTCCGAAGTTAAGGATGCAATGCACTGCACAGTCCAGTGCCATAAATTCTCACTGCCCCTGCACCTGTGCTTGTTTCTATTGAATTTGGACGTCTATCAGCCCTGTACTGCTAGGTCTGAGGCGGTGGTCGGGTATGACATGCCAGTCCATTCTGGCCACATCAGATAGATCTCCCTTAGATCCCATGCGGTAAAGTATACCAACATACCATGCAGAGAAGGGAAAAACAACAGGTGGTTTTCCCACCAATCTCTCCCAAACTAGAAGGAATTCACGCTAGAGATGGACATTCCATGCCAGAGACCATACATAATTTCTTGGGTTCTCCTCCCATTTTCCCCAGTGTGGGCATACAGAAAGAAATCTTGACTTGTATTTTATTAGGCTTTATTAGAAGCCAGGGTAGCGTAGAATATATGCAAAAGTTTGGTACCAAATATCACATGAATGGTGTCAAATCAAAAGAAAGTAAACAGTATAATATATGTAACGTTATTCTACATAATTCCCCTTCTTACTGGGTGATTGCTAATGTGAATTTGCATTGAAAAATCTGACATTGAGAAGAGTGCAGAACATCATTGCATGCCTTTTTGGAATGGGCAAGCTTCTCTGTGCCCGCAATGCCAGGCTAAGTCTGTGACAACTTAAAGGTCAAGGGAGAGAGAGAGGAGATTGTTAAAGGACAACACTATGCATTTCCCATCAATCAGTATAATCACAAAATGTGCTGAAGTCCTAAGGCAGGAATAAGAAACTCTTATATTCCAGAAATAGAGACCAAACTGGGTAATGATCCATTCTGCGTGTGCCCCTTAAAGAAAGTACACAAACTCCTCATCCACACTATCTGTCATGCTTCATCATTGTGTTGCTCCTTCACCTACAACAGAGTTGTAGGTGGTCTCAACTTTAGCTATTTGTGAAGAATTTGTTTAGGTGTGATAAGTATTGGGGATTAAGGTGAAAAGTTAAAAATGTGTCCCTGGGTAGGCAGTAAATTCTTTAATACAGCATCATGGGCACAACTTGAAAAAGGCAACAATAAAGGTCAGTTGCCCCCCTGTAACACTTTATAATTTTGGTTTACATGTTTCAGCTATTCCTCAGTGCATCTCAGGGGCTTTTTTCAGGATCTTAATAGCTCCTATATTATCCTTATTCTGTTAGATTATTGTATATGGGTGCAGGAAAATGAAAACAACTGTGGGTCAGGTATCTTAGATTGAGTCTCATCTCACAGGAATCTCCTACAAATTAACACGGATAGAAACAGAGTATGATTAAAAAATATAAAACAACCAGTTAGCAATTCTCCAGTCTTGGCTTTATGGTGCCCTGAATCTATATTAGATTATTGTGGCAAAAATATTTATCTTGGTGGACTTGATCATTCCGGATCTACGTTTGCAGTCTATATTTTGAAGGACTGCCATGATGTCTAATAAAACGTGTGAAGAGTGGCCACCAGTGAGTACTTTCCTAAAAAGAGAGGTTATGATATGAAGTGGCTTTGTTATTTTCTTCTTGACTAATGCCCATCCTGGAGAAATTGGGTTACCTGTGAGGAACCAGAGGCCTCCTAGGCATGCAAGAATGCTGTTTGGTAGTTGTACAACAATGTAATGTCACACTTCTGGGCTTTGTGTTTGGTCTAATTTTTTAATGATATTGTTGATCTTTTAGATTTCTACAAAATAAAACTGCGATGGAGATATCTAGATCTTGAAGACGTCATCTGATACTCTGATAAGAAATTAACACAAGAAGTGACTCACTTTTAATACAGAAAACCATACATTTAAAAAAAAATTACAAGTGCACTTTATCTAGTTAGTGGCAGTGAAAAGTGCACGATTTAAATGCGCTTATCATGGTAACATGGTTTTAAAAACTTTCTTTTACAGTTCAAAACTAAAATTTTCCTTGGGCAGTGACATGGACACATGATTTACAATAAAATGGAACTGGATTTCTTTAGATTACTTGCGTGGGCAATTTAACAAAGCAAGACGGTGAGGGTAAACCCAGTGTGCACTGAAGGTAAATCACCCAAAAGTATCTTCCTAGTAGTTAATCCACAACGCTCAACTTCTCATGGCCCACCGTCCCAGGCACCATTAACACAAAATTGTACAATAAGGAAGGAGCGTTCAATATATATACAATTAATCTGGGAATTCTAATTTTCCCTTTTTCCACAGTTCAATACAGTCGTCCCAACAGAAAAATCCTCGTAAGGTATGCTTCTTGTATAATGTTCTTTATTTCACATCAAATCAATGTAATCCAACTTGAATATAGTTATTGTAAAACACAGCCAACGCGTTTCGTCCACCTCTGGGACATCATCAGGGCTGTAAAGCAAAAAAAAATTTGTAACATAAGAATTTCATTTTTGCACAAATTTTCCAAAAACAACATACAATATAACCCAAATGACAAGATGGCACCATCCCACCAATAGTATACATATTCTGCCTATTTAACAATCTATATACATATACCCAGAACAATTGATCGGTGAATTTCTAATGATCCCTACAAAAGGAGTGCAACATTATAAAATGATATTCATAAATCGCAGGTCTGACATATTGCACCAACTGATAATAACAACCCCCTACTCTCTTAATTAATGGTTTAAATAATTTCATACAAAATCACTCTATTCAGCTCACCTTTTTCATCTATTCATCCAAATTATGTACTCCAAAAGTTAAACTCGTTCATCAATCCATATAACTTCCCAGAAGAGAAATTCTTTTTCTTCTCCTTCTTATTCTCCTGGATCCCCTCAAGTATCTAAATCTAAATCTAAAATACCAAAATATATATAGGTTATCCTCACAACACCAGTAATTACATAATCCCTAATCACCACCCTCAGTTCAAATATTCCCCTCTATCTCATTCCATACCTTCAAAATCAAATTGACTTCATTCCAAAGCGTCCTCCATCCGGCCCGATAAATCCGGAATGAATTCCACAACCCGTACGCCATCCAGTTTTAAAGTATCCACTGACCAATCAGGCGCATTTAAGCAACCACCAATCATATTGCACTAACTTCAATCACAGGTGTTCTCTTTCTGGTCCACCGGTGACATCAGCGTCACAAATTGACCAATCAAATTCAAGCTCTTCAAGTCACTATTCAAACTAGTCCTCTACGTACCAGCCTCCTGTTTCAGTAACCACCAATCATACAGCACCTGTCTTTAATCGCTGGTGTTCCCTCTCTGGTCCACCGATGACATCAACATCATAAATTGCCCAATCAGTTGTGAGTTTGCCAAATGAACATTTGCACCAGTCCCCCATGTTACGGCCTACTATTTCAGCAACCACCAATCATAAGACACCTATCCTGAATCGACGGGTGTTCTCTATCTGGTCCACCGGTGACATCAGCAACTCAAATTACCCAATCCGCTGGGAGTTTAGCCAATAAAATATTTACACTAGTCTCCCATATACCGACCTCCTATTTCTGTAACCAGGTGACATCAGCGTAACGAATTGTCCAATGAAATGTGAGTTTTTCAAGTAACCATCTCACTACAGTCAAATGTTCACTTAATTTACGCGCAGCCATCCTGCTTCATTGTCTCCAATAATTTTCTTGATTTGCCCAATACTTTTAAATATCTAACCTGCAAAATTAGAAATGCAAAATTAACCCAACAGAGATTCTCTCTTATTCCTACCACACATTCAGCTGTAAAACCTACCATTCCCTGCTTGTCTTACGACTATTTTTCTAGAAGGAAAAAACACTGACCCTACTGACCTTGACTTCTGACCCCCTAAAATGGCATCAATCTAAAAAATAATGCAATTCAGTATCAGTATTTAACCCCAAGGAAACAGATCTGCATTTACTGATCCATCTGGCTTCAGCCTGTCGAATCTTCAGTTCCCAGTCACCTCCTCTAATCCCTTGTACAATTCTCTGAATCCCATGGAACCTAAAGTCTTGTTGTGCATTATGTTGCTCCTTCATATGCACATACAAGGGTGATCTCATATCCTGACTGATAATCGAACGTCTATGTTCCTGAATCCTTACTTTCAAATTCCTTTTGGTGCTGCCTATATAAATTCGATTACAGGCACAAATGATAACATAAACCACACCAATGCTATTACAATTAATGAATTCCTTAATGAGATAACGTTTCTGGGTGTTATACCTAAAATCTTTTATCTTATTCATACTCAAAGCACAAACATTGCAGGAGCCACAAGCGTAAAAGCCTTTACGCGACGGTGATAACCAATTCAAATCACCTCTGCCCGTGGGTTTAATATAGTTCCTTGTAACCATTTCCTTGATGGTTGGACACCTTCTGTAAATTACCAATTGGACAATTCGTTACGCTGATGTCACCTGGTTACAGAAATAGGAGGTCGGTATTTGGGAGACTAGTGTAAATATTTTATTGGCTAAACTCCCAGCGGATTGGGTAATTTGAGTTGCTGATGTCACCGGTGGATCAGATAGAGAACACCCGTCGATTCAGGATAGGTGTCTTATGATTGGTGGTTGCTGAAATAGTAGGCCGGAACATGGGGGACTGGTGCAAATGTTCATTTGGCAAACTCACAACTGATTGGGCAATTTATGATGTTGATGTCATCGGTGGACCAGAGAGGGGAACACCAGCGATTAAAGACAGGTGCTGTATGATTGGTGGTTACTGAAACAGGAGGCTGGTACGTAGAGGACTAGTTTGAATAGTGACTTGAAGAGCTTGAATTTGATTGGTCAATTTGTGACGCTGATGTCACCGGTGGACCAGAAAGAGAACACCTGTGATTGAAGTTAGGTGCAATATGATTGGTGGTTGCTTAAATGCGCCTGATTGGTCAGTAGATAGTTTAAAACTGGATGGCGTACGGGTTGTGGAATTCATTCCGGATTTATCGGGCCGGATGGAGGACGCTTTGGAATGAAGTCAATTTGATTTTGAAGGTATGGAATGAGATAGAGGGGAATATTTGAACTGAGGGTGGTGATTAGGGATTATGTAATTACTGGTGTTGTGAGGATAACCTATATATATTTTGGTATTTTAGATTTAGATACTTAAGGGGATCCAGGAGAATAAGAAGGAGAAGAAAAAGAATTTATCTTCTGGGAAGTTATATGGATTGATGAACGAGTTTAACTTTTGGAGTACATAATTTGGATGAATAGATGAAAAAGGTGAGCTGAATAGAGTGATTTTGTATGAAATTATTTAAACCATTAATTAAGAGAGTAGGGGGCCGTTATTATCAGTTGGTGCAATATGTCATACCTGCGATTTATGAATATCATTTTATAATGTTGCACTCCTTTTGTAGGGATCATTAGAAATTCACCGATCAATTGTTCTGGGTATATGTATATAGATTGTTAAATAGGCAGAATATGAATACTATTGGTGAAATTCTTATGTTACAAATTTTTTTTTTGCTTTACAGCCCTGATGATGTCCCAGAGGGGGACGAAACGCGTTGGCTGTGTTTTACAATAACTATATTCAAGTTGGATTACATTGATTTGATGTGAAATAAAGAACATTATACAAGAAGCATACCTTACGAGGATTTTTCTGTTGGGACGACTGTATTGAACTGTGGAAAAAGGGAAAATTAGAATTCCCAGATTAATTGTATATATATTGAACGCTCCTTCCTTATTGTATATACTTGCGTGGGCATACTGACTGTGGGCACACTTGCTGGAAAGATGTGACTTTGGTACTTTCACCTAGGACAGCAAGATCTTTAGGACTGGCTCTGGATGGAACATGCTGAAAAGGAGGTCCTTCCACTGAAAAAAGAGCTTATTGTTTTCTTGCACATAGTCTCATACTTGTGAGCTTCAGCCATGGTGAGTGATGTTTGCCACATTTGTATCTGATGGCAATTCCCAGTGAGGTCTGAGATGTGTGCTGCTGCACGTTTTGGTTTGAGACTATCAGAACCTTTGTTGTCCACTTTATTATTTTTTTTAAAAGATCTTTTTTATTAAAGTCATGGCAAGTAATAAGAAGACAAGTACACCATACTTCATCACACCCTTGTATGGCAAGATTACAGATTGCATATCATTAAACATTACATGTGTTTCCTGTCTCCCCTTCCCCCATCACAACTATAGTGTTTGAGATGTAGTCCTAAGAAATAACAGCAGCAGCATCAGTTGGATCGAGGGAGGTGCAGGGGCCCCCTCTATAGGCGTTCCATTTGCCAAAGATTTTCTCCCACTTTCTAGGACCAGCTCTCGTATACCACTCTTTCAGCCACCATGCACCAGTCCATGTCTCGCTTCCATTCTCTCAGGCGTGGTGTAGGCGCCACTCCCATCGACGCATAATGTTGTTCTTAGCTACTGCCAGAACCAAAGTCATCCAGGTCCATTCCATATGGTTTCGGTCGGTTGCGTCCAAAATATTAAGCAAGCACCACTTATCGGAGACTGCCATCTCATATCTGCATAGGTCATTCATGCAGGCTACCACAGACTCCAAAGGTGTTGTACAGCGGGGAAGCTCCAAACAATGTGAAAGAAGGTTTCCAGCTGACCACATTGGCTGTGGCAGTCCGCACCCTTTGCCCTACCAATTTTTACCATGGTGGTGCATGCAAAGTAGGACCTGTGTATAATTTTGAGCTGCACTAAACGAAACCCAACCTTAATCGCTACCTCTCTTGGGGAGGCCAGGGCTTCCGGGCCATTCATCATACTCCAAACCCTCAAAATCTAGGTCCCATTGTTCCCGCAAATGTAGAAGAGTGTTTGGTGAGGTATTAATCATTTTTCGATATGTGAGGGAAGTTGCCCTGCGGGACATGTGATCATCAAGAAGTCTGTCCTCCTGCGGGGTCGGGGGTGGGGCGGTGTGAACTCTGGTAGGTCTCTACCACTGGGTAAGCGCCGCCTGGAGTGCACGTCGTATCTGTGGGTAGCAGAAGGTCTCAGTGGGGGCTAACTGGTAGTCTTGTCAGTGAAATGGACAACCTCTCCCTGGGACCAGAGGTCCCCCACTCTGGAGAGACCAATAAGATCCCACTTATTGAACCTCAGTTGAGTTCCCAGGGTGCCCACAGGGGAAAGGCCATGGTTATCCTGCCTTTCCAACCCAGCGCTTTAAGTGTTGTGTGCCAGAGTATTACTGTGACCGCCATGGGCCCTTGGAGAGTTAAGCATCGTGGGCTGAAGTAAAGGGCCCACACGTATCCCCCCCGGTTGCAGGATTAGCTGAGCCATACGAAACGCAGGATCATCAGTGGGAAGGTGCACCCATTGAATAATGGTCGTGAGCAGAGCCGCCCAATAGTATTTTTGAATGTCGGGCAAGGCTATCCCTCCATCGTACCATCCCCTTGTCAGTTTGTTGAGTGCTATGTGCGCCGGACCCCCATCCCAAAGCAGTGTTCTGATTTCACTTTCTATGGCTTTAAAGTAGGCCGGAGGGACGGTGTTGCCCATTTTATTGAATCCTTATTTCTCCACCCTGAGAATAATCTTCTAAGAACATTGCTACTGAATCAGCAACGGGGTCTACCTTTTCTCCCCAGAAAAATAGACATCTTTATTGCCTTCAGGTTTGTGGCAGATATGCCATAAACTTTTCCATTTACATCACAACACTACTTTAATCGCTTTGATTAGTCAACAAAGGATGAGACTAAAACAAGCAAACAATCTAAAATGCAAAATATGAATAACTACTATGTTAAGGAAAGCATTCCAATTGGATTGCTACTAATGGACTTACCTCCTTTCCCCTTTACGTATCCACAAGAGGCTGGGTTCCCAATACAATGCAGAAAAATAACCACACAATTCATCCTAACATATTCCTTTCCTCCTGCATTGGGCAGTTGCTGCCTGACACTTCCAGTACAGCATGTCAGAATGAACAAAAATATTTTGGTGTTGTAAGTGCTAGAACGTCAGATGGATACCCACACAATAGATTTAGACATATGGATCAAACACAGTTGGAAATAGCTACATTGTAACATTCAGGTGACAATAAAAACTCTGAATAAAGGAATGAATAAATAAAGCTTAATCCGGGAGTGCGAGCTGGGTGACTGGGATCACAGAGTCTTTACGGGTATTTATTAGGAACCAAAAGCATTTCACACAAAAAATGATAAACCAAGAACCTAAAACTGTACATAAGAACAGCAGTGGAGTCACATAATGTTGAAGGTTTTTTGATGTGTGTGACTACAAAAGCGAAAATAGTAGAGACAGCAAAATGATACATATGTAGAAATATTACATAGTGCGCCATAGTGCCATAGGGGCGGAGGATGGCAGAGTTACTGTTTGCGGTAAAAGGAGTCAAAGACAGCAAGGGTGTTAGGTAAGGCTTTAGTGTTAATTGTGTTAGTAGGGTTCACAACTGAGGCACATTTTAAAAACAGTATTGAAAGTGGATATTAATAGCTGTGATGTGGATTAATATCTGCTTGTTGAGAGTATCTTGGAGAGAATTTGTGCAGTGGAAGGATTAATGTAAGCTGCGCTCACAAATGAAGGTGGACATTTTTGTTGCCTAGCAAATATTAAACACCTTTTTCAGGAAATGTTTTGCACGCTGTTTTGCTGCAAAGAAACTTTTAATATTTATCATACACATAAGGTAAGGACACAACACTGCCTGAAATTACCACTGGCCCATTTCTTCTTAAGGAGTTAGTTCCTTTGTTGCATCTGTGTAAAGTGCTTACCATAGATTGGAAGAGTTTGGGAGAAGACGGCGAGCCCCCTGCGCAGTTAGGTACCATGTTGCTGAATGGCACACTCAGCAGGTGGTTAATTGTCCTCGCCACCTAGACCGCACTGGCGCTTTAACGCTCAGTCCTCCTTGCAGAGTTCAGCACTGGCCAAATGATATGTCAAAATTGCCCCAATTCAGCTTGCACCCGAAAAGAGGCCTTAAAAATTGCCCTTTCCAAGATGTTGTTGTGCCCAGAGAATTCTATCTGAGATTCCCAGTTTAAGGTGAGGTAGAGTACTTTCCTGTGCTGTCAGTTTCTGTTTAGCTCACATATAAGGGGGAATTTACAAGTGATGGATACATTCCAACATTAGTTCCTTCATTATTAATTGTGTCCTGTGCTCCTTGCTACTATTTCAGTTCCTGATTTTTATTTCTTGTAGTTGGACCTTTCCCTGAATCTACTTCTGGAAGTCTTTGCTTGACTCTTTCCTTTACCCTGTTGTCAGGGAGCGTCTGGTGCTTTGTTATCAACTTTTGTATTAATCTTCATTTTAAATTAAGAGCTACAAGATTGCCACGGACGTTTTGGACCCTAGGTGTTTTTTCCTCCTAACTTGGAGCCCTCTTGAGGAGACAATTCATACTTCAAACCTCTATTATTAACTTCCGAGTGGCATCATGGCTTTTGGGAGGAGTTGTTTTTTCCTTGGGTAATCAAAAAGAAAACTTAAGAGACCTTCTCAGCGTCCAGTCTTCAACATCCTTATATATTGTCAGGAACCCTTTACCAAAGGGCAGGGTGAAGAGCAAGTCCCTTACCTCATTGAACAACTGAACCGTATTTAACCTGCTTACCAAAAAGCTGTCTCCATGATGCAGTCATGCAGCCACACAACCAGCTTCTTTCTGCCTTTGCGGACCAGGTCAGCCTACCCAGCATTGCTGAATGTTTGACTGACCGGGCGTAAATGCAGCACTGAGGATGAAGGGACTGGTGGGGCTAGTGCCCATCGACACCAGCCTTTTGGATGCCATTGCATGGCTCCCTACGGACTTTGCAACAGTGTGACTACAATGGTTATCTAGAGGACAGGCATTAGATCACCACTGGTTTTGCAGCTGCTATATAGTGGCTATCATCACACTGACAGTCAAGGGAGGGGTCAGCAATCTCTGAGGTAACCACAATGTCCACTGGTTAAAACATTCCTTCCTTCTTAAAGATTGGCTTAACAGACCGGACAAACTTTCTCAAAAGATGAGGACCAGGGCTCTATGAGCTTTCTAAGACCATAGCGATGCTTGGCCTGTCGGCAACTCTTGACATGGTTGATCAAGGAGGGCTGCTGAGAACCCTACAGCATGACTCTAGCTTATAAGGCCCAGTCCTTGGTTGGTTCTCATCTTTCTTAGCTAATCACTGTCAGCTGGAAAACCATTTCTAAAAGGGCTAAAACGTCTTGTGGAGTTTCTCAAGACTCTATAATAGCACCAACCATGTCCAACCTCTGTCTTCAAAATGTGGAGTTTGATTTTGAAAGGTTCTGGAGATGCCATTGATCAATATGCAACTTTATCTAAAAACTTCCTTTTCTAAGGATAGTCTTCTGTTCAATATTGATCTTTTATTCACAAAAACAAATGTCTCCTAATAATCGCCAAACATCACAACAGATTTGATCCCAATCTCTTAACCTTGCTTAAGGTTGATGATTTCTCACCTTCAATTTACTCAACCGCTAATTCACTGGATTTCACACTGGACTGCAAACTTGACCTCACTCCCCACGTCAACAGATTTGCCCAATCCACCATCTGTCACCACACCTTAATTATCTTATCTCTAGACTTCAGCAATGCCATCCTGGCATAAGCAAATCAGTACTATGAATGATTTAACCTGCACACCAAAGTTATCAGCTTTGTCTAAATAATACAACCTATTTATAAAAAAGAAATCAATGTGTGCTGCTTTGTATATGGGACCTGCCTCTGTCCCTGAAATACACCACAGAGGAAGCTGAATCCATTTATTCATTGATTCAAGATGTTAGAACCTTTAACGCCACACCCGGAACAGTCCATCAAATGTTAAAACAATTGGAATATGTTATGCGGAAGGAAATCAATCAGAGATTGCATGCCACGACTCTCATAAAATATCATAAAGTAAAACGGCTTCCAAGAGGCCTCAGGATCGCCTTAAAACCCATGCTTTTCAAGTTTAATAAACTGTTTACGACAAAATGGTATGCCATCCTTAATAAATGTTTGTTGGACCTTATTCTTCTAATTATTGAGGAACTATCCAGTATCCTAGGGGAACTATACACAGAGATATCGGATTTAAAAACAGAAATTGAAAAACGTATGGAAGCAGATAACTGGACAAAGACACTGAACAAAATCAATGCCAGATTGGACGATCATGCCTAAGGAGTTCACGAGAAAAAAACTGAGAAAATTCAAAAGGGATACTATAGACTACAAACTAGACGAAGTCTATACATGGGCAGAAGCTTATGCTCCTTAACGGGCATTTCGCAAACCTGGCACCTCGTCCTCAGAGGAGAGTGTAGTCACGGACCAAGAGATAACACTATCTAGGGTCCCAGCACCATCTGTCAGCGGGAGCATTTCAAAACCGACGAAGTCAAGTGCATACACAGTGACCGTGAAGTAGACTTTTTTAGCCCAGGGCCAGACTTCCAACCATCCTCCAGAAGAGCAGGAGTTGACAAAAGGAAACTAATCAGGAGGGGACAAAAAAAGAATCGCAGAGTCCTCACGGATTCTCAGGAATCTCAAGAAAACTTAGTTATGAACATATCTCACAAATCACTCAACCAACAAGAATTGACAGTACTCAATAAAGGGATGTCTTTGTACCTACGTATGTTTCTAATGCATTGGAAACAGAGGTAGCGTTCTTTAAATTCATGAGGAAACTCAGGTTGCAGTGGTTCTTTCATACTTTGCCTCCTACAGAACAACCTCCCAATGAAAACATTTGCGACAGATTCAAACCTAAAAGCACATTTATGGCTCCTTTTTCTCATAAATCGCTGGACACCTTTGAAACACTTGTGAAGAAAGATCTACAACAATTGAAGTATCAACCAACACGGCATACAAATCTTACAATCAAGGAACAAAGGATTTTATGGCAACTTAGTCGAGACAACAAACTCACATTTCAACCAGCGGATAAAGGGGGAGCCCTGGACAGAGAATTCTATCAACGAAAAGTAGATGCACATGTTCTTAATGAGGATACCTATATCCGTTTGGAATCAGATCCTACGAAAGCTTTCATGGATGTTTTATCATCTTTACTGGATAAAGCCTTAGAGATGGGATGGATCAACGAAAATACCAGAAGATTTTTGTTCTCAGAATTTCCACAGAGACCGCACATATACATGTTACTGAAAATGCATAAAGATGCTAATGACCCGCCGTTTCGACCTATTGTGGCAGGATGTGGTTCACTACACGAACCCATAGGTAGATTCTTAGATTACTATTTCCAACCATTGGTTCAGTCATGGAGTACTTATGTCAAAGTCACAACGGACTGCTTAAAAAAACTGCACAATATTCAACAAGAGATTACTAGTGACACGTGGTTATGCACAATAGACGTGGCTGCGTTGTATACATCGATTCCGCACGGTGAAGGTCTAGAGGCGGTTGAGTGGATGCTGTTGAATAATGACAATGAAGGAACTAATAACATCTTCTTGATGGAACTACTGCATTTTAGTTTGTTTCATAGTTATTTCGTTTGGAAAAACGCATTTTTTCTACAAAGGACTGGCTCGTCTATGGGTTTTCCTGGGGCACCTTCCTATGCCAACATTTTCATGGCTCTATTTGAATACACTCACATTCTATGCAAAGAAGCTTGGACAAGGTTTCTCATTATCTATATGAGGTATATAGATGACATTCTTGTTATCTGGAATGGCAATCACCAGGAGCTTGAGGACAACATTAGGATACTCAATGATCAGAATCCACAGATTAGGTTTACGCACCAGATACATCAACACACAATACATTTTTTGGACATTTAGATTACTAACACAGGCAATGGTTTACAAACGTCAGTTTACAAGAAGCCAACAGACAGGAATAACGCATTACAGTTTTCATCCTCCGTCCTTGAAAAGGCATTTACTGGTTTCTCAGTTCATCAGGATCAAACACATTTCATCTATACAGTCACAGACGGACAAAATGATAGAAGAAGAATATATACGATACACCAGGAGAGGTTACCCCTCGGATGTCTTGAATCAAGCTAGAAGTAGAGTAGGACTTAAATCACGAGAGAACCTACTTATTCCAGTACCACAACAGAAAACAAGAAGAGAAGTCTGTGTTTTAAAATTTTCCACCCAAGCTTCAGTGGTTAAACGCATTATATCACGGCGATGGGAAGTGTTGGAACAAGAGCCTGATTTTAAGACACTGTTCTCTTCCATGCCTATGTTTGCTCACTCTCATTCTAAAAATATAAGGGAGATACTGAAGTCAACAACTCAGCATGACAAACACACACACATCGGGATGAAAAATGCTGGAATTGTAGTCACTGTGGGAATGGTATACTAGGCAACACATTCACACACCCTCAAACAGGCAAAAAAATTATGATTAAACTTTCTTCTGATTGTAATTCTGAAGCAGTGATTTATGCCATAAAATGCCCATGCGGGCTCACGTATGTGGGATGCACTTCACGTAAGATCAAAGTCAGGATCACCGAACACAAGAGCATGATTCGTACACAAAACAGAAATTCATGTTTGGCAGCCCACTGGCTAGACGCACAACATTCCATACCTCAACTCCGCTTCACAGTTCTAGAAAAAGGACCTCCCATGTTAGGTAAGGACACTCAAAAACAACTTGCGCGTAGAGAGACATTTTGGATTAAATTCCATGACACTTTAATCCCAAAGGGTCTTAATGATAAACTCGAAATGATCTGTTTCCTATAACTTTTCGGGAGGTAGTCCTGATATTCTGATTGTGTTCATAATTATCGCATATACATATTATATGATTGTAAATTTTGCTATGTTTAATCATGAGGCTTGATATCTTTGATGGTTACCATTGTATTCCCATTGCATGCAAACATTTGAGGGCAAAACATAGTTTGTTATTAACCTCATTGCATGTTTTTTCATATAATTTTCACAAACTGGCTCTTTTTTATTATTCATTTTTTTATTTTGCGTTTATTGATACTTTGGACGGCTATTCACTGTGTCACTCCACATGGTAGGACCTTATTCACTGTACACGAGGAATGTGTGTATATTTTTGATTGGCAGCATAACACATACACAGGACCCGGATAGTACCGTTTTCGCAGGCAGGTGGGTTTGTTGTATCGAGATTGGTTACCGGTTTGAGCTTTTGAAGCGGACGTTTTTAGTGGGGTTTCTTTAATTCATAACTACTAATATCGGGCATCTCTGGCAGGATTTGTTTTTTGTTTCGGTCATGTGGGTTTTCTTATGTAGTCCTTTGAGGTAAAGGCTCGTTGTTGCATTAAGTTGTTTGAGTCTTTTTAGTCTCCCTATCTTGTTTAGTTTACACGCAACCCGGCGCGTTTCATATAATGCTATTTGCATGTGTAGATGTGTTTATATACATGCAATAAGTCATCTTTGTTATCGCATATGCGAGCTCTGGTATAAAGTTACGTTTCAATCAATGTGGTCTCTTCTGTTTTTTTTAAATAAAGTTGTTCGAAACCTCAAGGCTTTATAAACACGGTAGTCTTATCACTCTGTTTTACTCACAAGTAACGTCACAACGTGTTTCAGGTGGCGGATTCAGGAAGTAGGAAGAGGAGAATTCGCACGCACTCGTATACGGGCGTGAATACACGGCAGTTAAGCGGGTAAGGTATCTAATTATATTTAATGGTTTCACATAGTATCTGGTAGTTGCTAGTTATGTCTGGAAACTGAGTAATTCTTGTGTTGTGTTTAGATTGCGTGTACGGCGTTCGGAGGCAGATTAGCAATATGGTTGAGGACTATCAGTAAGTGTTCTTGGGCACATACGGGTGACTCTTGCAACACTGTATGAGTTTCTGACGGGTGACATTGTATCATTTTGCTTTGTAGCTTTATTGTTTGCGAAGCAACAGGTCTTTTAGTCAAGGTATGCTCGAATTCAGTGTATACACCACATGATATAATGGTGCATGTTAGACAGTCGGGGCCTATGACCTGGGTAGGAAAAGCAACTAGCATACCCCATATAGACACCCGCGCCCCACACCCTGCGCCGCATAAACTAAAACCTGATGCCGACTGATTGACCTACTAGCCCTCACTAAAACGTATCACTTTCCATGCAGTGAATCCCAGTTCTAGTTACTCATGTTGACGAACTATGTTCACTATTGAATTTAGGCACAACACACGAGGTGGTCTATAGCACCGGCGTAGCAGGGCAACACATGAGAGACAGTACGTTATGCAGGAAACGACTTAAGATCGAGCAGATTACAGTGACACACCGTTCCCAGAAACGAAGCAGTTTGTAGAGTCCTAAACTATGTCCATACCTGCTGTGACAATACCTGAGAAATGCATGATGTGTAGTAAATTTACTGTACACCTTCCAAGATTCTATCATGATGTATGTATCCTGCATATTGTTAAAATGCCAACAAAAAGAATTTACAAAAAAAATAATATAATGGTGCATGTTAAGCATGGGTGATGCATGTCACATTGGTTTATTTTCATCAACCCATCATCATCAGACGGTGGCTGAATCAACAGCATAAGGTGCTGGCGCACTAGTATGAGCATCCGTTTCTCATGATTATCACCAATATCATTTTATTCACACATCTCTCTGTTTACCATTTTGTTCCACATGTTAGCAGGCAATGGGATTCTGTTTGAAGCATGTATGTAATTTCCACACGATTGTGCATGCTTGACGCACTGTAACTACGTTTTAATGATTGGTGATTTTTTGTATATGTTCCGGCAGGTGGCCGATAACAGCTACATTGTTCTGAAAATTGTTCCCCTGATAAAGGGTTTTTCATACCCGAAATGCATTGGGCATCATAAGAAGCATTTGCATTGAGCTGTTTTTGCAATTTTTTTTATATACTCTTGAATTGTACACATACATATGATTGAAAAAATGTGATGTAACATTGATTCACGTATAAGTACTAAGACAGTCACACTGATGAGGGTGAAGAATTATTAAATACAATGGATATTTTCTGTTGAATGTCATGAACTTCATTGCATATATTTGACAAAGTAAGTTAACTGGGAGAACATGGCGGCCAGCGAGTAGCCGGTCGCGGAGGCTCCAGGAGTTGGGAGAAGAATGCTGAGATAAAGCGGCGGACAAATGGTGATTCTAGCCAGATAGCGTGAAAAACAACCAGCAGGGATATGAATTTACTTTCTATCATGGCAGGAGCTCTATAACTCGAAAACGAAATTTGAACACTTACAGGAGTCGACGCTTTTTGTCCCATTTCGGTCCCGGGGCGGGACGCTTGGATTCTTCTTTTTTTTTTTCTCAGCGAGTTTGGCCGTGTGGAGACGTGGTGGCAAGACGGGGAGTGTTGGCTGGGCTGAGAGCGAGGTGGCGGCACTCGTTGGAGAGCAGTCCCGGGGGGGGGGGGGGTCCGGGAGCCTTTTTGGTCCCGAGCGGCCAGAGAAGTCGGTCGAGGTCGGAGAGCCTCGGCGTGTTTCCCCATCCAGGGCGGCTGGGGCAGAGGCAGCACAAACACGCTGCAAGATTCACCGGGCCCACAAGGAAACCTCAGGAAGAAGGAGGCAGCCAATAAACCCAGCACCAGTAAGCGAACTAACGAGGGTGAAGGAGCAACACCAGTACGGGGAGGTAAGGTGGAGGTGGTAGAAGAGGGAAATCTGCTACATAACTCAAAGGATATGTGACAGAAACAGCGGTTCCTGCGGAAAAGTATTTATCTATATTGATAATTATATGCACAATCGCAATGATTATGGGTTACATCGATGTCAGAAGGAAAGGAGACCGAGAACACTTCCGGCTGTATTTCCAATGTTTCTTTTATATTTCAAAGAGTGTATGAATATATACATAAAGGAAAAAACACAATAGTGCTTGGTGTCCCCAGTGTAAATGGAACGAAAAAAAACAAAGACTTGTGAGTTTGTGACATATATAACTTGGTTTCCACAATTTTCAAAGACGACCATCAATGTTTTTACAATGATCAGAGCCACTGTGTACAATAATCAGAGCTGATCAACTGGTTCGCTTAAATTGGTTGTCGACGACGTTTCGACCCTTCATGCGATATAGGGTCTCTTCAGGACCTATGGATGTAGGGACATCTGCGATTAAAAGGAAGAGAATGTCACTAAAGATGCCGTGAGTGACTACAATACTTGTACGGAATGCAAAAGGCCATGTGGTACCTGAAAGGAGATTGCGCAGCCACGTGAAGAGTGTGAAACACCGGTCAAGTGAAAGAAGAAATAAAAAGAATACTCACAGGGGACCCAGCCGGGTACTACACGAGTGAGAAAGAAATAGAAAGGGTAGGATTAGAATGGAGAAACAGTAATGTACAGTAGACCACATTGCGTATATTGCAGTTTGAGAAGAGTCTTAGGTTATGCTTCACCCCGGAGTGTTAAAAAGTTTTGGTGTTAAATGTAAATTCTTCCGTACAAGTTTTTTTTCCTTTATGTATATATTCATACACTCTTTGAAATTTAAAAGAAACATTGGAAATGGAGCCGGAAGTGTTCTCGGTCTCCTTTCCTTCTGACATCGATGTAACCCGTAATCATTGCGATTGTGCATATAATTATCAATATAGATAAATACTTTTCCGCAGGAACCACTGTTTCTGTCACATACAATTTACCCTGGTTCCTAGCGAGTAGGGTGTCCCTTGTTTTTGTTCTCGACATAACTCAAAGGAGGCGGAGGAAAATTCCAAAGTGGGGTTTTTGAGTGACAGTGGGGGCACAAACATAAGTACAACCGCAGGAAAGCAAAGTAGATACACTTTGAGGAGTACAACCTCAAATCAATTCAATTACGGTCACCAAGTAAAATTAAACAACCAAGATATTCGGGGCATTATTGCAAAACAGGAAACGTATGTATGCAAAAAACATATAAAACCTCCACCACCACCACTATTAATACCCAAATCAAAAGCAATTTCAGGAGAATGGATTACTCCTAAGAAGAAAAGAGCCAAGAAAATAAACCCCCCCCCCCTCAGAATCCGCAGAAAGTGAAACTTACCCCGTCACTGAGGAGCTATTTCAAGGTTGCTCCGAATACACCGATACTAAAACCAATAGCAGACAACAACCTAAGTGGTGCTCCAAAGCTACAGGAATATTCTGAGTACCCTGATTACCCGGTAGGAATTCAAAGTCCTAATAGATTTCAGGTACTTGAAGGAGAGGGGGAAACTAGGATGGCAGACAATGAAGACAAAGACAGAGGAGTCGCAGCAGTCAAAAAAACCCTGTCGAACCAATTGGGCCCCTTTGGATCCAATTATTTAGGTGAGACTAATACTGAGCAAGTGATAGGTCAGAGGGTGGACACGGTAGACACTGCAGACCCTGCAGACCCCGCAACCCAGACTATTTCCCAGTCAGTTTCGGACCTGTTGCAAAAGTTAACAATGGAAGTTAGCAACAGGTTTGCAGTGTCAGAAAGGAACCAAGTTGAAATAAAGCAGTCATGTGAAAAACTGGAGGATAAATTAGACTCATTAGCTGCCAGAACAACAATATTGGAATCCATTGTAACAGAGCTAGTCTCAAAATCAAAAGAAATTACAAAAAATTTAAGCAGGTTAAAAGAAAGGGAGATGGGCTTTCAGCATAAGCTAGAATCCCTTGAAAATTCCCAAAGGAGAAATAATATACGTCTGCTTAAGATTCCGGAAGGGGCAGAAGGAAATAATCTTAAAGAATTTGTGGTTAAATTGATTAAGTAAGCCACTCAAATTGACACACCAGCACAAGCACTCATGCTGGATATTCAGAGGGTGCACAGGGACCCCTTCAGACTGAATCCAAACAAAACTAGGCCTAGGAAAATATTAGTCCACTTCTTAACGTATAATCTGAAAGACGAAATTCTGAACAAGGCACTTAAGTTAAATTCACTATGCGTAGAAGGAATAACCTTTGAAATGCGGTCAGATGTTTCATCCATCACAGCAACTAAGTAGTGGGAGCTGGGGAAGCTATTAGATCCCTTCAGAAAACAGGGTGCAACTGCCCAGCTAAAATTCCCAGCTACACTAAAAGTAATGCACAACAACAAAATGCATGTGTTTAGGCGAGTAGAGGAAGCAGAAGACTTCCTACAGTCTATCTCGGGGGGTAGAGCAAGCTAAGTGAAATCTTTATTACTATGCCACTTATAGTACTATTTTTTACATATTTTTTATATCCCACTGGTTTGGTGTAAGAATTATGGGTTTTTCAAATCTAGCTTTAAACGTCCTTTAAGCTAGTTTATTTCCAGACTCCTAGGGGAGGGCCTCGAAGGCCAGGGTAGGGCCATAATGAGAAATAAAGGGGGTTCTCCGAGGGAGGGACTAGGTGGGGAAAAGGGGAGGGAGTGGGAGGGGAGCACAGGGTGGGGAGCAGTGGGAGAAAAGTAAAAAGAAATATGTCCGATTCGCCTGAGTAGGTCCTCAAAATCTCATGTTTTTATATTAGTGATATGTCACATTCAATAGTGGATCAAAATGTATACTTGAGGGTTCTGTCATGGAACTTAAATGGTCTAAGATCAAAGTATAGGATGGAAAAGATTTTTCAATATCTGAAGGATGCCCCAGAACAAATTTTATACTTCAAGAGACTCATCTAACGGGTACTGAGATGAGGAACTTATGTAAGACCAGAAATTGGATCCAGGATGTAGTCTGCACCACGCAACAACGGGTGTGGCTATATTAACTAAAAGAAACCCTGAAATTACGGTAGAAGAATGTAAAGTAGACAAGATGGGGAGATGGGCCATAGCCAAAATAAAGTGTCACTCTCAGAAATTTACAGTGGCAGGATACTATGGTCCCAATACAGACGATCCAGTCCCTTTCAGAGGCCTGTTTTCTGAACTACTAAATTTCCCAGACCGTTTAATTTTGGCAGGAGATTTTAACGTGGTTTTGGACCCAGTTATGGATCGCTCATTAAAGAGCAGAGCGACACAAAATTGTAAGAGGAGGTCAACGATTAAAAGTGCTAAAAGACAGCTAGGATGGCTTGATGTATGGAGAGACAAAATGGGAAATAGAAGAGGGTATACTTTCCATAATAAAAAATACAGACATAAGTCCAGACTAGATCTCTTTTTAATTAGCCTCGATTTGAAAAACTGGGTGAAAGATGTAAAACACATGGGGGAACATCTATCGGACCACTCAGCAGTAATTTTAGCTTTAAAATTCCCAGCCAGACCGCTGTCTAGGAGATGGACTTTAGATCGCGCCATCCTGCTTGAGGAGGAAGTGATAGAGAGCCTGACTAGTGAGACAAGGGATTTCTTTCTAAACAACATTGACAGTGCCCCAACTGAAATAGTGTGGGATTCATATAAAGCCTTTTTGAGAGGTTGCATAACATCGCTGCAGATTGCCAGACAAAAAAAATATAGATCTGAGGTGGAGGAGATTGAGTGTAGGATTCAGAAGTTAGAGCAAAGGCACAACACTCAAGGGGGCAATCTGCCGGCTGAGGACATCTCGGCAGAGCTGCAAACTCTTAAATTAGAACTGGCAGGGGTAACTGACTCAAGGTTAAAAAGGAAATGGCAGGCGAGTAAACTTGCTCACTTCCAGTATGGGGAAGGCTGTGGAAAGCTCTTAGCCTGGAAGACCAAACAAGATCTAGCAAGGGGAAACATAAGAGAGATAAGATGCGAGGCCTCAGGGAACATACTTAAGAGTCCTGTAGAGATTGAAGAGGCTTTCCAAAAGCATTTTGAAAAGGTGTACCGAGAAGATCAAACTGTCCGAAAAGAAGAAATCAAGACCTGGCTTGAACAAGATGCCCCAAACAAAATCAATGAGGGTGATTCTAATAATCTGAACATCCCAATAATAACGAGTGAGATTAAAAAAGCAATAGCAGCAGGAAAATCTGGTAAAGCTGCGGGACCGGACGGGTTACCGACGGAATTGTATAGGTGTTTGATGGAGACCCTTATCCCAGTAATGGAAAAGCTATTTTCTCATATCTTTGAAGAGGGAGGGAATATGCCGCAATCGTGGAATGAGGCCACAGTGGCTTTAATCCTCGAACCACCAAAATCACCCAGCTCCTGTGATTCATACAGACCTATCTCTCTGCTTAATCTTGACTATAAAATCTTGGCCAAGATTTTGGCAGAGAGGTTAAAAGGAGTGGTAGGTGGTTTGTTACATAAAGATCAGAAAGGCTTTGTCCAAGGGAGAGGAATTCAAGACCTCACCTACAATTTGATCGGGGCAATTGATCTAGCAACGCTTTACAATGTACCGATGGCCGTCATCACTTTGGATGCCACAAAGGCGTTTGACCGAGTCAACTGGCCCTATTTAATGCAGATATTGAAATTGTGCAATCTGGGAGAACATTTTTGTAGAACAGTAAATCTGATCTATCAATATCCCACAGCTAGAGTTTTAGTGAACGGGAACATGTCAGCTCCTGTTAAAATTCAGAGGGGGACAAGGCAGGGGTGCCCGTTATCACCTCTGCGTCATGCCGGAATATCACCCTTCAAATATAAGAGTTGGGAAAAAAGGTGGCATTATACGCTGATAATTTGATGGTATACACGTCTGACTTGAACACGGCAATCCCAATAATATACAACTTGGCATCCCAGTTCGGTCAGGTATCCGGATACGAGATAAATGCTTCCAAACAGAATGCATGGCATGGAATATGGATACTCACACACACCTAATGAAAAAAAGAAATTAGATACCTGGGCATTATGATCACACAGAGTATTGAGAGAATTATAGATACAAATCTCCATAAAATTAGTAAAGAGATATGTAACTCTCCGACGAGTTGGGCATATTTACCTCTAACAATAATTGGTAGAGTTAACCTAATAAAAATGATGGTCTTACCGAAACTTACCTTCCTATTCCAAAATATCCCCCTAGCTTTTAAAGAAGAGGGTCTGAAAAAACTCCAGGCAAAAATAAACAGCTTTATATGGGCCTCAAAAAATACACGGATCTCGTGGAAAAAAACTACGGAGAAAAAAGAACAAGGGAGGACTATGCCTACCAGACCTAGTCTCATATGCATGGGTATTCCTAATGAGGGCAGGAAAAATGCTTCTGACTGAACCAGATAGCTCGGATATCGGGAGTATGTTTAAGGAAATGCTGACAGATTTAAAGGGAGGAGATCGAGGTTTCATATAGAAAATTTGGCGATCCAAGATTTTTCAAAAAGGGTACGTCTAAAGACGCTAAATGGGCTAGCCTCTATCTGGTCCAAAATCAGGAAAGCATTGAAAATCAGCTATTACAGTGCACTGGCCCCTATTTGGGACGCTCCAGGCTCGCCGGAATGGACCAAAGATTCCTTAGTCCTCTCTGGGCCTTTTATCCCTGAGTGCATGGCACCTGGGAACTCCTGTTAATTCTTAGGTCAAGACAGAGCAAGGTTGTGGAGTTAAGCAAGACAGATGTTCAATTGGAGGGGTGAAGGAGACTAGATAAAGCAAGGATTGTTTGTTTTGTCTCCAGGTGATTGAAAGGTGGCTTTGGTTATCTTAAGAGTGGTCAGGTTGCAACTTGCTGCATTTTCCTCGCATTTCATCTTGGATTCAAGTTACAAACTGTATGCAGTAGCTCAGTTCTTGAAAACCCGACCATCTACAACATTTCATGGTGCATACAAATCTGTAGGTACCCCCCTCAGAGTACTGGCAAGACTAACTAGCACTCTGTAGAAACAAAACTGTATTTGAAGAGAGCTAACACATGAACATTTTGTGATAATGAAGCAAAACATGTGTACACAATTTTAAACCATGACTTTAATTTTGCTCATAGTCAGGTTAGCAGCGCCAACTATATTAACATCATAGCAGAGAAGAAGATTTTAAAAATAGCAGAAAAAGTGAAGGATCCAAATTCGAATTCAGGACATAAATCCCCTTCCTGTTGCAGGGAGGACTGGGAGCTGTTGAATACAACAGCCTTAAATGTAATCCACCCTCCCACCTGTGTTCATGTGCTGGCATCTGCTGACAAAAGACAGCCTACAACAATTTACTGACATAATATTTAGTTCATGAAGGTTGTGAACAAATGAATTTTACCTGGGCCTTGATAGGCCTGAGGATGACCATATGAGGCAGATGCATCCCAGTGATTCGAAGTGGTGCTTTTCTGCACCTGGGTACTTTCTGGTCCACTTGGGTTCCAGCTTGACCAAGGATCTCCAGAATTGCTGACCTAGAATTGGGCACATAGGAGGTGTGAATAAAACTTGACAAATAAGCAAAGATAAATTAATGCTCCACAATAGTGTTTAATGTTTACACAGAGGTTTTATAATAGTGGCAATCTAATGTTAAGCGTCACAAAAAAACATCTGATAACAGTTTATTTTACAGAACTGCACAAGATGTGGGTGGTTTCGAACGGATCCATAATACAAATCGCAGACACTTCAGTTTGAATAGTATTCACGGGTATCACAAATACAGTAGGCGGTGCTCACAGGAACCACAAGTGCATTTGGAGGAGAAATTACCTCCCGTATTACAGTACTGCAAGAGTTGGGAAGTCAATGATACCTGTCTGTTTGGAAATGCCGCTAGTGCATTTGCGAAAGAAAAGAGAGTTTAGTAAAAGGGATGTTCACTGGGAGTAGGGAGGGGGATTAGATAAAGCAGGGATTGTTGGATTTGTGTCTTGTTATTCAAAGCATTTTGTCTCATGTCTGGTCAGGTAGACACTTGCTAATTTCCCCAAAACTTCACCTGTAATTCAATTTGCAAGATGGATGTGAGGGTGCAGTGCTTGTATTACTGATAAGTCTTACAATCATTTCCAATTTGTCCTTCGTTTGTGGTCAGCCTTGTGGTTGCACCTTGACAGCGCCTTCTCTGTATTATTTATTTTGCTGGTAATTATTTAAGAGTCCCTTCCACATGTAAACCTTTGCTCAGTGCTTTCGATGTCGTTTCGGGGATCTAATAGAACTGCCTTCACTCATTCACTTTAGTTGGTAAACATTGTGTGTTCTAAGTATCTCCCACGTGAAAAGTCATCACACACTGTAAAACAAATGTTCCCCTACTTAACACTTCCCTTTCCCCTCCTTAGGTGGCACCAAGTATTGCTACTGGGTTGCTCAGAGCTAATAATTGAAATGTAGAAACAAAGTTGTCTCTTACCCAAAGAGGCTGAGCCCAGGCATTCAAGTACCAACACTCTAGGTGGTAGAACCTAAGAGTACAGCATCATCATATTTTCTCCTATAACTGTTGCTCAGTGCTTTCGCCCCTCACACTTCAGTGCTAATTTCACACTCCAACCTCTAGACAGTCTTCCTGGTCCGGGCCAACCAAGACATTCATATCTGATAACCTATCTCTACTCCACTAAGCTCCCACGTATGCAAAACCCCTACATTTTAGAAAACAGGCTTGAGATGTGGGCTAGTTCTACTCATTCTGAAAGATGTAAAGAAATGAACAGTGCATCAGGTTGGAACATATGGCCACATGGAGAAAGTGAAACCAAAGACTTCTGAGGGGGTGAGGGGAACTAATATGGTTGGACCTTTGTGTGAGATACTAAGGACTACCTGCATGGATTAGATTGATAAATGAAACATTTACCATTCTGAAATTGTAGATATACAGTATTTGCACCTTTCATAAGTTCAAATAATTGAATAATACTCATCAGACTTGGACTCCTCTGTAGGAAATGCTATATTAGTGATGGAGCAAGGACTCACAAATGAGACTTGCTCGGAGGCAATCTCCTCACAGTATTAATGTATTAAACTTCGTATTGTTCATACTAATTTTGCATACACTACATAAATAGCAAGGAAGCTTGCTTATGTGTTTTAACTAACAAGTAACGCTTGTCTGTTCTAAAAATGGCCGCTAAAACGCGGGAACTCTTCTGTGCATGTCTCAACCATATCACATGGTGTGACGTCTTACTTTGCTTGGTGGGAAAATTCTGCTTCTGCGCAGTGTGTATTAAAATGGCTGCTTAATGTTTTCACATGCTACAGCTTGCTCTCGTGTTGTAATTAAATTGTCTTTTTTTTTAACGCTATTAATGCGGGATAGAATTTATAAATAATTGGGAATAGAGTAGAGAGAGTGGGGATACAGTGAAACATTTTATTTGTGATTTTAATATTTTCTTCTTGTACTTTTATTAGTTCGTAAACTTGGGCCTGGGTTTGGTGAACTGAAACTCGAGAGACAAATGATTCTGCGCATGCGTCTTGCATGTCTGCCAAGAGAAAAGGATGAAGTCAACCTGGACGAGGTCCAAGGCCGCGACCTGATGGCCGACACTGCTGTACCCATGTCTTTCCTGTTAAAAATGCAACATTGCACATGGAGAATGTATACATTTTGTCGTGAGACGGGTGGGAAATAAAGCAAATGTATAAATTTGATGGGCGGTATTTTAAAAACAATGGTCTTCAGAAATCGAACTAAATTCATATGGTGTGAGGATCAACCCCCTGTCCAATCAGAAGTAGTGGTCCCATATTTTTGCAACATTAATGGGAGGTACATGGGCGTAGAACGGTATAATAGATATAGAATTAGTTAATTAGTTAGAGCACACTCTCCGAACGCACAGAAGAGCTCCAGACCGCCAAGCTGATCGATTGCAGACTGAATCCCTGTCCAGAAGAGGTCCTGAGGAGAGGGCGGAGGAGTCCATTAGAAGGGAGACACGGGAGAATCGAGGAGAAGCGGAGTATCAGAGAGGGGAACGACGCAGGCGTCGTAGGTAGAGAGGTCACCGGTCCTGTCCTGATCCTGGAGGAGGTCTTTGCTCTTCATCCTTCCTGGGTCCTATCTTTCCAACTCCTTGGCCAAGGGGTTTGGTTCTCGCACTTTAGGTAAATATATGCAACCTTTAGTTGCGCTGCTGTCTCTATCTTCTCCTTTTCTGAGGGACCGTCATTAATCGATAATTGATTTCTTGTGCTTCATCCTTGATATGCGAATAAGTATCGTGCAGCTCTGTAATTTAATCTGCTAAATCTTTAGATAAATATTTTAAAACTTCCTGACTCTGTGATTATTTCAGGGTTATGAACTGTAATGAATGTCACTCATCTTAAACTTCCCAATTAGCAAAGGATTCATTGGTAAGTCATTACTCTTCAATCAGAAGGTAATTGGTAGCAGGGATTTTGATAAAGAGTAACAACTGATACCCCAGCGTGAAATGCTAGCGTAGTATGAATGTATGGGCCCAAGTGAGTATCTGGTGTATGAATGCTCGTTGCTAGTATCGCGCTGGATCAGTTTTTTGGTTATCAGAGGATGGTTACGCTTTGTTAATTGGGTAATGAGAATTATATTTTTATGAACTAACATCTGTTATTGTTTAAAAGTTTTTTTTTTGTTTTATGTTGTCCAGAATTCCCCGGGAGGAAAATTGAATAGCAGGTGGTAAGTGGAAGCCATACTGCAGTGAGGTTATCTGTCAGGCAGAAATAGTACTGAAAAGTTAAGCAGGGCTATCAGTACTTGTTAGGGACTCTATGCGTGTGAGTAATAGCAAAAGGAATATGCTGGTGAAAATTTGATGTTATATCACCTAGAAAGGGTAACATTGAAGAAGTAACAGGTATTTTTGATGCTCGAGTGAAGAGTAAACGGAAGGGTTTTACTCGTAGTATATGTTTAGTAAACGGAAAGGGTTTACTAGTGTGGACGAAAACTATCTTTTTCAAATTAGAGAAACTGGCACGATAGGGAATGTTTTATGTTGTTACTGAATTTTAATTAAAATCGTAGAGAAAATAAGGTTTTGCGTACAAATTTGTAAAGGGAGGGTCAGCTGCCGGAGAGGGAGCTGACGTCACAAAGCGCCACGCGGGGATTGGTTGAAACCACGGGCGTGGAAGACTCTTGTAAAGGAGGGGTCAGTAGTCAGGAGTAATATTGACGTCACAGGTGCCGCGCTGGGATTGGTCGAAACAGCGAGGGACAGAAAAGCGCAGATTGTAAAGGAGGGGTGGCAGACTAACGTCACAGAAAGGCCGCGCTAGGATTGGTTCAGAGACAAAAGTAAACTGGAATTTGATTGGTTGCTAAAATAGAAGCAGAAATCTTAGTGGATAGTGAAGATTGCATGTTAAAACGCGATCCAACTTTAATAGGAACTTGTCCGGATAGGAGATTCCTAGGTTTTGCAGAATATAACTTTATACACCGAGGTTTAGATAAAATGTACGGAGAGAAAAGGAAAATGACATTCCTACAAAAGATTAAGAATTATTTTAAAAAGGACAAACCAATCAAAACTAGAGAAGGAATTATCAATTTCCCGAGAATGGTACTTTTAATGGGAGAATTCTTCAAAATTTGAGATTGAGGATGAATGATTTAGAACCAAGACCTAGATTAACCCAATACGAAGCCTTAGAAGAGTGGGAAACTGAGGCATTTGAACGTGACCGATCCAGAAGTAATAGGGGTTATCGGGGATTTTACCCGAGGTACCACAATGAGTCAAGGGACGGTCAAATGAAACAGTGGAGAAGAGCGATGCTTACAGAGGGACTGTATCCAATATTGACAGAAGAAGAACTGTTAGGGAGCAAATGCACAGAAAAGACAAAACATTTGACAGGATTTGGAGATTCCGAAGATGAATTTATGGAAGAGATATTAAAGAATCCTCCACCATATCAAGAAGGGACAAAGGGATGTACCCCAAGTGCACCACCATTAAAGACACCATTGGTACCGCAAGTAATGCATGATTCCACACCTAGTAGGGTACTGCATGATAAAGAAAAGGAAGCCCTAGAAAAAACAAGAGCAGAATTAATACAGAAAATAACACAGATAAAAGTACATCCTGATTCTTTGACCATACCTCTAACAATTGGTCCCGTAGTTCCATTATATAGTGACAAGGTAAACTATCCCCAGCCGCTAGTTGCGCCTACTCCTGTGAACATTCCGAAACCTGAAGCAGTAGTAATGGTTGAGGATCATTTTAGTGATTGTGAATCTATAATTTCATTAATGGACTTGCCCATTCGAGAATCCGTAAATAGTACTCCCAGAAGAGCTACACCTGGTTGCTCAAAGGATGTAAACATAATAACATCATCAGGAACAAAAAGTGGCACAGTAGTTACTCCAGAAGACTTAGAAAGGTGGGCACAAGGATCAGACAAACAGTGTACGCCCCCAAAGATTACAAACATTTATAAACTAAAAATCGAATTAGAAGAAATAATAGCAGGAAATGTAGGGATAGACCGTCTAAATACTTACGATGAAGAAGAATTGTTGTTTGTGTGCAGAAGCATCACAAGAAATGTAAAAATATTCCATGAAAAATTATCAGATTTAGCCCTGCAGATGGGAATTGAAATAGGGAATTCGAAGGTGTTACAGAAACCCCATAGAGCAGATTTTTCAGACAAAGATTTAGAAAACATGAATGTCTCTGGAAGAAAATTACAAATAAAAGAATTAATGACAGTCTTACAGAAATGGGGAGACCTAGATAAATGGAAAGTTAGATGGACAAGGAAAAAGGAAGAAGCACGATACAGTAGAGCAGCTTCTGAATATTTGATGAAGGAAACAGGGAAAGCAGATCAAATGTACCCGATGCGAGAAGTACCAGGAGGGGGATATCTACATGTCCCATGGAGCAGACAGGATATTTTATCCTTTACGAATGATTTCCCAAAGTTAAGAGAAAAACCAATTGAATGGTACAAGCAGGTTGAGAGGTTCGTGAAAGTGTCAAAGGTATTGTTGAAGGACTTGGATGGTTTGTTCGACATAGTGGTACCTGCCGATTTATGGACAGATTGTAAAATCACAGTTGATTGGCCGAGTGAAGAGTATCCCAGAGATCCAAAGACAGGTGCCCCGTCAAGTGATGTAATGAAAAAGTATCAGTAGGTAATAACTTACCTGAAAGGAAAGATACCACCAAATGAGATAGATTGGGTGAAAATAGACAGAACTACTCAAGAAGCCAGTGAATCGGTACACGCCTACTATGAACGTTTATTGCAGGTATTCAAACAGTATAGTGGCTTTGAGAATATTGGAGACAAGAACATGAGTCAGTTTGTTTACCGATTTGTTTATGGTCTAAAGCCAGAAATTTGTCAGATGATTAAACAGCATATGTTGTGTTGGCAAGGGAAACCGATCGACGAGATTTTGAAATATGCGAAATATTGTGGAGATGACATTGAGGATAGGCACAAGAAACTGCAAGAGAAAGTGATGTGGGCTCAGGTAAAAATGGCCGAGAAACAGGGGATTAATTTGGATAATCCAAGTGAAAATCAGGGAAAAGATTCTGGATCAAATGCTGATACTGGGAATGGTGGAAAATTGAGAGGACGAATGAGCAGAGAAGAGGCTAAAAAGAAATTTCCTTGTCATGGATGCGGGAAATTGGGGCATTGGAAGGATGAATGTAAAAAGATACGGAATAATAATGGCCCAAATCAAAATTTAAATCCACCGATGCAGAATGACTCACAGCAGGGTGTAAATCCTCAGAGTCAGTTGCCACCTGCACCTATACAGGGTAATGTAAGCAGAGTAAAGCACGGTACAGACGTCAGATATCAAGGAGGAAGTTGTAAGAATGATTATGTAACATCACAGTTTCTTTTACAGGACGATTTCTGTCAGTACAGTTCATGACGGTGCCTAGGAGAGGGGGAGAAGGAGTGCGTACTTGGCGCATCCTTAGCGGTAGATCAGTCAGGTCCATATGTTGAAGGAAATGTGAAGGGTAATGATATTACTTTTCTTTTGGACACTGGTGCTACCCGGTCTACTGTAAGAACAGCAGACATCCCAGACCTTCCTCTCTCTGGAGAAGCTATCCAAGTAGTGGGAGTAGCTAATCGAAAGATTAGAACACCTCTTACTGAACCAATGGAAGTTAAAATTGGAAATTTTAGAGAAATGCATCAATTTGTAGTGTGTGATTCTAGTCCAGTAAATTTATTGGGCAGAGATTTGTTGTGTAAAATGAACTGCACAATATTCTGCACACCGGATGGTGTGGCAATTCAGACCCCTGATGAAGACCATGTATATAAATTCATGATTGCGAAACAAGGTACAGAGGTAGATGAGATGTTCTCTTTGATCACAAAAGACGAGTTGCCAGAAGAATTAAAAACTACAGTAAATCCCATAGTGTGGGATTTTACGGGAAAAGAAGTAGGACTTATGGCCAATATAGACCCAGTTAAAATTACTGTAAAAGAAGGTGCAATTTTCCCGAATACCAGACAATACAAAATGAGTGCAGAAGTAAAAGCAGGAGTCATTGAAGAAATCGACTGAATGGTAAAACAAAACATACTAAAAGAAGTAATGAGTAGTCCATGTAATTCACCAATAATGGGTTTGAAGAAACCTAGTGGGAAATATAGGATTGTTCAAGAACTGAGAAAAATAAATAAGATTGTGGAACCTTGTTGTCCTATAGTGCCAAATCCTGCAGTAATTCTATACCAGATCCCTTGGAGTGCAGGATGGTTCACTGTGATTGATTTATGCCAAGCGTTCTTTTCAATACCATTGCACCCAGATAGCCAGTATCTTTTCTCATTTAAATTCGAGAATAAGGTCTATGTATGGAATCGTGTTCCTCAGGGGTACACAGAAAGTCCTTCCATTTTCAATCAGATATTGAAAAAGTGCTTAGAAAAACTAGTAATGCCAGGAAGTTCAGTTTTAGTTCAGTATATAGATGACTTATTAGTGGCATCTAACACCAGAGAAGACTGTGTTGTGGACTCTATTGCAATATTGAATCACTTAGCTGAAGAAGGGCATAAAGTCTCACCTGAAAAACTGCAGTTTTGCACAACAACAGTTAAGTATCTAGGACATCAAATTGAGAGGGGAAAAAGAAGAATAACGTCTGAAAGAGTAAAATTAATCAAGAAAATGCAAATGCCTAACACCCAACGGGAAGTGAGAATGTTTCTTGGGGTAGTGGGTTATTGTCGACAATGGATACTAGGATTTTCCCTGTTAGCAAAGCCCCTAATTCAAATGACAAAAAAGAAGGCAAAGGATCCAGTTGAATGGGATGACGAAAGTGTAGGAGCTTTTGTAAAATTGAGAAATGCTTTGTGTGCAGCGCCTGCCTTAGGCATGCCCGATTATAAGAAAGAATTTGCACTATTCTGTCACGAGAGAGAAAATTGTGCATTATCAGTCCTAACTCAGAGACATGGTCTGGATAGACGTCCAATAGCATACTTTTCTGCTACACTGGACCCAGTGGCGGCCGCTTTACCAGGCTGCTTAAAAGCAGTAGCGGCTACCTGTTTGAGCATTGAACAAAGTGAGTCAATTGTAATGGGACACACAGTAAAGGTGTTTGTTCCACATGCGGTTGTGATTCTATTGACAAGAACCCGAACTCAGCATCTTACTCCTAGTCGGATGACTAAGTACGAGAGAATAATTTTGGGTGCTGAAAATGTGACCGTGGTAAGGTGCACAATAGTGAATCCTGCTACCTTACTACCAGATCCATACCATGAAGAAGTTAAAGATGACGAAGAAGAACATGATTGTTTACAAGTCACAGAGTTATGCACAAAACCACGTCCTGACATTCAGGAATTGCCCCTAAGGAAGCCAGACAGGGAGCTGTTTGTTGATGGTTCATGCCAGAGGCATGAAGATGGTAAACTGACTGCAGCATATGCAGTATGTGAATTAACTGGAATAGTCGAAGCATCCTATTTACCAGGAGTAAAATCTGCACAAGTAGCTGAATTGATTGCTTTGATAAAAGCTTGCAAAATTGGGAGGAATCAAAAAGTAACTATATTTACAGATAGCCAATATGGTTACGGGGTTGTGCATGATTTTGGCCAACTATGGATGCAGAGGGATTTCATGACTTCTTCAGGATCCCCCATTAAAAATGGACAGTTTGTAAGGGAATTGCTGGAAGCAATACAATCACCAAAAGAATTGGCTGTGGTGAAATGTGCCGCACACCAGTCAGGAGATGACTGGGTGGTAGTCGGCAACCGACATGCAGACCTTGTGGCTCAACATTGTGCCAAAAACAGAATGGCGGTGAATAAAAGGGTGGAAAGAATGGGAATCAGCTGCCAACTTTTGCTGTGTGCACCTCCTGAAACATGGAATGATGTAAAACGATTGCAAGATGATGCTGATGAGAATGAAAAGAATATATGGATTACAGTGGGATGTTCTCAAAGAGAGGATGACGAGGTGTGGATTTGTGCCGATGGCAGACCAGTCATGCCCGACTGTCTGCTCTCACAAATGGCCAGGATGTATCATGGAGACACACACATAGGGAGAGATGCAATGATTATGCTCTTCAGACAAAATTGGTACAATCCCAAATTCAGGGCTGTAGCAGAGAGTCTTTGCCAGAGATGTTTAACCTGCCAAATGCATAATCCAGGGAGGAAGACAATAATCGGGTTTGGAAAGATTGGAAAGGCAGAGGGTCCATTTATAAGACTCTAATTTGATTTCATTCAGTTACCACCATGCAGAGGGCTAAAATATGTACTTGTCATAGTGTGTGTTTTCAAAGTGGGTGGAGGCTTACCCTACCAGGAGAAATTACAGTATTACAGTCGCAAAGTTGTTGCTACGAGAACTCATTCCTAGATTTGGTTTTCCAGTAACTTTGGAGTCGGATAGAGGAAAGCAGTTTAACAGTGAAGTGATTAAGATAATCTGTGAAGCATTCCAAATTGAACAAAAATTGCACTGTGCATATCGTCCAGAGGCTTCTGGAGTGGTTGAACAATTGAATAGCACAATAAAATCCAGACTGGGAAAAATGTGTGCATCAACATCATTAAGTTGGCCGGATGCATTGCCACTTGTCTTAATGGGACTCAGAAGCATTCCTGATAGAAATACCGGATTGAGTCCCCACGAGATAATGATGGGAAGAGCAATGAGACAAGCACATGTTTCCATAAACAAACTGCTGAATATATCTGATGATATGGTCCTGGATTATTGCAAAGGATTGGCTGACCTAGTACGTTCTGTCTCTCACCAGGTTGGACAAGACGCAGTTTCCAGGCAGCCTGAACAAGAACATGATCTGAATGCTGGTGACTGGGTGGTAGTGAAGAATCACACCAGAGAAACGTGTCTATCACCCAGGTGGAGCGAACCTTGTCAGATCATATTAGTTACAAACACCGCTGTGAAGTGTGCAGGATTTCCTAATTGGATTCATGTAAGCCACACTAAAAGAGTACCAGACCCTGAAGAAGAAAATCCTCAGACAGTAACGATCACTGAGGAAGCTGAAGGTTGCCCAGCTGAAGAATCACAGGAGCAAGATTCGAGGAAAGCTGATGAAGAACAACCGAGCACAAGTCAGGACTGCATACCAGTGGTGGAAATTCCTGAAGTTTACTACAGAACAAGAAGTCAAGCAAATCTAAAAGAAGTTACAGAAGATCAGATAGGTGAAGAAGAAGCAGCTCAGCAAAGAGAAGAAGAAGAAACAATAAGAGAACCTGAGCAGGACCAGATAGGGAAAGAAAACTGGGCTCAAAATAGTGAAGAACGAAGAAATTTTGAGCAGGGACAGACTGGTCTAGAAGAATGCGGTCAGGCTGCAGAAGTACAAAGTGCAATAAGCCCTGATCAGGACCAGTTAGATCAAGGAAAACACATTCAATCAGAAGATCTCGAAATTCTTGAATCTGAAGACGAAAATCCTGAGCAAAGTCAGCCATTAGAAACTCCAGTGGATCTGCTGAAGAAAAACCAATCAGACCTGAAAAAGAACAGATAGAAGAAACTGTAATTGTCGAAAACAAGACTGTGACACAACCTGAAAATAAACGAACTACCGAAGAAAAAGAAAGCAAAAGGGCAGTGCAAACACAGAAAACAAGAAAAGGTGATCATTGGCCTAGTGTCATTAAAAGAGTGAAATACCACGTAAGGACCAGAAGTGAAAATCCTGAACAAGTAAACGAAGTGACGAGCCAAACAGGACAAGAAAGCAAAACTGAGAATCGGAGAAGTAAAAGACTGAAACTTATTAACAACAAGTTTAAAGGTCCTGATTGGACTTACATAATTCTTGAAGACTACGAGAGCTCAGAATCAAGTGAAAGTGGTGACGAAGGAACTAGTGCAGAACTGGTCTATGAAACAGAAACAAGACCACCTTGATAACGTGAAGAAGCTGCGCAAAGAAAATTGAAGAAAAATAGATAAGAAGAGCAATCTTCCTTGTCAAAATGTCCGACGATAGAGTTACTGGCAGATCAAAACAGAAATGTTGTAAAAGATGCTGTGCAGTATGCATATGTAGTCTAGTAATGGTGCTTATTGTATGGTTAGTCCTGATCGTAGCAGTTCCTTACCTTATGATAATGGATAAAAAGATTAATAACGAAACTAAGGAAAGGACAGCAAACTTGAAGGGTAATAGAGTAGAACTAATGGCAGAAAATGAACAAGAATTTCATCATGAGATAACTGATAACGACACTAGTTTAAATGTTTTCACAAAGTTATTGTTTCAATATGTAGATACCATGGAAGTTAGTAATTGTTATGTCTGTATGAAGTTACCCGAATCAGTAGCAGAAGGGTTAACATATCATCACTTACCATTAACATATGGCATATCATGTAGTGTATTAGCTAGTTTATTTTATAGAACAGGGAGACTTCAGTATTATTATTCAAACATAGATGTGATATTTTCTGAGGTTCCGATTCGAAAGAGTATGAACCCAGTGCTTAGTAGTCAAGATGCACAGTTTATGGGAGAATTTTTCTGAACAATGAAATCGATAGATATAACACATGCACATAGACACAATCTAACATGTTCATTACATGAAGAAGAAAAGATATTTTTGAATTTAGTAGAAAATAGAAGACAACATTTTCAAAAGAAAGCTTCTGAGCAGAAGGCTCAATTTCCACCTTGGGCTGAGAAAGAAGGTAGTTACACACCTGGCAAGGCTGAAGCTGCTATGGCTCTGGATTTTGTAAAAACGGGGAAAATTTGTCTACATAGGTTAAGGACTGACTATAACCATGTTTTCATCGGTACCAGTGAATGTGAACACAATTTCTTAATTCTTGGAGGTTGGGGACTCAAAGGAGGAACAGATTCAGTTTTTCCTGGAATCTATTATGTGTGTGGGAATAAGGCTTACTTTAGGCTTCCTGCACGGTGGTATGGAAGTTGTTATTTTGGAATAGTGTTTCCAAAAATATACCACGTAAAAAGAAACACTGGGAACAATGAAAATAATGGCGAATTAACACGTAGCAAAAGAGCTAGTTTTTCAGAAATTGTAGGCGATATATTTGGTGCATGGATACCTTCAGTGGGAATAATTCTGAACTCAAGGAAAATATGTAAATTGTCTACAGTGGTGAATCGTTTATCAACGGATACTGCTGGAGGATTTCTAATGATTAATGCGGAGATGGTTGCGATCACTGTTCCCAATAAGGTGCGCGCGCGCGCACCATGGTCACCCAGAGCGCGCAGTGTCCTGAATTTACCGCGCACACTACATCCCTGAGAGACCGTTCGCGCCGCCGCTTTTAAAACGCGAGCGGCGCGAAATACGGTCATTTCCTGGTTGCGGGAGGCAGGAAGAGAATGGTGACACGAGGGAGCTGCAGGTAAGTGTCTCCCTTACCGCCTGTGGGGTTAGGGAGGGCTGGCATTCACTTGCTGCGTTAATTTTCCTAATGGAGCGCAGCTGTGGGGCTGATGTGGGCCTTTGAGATAGTATTCGTGTTAATTGGTGCGCCATTGTGCGCTGCAATTAACATGAATACTATTTCAAAGGCCCACATCAGCCCCACAGCCGCGCACCATTAGGAAGATTAATGCAGCAAATCTAAAGCACGACATGTGCTTTCAGGATTCTGAAAACACACGTCGTGTTGGTTAACTTTCTGCATTTGTTTTCTTAAGAGTGCGCTGTTGCTGGGCTGATGTGGACCTTTGAAATAGTATTCATGTTAATTGCAGAGCACAATGGCGCTGCAATTAACACGAATACTATCTCAAAGGCCCACATCAGCCCCACAGCTGCGCTCCATTAGGAAAATTAATGCAGAAAGTTAACTAACACGACGTGTGTTTTCAGAATCCTGAAAGCACACGTCGTGCTTCTTGACTTTCTGCATCTCTTTTCTTAAGAGTGCGCTGTTGTGAGGCTGATGTGGGCCTTTGATATAGTATTCATGTTAATTGCAGAGCACACGGGCACTGCAATTAACATTAATACTTTTCAAAGGCCCACAATCAGCCTCGCAGCCGTGCACTATAAGGAAAAGGAATGGAGAAAGTCAACAATCACGACTGCGCATAGCTTCCAAGGTTTCAGATTGCTATGTGTGACATTGTCATATTTTCAGACTAATTATGAGTGACATTTCAATGACTAGGAGTGACACTTTCTTGCGAGCTAAATCAAGCAAAGAAGACGAGGAAAATATACAAATATCAGAAACAACATCCATTTGAGTAATGAGAAACTCTATTAATTTAACTGCTGCAAAGCACAAGTAAAATATGCAGCCAGGAAAAAAGCATTCTGTGAAATTAAAATACAAACTGCTACTTTGGTTCTTTATTATGTTTGATGGGTGACAGCACAACACGTCTTTAATTAAGATTATTATACCGGCTCAGTCTCTTAGGCACTTACTTTGTTGGTTGACGTTCTCAGGCGTGTCGGGTCCGTGGCAACAGGGGGCCCCTGCATGGCCAGACCGCAGCGATTTGGACTTCGGCGGGTAACCAACGCCATCTACCTGGTCCGGGTGGGTCTGGCTCATGACTGTGACAGCCGCCGTTGACGCTGGTGGGGCCGGGGTCCACTTAGTCCAGGATACATAATGCTCAATATAATACAGGCGCCGCCGCGGTGGTGAGATCAACGCGCCCAGCTGCCATGCTATTACCCATACTGAGCTGAGCAAATGCCGCCGCGTGGTGTTCTTATCGCACATGCTGCTACTTCAGGACCGGAGCTGATCACTGGTCCCCCACCTCTCTTTTCATGTTGCGGGCTGTACCTTGTC
The DNA here is from genome assembly GCA_963921515.1 of Calotriton arnoldi. Taxonomy (NCBI): domain Eukaryota; kingdom Metazoa; phylum Chordata; class Amphibia; order Caudata; family Salamandridae; genus Calotriton; species Calotriton arnoldi. The sequence goes on from CAWUFW010003945.1 coordinate 1,197,714, forward strand.
TCCGGGCGCCAGCAAGGGCTGGCAGTTGTGGCCCGGGCACATTTGGCTTCACCCGCCCGGCGCATTCACCAGGCAGGCTCTATCAAGGCCTCAGCCTGCGCAGATTCTCTTTCCTCTTTACCTTGAGGGCCCACTCGTGACACGGAGGAGACCCAATGAGAGTGTTATCGCTGTGGGCAATAGAGGATTTTGTAGCGGCCCCGGCAAGTAATAAGCTTTGAGGCTATTTCAAATGATAAATGTTCCGGCCCAAGGAGCTATCGCAAAGCACTGCAGGATGATTAACTTGCAGATGCCTCCTGCTCTGCTCGCGCCGCGGACTACGCGCCTATTAAAATGAGTCTGACAACTTTAAAAGATTCACACACTGTCTCCACAGTAGCCATTGGGCGCACTGACAGTGACTCCTCTGACGTCAAAGTTATCGTGCGGCTGTAGTGTTACATTGTAGCAACGCTAGCGCAGATGAGCCCAGCCAGCTCCTAAGTATGCCGGGAGCATCGCGCACCACTCTCACAGCTTTCAGCATGGTGTGTATACATCATAGACACTCCGCTTGACAGCTGTGAGAGGCGCTATAATGCGTGACTTTCCATTTCAGTGCGGTGATGCGGACCACCGCACTGAAATGCGATAGTCTCACGCCTGATGCGTGACACTTGTCAGGGCTGACTGCATTTCTTTTATTAGTGCCGGGCTGCGGAGCTGATTGTGGGCCTTTGGCAGTTTTATATAGCGCTAACTCGATCCGAAGGTATCAGAGTGCTTTACATAAGCACCAGTTGCATTACGAACGGACACATTCATTTTTAGGCTACCTATACTCTAGTGCTTCTACACCATTCTATTACTTTTCTTCATATTTGTTTTATTGTGCCCTCTTCCCTGTGTCTCCTTTTTATGGTGATTTATTTTTGTAATTCTTTAAATATTCTGTGCCGCACCCTCTCCAATGATAGGCCGAAGCTCTCCTGCCCTGCATGGATTCATTATGGCACCAGACGTCACTGTGTCGTTACCCTGCAGTGACCAGCTATCACCCATCGCAAGCAGGTAACCAAAGGAGAGAGAGAGACCATTATTGGCGCTAGGCTCTTGCTGCTTATTGTCATATGTTTGAAATAGAGATACCTTGAGGCCTTCCATATTTGAGGACGCAAAGGCACGAGCCATTTGTATCATTTTCCAAAAGGTAAAGGATATTTAAATCAAAACCTTTTGGTCTTCTACGTTTCAATCCCAAAACAAAGAAAAAATGAAAACGCAGGACAGTTTTTATTTAAATGAAGTAGTTGTAAAGCTTTATTAGCTTTGCAGGCAGAATGTGGTTCAATATATTCATCTAATTTTAAAAAGCATGTATGTTAATTTTTTAAGAACAAATAAAATGTGCCTTGAAAATACTATCACATATTTGTCCTGCAATATAAAACACGGGTAAATACAAACATTACTTGTAGTTTGGATTGGGAGCTATAAAATCATCTATGTGAACTGTTTTTCTGTTTTGCCCTAAATCCTGTGCAGCTGGTGGTTTGGATCGTGGCTTGTGCCAACCGCTATACTTTCATAAAGGGGTTGAATTCTGAGGCCAGAACTCATACCTCAAAGTTCTAACCTGAAACTCAATTAGAGCCCTAGCAGAAGGCAACAGACTGTGTTGCTAGTGCTTAATTTGAGCCAGTGGTTGCAGGAGAAGTCTAGGGGTTAAAACGTACTGGAGTGGTTAGGGTTGTCTTTACTAATAAGAATGTATTTCTACCCAAACCAACCCTTTTTACCATCATTAGTATAGTGAAAGATAAGGAAAAAAACATAACTCTTTAACCTATACCATGCAGTTTGCAAGCAGCTCTTTGACTCTTCATACACATTTTTGTAACAGCCATATTAACCCTCTGTACTACTTTATGATGAGTCAAAACTGCAACTAGACAAACAACTCTCTCTAGCAGAAATATTAATCACGGGAAACCTCCTTTACCTCGCAGTCTCAACGACCAGCCTTTGCAAAGCATTCACTACCCCGACTGCGACTTTACCACAAGTTACTTTAACCCAGAAGTTGTTACGACGACTTGCTGTAGGGGGCTTGTTTTTGGACTGGTGACAAACTATCTCTGACGGGAAAGCCAGACATTACTCCGTAGCTTGCACATCAAATTGTAAATATGTTATGTAATTGTGTATATATGTGAGCTTGTATAGGCTCCCAACATTCCCCACCCTATGAACAGTGCTCGAGTTGAGGATCTTTAGTAAAATCGTATTACGGTACCACCATTGG